>JAHQIY010000006.1:4800000-6000000 GCA_019054805.1 Brachionus manjavacas | reverse complement strand
GTTTCTTCTAAATTTTTCCATTCATCATATGAAAAAACAAATTCATGATGCTGAGGATTTTTTCTGAATTAGTTGAGAGTTTTTCATTGCAACGTAGCTCTTCTAATATGTATTTTTTAATCCCATTATCGTTTCGTCTCCATTTTACATATAAATTAAGGGCTTCCAATTTTAAATATTCTTTTGATTTTTCGAAGTATTTTTCACAAATTTCTAGGAAATGTGAACTAGACGTTCTGTGTCATCCCTTCAAATCAGTCAAGCCTCTATCTTTCATATAATTGACAATTATATTTTTTAGTTTTTCTTTGTTATCGAATTTTGCTGTATGCATTTTAATAAATACTAAAATTTAAATTTTTTTAATTTTCAGATGTAAAGAGTTTGCTTTAAAGAAAATAATTTCTTTAAAAATTCTTTAAAAAAATGAACAAGATTTTGAAATATTTTATTTAAAATGAATCATAAATATAATTTGTTCAGGGTTGTGTATAAACAAAATTTTTATTAAATCAATTTATTAAAGTTATTATTAGTTAAAAAAAATGCTTAATTTTAAAAAATTTATGTTAGAATTTTCGAAATCTGCTAGATAGTTTTCGACTATATTCTCCACAGAAATGCTTTCGCAATTATGAGAAGACACTGAGATATTCGACATTACATCACAAATATCGTTTATATCTTCTTCTATTTCTTTTTTTTTTATTTCATCCAATTGTTGATTGGAAAAAATAAATGTTTGAATTATAAAGTTGCCTTGTTCAGAAAAGATAATTTACTGAGTGTCAGCTTCATAATGAAAGGCTGCTTTCAGTAAGTTTTCAATATCGATTGGCGATGGAAATGCGTCAAAATGAATTTTAATTTCATTTTCGTCAAACTGTCCTTGATAGTTATTTTTCCTGATATTCGACGAAATTGGATGCGTATGCCATGAAATTAGTTCATCGGATATAGGAAATATTGGAATTGATTCCAGTAACAGTGTTTCTGGACTTCCGTTCTGAATATTGGTGATATTTCCTGTATCTAATTCGAAAACACCACCCATTTCATAGGATAAATGCATTGTTTGTGGATCATTAATTATATTAGATATATGTATGGACATTTTCGGTTTAAATTTCTAATTTTCTAAAAATAAAGTAGAATAATTAATAATTTAATATATTAAATTCAAAAACAACAAAATTTATTTCGTCTCTAAGCGGGAACTCTAATTAAAAAGAAGTAAAATAAAATTATAAAAGAAGCCTATTTATGAGCTTTTTGAATTTTCTATTGAAAATTTTAAAGTTAATAATTTCTTTAAAAATTCTTTAAAAAAATGAACAAGATTCAATTTAAAATATTTATTGATTATTTTATTTTTTTAATTATATATTGGTAATAAAAATTATAATAGAAAAATAAACCAAATTTTTTTCTTCCGGTCTGCCTGATCTATTTTTTATAACTCACAACGCTTTCATTCTAGAGTTGATTCAAAAATTGATTAATTTAGTTTAAAATTTTTAAAATTTCATTTTAAAAATTTTTGAATAAAAAAAATACCTAATTTCTTAGTTTTTTTGTTGTAAATGGAATTTTTTCATTTTTATCAACACATTAATGGTTGCTTTAAGCATTAAAGATTAAAAATTCTTTTATAATGAAAATTGAGGCAATTGAAGACTTATAAGTTAAAAGTGAAAGCGAAAGAAGAAAATTCTAGAAGATGACGATTCATTATCAATATTTTATTTTAAAATAAAACTAAAAATAAAATCTATTAATTTAAAATTTGTATTTTCGCCTTTTTTTGAATTCATTCAAAGTTCCTTTCTGACTTTGCATGTCAGAAATATGGACAATTGCACTATCTTCTTTTGCTGGTCTCTCAGGTCTTTCATTTTGAAAGCCAGGATTTATCATTGAAAAAATTCTCCCAAGTACTATTGAAAAAGAATTATAAAACTAAAAACAAAATTTTTTTTTAGTTAAAATAAATAATACGGTTTGAAATCGATTCCGCCGAGTTTGGACCACTTAATTTTTGCCTGACGCTTATTTTTCGGACTCTCGTGTCCAAAATTTCATCAAAGTCGAAATAAATATCGTCTGGGTGGACATATTCGGGAATTTCCTAAAAATATTTAAAGTTCATTAATATTTAAAATTTGTTAAAGCATTACTTTTATTTCAGATGTCGTTTCTTTTGAAATTTCTTCTGACGAGACAATAATCTCGGGTTGCTTATCTTTATCATCTTTGCCTTGAAATTCACTTAGTTTTGATATCGTGATACTCGATTTGACATTTTTATTTGCAATTCTAATCGATTTCATTTCATCTTCCGTTTTATCATTTTGTTTTATGGTGAAGATGCCTTGAAAGATATCAAAGCCGACAATATTTCTTGAATATATTGAATCATCCATTTGAAAGCCTGGAAGTTCAATATTATTGACTTAATTAATAAACATAAAAAATTACAAAAAATTCTTCTAATTATATGTAAAACTTACTAGTGCAATATTCGTTCATTTCATCAATGTTCTCAATGCCAAGCTCATTTCCCATCAGCTTTTTGCATTTAAGGAAACAGTTTTTAATTCGTTCCTTATCCAGATCACGATTTGACATCTATTAAAAAATAATTTAAAGATAAATAAAATTAGTAGATAAAAAATACTTTTTTCGAATCACAAACAGTACTTAACGTTCGATTTTCCGAATACAAAGATTCACTCTTAACAAAAAATAATTAAAAATTACCAAAAGAAAAAGAAATTTTAAATTTACCTCTAAGTCAAGTTCATGACTTTTGAATTTGAGGACATGTGAAACCGCGTCGTCATATTCTCTTATTTTAAAAGTTTCTTTACCATCGTACTCCACCCAAAAATTGACCAAGCCTTTTTCTTTCGATAAGTTGGCTATTTCTTCGTCACTTTTGTCAAATTTTAAACCTTTTTCTAATTAAATTAAAAATTAATAAAATTAAAATAATGAAAAATAGGATACCTTTCATTAATTCTTTGAATTTTCGAGCGTTTAATGCGCCAACCCCATGAATTTTGTTGAATTCATGAAAAGCTTTTCGGAGCAGGGCTCTGATATCCCTTTTAATGAGTTTCGCTGGGTTAACCATGTTAATTTTTGTATATTATCTAAAGTAAAAAAATCAAAACGATTTATAAAAGAGGTGGTAAAAATAAATTTAAAACAGTTTGTTATTACTGTAAAAAAGAAATAAAAAAAAAATTTATTAAAAATCATTTATTAACAAGTTATTCAAAAATATAAATTAAAAAGTTTATTTTTGTATTCACGGTGAAAAGCAGATAATTCTTTGAGTGATAATTGACACAGCATAATTCTATGCATTCTATGATATTTTTCATAAATTTTCTTCGATAATTAGCAACTGATTTAATACAAAAAAGATTTGATATTGTGATTATTTATTTATCAAACTAAATTTTATTTAAAATAATTAAAAATTAAAAAAAAAAACAAAAAATTAAAGATTTAACAAAAACAATTAATAAAAAAAATCAAAAAAATCATCTGTTTTGATAACCATTCGTGTTGAAAAACAAATTGTTTGCTTGCGTCCATTGCATCATATCATTTTTTTCGTATGTTGATTTGAAATTACCTAGGACAGACACCAACCGAGTTAACTTCGAGCACAAGACTTCCTCCTATCAACTCTTTAGTAAGTAATTTCTCAATAGACCGAGTTATTGTGAAACAAGCGGTAAAAGAAATTGATAAAAATCGAATCCCTCTACACATTTACCCGATTAAGTGTCCATCCGAATTAAAAAAATTTTAAAATAAATGAAGAATTAAAGATTTTTTACGACCGGTTAAAAACTCTAAAGATCATATTGTTCTCGAAACCTTGCATGATCTCAGTTCGCCTTCCAGATTCGCCTACTCGATCAAAAGTCAGCTAGAACATGAAGTTCTCGACTTAGGCGCCTCCTTGGACTCCCGAGCCACATGCATACAATGAGAGATGAGTCGTTAAGTCAACCTCAAGGTAATGATCACTTCGGGTCGTTAAGCCTCCATGTCATTGTCGGAAATCTTACTGGGTGGGCAGCCCTAATTTATTTATTAATGTGCAAGAATATATTTACGTACGGTCCCACGCGTACGGCCCGAAAATGTCCTACCTACAGAGCTATAGAATTCATTCTCCCTCTAATGGCTATGATATTTATCTGCTATTTATAAAAAAGGATTAAGCTTAAGATTAAATTAAGCTATCTTTTAATTTCTTACTTCTTAAATTTTATATTATTAAAAAATGAATTTTATTATTAATTTTATAAAATTTAAAGAAGTCAGATAATTAGAGACTTTAAAAGAAAAATATCAGCCATCAGTCTAGAGGTTAAGAAAACGAATTTCATAAGAAATACATCCAATAATTTATACTACCTGAAAAAGCAGTTCCATCGAAGTTGAAATTTGATTTGAATGTCGAAAAATGGCAATGACAAAACTAAATTAAAAAAAAATATTTTAAAATGTAATCAAAGATTAAAAATAAAAAAAATTATTTCTTTTATATTTTACATAAAAATTCTGACATTTTTTAAGTTTTATTTACTTAAATTTGCTCAAGACTGAAATCAAGCATGTGAATAAAAAATGGAAAATCATTTTCACTTATGTCAAATAAGTTATGAAATCGTTTTTACCATGTCTAATTCAAAAGACTGATTTTTGTTTCCTTTTAGTTACTTAATTAAGCTCAAGACTGAAATCAGGCTTTTGAATTAGATATGGAAAACCAATTTCACTTCTCTCATACAAGTTATGAAATTGTTCTCCCATTTCCTAATCAAAAGCCTGATTTTTATTTCCTTTTAATTACTTAATTTAGCTCAAGACTGAAATCAGGCTTTTGAATTAGATATGGAAAACCAATTTCACTTCTCTCATACAAGTTATGAAATTGTTTTTCCAAATCTTACTCAAAGGCCTGATTTTAATTTTGGGTTTTTATGCTAAAATTTGTCCAAAACTGAAATCAGGCTTTTGAATAAAATATGGAAAACCAATTTCACTTCTCTCATACAAGTTATGAAATTGTTTTTACCAAGTCTTATTCAAAAGCCTGATTTTTTTAATCGTGCTTTTAGGTACTTGAATGAACTTTAGATGAAAATCAGGCTTTTGAATTAGATATTGAAAAACAATTTCACTTCTCTCATACAAGTTATGAAATTGTTCTCCCATTTCCTAATCAAAAGCCTGATTTTTGTTTCCTTTTAGTTACTTAATTAAGCTCAAGACTGAAATCAGGCTTTTGAATTAGATATGGAAAACCAATTTCACTTCTCTCATACAAGTAATGAAATTGTTTTTACAAATATTACTCAAAGGCCTGATTTTAATTTTGGGTTTTTATGCTAAAATTTGCCCATAACTGAAATCAGGCTTTTGAAAAAAATATGGAAAATTAATTTCACTTCTCTCATACAAGTTATGAAATTATTCTCCCAATTCCTAATCAAAAGCCTGATTTTTGTTTCCTTTTAATTACTTAATTAAGCTCAAGACTGAAATCAGGCTTTTGAATTAGATATGGAAAACCAATTTCACTTCTCTCATACAAGTTATGAAATTGTTTTTCCAAATCTTACTCAAAGGCCTGATTTTAATTTTGGGTTTTTATGCTAAAATTTGTCCAAAACCGAAATCAGGCTTTTGAATAAAATATGGAAAACCAAATTTCACTTCTCTCATACAAGTTATGAAATTGTTTTTTCCATGTCTAATTCAAAAGCCTGATTTTTTTGTGCTTTTAGGTTCTTGAATGAACTTTAGATGAAAATCAGGCTTTTGAATTAGATATTGAAAAACAATTTCACTTCTCTCATACAAGTTATGAAATTGTTCTCCCATTTCCTAATCAAAAGCCTGATTTTTATTTCCTTTTAATTACTTAATTTAGCTCAAAACTGAAATCAGGCTTTTGAATAAAATACGGAAAACCAATTTCACTTCTCTCATACAAGTTATGAAATTGTTTTTACCAAGTCTTATTCAAAAGCCTGATTTTTTTAATCGTGCTTTTAGGTACTTGAATGAACTTTAGATGAAAATCAGGCTTTTGAAACATATATGGAAAACCAATTTCACTTCTCTCATACAAGTTATGAAATTGTTCTCCCATTTCCTAATCAAAAGCCTGATTTTTGTTTCCTTTTAGTTACTTAATTAAGCTCAAGACTGAAATCAGGCTTTTGAATTAGATATGGAAAACCAATTTCACTTCTCTCATACAAGTTATGAAATTGTTTTTCCAAATCTAACTCAAAAGCCTGATTTTAATTTTGGGTTTTTATGCTAAAATTTGTCCAAAACTGAAATCAGGCTTTTGAATAAAATATGGAAAACCAATTTCACTTCTCTCATACAAGTTATGAAATTATTCTCCCATTTCCTAATCAAAAGCCTGATTTTTGTTTCCTTTTAATTACTTAATTAAGCTCAAGACTGAAATCAGGCTTTTGAATTAGATATGGAAAACCAATTTCACTTCTCTCATACAAGTTATGAAATTGTTTTTCCAAATCTTACTCAAAGGCCTGATTTTAATTTTGGGTTTTTATGCTAAAATTTGTCCAAAACCGAAATCAGGCTTTTGAATAAAATATGGAAAACCAAATTTCACTTCTCTCATACAAGTTATGAAATTGTTTTTTCCATGTCTAATTCAAAAGCCTGATTTTTTGTGCTTTTAGGTTCTTGAATGAACTTTAGATGAAAATCAGGCTTTTGAATTAGATATTGAAAAACAATTTCACTTCTCTCATACAAGTTATGAAATTGTTCTCCCATTTCCTAATCAAAAGCCTGATTTTTGTTTCCTTTTAATTACTTAATTAAGCTCAAGACTGAAATCAGGCTTTTGAATTAGATATGGAAAACCAATTTCACTTCTCTCATACAAGTTATGAAATTGTTTTTCCAAATCTTACTCAAAGGCCTGATTTTAATTTTGGGTTTTTATGCTAAAATTTGTCCAAAACTGAAATCAGGCTTTTGAATAAAATATGGAAAACCAATTTCACTTCTCTCATACAAGTTATGAAATTGTTTTTCCAAATCTAACTCAAAAGCCTGATTTTAATTTTGGGTTTTTATGCTAAAATTTGTCCAAAACTGAAATCAGGCTTTTGAATAAAATATGGAAAACCAATTTCACTTCTCTCATACAAGTTATGAAATTGTTTTTCCAAATCTTACTCAAAGGCCTGATTTTTTTGTGCTTTTAGGTACTTGAATGAACTTTAGATGAAAATCAGGCTTTTGAAACATATATGGAAAACCAATTTCACTTCTCTCATACAAGTTATGAAATTGTTCTCCCATTTCCTAATCAAAAGCCTGATTTTTGTTTCCTTTTAGTTACTTAATTAAGCTCAAGACTGAAATCAGGCTTTTGAATTAGATATGGAAAACCAATTTCACTTCTCTCATACAAGTTATGAAATTGTTTTTCCAAATATTACTCAAAGGCCTGATTTTAATTTTGGGTTTTTATGCTAAAATTTGCCCAAAACTGAAATCAGGCTTTTGAATTAAATATGGAAAACCAATTTCACTTCTCTCATACAAGTTATGAAATTGTTTTTACCATGTCTTATTCAAAAGCCTGATTAAATTGTTTTACCTTTATATTCTTCTCGTATATCGTCCCATTGTTGAATATTAACAAATAAACTGCTCATCAACGAATTCGAATGCCGATTACTCTCTAAATCTAAAACCTGGCTTCAGAGCAACAACTCGAAGAATTCTATGACCAATTTGTATAGTTGTGAATTTTTACACAAAAATACCAATACAAAATTTGAATAGTTAACAAAAATATGGATTTCGGACTACAAATTTTCTTTAAGTTTAAAACGTGAAACAAACAATCTTGTATTTCGTTCAAAACTAAATAATTAATTTTTAAAACTTAATTACTGAAACTAAATATTTTATTCTCGATCAAATAAGTATATCATTATGATGGATTACGTTAAAATCAGACAGCTCAATTAGTCTTCTATATTATTTATTATTATGTTATTATTATTAATTAAAAATTGCATTTTTTTTAAATGAAAATATTTTAACCTTTAATTTAACTCAAGTATTCAAAGCAAGCCAGTCTTTTGGATTTAAAATTTAGGATGGGATTCTATCAAAAACATTAAGAAAATAATACAAAAAAATTTTCTGATTAATTATACTAGCAATAAAAAATTTCGGAAAATTTTTTTTAATTATCCTAACTTAACAAAGCCAAAGCTAAACTAAAAATAAATTCTGCTCAAAAAATTTTAAAATAAACCTGTGTTAGTTTATAAAAAAACCTGTTACTTGGTATTACTACTAAAATAAAGAGTAAAAAAAATGTCTACTTACATCACAGGAATGATTGATAAACCGGGACAAATTGCCGCATTTAGTGGCGTCAACAATCGTGTCTTGATCAATGCGAAACATGCAGCTACTGCCAATGCCCTGGTCGTTATAGCACTTTTCCCTATGATCGGCGACCGATTACCGTATGGTCTCGCCCACATACTCGATGACAAACTCCTCGGGCGCAATTGTCTCCAAGGCGAACAATCCCCAGTCGTGGATGTCCGACTTGCAGAATTTCAGCGACTTTTTCCTCAGCTTCAGCTGGCTATACTTGAAAAAGTCGTGTACTTCATTGCAGGCCATTAGTTTGCGTTGGAGAGAGCGGGCCTCGCGGGCCGACGACATAGACGACACCTCCTGGCCCAAAGCATCAATGTTAGACCCGCTGGACGAGTTGTGCGCCAGCGACGACGAGCCCACGTTCATCTGTAGCGACAAGCTCAAATAGCTCTGCTTGAATTGCTCCCTGAACTTTATTTTTTCGTCGCGAGTCAACTTTCTATAGGGCCGGACGCGCGCCCACTCGACCAGCGCGTCGTCCCGGTACGCGTAGGCCCGCTCGGTGCACTTGAGCCTTCTGACAATGTCGCAAAACTCGCCGTCAACAGCTTTATCTGTCGAGTTCTCCTGGTCGATCATTTGGTCATACACGCGCTTCAAGTACAGCAAGTCCTCGGCGTCCAGGCCCAGCGTCAAGAAGCTCCTCATTATTTGGTCATCGTGGGCCCGTGTGCGCCTCGCGAACTCTCGGCCACTTTTTCGGGCGCCGCGGCCGCCTTCTTTTTCTCCGGATTGACCGACGGCGGCAGTAAATTGACCAGCTCACGCGACAAGCTCTTTGGCTTCTCTTCTTTTAGCCAAGGCATGTGCTCTTCCCATATTTGCATCTGCATCTTGGCATCCACTATGCGAACTCCCTGAGACTCGTCTTTCTGTTTCATCAGCAAATAGTGCTGTTTTTGAGATTGTCTTGTCTCTCCAGATTGTTTTTTGAGATTGTCTTGTTTTTTGAGATTGTCTTTGAGATTGTTTAGTTCGTGTACGATGCCGGCGACAGACTTTTGCTTGAGCTGAACTGCACGGGGATTTGTCTGAATTGTGGTAGTAGTCGCGGTCGTCGTCTAGTTTGGCATTATTTACACTTTGTACAAGAGAGTGAGTGGTAGTGTATTTGAATCGCTTGGTGAGAGCGGGCGGCGAGTCCCACGAGCTTGAGCGGGCCCGCGGCGACACTCTGTCGTGTCGTCTGTCCGGCGAACGGCGTCGCCGATGCCTGGGCCGGTAGTGTCGATCACGTGATCATCGACAGCGTGATCTGGACGAGCGAGAGTGCGAGCGTCGACGGCGGGATCTGGACGGCGAGCGTCGTCGGTGTCGCTTGTAGCGCTTGTGCATCTGGTTTTTGTTGCGGTCGCCGAGGCGCGGAGACGGCGGAGTGCTCGGCCGCAGGTTGGCTGGCACGTACAGTCTCACGCTGCCGAACCACTCGTCGATGAACAGAAAAACGGTGTGCTCGAAGTACTTGCGGCACAGGTCCGTGCGTATAACTTGCTTTAGTTCGTGTACGATGCCGGCGACAGACTTTTGCTTGAGCTGAACTGCACGGGGATTTGTCTGAATTGTGGTAGTAGTCGCGGTCGTCGTCTAGTTTGGCATTATTTACACTTTGTACAAGAGAGTGGCACAGGCGCTGGCGGCGCCGGGATGCACAGCTGCTCGACCATTTTGGCGCGCTCGATGCTCCGACTTCTCGCTCGCGAATATGCTCTTGGCCATGTCGAGGTGCTTGCGGCTCTTCGGATGGTAGTAGATGCGGCATTCGGCTTTGTCGCCGTATTTGGCGCACATTTCGTGCTGAAATTTGTTGTCGATGTTGTCGTTTAGGTTGGCGAATGTGATTTCATTGTAGGGCACCGGGCCCACCCTGTACTGGTCGACTTTGAAGCTGGGCACGGCCAGGTCGAGCGGGTCGGTGCGGTAGTTGCGCTTTTTTTTTGCGTGTTGAAGCATTTGGAGCATTAATTTTCAAAATATTTATTTTCAATTTTTTTTAAATAAAAAAAATATTTTCAAAACACATTTCAAACATAACAAAAGTTTAAAATTCTATACTTTGGGTTGCCTAAACAGTGGTTTAAATGCTTTGTAAGATTTTGAATTTTATATTATTATTTTTACATTAAGTGGTGGTACAGAGGATGTAGCAGTTGCTACATTCTACAGAATATTTTTTTGCTTGTCCAAAAAAATCTATGGTGTATTTTATATTTTGTTTCTGATTTTGTACTAAAAATCACAAAATTCTGAATTTTGCAGATGTATTGCAGAGTTTTGCAGAATCAGTATATTGGTGGTACAAAAAACGTTTCAGTTGCTACAATTTACAGAACATGTTTTGCTCCTTCAGAACCTGAGTTTTGACATTTTTTATATTTTGTATTTGTTTTTTGTACCAAAATTCACAATGCCACATAAAAATTATAGTTAAATAATGATCAATCATTTGATAAAAAAAATTTGTTTTTCAAGAAAGAAAGATCTGGGGAATTTTTGAAAAAATAAGCCGGAATAAATTTGGTTTCATTTTTTGTGCTTGAATTACTAAATGTATCCAATGTTGAATTAACATTGAAAAAGTGCGATCTTTCAAATTTTTTTTTAGTTTCAAAAAAAAATAATTTTAAGTTAATATTGCAAGCATTTTCATAATTGAAATTAAACTCTTTGGTGAAATAGAATGAGTTTAATTTTTGTTTGGAAATTTGAAAAAAATTTTGAAAATTCTTTTTTAACTTTTAAACAATTCATTTATTTATTTTTACCGAGCAAATTCTCCTTCAGAATAAAAATACATGAAAAAATTAAAAATAGAGTTAAATAATTTAAAATAAAATTAAAAAAGAATACAAAAAAAAGGATGAATAATTCACTTTGAATAAAGTTTTTATTCAATTGTTGAAAAACTGGATCTAGTCGGTTAGGCAAACCATAGTTCACTTATTATCCAAAAAAACTTGTTCTCAGGTTTTATGAACTATTGGTTCACCCAATTCAAAATAGAATTAAGGTGAACCAAAATAGAATTAAGTGAACAAATTGAATAAAGCTTTTTAATAGAATTGTTTAATAGAATAATGTTGTTTAATGTTGTTTTTAATAGAATAATTCTCGAAACTGATATAAAAATTAGTTAATAGTTTTGTTTTTTTTTAATTTGAAGGAGCTTTAAATATAGCTTAGCATTTGCTCTGATCTGGTTGACTTGGAATTAACCTTTCAACAATCCCAAATACCCAAATGCGCTCTCTTCTTAAATCTTTGCCTTTCAGCATAAATATTAAAAATTAAAGAAAATTAAAATAAATTGTTAACCTTTTAAGAGTTTGAATTTGGGGAACATAGATTCATCTATTTCCCAAAATTTACTTACTTCGCCCAACTTTGAATTTTCTATGTAATTATTCTTTCTATCTTATTTTTTATAATTACATTAGCTTTTTTCTAAATAGATGAAATAATTTCAAAATAGGTGAACAGTTTTTAGATAAGGTCAATTAATTGTCCATAAAACCTGAGAACAAGAATTGTTTAAGTAACAGGTAAACCATAGTTTATCTAAGCGACTAGACCCGAAAAACTATGTTTTCCTCTAATAAAATTTTGACTTTAGTGATAATGTAATTTCGTTTGGTGCTTTTTAACAAATATTTAATTAATTAAATTTGCAGAATAGAGCGAAGATAGTTTTTTAAACTACAATTATTATCTTTAAGGATCATCATATCACAAACCCAAAGTCAAAATTTAGGAAAAAAAACAAAGTTTTTTCATGTTTGCAATATTAGCTTATAATTATTTTTTTTTTTGAAACTGAAAAAAATATTTGAAACATCGCACTTTTTCAATGTTATTTCAACATTGGATACATTTTGTAATTCAAACACAAAAAATTAAACCATTTTGAAATAAATTCTTTTTTTTTAGAATTTTTTTTGTTATTTTAAATTGGAAATAAGTTTTACTTAATTTTCATGCCATCAAAATTAGTGATCGGAAACCGGTTTGAAGGAAAACCGATTTGTTTAACCGGTTCAAAATTAAATAACGAAATATTAAAAATCATTTTTTTAAATTTTATGTCAGAATTTATTATTTAATAATTTTTAATTGAGAATTTAAAGTAACAATAGTTAAATTTTTAAAATCTTCTTTTTATTCCTCTGATATCGGTTCGTAAATAATAACTCTTAATTCTTAATTATCTTTATTTAAAAAAAAGATTTTCTCGTAAAATTGATTCTTAAATCTTTATAAAGAGTTTGCAATTTTTGAAAACACAATTAATGTTAAGTTTTTTCCAAGTTACTTGGTTCATCATTAGAATCAGACTTGTACAAAAGTCATTTAAAAGTATTTTCAAAGTCAAGTAAGTATATGAAAAACATAAAAAAATCTGTATTTTACAGAAGAAGACAGGTAGAAAAGTCTCCTAATATTAAATAATTTATTATTCTAAACTAATAAATTCTATTCTTAATTTTTGATGTAAATTTAAAAAAAAAATAAAATTGTCTTAACAATGCAAAAATTATTGTTCTTGAATCTTCCTCTTGATAAAAATTAAATTTGCCGCAATTTACAGTATTGATATTAAAAATTAAGAACTGGTTTTTTATTTTGTCTGTATCATTAACTGAATAAATATCTTATAGGCGTATTCATTAAATAAACCTTTTTTTTGTATGTTTATCAAATAAAATCAAAAAGGTGAAATCTTCAAACATCTTTAGAATCAGAATTTAAAAACCACGTTTCATCGTTTTTCTTAGAGTTTTAGAATAAAAACTGGTAGAAATTCCGATGATGTATACTTTCAAATATTAAATAAAGATCATATAAATTTTACAACAAATAAAATTAAAAGATTAAATTTATTTTTTATGAAAGTCTAAAATCGCTTCTGTAAATTATTATCAGCAAAAAGTGATTTAATTTGCAGCCACTGATATTATTAGTGACCAGAGCAAATGCTTCAGATCAATAATTTGAAAAAAGGGAAGGTTTTTACACCTCTCATACCTTGGTTTGAATGAGTTCTTTTGATTGAGCTAAAACCATCTTATAAGTCAAATCATCTATAAATCATGAATCTATTTGAGACTTAAAGAAATAAAAGACTTTTTCGTTTTGTAATATTTTTTTGGTCTAAAATTCTCATTCCCATAAAAGTTACTATTATTAAATTTTTTGTTTAAAAAAAATAAGTTTTCTTTTTAAATTAATTTAAAAAAAACCTTAAAAGAACAATTTTTTTTTAGTTTTATTTCTAATAAAATTTTCAAAAAAATAGCTTTTTTTAATTAGATATATAATTAATATTTTGTTTTAATTAATGAAGATTGATTTAAAAATAATAATTAATTTAGAATAAAATTTTAGAAGAGCATTGATTTTAGTATTGGCTAACGGGATGGCGTTAGAATTGGTGATGTGATTTTCAAAATTCTTAAATGTACATTATTTATTTAAAAAAGATCACAAAACTTTTTTCAATTTATTTGTAAAAGTTTTTTAAATATTTGGGCAAATCAATAAAATGCCTTTTAATCTGAACAGCTAAAAAAATGACTCAGCGAACGCCACCGCCACTCAGCTACCCAACACTAATGGATTTCGCATAGAATCTTTTTTCTAATCAGCTAAATTAAAAACCTAAATGGGTTTATAAAATTTCAAGACGAAATAATTTTTTTATTGTAATTATAATAATAGTAATTACTCTCGAGCAAAAATTCCTAAGAATCGGAAAAAATTTAACAAAAATTTCATTTAAATTCGTATCTAAACAATTTCAATTAGAATTAATTTCTATTTGTTTTTAAATAATTATAAATAAAAAAAATATCCAAATTTTGTTTTATTTTCTTTATTATCCTGTAAATATTTATCGTAATGTTTTTACGACTGATAAATAAGGCCGAATTTTTCAATAGACCTCGCATATTCAAATGGACCAAAATCAAAAATTTAATTTAATAAAACATTTATTTATATTTTGAATGAATAATTAATTAATTTAAATGTAAATACTTGATTTTATTAACAGAGTATTTAAATTTTTATTTGAAATTTTTTGATATGGTCAAAAAGTAGTTTCAGAGGAGAAATTTGGCCCCGTAAGAAAAGAAACTGTTGCGTAATTTTTTGCTTCAAAATTTTTTTATTCAAAAAAATTGACTAAAATGGTTAAGGGTTGTAATTTTTTTAAGGGCAAAAACAGAATTAACCCTCGAGTATAAATAAATGCAAAAATACAAAAATTGTGATAAATAAATTCTTGAAAAGAAGCTTAATGTTAATATCAAGTCTTAAACAAAAATTTTCTTTATACTCTAAAGATATATTATACGGCCACTATTGTATAATCATAGGATTATTTCTAAATCAAATTTTTAATGAGAATAAACCGATTTCGTTTTCAAAGTCTAAATATTTAATTTTGGTATTTTGGAAAATGGTGAATAATTAAGTTAAATGTTTTTTTTCGTATGCATAAATAGAAAAGAATGTTCAAGTATTTAAAATAAAAAAAAATTATGTAATACGTCTCTGAAATATCAATTGAGTAATTTGTTGAAATTTCTCATAGATTTTTAAATAAAAGCAAACACTAGGATTCAAAAAAAGATACTGGAAGCAGGCTGTTTATTTTAAAGGGCGAAAATAATAAAATTTAGGCCAAGACAGGTAAATGTGAGTTTAATCTTTTTTAATTTTGTTTAAACAATTTTGGCCCAAAAACAAGGCCTAAAATTTTTAAGTATTCTTCCCTAAACGAATCTGTAAAGCCTATTCAAAATTATTTGTCTTGGTTTATGATTTAAGCCGATGCAAAGCGACCATAAAACCCTACTCGGCGCGCTTTGCTAAAAAATTAATTTAGAAAGCTTTAGTGATTTTTTAAAACTAAATTTAATTTATTTTTGACACCATTTCTGAGCTGAATTAAAATCCAAATTTTGAAGCCTTATTTGCGAAGCCTTCGGGCTCGTGACAGTGTCGACAAATGGTCGAACCAAAGTCAGACAATTAACATTTGAAATTTAGAACTAAAATTTTTGATTTATTCATAGAGCTCGGGGCTAGGTTTACCGTGTTTTGATTTTAGATCGTCTAATAGCTAATATTAAAATAATTTTAAAGTTTTTTTTTATTACAACTCGAGTCGATCTTTAAAAAAACTTTAAAGATCTACTTGAGCAGCTTCCTGATCATTATTAAAATCGAGACAACCAATGTTCCGACATAAAAATTAAAATTCAAAATAGCCACTTGTCCCATCAAATTTTTAATTCAAATTTTAGGTAATCAAATAATTTTATTATATGAATCTTTTGTTTAAGTTAATTTTTATAATTTTAAAAATTCACTAAAGCTCAAGAGCAATTTAGTCATGATAATTTATATTTAAGTTTTATTGATTCGATGCCTTGAGCAGCGATGACGCTAAGACCGAATATTAGACCTAACATAATTGAAAATTTGAGTAGGATTAAAAATTTTCAATTTCAAAAAAAATATTATTTTTTTACTCTAAAAAATAATAAAATTAATTTCAATTAAATCAAATTTAAATTTGTATTCCCAAGAGCGAATTTTCTAAAAGAGCTATTTTTTCATTGTTAAATTTTGAATTCTATTCCTGGCTTGGACTATGGGAGCAAGAGCATACAGAGCAGCAGACAATTTGAGTCTTAGGAAAAAGACTGAAAACAAACATTTGTATTTGTTATCAAAAATTCACAAACTCGGAGCCATATGTTTTTCTATTCAAATTAGGAAGTGATAAATTAGAATTTCTAATTTAATGAAACAGGTTTTTTGTTTTTTTCACAGATTCTTTTGAAAAAAAAATTAAATTATTTAATTTTTTTTGGATTTTCAGCCCATTTCGGAACAATTAATTTATATAAAGAAATTTAAGATTAATTGAAAAAAGCCAATATAATGCTTTGATAAAAAAAAAGCTTTTAGCTTTTTAGTATTTTATTTATCTTAGGAACGCATTAGCAATCGTAACACCTTAATTTCAGAAAAATTAACTCATTAATTTAGCCGCCTTTTTGTTTAAAATCTCAATTAAAAATTGATATTTCTAAATGGACCTGTCGAACTTTTAGCTCGGCTTGTTCTCAAAATTTAAAGTTCGAATAAAATAAAAATTTAAATCATTTTTTCTCTTTTATTTTAAATCTATTCTCAAATTTAAATAAATAATGATAATTTGACAGCTGGTGAATACAAAACTTGCTTGCAAATGAGAGAATTATTTCAACAAGAATATTTTAAGAATAAATTTTTCGATTATAATATGAGCAATTATGAATGATTCATTTTAATATTTCGTTTAGATTAGAATTTTTTGGTTAATTTGTTCAACATTGTTGGCAATCATCAACAAGCGAACCCAAGCAAACCAAGTCCAATATCGAATAGTGTCTCGAATTTTTTAAAATTTTGTTAGCTACGCTCACAAATTTGAACTCTTAATTAGCAAGCTCGGATCATCAATCTTAATTAGACGCGTTGGTCTTTCTTTTTTGATTTTATTTGAAAAACAAGGTAAGTGAATTATCTTTTTAATCCAAATTTAGATTGAGTCTTTGACAGATAAATGTACTTGGTTTCACGGCCTGTTGACTGTGCCTAACGCTCACAATAGGAACCTTATTAGAGAGACTAATGAAAAGATTATTTAAGGGAAAACTTGTCGAGAGTTGATTACCATACAGCTAAAATTTTAACCCTTGTATTTAGCACTAAAACAGGAATTTTTATCAACTAAAAAGATTATTTTTTTTCTTTAAAAATTTTTGTAATTAAAAATAGGAAAATTTTTTTTTTTTTTGCAAATAAGGATTTTCCGAAAGACACTGGCTTCGGTTTAAACCCACATGCTACAAAAATGTTGAATAAAATTGAAAATTACATAAAAAGATTTGAGGCAAGATGTGACAAATTAAAATTAAAAATTATTTTTATTTAATCGAACTTTATTATATCTGATTTATAAGAATAATAATAAGATAGGTTTGGAGAGACGAAAGACTGTAGGAATCGTCAATGGTAGCTACGCTTCGCATACTGCTGATTTAATGTTGTCTGAATAGATAGATGATATTATGGTGACTATTTTTAAGCAATAACTTTTAATGAACTTTTCATCTTACTTCATATCAAACCAAGTTATCAAACATTTATAGATCCAAGTCTTAGTGCTTCAGTGTTGGTGACGCTTGTCAGAAGAAGAGTTGACGACAAGATCTGGTAGGACGCTTCATGACGTTATAAAAGTTCTCCGTTTGACTGCAATTCATTAAGGTGGGTCTACTTGAGTGGTTCGAGCTTCTTCTAACCACTGCCCCAGGGCCAGATGGTATTGAAAAATTTTCCCTAGACAGATATGTTGCCAATTTATAGCTTTAAGCTCGGAGTAGAATCTTTAAAATTGGATTAAATCACCTCTGTTTCTTCCATCTTCTGGGAAAGTCAATTTTAATCCTTGTAACCGATCTTTGTATTTCAAACACTGGAAATAGCTTGGTTGTTTGTCACTGTACTTTTTCCAATGCTTCAGAGATTTGTTAATAAAAGCTAATTGGCATTTTAACTGAAAATTGTCATTTATTAAATTTTTTCGGGGCTATTTAAGAATAATAGAAAAAATTCCTAAATTTAAAAGAGTGATTTTTTCTATTTACGTCTCAGTTGAGTGATCTCAAATTTTCCAATAAACAAAAAAGAATTATATTATATTCTAAGTTAGCATGTTGATTTAGAAATTAAATTCCAATTTATGTGTAGTTTTTTTTTGTTGAGCAATAAAATTTAAATTTTTGTCAAATAAATAAATAAATAAAAATAAAAAAAAGCTATCATCATATAATTTTACAAGTTATTTACTTAATTTTCACAATTCTTTCGTTTAAAGCAATTTCATTTTGGCATATATTTATTTTAAAACTCATTATTAATGAGCTTCAAAGGATACAAGCGTCGGAATCAAGACCAATGTTGTTCAATAAATCATCTGAAATTCAGGATCTAAATACCAGCTTTATCGGCTTAAAAAGTGGTCTTGTTTCTAGAGGGTTTTCTTTGCCAATTGAGCACTATAAAATAAGAAAATGATAATTACATCACTAATTAAAATAAAAAAAAAATAAATTAGTTTTTTATATCTAATTTGCAAGTAGGAGCACTCTAAAATATTTCAATGATCGAATCGATAACTTTAAGTTCGAAAGTTGTCCGAATTAATGAGCATTCATCTAATTCTCTTATATTGATACATAAATATTTAATGATGCTCTTTGTTAAATTTATTTAAATTTATTTATCTATGCTTTGTTGGTCTCAATTAGGAAAATTCTTTGCTATTATCAATTTTTTTAATACCAGTGTTTAAGATTTAAAATATTATTTTTAGGAATTTTTTTTTTTTTTTAAATAAGATTATTAAAATTTTTAAAAATTATCCTTTATAAAACTTAAGCATGATTTACATCTGTTTAAACTGAAAAATAAGCTAAAATTTTATTAAAAATAGCATTTTTTATGATTTCAACAAAAAAATAAGTTTTCGAAATGATCCCTTGAAAATTTTCACGGTGACTTTTCAATAAAAATAATGAATTTTTATTAAAATTCGTAGTTAGTTATGAATTTTAATACTTGACAATAAAAATTATAATTTTTGTCTTTCCAGTATCATATTGGTGCTTGTTTCTGACAAAATTTTGTTACTTTAAACATAAGAAATTTCAATCGGGTTCTTTTAATTTTGCTGTCAAAAGTTGAATTTTAATCAAAACAATAATAATTTCCAACAAAATCGAAATTTGATAAAGAATTTAATACCCAAGTATCATTTTTATATGTAGCTTATTTATTTAAATATTAGATTGTTAAAATGAAATATAAACCGGTAAGTTATCAGTTTAGCATTTAATTAAGGAGTACGAAATGTTATATTTGTTTAGTTTGCTTACCAAAAAAGACAGATAATTATTAACTTTAGAAATATAGGAATTTTTAAAAATAAAAAATGAATGTCATTTTTTCTTCAAAATCAGTCTTCGAATTCGTTTTTTAGAATCAAGAATCTTTAGAAATAAACTGGAGGAAAAAACTCAAGTTTAAAAATTTGCATCCTATTTATTTCCTAGTAACGATAAGCTTTTTAAATTTGACCTTTTCGCTCAATGTAGAAACTCTTGGTTTGATTGATTGTCATTTTTTCTAAAATTGTTGATTATTTTATTTTTAAGGATAAATTTTCAAAAATTTCTCAAATTTAAAAAATTTATTATCAAAAAAAACACTCTTTTGAAAGGTTGTTTAGAAATTAATTTTTTTTGAAATTTTTGAAAATATTTTTTATTACAGATTAAGAAAAATGTTGATATTCGTTAAATTAAAAAAGAAGATGAAAAAATTTATTTTAGAAAAAAATACAAAGATAAGACATAAAATCAATATTTTTGTTTAAGTTCCAGACAAATTTTTTTAGTTTTAATACAAACAAATATTTTAAAGCTAGTGGTCTGTGATTTAGTTTTAATAGTGGTTTTTTTATTTATTTTGTTAAAGACAAGCAAAAAGTTAATCAATAAAACATGTTTAATCAAGTCTAATTGCTTATTTTTGTTCCGGATTTATAACTAAAGATTTTTTAAGACTCTACAAGTTTTCACGATTCCGTGTAGACAATAAAACTAATTTGTCAATTAGTAATTTCATTTCACTAGAGAGACCTCGTGCCAAACTCTAGTGAAACCATTTATTTTTAATAAATTTATTTGTTGTTTACAATTAATTTCAGATAAAAATGATACAACATATTTGAAATTTTGTTGTAATCAAATTTATCAAAAAAAAAATGAAAAAAAATTTTAATGTTATTTTGAATCTAAGAAAATTTACATAATAAAGTAAAGGAATATTCTCTAAAAAATTCATAAAAACAAACTTTTTTCAAACATTTGAAATTAGATTTAGGATTTGAGCTTTCAAAAATTTTAATTTTCTTAGCATAAAATTTCCAAAATTCTAATTTTTATCTTTTAAATTTGATCTTGATTTCATTAGATTAATTTTTGTTAATTTGGATTCGAAATATTTGTCTATTAGAGACCAGTTTGTATGTTAAGTAAATAGGACAACTAGAACTGGAAAAAATCTAAGAATTTTTTTTTATGATATTTACGCGATCAAAATCATATCACAAATTTCTAAGCTATAAAGACAAAAAATTAAAATTTCAAAACTTCAGAGCGATTCTGTTTTTAGTACTTTTTAAATTTTAGACTTGTTTCAATTTTTATTTAGACTAGAATATTAATTTCTGAGATATTTGTCTGCAAATACTTTCAAATTAGTTCTTTTTAGTACTCGAGAGTAATTAAGTATCAAAAAAAGAAATCAACTCAGAGCCTAATGAGTTTTGTAAATGAACTAAAAAGTCCTACCAAGTCGGTCAATGCAAATTTATTAGTTTATTATTTTTACTCTATTCAATTTATTTGCTTCTAATTAAATTTCATTCTATTTATGGTAGAGAAGCATGTGCCAAAGCGTTTACCGGACCGCTATTATTTTTTATTCAGTAATCTTCAAATTTTATTTTACTTTAAGCAAATTTCAGTCAAATAAAGAGATTAAAGAGCTTTTTTGAAATATTTATTAACTTAATGGACCGACGTCTAAATTTGACCACAAGGGTAACATTTGAGACTAAATAGAGTCATTTAATTGATTCTTGTTATCTTAGCCAATTTAATTAAGCTTTGACTTAAATAAATGATCGAAGCCAAATGTTTTGCCGAGATTAGAAAGTTTTAATTAATTTTTTTTTTCATTAAATGAGTGACTCAATATTAAGCAATTAAAATAGTTAAGTCCGACTATAAATAGACTGTGCTGATCGAGAGCTATTTTAGTTTAAAATTAAAATTTTCCCCCTAAACCAATTGACCTAAATGAGCCAAAATGGAAAGGTAGTGTTAACTTAAAAAGCTAGGTCAATAAAAAATTGAGTTGGCACGTAAAAAATAGCGGATATTTACGGAGCAAATTTTTTATTTGTTTTATCCGCGACATAGAAAAGTTAAATAAAAAAAAGTTTAACTTGTTTATAGGAGCTAAAACAATATTGGCAAGCTTTAGAAATGCACAACAATCAAACCCAATTACCAGTGAAGTCTTGACCCGGCTCTGATAATAAATCTTGTCTTAGCAGGTCGGTCGGGCCTTTTCTAACTAATTATTTATCTTTGTAAAATTTGAAAATTTGTTTTTTCAAAATTTCAATCCCTTAAGTCTAATCCTTTGAGCTTTAGACTAATCTCGATTCTAAAAAAAACTATCACTTCAAATTAATTTAGTCATGATAGATACAGACAAAGTTTTCTTTGCTATTTTTAATAATAAATTTTTGCATTAAATTTTTCCTATTTTTTTAAACTTGGCACAGGCGGCCAGGTTCATTCAGCATTTAAAAAAATTTCCTTTTTTTAAATTAAAAAACAATTTTTTTTAGTTTAGAAAAAAATGCTCCACGAACATGGTCGGTTGGAAAAAATTTCTAACTAGACCAAGTCCTGGGGGTTTTCGGACAAGAAATGCATTCGTAATTAAATTTTTTCTCAGATTCAAACCCTCGGAGATTTGAAATCTAAACTAGCATTAAATTAAAATTTTAAATTCAGTTAATTTTTATTAGATTAAAAAAAATAATTAATTCACAAAGACTAATAGAAAAATAATTACCAAACTGGCAAATATCTGCTCACTATTGAAAATTAATGACACGTCCAGTGGCAACCGTGTGTCGCCTAGCTTCATAATATTATTTTAATTATTATTTAATTGTAAACTAGCTGCACTGAGGCTTTCAAACATAGGAAAAACAAAAAATTAATAACAAAATTTACCTTTGTGCAATTTACCTTCGTATGTTGTTTCCAAAGTGCGCATATTTCGTAATTTCTAGTGTATTTTTTCAAGAAATTTTCAATTTTAAAAAAACTTAATAAAATTTTCCACCAAGCTCACTAGTATTTTCTATTTAAAGCCGAGTTTATTTGCTTTTTGTTTTCTTTAATCAATCTAAATTTTGGATTAATTTTTTTGCCAAGATTATGATCTATTAGACTCTATTCATTTTATTTTCCATCATGGGTTCCTGTCATTCCAGCAACACAAAAGTCAAGTCGCGCAAAAAACTTGGCCCAAAATCAAGCCTATCTCTGAGCCAGTCGATACAAGTCGATGATCAATCGGACAGTTTGACTCTGAAAAATAATGACCTATCGGCTTACATCGATCTAAATTCGTCCCTATTTCAAAAAAACAGTGCCAGCATGTCGTCTTTTAGTTCGACCAAGTCGTCGGAGTCGGCCAAGCAGCAGCGCGCCATTCCGGTCCTCAGTAAACAAGTGTACAAGTCGCGTGATCCGCACATAGTCACATCGACTAGTTCGGTAATCACGTGCGAGTCAAAGCAGACCAAGAGTGCCACCAGCTCTACCATGCAGATCAAGATAGAACAGGCCCAGGACAGCAAGAGCTTAAAACGAACCAGCAATGTGAGCAGACGCGAGTTTTCGCCTTTCCGGAGCTTTCTAAAGCCTCCAAGTGCTATTGTAAATAAAAATTGTGACAAAAATTTTAGTTCGAATTCAAGTCTGACCAAACATAATCAAACATCATCGCTGTCCTCTCTTTCGAGCACGTCTTCGTCCATTTCCACCAACAAAACAGTCGAGTCCAAGCCCAAATCGAGCCTAGTGCCGAGCAAAAAAGCGCCCAAAAGTCCCATCAAGACAAGTCAACTTCCTTCGTCCAGCAAACTCAAAGCATCCAACTCGAGCATACCAAGTTTGGCCAAGTCGGAAAATTTGGAGAAAAGCGAAAAGCCAAACTCGCAAAATAAACGCCTGTTTTCGCCTTATAAATTTTCCTCCTCACTAATAAAGTCAACAGTGCTTACCGAGAACATAAACAGAGACAACTCGGCCAACGTCGATGTCAAAAAGCCTGAAGTGAACTCGACAAACGCATCCAAAGAGAACAACAGCTCTCAAACTACTGGGCTGTCTAAGCTTAAGTTTTCTTACAACAAAATACCATCAGCTAGCAAGAATAATGTGAAAACATTGAACCAAAGTAAATTGAATAAATTGACAGAAAAATGTGCGGATCAGTCAAGTTTGCTAAAGCGGGATGATTCAGCTTACAACTCATCCACAAGTTCCACAGTGAGTTCGTCGAATGATGCTGAAGAGGCGAAAAAGGAGGTTGGCGAGCAAAAAAGCCAGAACATTGAAGAAAGTGTTGGTGAGCTAAATCAGTTGATAGTTTCGTCATCGACCATACACTCTGCGGCTAACCAAGAGGTTCAGGAAGCGAGTGCAATGCTGAAGCCGCCAAGTAATCTGCCTCCGATAGAAAATGGCGAAGTGATTGTTCTTGATCTCGATACTTACCGGATGCTGATGCAAGACCTGCAAAATTGCAAAATTATTCTGCATAAGCTTGGTGCTATTCTCAAAGAGCCCACTATTATGAGTAGTCAAATTAATGAAGATAATCAAGATGGTGATGTTAAACTAACAGAGTTTGTGAATCCTCTACTCGAGAGTTTTTATCAAGTAAGATGATTTTTTATTCTAATTTTAACAGTTTTTTTTTCTTAAATAATTTTAGAATTTTCAGACATGTTTTTAGGTTACAATTAAGAGTCATAAAAAAATTTAAATCAAAGTCTTGGTTTGTTTAGGAAAAAAATAATTGAAAACAAAATCTGGTAATGATCTTCAAAGTATTCTAGAATTTTTACAAAAAAATACTATGAAAATATTGTGGCGGTGAAGTTTGGAGCAAAAAAAGAAAGCCAAGCAAAAAAATTTTAAAATTGAAAAATTAATTGACAATTTTGAATTTTTTTAGCATTTAAACCAGAAAAAAAAATTTATGTCAGAAATAAAGTAAAAAAAGCTTAACATTTAGTACTTTTTCTATCAGTATTCGATCAATTGTTTAATAATATAGAAATTTATTTATTTTTCTGATTTTATTTGCGTTTAATAAATTTTATTTTAAAAATTTTAAAAAATAATTTTTTAAAATAATTGTCAATAATTGAAATAAAACTGGGTTTCAATTTAATAAAATTTAAACTTCACCACCGCGAAAATTTTTGAGTATTTTTCAAGTATTCTCAGAATTAAAGATGTATAAAAAAACGGAACATAATTTTTTTTTCTTAAAAAATGTTCACTTTATAGAATAATTTAAATTTTTTTTTCAAATTTTAACTTAATCCTTCTATTTTGAAAAAATAATATCAATTAGGGTATTGACTCCAGTCCAGCGTGGAAAATCATAGTGGCATGATCCTTTAAACAGCTAGTTGATTAGTTTAAATAATTGATTTTTTCCAACAGATAATTCTGTACCATATTCGCTTAATGGGATGATGCTAATTCTGGAAAAATAAAAAATTGTTATTCTGATAATATTTCTCGATACATGTTAATGCTTTCTCCAAGGTTTTGAAAATTTAAGTATCCTGTTAAAGAAATTTACAAGAAAAGGAGAATATGATTGTGAAAATTTATTTTTTAATATTATTATTATTTGTTTGTTAGTTCTATTTTTCTGTTTTAAAAATTGAATTTTTTATAGTTTGATATAAAGAGAGAGGAAAAATCAGTCGTACCTAAAAAATAATAAATCGACAGTAGAAATAAAATTTAAATAACGAAAAACTTTCTTGCCTTAAATAATAACTAAATTGTAAAAAAAATTGTTATTTTAATAATATTTTTGCTTAATTTTACATCGTGAATTCAGAAAAAATTGAAAAATAGTGCTCAAATGAAAAAGCTTAATAATTCTTTGCTTAAAAATCTTAAATTGACACTGAGAAATTAATCATCTGATAAAAAAACGTATCACCCAAATTTTTTTGTAAAATCTGCCAAAATTTCTTTTAAAAGGACACATTTTAAAAATGTGCATAAATTACATTTCATGGTTATAAAATGCGTTTAAATAAAATTTTGCCAATTTTAATAGAACAAATTTGAGGCCTTTAGAATAAAAGTTCAATAAATTTACTATGCCCTTTACATAAAAAAATAAAAAACATGATTTTAGTATCTAGATGTTTTCTAGAATTTGCTTTACGAACACAAATATACAAAAGCTATGAAACAACCAAACTCATTAAATTATCTTTTTATTTTTGATTAATACTTTTATAATACCGTGTTCTTATAATATTTTACTAGGATAGAGGGAATATAAGGCGATGTCTTGGTAAAGAGTTTAAATTAATTATCATCTCTAAACATTTAAAAAAAATAAATCAAGAAAAGGAAGAATTCATTTAAATTTATTAATTATTATATCGTTAAGAGCTGAAATTTTTTGTTTATTATATTAAAATTGATTTTTTTTAAATTCAATTTTAAAAAAATTTGTGTCCCAAAAATCACAACTGGAAAATTTTTGTTCTAATTTTGAGTAATTGATTTGATTTTAAAGACTTTTGGTTATAAATAAAAAAGAAAGTAATTTTTACACTTTTTTAAGGTTATTTGATCACAAAACGATATTAAATAAAATTTTAAACAAATTCAATTTTTTATATATTGAAATATCTTTATGCCTAATGAAATTCATTTTTTCTTTAATTATTTTTAAATTCAAATAATTATTTTTTTAAATTTGAAGTAGCTAAATATCTATTTATTGATCATCAGAAAATTAATTTTAATTTTCAAAAATTTTGTCAAATACTTTTCATGATATTTTGAATTCTTTTATCCATTTTTTTTATCAATTTTGTTATTTTGTTAAATGACCAATAAATCCAAATTTATTTTTAAAATTTTTAGACGTTTCAAAAATTAATGAATTTTAACTTTTTTAGCACCAGAATAGTTTCGAAACAATTGAAAAACATGATCAATCGACTCAAACAGATTTAGTGTAAATTAATTTTTAGAGAGCGAGTTTTATTCAATTTAAAAATCATCAGACCTCAAATGAGCGCTATGTGGTTTTTAAGCTAACAATACCGGTCTGCTTAGTTATGTGAAATATACAAAAAATTTAACTCTTTAAGCTTTTCTTTTCATTTATTTGTTTATTTTAAAAACTTTTTGTTAAATAATGGTTAAAGTTGTTTATTAAAGCTTTTTTTTTAAAAACCGATCTTTGATTACTTATAAAAAAAATAAATTTCTTTTAAATTGATTGTTTTTTGGAAATAAACATAATTAGTTAAAAAAATATTTTTTTTAGATTTTTTTAATTTAATGGCAAATAGTGATATTCGTCCTCACAGCTGTAAACCAAGCCTCGTGATTCAAGCTCTTTAAGTGCTTCCAGAACTTGTTTATGATCCGTGCACTTGAATTCATTTGGACAATTGCTTTTTATAAATCTATAGAGCTTGAAAGAATCGCATGAATCAGAACCAGCATCTTCGGCTTTCCGACTTTGGTCCAGCATGCTGGATTCGCTCATTTGAACAAGCTTTTTAAGCACAAAATTCAGAAAATTCTCATTCTTGGAAATATTTTCTTTATCCGCCTTCTGCTGGTGGATACCAACAACCTCATTTTTTTTGTTAAGATTCTCAAATTCTTCAAAACTAAGAGGTTTTTTTGAGTAGACTTTTTCAAACAAGATAGAAGGCAAGGTCATTTGAACCAGCTCTTCAGCTGAACTTTTAATTCTCACACAAGAAACTGCATTCAATTCTATTCTTTGCCTATATGATCTGGCATAAGCTCTTATCAAAACCAACTCACCTTTGAAATTTTTGATCAAGGATTAATTAAGATTAAAAAAAATGCTAAATTTACCCTGCTTGGGCTCGTGTTGAATTAAATTGTTGACTGATGATTCCCTAATACGTGTTTGAATTGAATTAATTTGTGAATACAATTCACTAAACTGGCTGTGAACCCTGTGATAAGCGGAAGAACTGGTCAAATTAAGAGAATCTTCGTTAAAAATTGAATCTTTCCATAAAGTAACATTGATAGAGCCAGTTGAATCGTCAATTTTAAGTCTAAAGTACTTGGTGTTTTCATATATATTCACAATGTTGCCACAAATACAAACTTTGGACACATATAAATCATTTATTCGAATTACAGACTTTTTGGAAAATTTTTCTTGGAATTTTGAGTTTAATTCATCGCAAGGATCAGCATTGTTTAAATCAAATATGTACAGCCTTAGAAAAGATTGAAAACGAGTATCTAGAATTGGCTCAGAATAAGTTGCAAAAGACTGAAATTTATCGTCAGAACCCAGTCTGGCAATTTTCGCTACCGGTTCTTCCATTCAACAAAAAAATAAATAATTTTATTTTTTAATGAAATTTAGTCTGCATAATTTTATTTTTTCTAGATCTATTTTTACAAAATTTCAAGATTTAATTTTTTTCATCTCAGTTGAAAAAGAATTTAAAATCGTCCAAAGCGGTTTACTTTAGTAGAAGTTGAGTTGCCGTTTATTTATTCATTTATACTGAGCTAAAGCTCGTTAAACAATTTAAAAGAAGTAATACTTTAATTAAAATTTAAACTTCTTTTTAAAATTATTAATCGGTCGATAAAAATTTTTTTTTAAAGTAGATATTATTTTACAATATAGTAATCGAAAAATTCAAAATTTAAGTGGGATCTGAATTTTTTATTTTTGACTTAAAATTCAAAAACTAAGATAAATCCTTGCAAAGAAGACCTAGGGATAAAACTGGAATTTTCGGTTTTATCAATTCCAACTGGGTCTAAGATACATTTTTGGGGGCTACTGTTGCTGTTTAAAGATTACATTAATGATTTTTAAGCCGAAACCAAAAAGAGTAAGTACTCAACTTCCATCTGTTGATGCGCATTCAATTAAATAATTATAACACGAATAAATTTAAAATTATGTCAGTGATATATTTAAGATTAAATTAGAAAACTTTACCCACGATATTTTTTGGTTTCAAAATCAAAGCTAATGATGGTAATGTCAAAAAAATTTTTTTAAAGATTAATTTATTTTCGATAAATGAATTATTATTAATTTAAAATAATGTTTTACAACATATCTTTTGATTTAATTTACTATCAGAACTTTTTTAAAGGGTATTTTTTCAGCTTAGGATAATTCAACTTCAAAAAATGCTATCTTAATGTAAAATAATGATTTAATATCTAAAAAAAAAAGAGGACAGAGTAAATGAAAAATGTTTATTTTTATTTTCTCTTAAAAAACAAGAAATAAATTTATTAAATTAGAAAAATCCAGCGAATGATGATGATCCGCAGCTTGAAGCTGGCAATGATGGAGCTGGCAAAGACAATGGAGCAGAAAATTCCCAGCCAGTTGTCAATGGAGCAGCTGGTAGTTGAGCTGGCAATGACAATGCAGCGGAAAATTCCCAACCACTAGTCAATGGAGCAGCTGATAGTTGGTCTGGCAATGATGGAGTTGGCAATGACAATGGAGCAGAGAATTCCCAGCCAGTGGTCAATGGCAATGATGGAGCAGCCAATGGAGCTGAGAATTCCAACGGAGTAGCTAAGTTTAATCCACAGGTCATTTTTGTTGAATCAGTTATCAATAAAATATTTATTTTTATTTCAATTTTGTTTGTCAATATTTTAACACTGCCTTTTATACTCTTGCATCGACTTGGGTATGCTTTGATTTCAAGAACCTGGATTGTTTTGTTTAGAATTTTCTTTTTTTATTCATTCTTTTGTTTTTTTTTGTTTTTCCATTTTATTATATCGATTAGATCAATTGAATTGATGTATCGATTGGATTTTTTCATGTATCTCCCATCATTTTTTGAAATAACCATTCAATTGTCTTTCGTTATTAAAATTAGAAGTTTATGGCCAGCCACCTATGAAAAACACATTCACTGTTTGCCTTTTTTTGGAAAAATTGAAGTTTATGATCAAATGTAAATTTCAAATCAACATTTTTAGTTTTTTATTTAATTTTTTTTTATTATAAAAAAAAAAAATTTTGATTTTTTATCAATATTTAATCATGGAATAGGCATCAGGAATTTGTTTGTTTGATATTTTTTAATTTAAATTTTTTAAAAACTTTTAATTAAATAAAAAAAATTTGCAAAAAGGATTTACATCTTTGCTATTAACATTTGGTAAAACATCACATTTCTAATAAAATTTAAAATAAAATTGTCGTTTTAAAAATTTACGATCAGAATTAAACCCATTTAAATTTTTGTTTAAAAAAAAGGTTTAACAAAGTAAAAAATATTTGTATAAATTAATTAACACAAATTGATATGATGAAAAAAATAATTTTCTGTATCTAAACGCTTTTATTATTAAAATAAATATCTAATTTAAATTAGACCCTTATAAAAATCAAAAATTGATGCATTCAAAAATTTAAGAGAAAAAATTATTATTTTTTTAATTTTTAGTAATCAATTAAAAATAATAAATTTTTTTTAAATCATAAGGAGAATTGAGATGATAATTCAAAAAGCTTAAAATCGTAGTCAAAAATTTGTTTCTTTCATTCAAAGCTGAACAAACAGCCATTCCTTTTTTAAAGAGCTAAAAATTATCTTTAATCCTCGAATGAAGTAAGTAATGATGAAATCATAAATGCAAATTCGAACCTATAGTTGAAAAAGTAGCTTTTCGAACGGAAATCAGCTTCGAATATAATGATAAAAAAATTTTAAAAATATATTTAGAAATTATTTAGATATTATATATATTTTATTTTTAAATTTAAACTCTAAAACATTCGAATTAAAATTTGAAAAAAAGAAAAATTTTGAAAATAAAACCGAATATTTTTTTAATACATTATATTTGATTTTATATTTAAAAAAATTAAATAATTAAAAAAATAGTTGAAAAAAAAAATTTTAAAGAAAAATTTGAATAAATAAATTCTATTTTTAACTTTTTCGATATTTTTTTCGAATTTTCATTAAAAATTAAATTCATTCTATTTCACTAAATGGTTAAATTTCAAATATGTTCGAAAAACTACATATTCAAATATCGGTTCGTAAATATGATTTAATTTAATCACTGAAAATGATATGATTTAATCAATACATAAAAATGATTTTAAAATAATTTTTCGCCTTTTTAAAAAGGAATGGCTGTTTGTTCAGCTTTGAATGAAAGAAACAAATTTTTGACTACGATTTTAAGCTTTTTTTTATCATCTCAATTCTCCTTATGATTTAAAAATAATTATTTTTTTCAATTGATTACTAAAAATTAAAAAAAATTAAATAATTTTTTCTCTTATTTGAAACTGAAAAAAACATTTGAAACATGGCACTTTTTCAATATTTTTTCAGAATTGGATACAATTTGTCATTCAAACACCAAAAATTTAATCAATTGCTTTTCAAATTTAAAAATAGTTCGAATTTTAATTTTAAAACAGACAGTTTTCGAATTAATTTCAAAAGTAAAAATGAATCAAATTCAAATTTTACTGGTATTCAAAATTTTTTCGACTAAATTGCACATTCAATTGTCTGTTCAACTTTTTTATTTATTCAAGTGTTAGCGGCTTAATGAACTGGTTAGTTCATAGCTAACATTACACTTCTTAGTTATTATACCCTAGTTATTATTTATATTTTATTAATTATTTTAATTGGTGGCTAGGAGATGTAATACTTAAGTATGTTTATAAGCAAATGCTAAAAGAAGATTTTGGTGTGGTTCTTGGTTGATGTGCAAGTGCTAATGGCAAAAAATTACTGTTTTTAAACTTCACAACTTCTTTTGTTCAAATGGCTAATAATAAGCTAGTTAGCCTATAACATAATACTTACTAGAACTACAATAACATTACTACAACAATGTTGACGTGTTACTATATTATATAGGCGTAGATAGGCCCCGGTTATTAGTCCTTCATATTCATGAGTGTCATGAATCTAGTTGCTAGTTTGTTAGTCTAACTCAACTGATTGCTGGCGCCAAGTTAAGAAATATATAGATATAGTTTAATTTTAACAAATGGTAGTGGTTTTGTGTTTTGAATAGAAAAATTTTATATCTTTTATGTAACACTACTCCCACTTATATGTCAAAGAGATCGAGTCAACCTACCTGGCAACTAACAATATACTACAACATTCAATTTTTTTATTCATTCAAGTTTCAATTTATGGTCAAAAAAATAATTCGATTGCATCACTAAAATAAATCAAACAGTGAATGCGTTTCTAAATCCTTAAATTTCATCAAAATATATATTTGCGTTCTAAAAAAGCGAATATTAGAAAATTTTCAAAATAAGAAGATCAGGGTTTTATCAGGACTCCAAAAAATATTAATTCATTTAAATTTACATGATTCTTTTTTGACTAAAACACAATAAAGAATTCCTTTTTTACTAAATATAAAAATCATCAAAGTTGTAATTAGTGTAGTATATATTCTAAAGATGATAATACAAACTAATGAAAAATCAGTAAAAATAAAGCTTATTTGGGTACTTTTTGTCAAAATGAGCCTTAGCGATTATCAAATAAAATAATATCAATTCAATTAACTGGGATAAAATGATATTGTGAAAACAAGACTAAATAGGTTAACTAAATCGGTTTTAAATCTTAATTAGAATTGAGAAGATCATAAGAAGGATTAAATTCTTCATCGATGTTATTCCTCGCCATATCTCATGGATGATTTTGTCTCTTTTCTTCGGAAAATTTACTACAAGACTATTTAGACAGTCTTCTTGACACCATTTCTGTTGACAGAAAATGCAACAAAACACATTCGGTTGTAAATTTATTAAATTGAGAGCTATAGACAATGAGCGTGGTTTTATAGCTAATTATTCCTTTGTGTCCTTTTGTGTCCTTTACTTAATAAAGAATTAAATATTGTCCTTAAGTGTCCTTTTCTATATTAGAAAATATTCTGTCCTTTTGTGTCCTTTTGTGTTCTATTGTGTCCTTTACTTAATAAAAAACATTCTAAAATTTTCTCAATAGTTATACATAGCCGGATCCCTAAACCAGAGCTTCGTTCCGGACCCCTTTTAATTATCCCAGATTTTAAAAAATACTTTGTCCAAAAATTATGAAGTAAAATTAAAATGTTTTTCTATTTAGATACTCTTAAATCAAGAATAAATTTTTTTTTCTATAAAAACTAAATTAAAAAAAAAATAAATATATTACAAAAAATTATTATGAACACAAAAGTACAGCATATTCTTCCAAAATAGAAAAGGACACTAAAGGACAATATTTAATTCTGTAATAAGTAAAGGACACAAAAGATCATAAAAGAATTTTTAGGATAAAATTCAAGCTCATTGTCTATTAATGTAAATTAAATGAAGCAAATAAAAGCAACTTGAAGTTCATGATCATGATCACATGATCAAAACTAAATAGATTGAAATCATTATAAAAAAGTGGAAAAAATCTTTTTTTATATTTTTCTTAATTTAAATATAGAATGTTTATTATCTAATTTAATTAAAAGAATCTTTTTTTTCCCAATTGATCTTTTATTGAATTGTAAAAAATATTAATTTGAGAATTTTTAAGACAAATTTAAAATCCAAATTAAAGCATGCAAATTATGGCTTTAAAGGGGTTGTGAAGTTCGTTTCAATTTGATCATTTCAAATCAGAAAAACTTGAAAAACTTTTTTACTAAAAAAGATAATTCAGTTCTATAAAATGCTTAATTATAAGCAAATTTGCTTAATGCAGAAAAATAAGTCTGCAGACTACTCTGCAATTTTCTGCATTTTGCACCCCATTAAAAAGTATTCCAATCAAGTGTGCAATTACACTGCAGAGTTTTTGCAGACATACATTTTTGGATTAAGCAAAGTTGCTTAGCCATTGAGCATTTTACAGAACTAAATTATCTCTTTTAGTAAAAAAGTTATTCAAATTTTTTTGAATTGAAACGATCGAATTGAAATGAACTTCACAACCCCGGCTTTAAATGATATTTTAATATTTGTTAAAATATATAACACCGAAACAAAGTTAAATTTTGTAATGCAAAATTTTACAATATTGATTTAGATTTTATTTTACCTCAGATAAAAATTCATATTATCTTTTTCCTAATTAAATATTAAAAAAATCATTTTGAGTAAAGTTTAAAAATTTAATATTAAATATTGATAAAAAATCAAAATTTTTTTTTTATAATAAAAAAAAAATTAAATAAAAAACTAAAAATGTTGATTTGAAATGAGCGATAATATTTTAATACCTCAAAATTAGTTAAAAATTACCACAAAAATAGTAAAACATACCACAAATTTAATAAAATTATCATATTTTCAGTATTTTTATCTTAATTTTAATTATTTATCCTCAAAATAATTAAAAATAATACAAATTTAGTTTTTTTACCATTTTATTAATAGATTTACCAAAAAATTCATTAAAGTTACACAAAAATAATTATTGTTTGTTTCAAAATTCCACCAAAAAAATTATTGTTTGCATTTATTAATACAGTAGAAATATTTCTTTTTTTTCATAGGCATATTACATTTTTTGCAAATATTTTCAGAGTTTGAGAGACTAGAAGTTGATTTATTTGAGCTTGTTGTTGGTACATCTGAGCTTGTTGTTGGTATTTTATTACGAATCCTTTTATTCGGTTGTGTAATTTCTTCTTCGATACCATTTTCTTCATCATTAGTTTCTTCTTCATCACTAACTAAATCTGAAGGTTGGTATTGTAGGCTTTTTAAAGTTTTTTTTGCAGCCCCTCTCTTTCTTTTGTTGCATATTGGTTGATCCATAAAAATGCTATTGAAATTGACCAATTTGAGACGATACGCAATTGCAATTGTATGATAGCATTTGTAGTTTTTTAACCAATCAACACATGTACAAGTTGTGTTTTTCCAATTTTGTTGATTTAATTTAATCAAACGAATACTAAAAACATCATTGATCATTTGGTTGAAATTGTCCCAAGGTTTTTCATCTAAGCGTTGTAAAAATTGTTTGCAGTCGTCACGTGACAAATTTTTTGAATTTTTGTCTTTACCACTTTTAACCATGTAAAATTCGCCAAGATGTTGTATTGTTTTTTTTTTGACGTTCCATTTGTAAGCTTCTAATAGATCATTTTTATCAATAATTGGCTCTGTGTGAAATTTTTTGTGATTTAAATTTTCGAACTCGTTTGAAATGTTGGTAACTTGGTTGATTGTTGAAATTGTTTCCGATCGTTGTTGGGACCAATATTCGACTAAATTCGAACGACACTCATTTTTTCGCGAGCCATTTTTTTTTGAATAAATCCGTTGCGAGATGAAACAAATCGTTGCGAAAAATTTTTTGAATATTTACTATGTCTTCTCTCAGCTCTTTTCGTACTGGTTCCACAAAAACTAACAATCGTTTATCTATTCGTCTTATTACGTGCGCCCAACAATTTACTCTTTTTGTTAAATTGAAAACTTTTTTAAATCCGAGCGTTATGGCATCAGCGCTATCAGCGACTAAGATTGATGGACTGATTGAATGACCGTATACTCTGAAACATGCTGATTTGATAGCTCTAAAAAAAAAAGCGAAGTCGAAATTGTTTTCAGAAGGACATAACGCAATGCCGAATGGATGAAAATTTTTATTTTTGTCCGTTGTTCCACCTGTTATCACTGGGAATCCACCGAAGATTAATTTATACGTTGCATCCGATAATATATACTTTGAATCAATTGATAGTTTTAACAATCGTTTAGTTGTTAGTAAGACTCTAAATTTTTGATCTGGAAATGCTTGTAATTCGTATTCACCGACAAAAACTTTATCCTCTTCGTCAGGAATTTCATTGTATTGTTCACACCACCTTTTCAGATCGTTCATTGTTGGTTGATTAGTGACTTTTTTTGCTTTTCGAATCGTTTTTAAAATATTGTTTAGTTTTGTTTTTTGAGGTGGTTGAAATCCATTTTTGAGTAGATTTTTTAAAATACCTTCTGGTTTGATACCCAAATTTTCAAGCTCTAAAATTTTTTGATACATTGCATCATCTATTTCTTCTCTTGGAGTTTCTGTGTTTGTTTCATGATTTGAATGCTCTTCGTCAGAAATGAAACAATTTCCACAAGAGCCACTTGTTAATTGTAAGTAAAGAGCTGCGCGACAGCCTTGTTTGTGAAACTTTCAATAATAACGATATTTATCTCCATCTTTGTTCTTGAATATCCAATTGTTACCATTGATGTTACCTTCTTTTATTTGTTTTACAATTTGGTCGTATTCTTGGAATGGTTGATATAGCTCGTAAGTAATTGCTTTGCCACGTTTTTTTTGATTTTGTGGTTTTAACACGTCGTCCCAATCTTGATCAGTGTCATCTAAAGTTTGGTCTAATGGATCTTCTAAAATGCTTTCTTTTGACTGTGTTTCAGACATTTTTGAATGAAAAAAACTTTCATTTTACTGGTTTAAATAGTATAAGAGTTAACTGTCGCTTATCAAGTTGATTGAATTTTTTTTTCTTAATTAGTGGAGTTTTAATCGAATATAAGGGCATTTTTATTAAAAATATTGTTTGATCAAGATAATTGTAGTATTTTTATTAAATTAATGGAAAAAAATTAAAATGTGTGAATTTATTTCTAAATTAGTGGTTGTATTATTAAATTTGTGGTATGTTTTACTATTTTTATGGTTATAGTTTACTAACGTCCATTTGAAATTTACATTTGATCATAAACTTCAATTTTTCCAAAAAAAGGCAAACAGTGAATGTGCTTTTCATAGGTGGCTGGTCATAAACTTCTAATTTTAATAACGAAAGACAATTGAATGGTTATTTCAAAAAATGATGGGAGATACATGAAAAAATCCAATCGATACATCAATTCAATTGATCTAATCGATATAATAAAATGGAAAAACAAAAAAAAACAAAAGAATGAATAAAAAAAAGAAAATTCTAAACAAAACAATCCAGGTTCTTGAAATCAAAGCATACCCAAGTCGATGCAAGAGTATAAAAGGCAGTGTTAAAATATTGACAAACAAAATTGAAATAAAAATAAATATTTTATTGATAACTGATTCAACAAAAATGACCTGTGGATTAAACTTAGCTACCCCGTTGGAATTCTCAGCTCCATTGGCTGCTCCATCATTGCCATTGACCACTGGCTGGGAATTCTCTGCTCCATTGTCATTGCCAACTCCATCATTGCCAGACCAACTATCAGCTGCTCCATTGACTAGTGGTTGGGAATTTTCCGCTGCATTGTCATTGCCAGCTCAACTACCAGCTGCTCCATTGACAACTGGCTGGGAATTTTCTGCTCTATTGTCTTTGCCAGCTCCATCATTGCCAGCTTCAAGCTGCGGATCATCATCATTCGCTGGATTTTTCTAATTTAATAAATTTATTTCTTGTTTTTTAAGAGAAAATAAAAATAAACATTTTTCATTTACTCTGTCCTCTTTTTTTTTTTAGATATTAAATCATAATTTTACATTAAGATAGCATTTTTTGAAGTTGAATTATCCTAAGCTGAAAAAATACCCTTTAAAAAAGTTCTGATAGTAAATTAAATCAAAAGATATGTTGTAAAACATTATTTTAAATTAATAATAATTCATTTATCGAAAATAAATTAATCTATAAAAAAATTTTTTTTTGACATTACCATCATTAGCTTTGATTTTGAAACCAAAAAATATCGTGGGTAAAGTTTTCTAATTTAATCTTAAATATATCACTGACATAATTTTAAATTTATTCGTGTTATAATTATTTAATTGAATGCGCATCAACAGATGGAAGTTGAGTACTTACTCTTTTTGGTTTCGGCTTAAAAATTATTAATGTAATCTTTAAACAGCAACAGTAGCCCCCAAAAAATGTATCTTAGACCCAGTTGGAATTGATAAAACCGAAAATTCCAGTTTTATCCCTAGGTCTTCTTTGCAAGGATTTATCTTAGTTTTTGAATTTTAAGTCAAAAATAAAAAATTCAGATCCCACTTAAATTTTGAATTTTTCGATTACTATATTGTAAAATAATATCTACTTTAAAAAAAATTTTTATCGACCGATTAATAATTTTAAAAAGAAGTTTAAATTTTAATTAAAGTATTTCTTCTTTTAAATTGTTTAACGAGCTTTAGCTCAGTATAAATGAATAAATAAAAGGCAACTCAACTTCTCCTAAAGTAAACCGCTTTGGACGATTTTAAATTCTTTTTCAACTGAGATGAAAAAAATTAAATTTTAAAATTTTGTAAAAATAGATCTAGAAAAAATAAAATTATGCAGACTAAATTTCATTAAAAAATAAAATTATTTATTTTTTTGTTGAATGGAAGAACCGGTAGCGAAAATTGCCAGACTGGGTTCTGACGATAAATTTCAGTCTTTTGCAACTTATTCTGAGCCAATTCTAGATACTCGTTTTCAATCTTTTCTAAGGCTGTACATATTTGATTTAAACAATGCTGATCCTTGCGATGAATTAAACTCAAAATTCCAAGAAAAATTTTCCAAAAAGTCTGTAATTCGAATAAATGATTTATATGTGTCCAAAGTTTGTATTTATGGCAACATTGTGAATATATATGAAAACACCAAGTACTTTAGACTTAAAATTGACGATTCAACTGGCTCTATCAATGTTACTTTATGGAAAGATTCAATTTTTAACGAAGATTCTCTTAATTTGACCAGTTCTTCCGCTTATCACAGGGTTCACAGCCAGTTTAGTGAATTGTATTCACAAATTAATTCAATTCAAACACGTATTAGGGAATCATCAGTCAACAATTTAATTCAACACGAGCCCAAGCAGGGTAAATTTAGCATTTTTTTTAATCTTAATTAATCCTTGTGAAGTTTTTGGAATGGTGAAAAGCAAAGTCTGCCAAAGCCTTTGTTAATTTTGAAAGTCCCATTCAAAATGAAAAACATAATTTTTTTTAATAAATATATTTATTTAATATAATCGAGATATTTGATAGGTGTTCTACTTCTTTATTGTTCTTATCAATGGGTATTAACTCAAAGATTGTTAATGGCTTTTGCGGAATGTGGAGTGTCTGGAGACTACATTGACGAGCTAACACAGTACTCAGATGACATGAGTCCAGACGAATTTATGTCGACCGCAATTTTACAAAGATGTAAAATAAATAGAGCTCTCAACGGACTTTAAAAAAAGCTTTGAAAAAACACCCCGAGTATTTTGACCATTAAGAAAATCTTCGACTATAAATACATATAGAAAATTCCAGAGCTGTTATTTCAAGTTTAAAATTTTTTTCCCACTTTTTTTGTATCAAAACAATTTTAAACTCTGTTAATTTTTCTCAAGTGGTACATTTTGTTAAGCTAACATTGAACCATGTTTGCGGCCGATAAATCGGCTTTTGCTCAAATATATCAATTTAATTTCTAAATTATTATTCTAAAAATTTATTAAAAAATTATCTTGAAAAATTTATTAGTCATTATTTATTTTTTTTCAAAACAATTTATTAGATAATTTAAAAAAATGTTAAATTTTAATAAAAAACTTAATTAAAATTTCTTTGGAGCCAAAAAAATACTTAAGTAAGAAATACTAAAATCATGAAATTTTTTACTATTAGAAATTAGTATGAAATTTATAAAAATTTTTGCAGATTAAAAAATATGCTTAATTCAATACTAGTACCAATAAACAATTAAGCAAAATTTAAATTTAAGTTATATATTATATTCAAATAAATTTAAAAAATAGAAATTTTATAAATTTTTGAAATTTAATTCACATTGGGAGTATTACAATAATTTCGAAAAATGAAGCAACTCGTGTATTTTTTCTGAAAATCATTTAACAAAGACTTTATTAAAAATCAATTCTTAATAAACAAAATAAATTTTAAATAAAAAAAACGTTTAAAAATCTTAAGTGTGTCAAAATAAAATGATTTTAATATTGAAAACATCTTTTATAGTAAATTCAGAACAATTTATACATTCAAGTGGCATTTTAAAGTTTTTTGAGTTATTGAACTTAAATAACCTAATTCTGTTTATTTGTGGATTGCAATTAGCCTGACAACAAAATATTGAAGAGGACAAAAAATTCTCATTTTTCTAATTAGATTCATTTTGTAAAAATTTAAAAGCTCGAAGACCTGTTAGTTTAAAAATAAAATATAACTAAAAATTCAAATAAAAAAAATTCATTTATTTTTTTTCTAATTTAAGCCAAACTAAGCTCATCAAATAAATTTATTTTCAAACTAAAAAATGAATTATGGTGTCTTGAGCGCTTATTTTAATAAAAGTACTCGACTCTTGTTCAGAAAAAATCTTAATTACGGGTATTGCGAAATAAAATTTCTTAATTTAAATCCAAACAAAGAACTTTAATTTTGTTTTTTAACCAAAAAAATTTGGTTTTTTTTTTAATTTTTTTATTCACAAAATTCAAAAGGCTAGAAAAAAATTCATTTAGAGAAAATTTAGTGCTAATTTCCTTAAATTTTCATGTTTATTCTTTTTTATTTTTTTTCGATCAAGTAAGATTATTTTTTAGGATAATATTCTCAATTTATGTTCAAAGTCTGAAAAGTCTGAACCCATGATTTCGTTTTCCGAATATCGGGTTCTTACTTTAGATATTTAAAGAATACTTTAAATGAAGCAGTCTAATTAAATATTTGAAAAGGATTTTGGAAAATTTGCATTACCATTTATTCAAACTTAAAATCTAAATATATCCATATAATAGATTTATCGCTTGGATCAAGCTATAAAAACAGACGGAAAGAAATATTATGAGCGGATAACTAAAATGTCGAGTGTATTCAATTTTCAACAAGTCTATCCGGGTAGATAAACTAATCTTTGTTTGCTTTGAGCTCAATACAATCAATTTAGTTTGAACCAAGTAAATGTCTAGCATATGAGTATTTAAAAATCTCATTTTGGTTACTAGGTTAAAATAAACCGATTAGATTAATTATTTTTTCTTGAAGCAACACTCTCAAAAACAAAAGTATTTTTCTTCTCAGCCTGAATTATCTCGCATTTAAATACTTAAGATATTATTTCTTTAATTTTGATAACAATTCTGCAGCAAATCAGCAAATTTTTATTTAGTTAAAAATTTCCTTAATATCTAGATCTTCAATTATTTTTTTGGCAATGTTTTTGATAAACGACTAAGTACCATCTCTTATGAAATAGTATCATTGTAGTTTACAGGTTTCGTGGTAAAATTTTACAAGTAAGATTAAAATGGGTGAAATTAAGAATTATTTTTACACTAAAATTTCAACACAGAAAATAAAGAAGAGACATCAAAGAATTTCAGAAATCTGTAATTTTAAAAGGAATCATAAATATGCGTGAAGTCTAAACAAGGTGACTAGACTTGGAATTAGTAAAAAGTATTTTTATTATTTAGTGCTGTAAAAATAGAAATCTAGATCGAGGAACTAAAATGAAAATATAAAAAAAAAAACTTATTTTTATCTAAAGCTTTACGATTTAGACATTTTAAAAACTAAGAGTTATCATTATTTTTTATTCGATTATCTTTTTTGGGCTAATGTTCCTTAAGATAATGTAATAGGACTTTTTTAAAAATTATTTACATTTTTTCATTTTATTTCCCTGTTATAATTTTCACAACAATTATTAAGTGTCAAAGATAAAAATTTTGGTTACTAACTCTTAAATTTTTTTAATTTTTAAAGCAAAAGTGAAGATAAGGATTTATATTTAATATTTAATATCATAGCTGTTTAAAAGTACCAAATTAAAGTTTAAGTCATTAAAAAAAGTCCGGACATTATATTTCATTTATTTTTATTTAAATACATTAAAATTTTTTTAAATTTAAGTTAAAATCAAAGACTTAAATTTTTTTTAAAGTCTGGCCAAATGAATTTTTTACCGTTCTAGTTTGTTATTGTGGCGACCAAGTTTAACTCATGGTAATTTAGAAAAAAAAGTCTTTGACTTGGACTTGACTTGAGACTTATGACTTTTAAACAACAATTCTGTTAAATAATTTAAAATTTACCAAAAATCCACTTATCGTAGCAGTATTGAAATCTCAAAATTAAAATAAAATTTTTCACCTGATTCTAAATTGATTTGAAAAGATGATAGTTAAGACACTCAAACAATTGCTAGATAAATATTAAGACCAAAAAAGAATGAAAAAAGCGCCGAGTATTTTGGAGTTTAGAAGTCATTTTAAGATATTTAAATTATTTTTGGAAGTAGAAAATAAAGTATTAAATTCTATTGAAAAAATCTTTTATATAAAAAAAAAAATTTTTAATCTCAATAAAATAGTTTTATTTTAAATATAAGTAAATTTATAAAAAAGTATAGGCCCTTTTATTTTCGGATAATGATTTTTTTTTATTTAATCTTAATTAAACAAAACTTTTTAATTATTAGATTTTTTTTAAATTCATTTAAAAAAATAATGTCTATTTTATGAAGAAATGAAATTCGGATACCTTTTTTTTAATGACCCATAATTGACGCAATCAAAATGTTGATGTGTATTTATAACTATTCAAAATTTCTGTTTCTCAAAAAATCTTATTCCATTAAATTAATTAATTCATTAATATATTGCGATTGATTTGAAATTTTTTCAATGAAAATTGTGAGAAAATTCTAACTTAAATCTGGTTAATTTTTTTATGTCTACCAAGAATGAATTTTCTGATCAAATTGAAAAATTGTCTAAATTTGACATGGTAATTTTTCAATTTGGGTTAAAAGGAAAATATATTTTGATTCAAAATTTTATGTTTTTAAGGATTTTATTAGATTAATTCCGATCAATATTTAAAATTATTCCCTTGAATTAACATGAAAGCTAAACATTATTCACCATGTTTTTGAAATTAAGATAGAGCATTTTTAAAGAGCTTTTATCATTCAAGCCATCGACTTAATTCATGAAGCAACTAATGAAAATTTTTATTTTCTACACTGAAAATCGATAAGTATTATTATGAAAATAGGAATAACATTTTTCAAGTATTAAATCTATTATAGATAAACGCGGGCATTCAATTTATCAGCACGCACAATTGCCTTATCAATCAACTAAAGAGGAATCATACAAAAATAAAAATTGCAACAGAATTTGATTAATTAAGATAACTATGAAAAATTTAAAAGATTTTTCTCTACCCCTCTACCATAATGAATTCAGAAATTATTTTTTTTCATATTTTTTAAAAAATATGTGAACTGTCTGAGTAAAAATCAATAAATTTAGATTAGTTTATTTAAAACGCTAGAATTTGATAAATAACCAAAATCATCTACCTGAAGTTAATTAAATAGAAACTTGCATGACAGCGGCGATTTCTAATCAGTCTTAACAAAGAAGTCCTATTTTAATTTTAGACTGTCACAACAAAATTAAATTTGATGCTAAATTTGGTGTCACACTGATTTAATTATAGCCAGAATTTATTTTTTTTTCAAACTAGAAAAAATTTAATCGATCTTGGTTTTAATTTATTTTAGAATTTTTTAAAAGCTGAAGAAAAATAATGGTTTAAAAATATTGCTAAATTTGCCGCTTTTTTTTGATAATTTATTTTGAAATTCGAATCTTTTTTTTTGACATATTTGCTTTTTTTTCGATTTTCGATTTTCTCAGTTGCTTATTTAGAAATTAGTGTAATTAATACTCAAAAATAGAAGAGCAAATTTCGGCTAAATCTTACTCCTCAAACATGTTTTTTCTACACTTTAAAATCAAGAAGAATTTTTTTTACTCACTAATTTAAGATTAAAAAGAATAGACAATTTATTATGACAAATGGTTGCAATTAGTGTTTTTTATGTATTTTTTTTAAAGTTAATAATAAAGATCCTTTAAATTTTTTTTCTTATAAAACGAATGAATGCTAATTTTAGAAGCTAAATTAAATTCTTATATATAAAATCCTCTTACCTCAGAATTATTCATTATTTTTCTAGGACTTGAAGATTTTTTCAAAAGTTAAATTTTTTTATCTAAAAATTAATAAAAAAAAAATAAAGGCTTCAAGTTAACATGAGACGCATTCTGCACAGTAAAAATAAAAAAATAAACAAAAATAGTTTAAGTTACATTATAAAAAATTCGATGAAATAATTTAAGGAAATTCAGTCAAAAATAAAATACTTATTTTTTTATTTTTACCAACGACATGAGTCTTTAAATCCTGTACACATTTCGGATCTTAAAAAAGGTAAGAATCAAATACAGAGAAAAAGACTACTACCGGAGTAGAGGTAAAGGATACTTTTGTTGTGTTTTCAGACCACGAGCCACTACAATTCCTCGACAAGATGATCAGCATCATCATCATCAGCAAAAAGCGTTAAATAACTAGAGTGCTTCGGGTTCCAAAAAAATTTTATCAACACAATAAAATGCAGAAGCATTGCTGTAATATTTGACACTTTGGTCAATGACCAAAAATGAATCGAGAATTTGATTTCCATATCTCTGGACAAGTGAATTTTGAAAAGATTTTTTAAAAATTTTCAATGTTTAGAAATTTTTGTTGCATCACAATAAAGAAATCTAGAAAAAATAAAGAAAATATTTAAAGGTATTATTTTATTTCAAAAGAAAACGGCGTTTTATTTTATTTTTTTTAATTTTATTTAAAGTAATTAATTAAATTAAAATTTCGATTCCATCATTAGGATAAACGTAAAGAAATGATAAAAAAGTTTTTAATTTTTCAAAAAGAATGTCAACTGAGTTAAATTTTTTCAATTTTTTATTTGGATGATTTTATTTACATTCTTCAGAAATGGAATAATCATTTGGTTCATATTCCTGCAACACTATATAACAAACAACTATATAATCTTTTCATGTCTAATTATTGTTCGATATTAATTCATTCTGGAGCTAAAATTATTTTACAATTTCATAATTTAAATTCTTATTATTCAATTAAAAAAAAAATATTTTTTTTTAAATTTGCAAGATTTTCAAAGCAGTTTCCTCATTTTAGGATCAAATAATCACTTTAATTTTTTTATTTCTTATTTTAAAAATCAAAGTTAAAAATCACATTTTAAAAATATATCATAATTTTTGCAGTTGAAATTCCAAGAAATTTATTTTGTCAGGAAAGAAGTGGATTCATAAAAAATTGATTTTTGAAACTTCTCCTAGTTAGTAAAGTTGATTAAAATTCAGTAATAAATTCTCTTTAATTTTATTTTGTGGAAAAATTGCAATCAATTTCATTCTAACCTACTTCTTCGACGTTATCTACTAGCGAATCTAATATTAGTGAAATTCTATCACAACTTTAGTGAATTATCATTCAATAATCAGTCAATTGGATTTTTAAATATTAATATTGTTATATTATTGGAATTTAAAAAATCATTAAACTGTTGCCTAGCTTGTTAATGCCAACATTTTTCAGTAAAATATTTTTCTCAAGTGTTTGTAATAAACATTGATTAAAATATATAAAATAATAATTTTAAATTCTAAAAAAGATTACGATTTATTTGTATTTTTATTTATATTGAGAATTTAATTCTGTTCAAAAAGATTATGAGCATATTTTAAAATATATTTTAAGACTTTTTGATGTTTTTTGTTTAATCCATTTTGTACCAGAACAAGTGTGTTTTTAAAATAGACTATGAAGACCAAATAGGACTAGATCGGGATTAAATTTTTTGTTCTATATATTTTTTATACAATTAAATCATAATTTATCAAATTTTTGATTTTTTTTATATCAGATAATCTAAATTCTACAGTACCTATTTACACTTTGTTCAATTTTCTATTTTAGTTGGTTCAATTTTCGTTCTCTTGGTGAGTCAAGAGATTCTTCTTAAATGTTTATCAAATTTTTCATAAAATTTAGTACAACTAACCATAATGCTCCGTCTAAAGATGATTAACAATATTTTTTTGTTATTATTAATTTTAAAATTAGATTTTTTTGTAAATTTATATCGTAATACTTAAGTTTGACATTTTCTAATTATTTCAATGTAAAAAGTCAAAATTAATTTTCAAATATCCTAAAAATTCTATCATCACAAGTGAACAAAATCAATACTGCAATTTTGATGCATAAATTTAATTAAAAAAAATATTTGAACACCTTTAAGTCAACATCAATATCTGATGGCTTCTTTTAAGTATCTACTAGAGGTATCAATGTATCACAAAGATAAGATTATTAACTCAAGTTCTAGAATGACCTTGATTTTAAAAAAAGAAAATTTTAATGATTTTTTTTTAAATTAAAAATCAAAAAATGTCTAAAAACTTCATCTTTCTAAGAAAAATTATAATCGCATACAAAACAAAACAAAACTATTTGTTTTTGTTAATTTTCATGGTAATCAAAATGTTTTTTTTTAAATAATAGTTAATTTATCTAATCAATAAAAAAGATTCTAACTTTTGTATTCTCTTACACAAGAGAAAACATTTTCTAAATTAGCATTTAGTTTTACAAGATAAATTAAAAACTAAATTATTAAATCAAAAAATTTAAAATAATAAAATTACGAAATTTATAAAATTTTATGGACTTAATTTTATTAGATCTGATAAAAAAAATTTTTTTTTGAAAAATAATTTCATTTCCTCAAACAATATTTTTTAATTAAATGCTCGAAATTTTAAGCATTGGCACTTTTTTGATAACTTGGTCTTCAAATTAATTTGCTAAACTATAAAAATTATATTGAAAATTTTAAATTTTAAAAAAATTAATTTAAAATTTATTGATTCATAAATAATAGTAATAGATGTTACCATTTTGGCCGTTCTCTACAATGAATTTTTAAAAACAAGAAGTTAAAACTTAAATTGCTTAGTTGGTCAATATTATCTAAAATTTAAATGTTAATAGAAATAAAATAACTAAAATTATCTTCCTTTTTTATTTTTATTTTATTCTGTCAATTTTCTGGCAAAATTAAAAATTAAGAATTTGTTCCTATGAAAACTCAGCAGGTATGAATTTTACATCAACTCTTTGAAAGGATTTATGAAAAAACTAAAATTTTTTCTAACAAAATATTCAACTAATTGAAAAAAAGTATTTCCAAGTAGGAAATTTCTAATTCTCGCCTGATTAATTCGGATTTCATTACAAAAATAGCCCATTCCATTAGCTTTAAATATAATTCCAGACTCAAAATAAACTAGGTTTTAAAAACTATTTAAATGAATTCACATTCGAACCGAACACAAATCTAGTTAATTACATAAATAAATTCTGCTAGTCAAATTTGTAATTTAACCGGGTTTTTTTACTATTCTTTTGTTTAACCAGAAGCCTTTTATTTTATTTGTCTAAAAAGCCTTGGCAATTTCCAATTCATAAGAAAAAAATTCGATATCTAATAGAATTTAATAAATAATTTGAGAATAATCAAATTATTTTCTAGTCTTTTTAACACAACAACAACAAAAATTTATATTTAAATTTTTTTTCTAGATAGAAGAATTTCTTTCAAAATGACTAAGAACTGAGCCCGTGGTCAGAAAATGCTCACGACCAAAAATTATTTTTTAAGTTTTCTAATTTTAATTCTTGTTATTTTAACTTCAATAGCCTATTTGGGCAAAATAAATCAGAATTTGTTCATTAAAAAATTAGACTATCGTTCGAAATTAGTTCTAAGCCCAGCAAACAAACAAGAAAATCCGGTGATCAAAACAGAGGCTAATAATGAAACTTATAATTTTTTACAGCAATATCCTTGGACTACAGAATGTAGTTTGAAGTCAGAAATTTTTAAAAATTTCGATTTGGCTCGCGCTGAGAAAATCGACTACTCGACACCTGCAGAGCCTGACACTCACCAATTTAGGATAGCCCGCGCTGTGCTTGTTTACTTTCCGATTGAGCAAGTTCAAAACTTTCATCTTGAATTCCGTTGGTTGTACCGGAGTTGGATAGAAATGCAAAAGCATGAGCCCAAAAAATGGCGCACTGATTTAGTTGTTTTTGTTCGAAATGAGCAACAATTCTTTAGCAATTCATTTTTTACCAAGCTTAATTGTTCATTTTGGCACAGACGAACTTCACCAAAAGATAAGCCGATGTGTGTGCTCATAAACTACGAAGCCATTAAGGCCAGAAAATTGGCCTCAAATGACATAAATTTTTCCTCAAGCAATCAACTCTATGATTTTATTCTTAGAAAAATAAATATTTTTGATGATTCCGAGACCAATTTGAATGTTTTTTACCATTTCCTCAAAAATCGCTTGTCAAACTACGGCTATGTTGATTCGATTTTGATGGCATTTGACGGATACAAATACTTTCAAGCGGCTGGATATGATTATCTCATACGGAGTGACATGGATGTTTTTTTGACACCACTTTTTGCCAAATGGCTGCCCAAGCACTGTAATGACTTCTATGTAGGCCGAGGTGGGTACAGCAATGAGTTTAATACCAACCGCTTGGCCAGAATAGCTAACAATTTGGGTCTAGAATACGCTAGCTCTACCAATTTGGGCTCGACATGGTACTCGACTCCGAACCAATTTAGACTGGTGTCCTACTTGACCTTATTCGGCATGGCCTATCTTTCAAATGAGGAATTTGCGCCGCCTGAGCGCGCCGGAAAATTGGGTGTGCAGTTGTGGCCTGATTGGCACTATGGGGTACTGCTGCTTTACGGTCAGAATCTTTTGATGAACCACTTAATCAAAACTAAGCAACTAAATATAGTGAAATTGATAGATTACTTGGATTATCCTTCGCATTACGGCACTGATGTTAATAAGATAATTCATATTCATGTTTTTCATGGTAGGAATTAAATAGTTAATTTTATTAATTAAAAAAATTTTATTAATTAAATAAAGGTTCAGACATGTTCTCCAAGTTTGAGTTCAAAGCTGGTAAATATGATAATTTATCCAAAGATGCTGGTAATCCGAATACCGCTAAGTTTTACGCTTTGAAAATGGCACTGGAGGGCAAAAAATTGTCTCCCAATGAACTCCTGAGTCTATTAGAAATTCAATCTTTACTAAAGGATTAAACAAAGTCCGCATTCCAACGCATTTTATTTTTGTTAAATAAATTTTTTTGAATATTATTGTTATAATTAATTTTTACTTTTGCCTAAGTCTAAATCATAGATATCAATATTCACAAAAAAATAACTTAATAATACACAATCAGCTGTTGACTATCTAATTGGGCTCTGAATTGAAAGTGTTATTTGAAAGAAATGTTTTTAATTATAAAATAAATCAGATACTACTACTACTAATTTAATTTCATTTTGTGGAAAAATTCATAAACTCTCTCATAAACATTATTACCTTTACCGAGGATTTTTGAACCATCTTCATACAATTCCATTCTATTTGAAACGCAGTCAGGTAGGTCATTTATGTAAAGAACAAATAGCAGGGGTCCAAGTACAGACCCTTGCGGAACTCCACTCAGTACCTCTGACCATCCAGAAACTCCATCACCAAGTACAACTCGCTGAGTTCTCATACTCAAAAAGTCTTCGAGCCACCTTACTATTTTCTCACCTAGCCCATAATCACGTAGTTTATGAAGAAGTCGTTGATGCGGTACCGTATCAAAAGACTTTGAGAAGTCTAATAGTATTTCATCCACACTGTTACCTTTGGCCAACTCAGTCGTGATCATATCAAGCGTTTCAAGTAGGTTCGTTACACATCCTTTCTTTGACTTCCAATTATTAGATTATTCTCTTGAAGGTAAAACATTAGTCGGTCCTTCACAATACCTTCCAGAACTTTAAAAGCGACTGACGTAAGTGATACGGGTCGATAATTAACTGGCTCTAATTTACTTCCTTTTTTATATATCGGTGATACATTTGCTTTTTTCCACTCTTTTGGGATTTTTACTGTCTCTAATGTTTTTGCGTAAATTATCTTCAATGGCACTGACATCTTTTTTTGCGCAGTTTTTCAGTATCAGTGGATGTACTTGGTCTGTGCCCATCGATTTGTTGCCATTTAATTTCTCTTGTCACCGTTCAATCATTTCGAAAGTAGAGGAAGTACGTAAAGGAAAAAAAGGCATATTATCATTGGTTTCTTTATTAAAGACTGAATGAAACTGATCATTTAATAGCTCAGCTTTCAGTTTTTTGTCACTCGTTACTTCACCCTCTTTTGTTCTTAACATTCTTATTTTTTCCTTTACTCCCATTTTTCTTTTTACATAGGCATAAATTAGTTTCGGATCACTTTTTGCTTTTTTAGACAGTCTGTTCTCATGATCCGATTTTACTTCTCTTAATTTCTGTTTTAACTCGAGTTAAAACAGAAATTAAGAAAAATGAATGAATTAAGAAATGCTCTTCTCTAATCATATTTACTTATTTGAAATGAACTTTTATTACATGCTTTAATCTTATACCAAGCTCGATGCTTAAGTTTTACCACTCTATTTACCTCGTAGTTCATCCATTTTTCGCTCTTTTGCAAATTTTCTCTTTTATCCGGTACGTGTTTTTCATAAAGTAGCAGATACTCATTCAGAAAACTTTCATTTTATTTTAAAAAGAGATTTTATTTGGTCACTTAATTAATTATAAATTACGAAAAATTGAAAATTATTAACGAGCTTTTGAATTAGAAATTATACGAAATTTTTTAGATTTTACCAAGGCCTGATGATAAATATTTTTTCTGTGATTCATTTCTAAAAAGGTCAATTTTTCCTTTATTTTACTTTGAATTTCAAATATATTTTGACATTTTCTCAAGGAATTTCTATGGAAACTGATTTTTTATTATTCACAAATATATTTAAAAGTTAAAAAAAAACTCAATTTATTTTTGTATTTATTTTAAGTTTTTTGAAATGGATTCACCAATTTATCGACTTTTGACAAAAGCAGAGCAAGAAAAAAGTATTGTTCAGAAGTTTAAAATAAAAAAAAATAAAAATTTTTTTTTAGATGTAGAATTCGTTAAAGAAGCATACTATCAACTTGATCCTGAGATAAGTTCAAAAAATGAAAAATCAACTAAAGATATCGAAAATTTTTCTCAAAATCTTTTTGTAGAATGTGCTGAAAAAGCTTTAAATGTAAATTTAATTAAAATTAATCTCGAAATTTTTCCTTACTATTTTTTTAGTTTAATGAACATCAAATTGCAAATCGATGTATTCAAATATATTTTAGCCTGCCGATGATATCAAACCAATTTTTGGCAAGGGCATATTTATGCCAATTCCAGCTTTTGGCTCCAAAATCAACTTTTGAAGCGGTAATCCAATTCATTTAATATTTTTCATTTCCTTTATTTTTTGTTCAGTCTAATTTAGATAAATCAACTCCTTTTCTTCATAAAGCAATCGATTTTTCAATTCAAAATAAAAGGTTAATAAAAGGATCTAAAACTTTTTCAAAAAATTTTATTTTTTTTCTTTATTTTAAAGATACAATTTCTTGATTTATAATTCATCTTTGATATTCTGGAAATATGCACGCTCGTTCATAAAAACAAATTTTAAACGATTGCTGTGCCCTTCTTTAAAAATAATCACTCAAGCTCTCCAACTGATCGACGATCCTGATCATGAATGGCGTGCTTTTTTGGAAAAGACTCTGGTTGAAGCCTATTTGGATAATGAACAAATTTCAGAAGCCAGTTCTCTTGCATCTGATCTGCTAAACTTTGTGCAGAAAAATCTTCCTGATCATTTCGAACAGTATTTTGAATTTATTGTAAGCAAAAATATAATTTTTTTCAATTTTCAACTTTAATTTACATAAAAATTTAAAAGATTGATAAAAATTTGATTGATGATGAAGAGCTGAAAGCTTTAACAGTAGACCGATGGGAATTGGACATAATCTATCGTATTGAGCGTCTGAAAAAGCCCTCAAAGTAAGCAGTATTTTAATTTATTTTTAGGAATGAAATGAATATGCTTTTTTTCAAATTTGATAAAAAGTTTGGCCACAATATTAAAAAAAATTGTTCAATAATATATCTTTAATTTTGGTAAATCCCAAAAGATTTTTTTTGTAAAGAAAAAAAATTTTTTGCACCCAGGGTTCCAAAAATAGCAAACCCTTTAAAAAATCAAAATCTCAAAGATAAAACTTAAATATACTAAAAAAGTATATATATTCTGAAAGAGCATAAAATTCTCTCCATGCTAAAGTAATTTAGAAGAAAAAAGAAAGGTGTGGCGGTTTTTGCAGGCTAAAAAAAAGAAAAAAATGTGTTTTTTCTGGTTTAAATCGTATCTCCTCCGAGGGATCAATTATGAGCCCACTTTTTTTTTTTTAAAAACCTCCTAAATACCGCCAAAATTGTCTGATTAATTTTTTTGAAAGCTCAGAACCAAAATACTTTTCTCCTGCTTCGGTTATAAGCTCCATCACTCTTGGAAATGTCTGATTTGTTCTTGCTCTAATATGCTGTTTTAAATAACACCAAAGACCTTCTTTAGGATTGAGCTCATAAGACATAAGATTGTTTTTTTGCCTAAATTTCATTAATTAGACGATTTTGGCGGTGTTTAGGAGGTTACAATAATGGTGCGACATACGGTCAAGTCCTAAAAGCATATTTTTATGCTCTTTCAGAATATATATACTTTTTTAGTATATTTAAGTTTTATCTTTGAGATTTTGAGTCTCAAAGAATAACAACTTTTACAACTCTGGGTGTAAAAATTTTTTTCTTGAAATGAAAAAATTTCAAAATTTGAATTCTTTTGGAAAATTCAGTAAAAAATAAAGCATTGAGTATTTCCATCAACACTATAAATTTTAGAAATGCGTAAGATTCAAGCTTTGACTTTGATGGTTAGCTAACTCATTTTCGATATCTTAAAGATAGAATTATAAGCTTTTGAATTAATTTTCCTGTATTTTTGTACCGAATTTTGCAATTGCCTTTGAATTTATAAAGACTTGTTATTTAGTCACAAGTTTAAGTCAATGTCACAAAATTTTATCCTAAAGTAAGTGCTTTTGAAAATATATTGAATATATAAATCTATATAATAACGAAAAAACAAAAGAATAGTCTGGACTTTTTTATTTGTGGCTTAAACCAAAGTCTGATTCTAATTTAGAATACCAAATAGTTTGGTCCTAGTATTAGATTTAATAATTCAATCGTAAACATTCATATCAAGATTTTTCATAAAAATCCTACGTTAAATTTTAAGTCAATCTTACCTTTATTTAATAAACCCTACTTTCTATGAGCTAAATAAAAGCTATGCCATAAAAATACTTTACATAAATACATTAAAAAAAATCAAAGGTGAGTCACTAAATTGAATCATTAAATGAAGCATCTTAAATATGATAAAAGATTGTTGAAGCTAATTTAATAATTCTAAACGATAAATAAGAAATAGGAGCCCAGAAAATTAATTTTGAATTTAGCATTGATGAAGATTGCTACAATTCATTATGTTTCATCGATGAGGATTATAAAAATTCATCATTTTGCATAAGTTATCATCGGTTTTTTCGATCTATTGATTGTTTTTGAAAATTGTTGATTAAATAATAATAATAATGTCTGAAAAAAATGTATACGCTAAAGTAAATTATTAAAAATAATATATTTTCTCTATTTTTTCTTTATTTTGATATTCAGTAAGTTACTTGAATTAAATATGAGTTATTTTAGTAAAATCAACTGTATTTATTTATTTACAAATTCTAAGAAAAAGTGAATATGAATTTATTTTATTTTTAAACTTCTTAAGTAAATTACTGATTTTTTTTTCAGTAATTAGTTGAAATCTAAATAAACATTATTTTTTTTCTATTTTAGTTACAATAATGATTTGTTTCGATGATTTTACTGTTTTCGCTTTTGCGATTTACGTAAAATCTATCTAGTTTCACTTTATTTCCCACGGAAATTTTATTTGTAAAAAATCACAAATTTTACATAAATTCTCCGATAAATTAAACAGTGTCACATTTAAAAGCCCATAAGATATTTAATGTGTAAATACAGTATATAAAATTTGGGATGTATCTATTTGTTAGCTATTTCAATAGTCAATTAATAAACCCTTATCTGTCGACGATATAAAAAGTTATAGACTAGAATGAGTCAGAATTGACCCATTTCAGTCCGACATTAAAATACCGAATAATCACATAATTTATAATGAAAAAAGATTTATAAGTGAATGGAAAATTAAAAAATCGTTCTTCATTCGAATTTTCCCAAATATCAAGGTTCGGAATAACAAGGTTTTCATTTAATTCACTCTTGTTAATCATTTCAAAAACATGTTTTTAATTGAGTCACTTTTCCGTTCTTTGACTTTTTGTTTTTTCAGTCCTTTATTTGCTCGATTGCTCTTTTAATTTTTTGAATCTTCAGTTTTTTTGATTTTTTAATATTTCTTTCATTTTATTTATAATATTCAGCTATTATTTCTATTTTAAAATTTGAATTCTTTTGTAAAATTCAGTAAAAAAATACTGATTGTCTTAGTAATTTACTTAAAAAATTCAATTATTTACTTAAATAAAGTTTTTTTAAAGTAATTAAGCAAAATTTTTTAATTACGCTAATTTACTGATAGTTCGTTAGTTTTGAAAATTTACTATTGCATATACAAATTTGGGGCTCCCCCGTTATGTTATCGGAATGAATAACAAATTTTGATTTTGTTATTAGTAATTTATAATTTAATATTTAAAAAAAAGTGTAATCAATAGACTAAGTTTGCTATCAATGAGATTTTTAAGTTTACAAAAAGTTTTATAGTTTAACAAATTAATAAATAATTAAATTAATATTATGACGAAAAAAAAGTTTTTAGTTTTTGAGTTTTCTAGCCACACTGATTGCTCTTTCACACATTTTTAGCAAAATAATAGAAAAATTATCAGAATATTCGAAGCATTAATTCGCCTGTTAATCTAATTTTAGGAGGTCTCCCAGATTTGACTTTGGTACCAATTGTTATTAGTCACTAATTTTATACTGTCTATTTGTTGAATGTTATTCACCTTCTGGACAAGGACTTTTTTTCAATTTTAACTAAACATTACGAAATTAAAACGTTATAACAAGAATAAACTAAGGCAACTTGAAGTTCATGATTATAATCAAATGATCAAAATTTAATTGATTAGAATCTTAATAAAAATGATTAAATTAGATTTTTTTAATTTTTTTTAAATTAAACATTTATTGTTTTAATTTAAAAAAAAATAAAATTTTTTTTCTCTAATTGACCTTTAATTGATTCTTCTAAAATTTTTAATTGAAAACTTTAAAGACAAACTTAAAATCGACATTTAGGTATCCAAATTATGGCTCAAATAAACGCTTTAAATGATATTTAAATATCAATTAAATTATATTACGGCGAAACAAAGTTAAATTTTGTATTGTAAAATCTCAAAAAATTGATTTAGTATTCCATTTACTTCAGATAAAAATTCATTAAAAATTTTCTATCTAATTATTGATTAAACAAACAAATTTTAATAAAGTTACGCCATTTATTTTATAAAAATTGATAAAAAATACCTTTGTATGTAAATCAAAAACTAAAAATTTTGATTTGAAATTTACATTTGATCATGAACTTCAATTTGCCAAAGCTAATTATCAAAATAATTATTTTGTTATCAAGCATGGAATTATGATATCGTCAGTGATAATGAAATCTTTTGACAACAAAATTTGTTATCAAAATTGGTCAAAAGATGAAAGCATCTTACGTTATAACTTAATAACACTACTGGGGAGACCTGCAAATTTTTTTAATTCTTTTTTCAATATTACAAAGAAAATCTATTTATTCAACAAAGTTGTGGCCGAGCAAATTATAAATGATTAATAATTAATAAAAATTAATATTAATAAATCGAAAATACTAAACATGTTTAGTATTATTAAACTAATTAATAAGGAATTTTTATGCAGAATCAATAAGTGCGCCTTCCATTCTGATCATTTAAAGTACTCTTGTGCTATTATACTATAAGATTCGAGAGTATTGTAACATTTTTGAATTTGGGATCACTTAAAATTTTGAAAACCAAAATGATAACAACCTTGATCGTGACCAGACTTAGTGTTGACAATCGACTCCAATCAATTGACAAATTTAATAAATCGATTAATTTTTTTTAGTCGACTATTAAATCGATTCATTTTTTTTAGTTGACTATAAAATTTTAAATCAATTTAAATATCTTTATTTAAAAAAAAAACACCTATTTCTAATTCCTAATTTTTCATTTCGAAATATGTCACTTTCGAGATATATCACACATAGTCAACCAGAAAAAATCAATCGATTTTTAAATCGGTTTAATAGTCGACTAAAAAAAATTAATCGATTTAATAATCGACTAAAAATGATTATTTGATTTAAAGTTAGTCGATTTTTGAATCGATTATTGATAATCGATTGCCGACACTAACCAGTCTTAATCACAAAGCGAGCTTGACTTGTTTTACCTTGCTCATAGAATCCCTACTAAGATTTTCAAGAGGGTAGCTCAGTTGCCCTTTGACTAAAGCAATTATCTCATTCCAAGTCTTTCAATAGAAAAATACCAAATCTTGGTATGTAGCCTTATTAATTTAATAAAGTAAAGAAACTATTATTTTTAGTAGAACGAAAAAGAGTGCTAGATCTGATGATTCGGGCAGTGAGGACGACATTCAAAAGGAATTGGGCGATTTGTACCGAATTCTTTTGCCCAAAAAGAAAGGTGTACTTGAGGCAAGACGCAAGAGTCAGTTTATGGCTGCGGAAAGCATTGAAATCAAAGACGACTCTCAAAATGTGCAGAGACGCCAGCGCCTCCTCCTAAATTTGGCCCATCTTTGTTTGATCTACGAAGACGTAAATCTGTGCTCGCGAATAGTGGGCTATCTAAAAGAGAACGAAAACTTGACCGAAGAAATTCTTTTTGAAATGGAATTGATTGAATGTGAGCAAACAATCAAACAGCTGAAGCATAAACAGGAAAAGTTCAGCAAGAACACCATACGTCTGAGAATTGACTGTATAAACAAATGTCACGAAACTCTGCGAAACATTTTTAGGACACAAAATTTTCGGCTAATTCAACTGGGATGCTTGAAGCAGTGGAATTTTTGCTTGCCGCTTCTACAGCCTGGCCTGCGAGTAAACGTCCGTAGGCCACTTCAGTTTGTTGCCGAGTGTATGGAAGCAATCGAAAGCATGGAATGGCTGTTGAGGTGCCAGGTTCACTTGGAACTGGCAAAATGTGATGAAGAAATCGAACAGCTGCAAACAGCTGAACAGCATTTTCTAAAAGCCTTGAATTTCGACGATGAACACATTTACAAAGAGCAGCTTGAGCATGGACTAAAACGGCTGAGGCTCAGGGCCGAGTTGTATTTTCCTCCAGAAAGAATCGAAGACCAAGTGGCCATGATCCTGGAACAGTGTGTAATCGGAGGAAAATCCAAGCAGAAAGTGCTAAAGCCTGCCATTGGAGAACTTCTAGAGTCATTGAATGCCAAAAGCAATGAAACACCTAAGGAAATTAATACCAGATCTTTGCTTTTGCGCGCGGGCGATCTGTTAGCTTCCGAATTTACCCATGTTCTCGAAAGTGAAACATTCAAAGCTTTTGGAAAACTAAACGAAGATCAAGTGGCTATTTTGCACAAAAAAATGCTCAACTATGAAAATTGTGTTAGGAAAAGCGGAGATCACTTGCAAGACAGAATGGACGAATTTGTACGCAATTATCTGCGCAATAACCCAGAGTCGACAAGTGAGAGTCCTGAAATTGAGCAGATCATTAAGTTGGACTACAAAGAAAGACTTAAGCTCTGGTACGATTTGTGTCGAATCGCGCGCAAACAGCAAATTTGGGACATATGCCGCGTAAGTTGCCGGTTTTGTTTGCTTTATGATAGCGAACAATTGGTATCAAGATTCTTAAAAAGTTCGGCAAAATTCAACAGCCTTTTTGACACTGATCTAATGAGAAACTTGGCTGAAGCACATTTTATTTTCGCAGAGGTAATTATTTGGATTTTTTTGTCATTTGTTTAAAGACTTTTTGAGGAAAAAAAATTTTTTTAAATCATTTTATTTTATTTTTATCTTAATTTTATTTTTTGCGAGAAAAGGTAAAAGTAGTTAAAAAACTAAAACATTTAATCTGAAATTTAATTGAATTGAATTAAAACTGGAAACTTATGCAATAAATTTAAAAAAGCTACAATAAAATATTCTAGAGTTTGTTTTTGATGTTGTTTTACTATTTTTTCCTTTTTCCAAAAATAACTATTTATAATATAACTATAATAATGCAACTTTTAGTCAAAAATATTAATAAAATTAAATTAAATTTTTCCCAAAAAGAATGTACTTTTTGTACTTTTTATAAATAATTTTATTCTTAAGTAAGAAAGGACATCCTTTCTGTTCTTCTGTAAATGGGGTCAGCGGATGTTTTAAAGATAAAATAAATATTTATTTAAATTGAAATTAATATTAATAAGTATGAAAAAGTTCAAAAAATATATTCTTTTTTACCCAAAACCAAAATTATCTCTAAAAAGTACAAAAAGAACGTTTTTTTTTACTAAAGGGATACTTACTGTAAGTATGTCCTTTCTTACCCAAGACTAAAAATTATTTTTAAAAAGAGCATCCTTTCTATTTGGAAGTATATAATAGCCTCCATTGTCAATAGCTTCTTTGTGCTTGCTGAATAAATTATTCTGTTGATTTATATTAAAAATTCTTCTTCGAATTGAAATTAAGTATTTAATAATTGTCAGAGGCTTTAACAAATCAGTACAATATGAAATAAACATCACCTAAATTCAAAATAATTTACAAAAATATTTTTATTTGGGTGTAAAAAAATTACTTTTCTCCACAAATAAGAATCTGTTCAACACTTACCAATTTTAAACACAAAAATTTTTTAAAAATCAAAAAAATTAGGAAAAATTATACATTAATATCGATTTATTAGAATAAAATAAAATTTTAATCAATAGTAAAAATATAATTAGGATTCTAATAAAAAAAAGTTTTTTTGAGTTTTTTGGTCATCCTTTTTTTGCTTTCTTAACAAATCATTTATCATGCATTCTACTGAAAATGATCACAATTTGCCAAAGACATTGTCAATTTTAATACTCTTGTTTGAGTTCTAGGTAATTTTTCTGAGAATACTGAATATTAATTCAAAATTTTAAATTATAATGTTCAAAAGCTTCGAAAAAATTTGTTCAAACTCTTATGATATTTTTTTTCAAAAATTTTCTGTCAGCCCAGCAATATTTCAATGTCAAAAAAAGAAGCTTAAAATTCTGAAGAATATCAGTTATTCCTTAAGGTCAAAAAAATAGAATTAGTTTTAAGTAATTAGTAATTAGCTTAAAACTACATTTTTTAGGTCTCATAAATATTAATTCACTTAATGATTTGTTTAGTAAAGACTTAAACAAATGCTTTAACAACTAATATAATGATAATACTAATAATAATTGGCTACGGGTATAGAAAAAAACTAGTCTCATTATGGTAGCTAAAATGGGCATCAATAACTAAATATGTTTATTTCTTGATTTTTAAAACTGAGATATAGAAAAATTCATCAATTTTTTTTAAGCCGTTCTTTGTGTCTATGAAATTATTTCAGCTGACGATCAGTTCCAATTGTCACCCACTATTCGACAAAAAGTGTTATTTTTGAATGATTCTCTTGATATGTTTCGCAAAGCTTTGCTTTCCTCTCCGTATACCTCTAGCTGAGCCTTCAACTGAAATTAAATTAATGTTGCAGTTAAAAATGGTCAATCCTTTCGAAAATTAGGACCAAAATTTCAAGTCTTTTTTTCATAAGGAAGTTCTTTTATGCTTTAACCTGTACTTCTTCTAGTAATTTGGTCTCATTTTTGCTATGAGGGCACGAAGCTGCTATTGCATATTCTAAATAAGGTCTCACATATCCAGCATACAGCGATCTTAACTTTTTTATTGATAAGAACTTGAAAGTCTCGCTCCAACTTCCAGAGAACAGTGGAGACTTTGTTTGCAGCTAACGCTGCTTTTTGGCCTCATTTTAAGTTTGAACAAAAGATGATGCCCAGATTATTTTCTTTATCTGTACTCTCGTGTGGCTTACCATTCATTTATTCGGTTAAATAATTCATTAATCACATATTTGACCATTCCACCATTCTTTGACCAATAGATCACTAAACCCGAGGACAAAAATTGTTCCCATTCTAGATGAACTATGGTTCACCTAAACAACAAAATCCGTGAGACTAATGTGATTCTAGTAGAAGTGATAACAAATCAATTTTAAAAAACTATTTTTAAATTATTAACTACTTTTTTACTTAATATTTAATTTTTTATACTTTTTTTTTATTTTGAAATTTTTACTTAATCTTTTTGATTTTCGTGTTTGAAATTTTGTAAATTAGAGTGCTCAAAGTAGAGTGCTCTTTCTTCAAGCAGCAGACCCTAGGTCACATTTTAATTTAAATGAATAAAATCAGTCAGCTTGAACAGCAGCTTGATTTTTTAGATCTTTGAAAACCAAAGGTACCATTCGAAGGCTTACTTTTTTTTCTGAATACTAAAATGGTAGAATAATCCGATATTTTCTAAATAAAGTAAAATGAATAGTGAAAGTCAATATGAATCTTTTTCGAAAATTTAAAAAATTAAATTTTTTGTATTTCTAGTCGTTGATTCAATACATACGTGGCGAGGGTATCGAGTTGTATGAAAACCCCAAACCGCCAATTGCAGACGACCATACAACTCACAAATTTGCCAAATTAGCAGACCAAAGCGAGACGGAAATGGATAACACAAAATCGAATATAAAAAAAAGGGATTTTGCAAATGACCAAGAGTGGAAAGAATATTGCGAGTGGTTAAATCGCTTGTGCAAAGAAGCAGTTGACAATTTTCTCCAAGGTATCAAAATAGGCATTGAGTTAAAAGAAAGCTGGCTAGTATGTCAAGGAAGTGCCTATTTGTGGAACTATTTCCACCACTTAATAGAAAAAAAGCAAAATAATCAAATTGTGTCAATCTTGACAGAAATTTTTGATGCTATCAAAAAAGTTGGTCATGACACGTAAGTCTATGGTTAATCTCAACAGCAATAAATTAATCCATTTCTACTGATTTAGCGAGGCCGAACTTTTGGTATCCATTTGTGTGGCTTTGTCAACGGGTCTAATGCAAAATTGGCTTCCTCTCGACCGTGTCAAACCACTGCAAATTCCAGTTGTTTCAGACATTAACACAGATAAGAAAAAACAAGCACTAAATGCTGCAACAAAACCAATTGTCATTCCACCAGAAGCTGGAGCCGAATTCAAAAAAGCCCTTGAAGTCTGTGAATACGCCATGATGGTCACTAATGGAGATGACCTCAAAGATGTGGTCGGATTGAATGCAAGATCACCTTTGATCAAAAATTGGGTGCTGGCCAAACAATTCAGTCAATCAGCAATTAAAAATTTTGGCCTGAACAAAGCCAACGAAAGAATTCAAGACAAGTACACAAGGTGCATGGTGGGGGTAGAGATCCTAAATCGAAACCTCAAAGTGTCAGGTCAGAACTCTTACGAAATAAAGGAGCCTCCTGGAGTAAAAGAATTAATCGGCTACATTGACTCTGCTCAGCCTTGGCCGGACAAACTAATAGAACTCGAGCTTTGGTCAAATTTGTGTGTCTTGGCCAATAGAGCAAACCAAACTGATAATTTAAGATACTGTTATTCAAGAGCACTTGAGTCGGTTAGCTACTTTGAAAAAAAAAAGAATGAAAGCAAAAAAATATACCTAAAGTCGCAGTTTTTGCTCAGCGAGGCTTGTCTGGCACTCGGAGAGCATTTGGCATTTATCCTTAATAATCCAAGCACTTCGCCAATCGCGTCCAGCTCGAAGCAAAATTTGGATCAATCTCAGAACTCGAATGTTTCAAACGGATCCAAAGACATTAGGGTTGCTTTAAGACGTAGTGCTCTGAATGGCTTTGCCGATGCAGCTCTTTATGCCTCGAATGCTGAGAACTATGACTTAGTTGTCCATGCAGCTCGACATTACTGGAATTTGTGTCTACCATACTTGGCTCAAGCTCAGGAAAGAGCTACCCTGTATGAAAATTTAACTGAAATGTTGTCAAGCTGGACCAATGTGTATAAATTCAAGCCCAAAGAGAGTGTCAATAATGCGGAAACTGTTAAAATTGAAGTGAAAAAAGAAGAGACCCATGCCAAGTCAGCAAAGAGCGCCAAGAGTAATAAGAGTTCGAAGGAAAGTGTTAAAGCAGTAAAAGAGGAGCCTAAAGCAGACAGTGGGCAAGAGGCCGGAAGTTCTGGCGAAAAGTCAACTGATATCGATGATGCTTTTGATGATTTGACTCTTAGATGTGTTCTGTATGCTTGTTTGTTTCAAATTACTTTGGACAAAAATCAATACGAGGAAGCTCTTGAGCAGATGGAAATGGCCTTGAATGATTTGCCTAGAACCAAGCATAGATTATTAATCTACCGTTTCAAGGTAATTACAAAGTCAAAATTAGGAATGGATGTGCAAATGGATCTGCAAAAGTTTAGAGAAGAGAGTGAAAAAAATTTAGCTCAAATGTATCGAAAAGTTGCACTTTCATCTATAAAAAATTCGGATACTATCAAATCCTATCAACGAGCTATTGAAATACTAAGTGTAAGTAGATTAGTTTTAAAAGGATAGTGTTGACATTATATTAACTCATATCTCATTTTTTTGCATCCTGAATTTAAGGTTTAGATCTATTTTAATCGAGAACCTAATACTACAATTTTTGAATGATGTATCAATTCGTAAATGGAATTGTACAAAATTCAAAGAATTACGTTTTAATAGAGAAATTTTTTTGAAAAAACTTAAGCTTAAATATGGTTTAATTTTTTGTGTTTGAATTATAAAATGAAAATGTTAAAATAACATTGAAAAAGTGCGATGTTTGAAATATTTTTTTCAGTTTCAAAAAAAAATAATTTTAAGTTAATATTGCAAGCATTTTCATAATTGAAATTAAACTTTTTGGTGAAATAGAATGAGTTTAATTTTTGTTTGGAAATTTGAAAAAAATTTTGAAAATTCTTTTTTAACTTTTAAACAATTCATTTCTTTATTTTTTACCGAGTAGATGCTCCTTCAGAACAAAAACATATGAAAAACTAAAAATAAAGTTAAATAATATTTCATAAGTCAGAGCTAAAATAAAAAAAGATATTTTATTAACGTTTCAACCCTTACATTGGGGTATTTCCATGAATAATATATATTCAAGCAATTACAATACAAAAAAAGTATAAGAAAATATATTTATCCTATTTTAAAACAAAATTAATCTTTTAACAATTTTTTGAAAAAAAAAATTCCATAATTAAACCAAAGTCTCTTGGATGGCATTTCCCACAAGATCAATTGTTACATCTCTCACAAGAAATCCATTTGTTTTGATTTGTTTTGACTTTTCCAAATACTTTTTTACATTTGAAACAACCTTTGGTCGTTCAGCGTAGACTAAAAGCCTTTCAAATTCTTTAGGGATCCATGGTGTAGCACCTTTACCATTTGCAGGTCTTTTATACTTTTCATTGATTCGATCGTAAAATTGAAAATGAAATGTTAAAGCGCACAGAAGCTTGATGATTGTTTAATGTTTTAGCTTCTCAATTTCGGAAATGGGATTTTTTCCTAAACTTGTTTTATTTTGAAAAATAGAAAATCTGTTAAGCTTTTGAATGTTTCAACAAGAAATTCGTAATCAGCATCAAAAAATACAAGTGTTCTTGTTAAAATTTTTACCAACTATCAAGAAAGTAGAGGTATTCATCTTGGGTTATCTGGTCGGGTGCCTGCTTTGTGTTTGTTGAATTCGACCTTGAATTGCTCAACATTAGTCGCTTTCTTAACTTGGCCGGATAGTTATTTCCAAGATTGAATGGTTCTATTTGCGAAGAAACATTTATAGCCTTTTTCATTTTGAGGGTACTATTGGCGTAAGGGGCTAGCTATTTTGGCTACAACAGATATATATATACCCCTTTTATGGCTAGAATACCCTATTTGCTGGAAAATTTTTCACCATTCCACATCAAAGAGATTCTTTAGTGGCACGGTATTGTTGTTGACAAGTTGATTTTTACTGAAATAAAAATTATTTAATAATAGATCAGAAAAAATAAAAATTAAAAATAAACACAATTTTTTCACAGTTATTTAATCTTTTGAATTTTTCTTAAGCTTAGAATTTTAAAATAAATTGCTTTGTTAATTTTTGCAATCAAGATAAATTTTCAGTATTTACTGTAGCTTCAATGGTGGTGACAATGTCATCGGCAGGGTGTTTTCTTTTTTCTTTGTGAAAAGTAAACTTATTGAATTAGTAAAAATACTTTAAAAAAAATGATCGCTTATTAATAATAATTAGTGTTGAAGATTTATTTTATCAAGAAATTAAAATCAATTTAAAGTTAAAAGATGAAAACGCCTATGTCACCATCATTCTATTTTCCTACATCAAAATTTTTTTTTAATTTGTTTTTTTAAACTGAAATTCATTAAACCATCAACTGCTATCAAGAGATTCGTTCACTAAAAACAAAAAAATTAACAAACAAAAAACAAATTGATTTAATAATAAATTCTAGAATAAATTTTGAAAAATTTGCGTCTTTATAAGATTTTTAATTTAATTTAAAAAATTTATTTTTTAATTCTTGAAATAATAAATTAATTAAATCTTCAAATTGGCAATTAAAAAATCTAATAAATTTATCCATAAATTTTTATTCAGATTTAAGTTATTGATTATTTTCTAAAATAAAAATAAAAACGTAATTTTTTTCTTATTTTTCATAGTCTGATGAAAGCATATGGCTTAAATTCGAGTATAGTTTGGAACTTGCCCAATTTATGTTTTCAAATGAGTACAATTTAGAAAAATGTATCGATTTGGCAGAATGGTCTGTTGATTTGTTAATGTTTAAAATAAAATCAGACAAATCTCGGTCAACTTCGGCAGCAGTATCCAGTCGTCTCAGCAAGCCTAATAGTAAAGGAAGGATTACAACCAAAGCAACTAATTCAACCATGTCTATTTTACCAACTATTCATGACAATGTTGAAATTAGGAGTTTTCATAAAAAAATGGATACCAACTCTGAGCAAGAGTATGAAAATTTATTAAATGCCAACATCAGAGAGGCTCTGTTCGAGTCGAATTCAACTGAATGGACCAACTCGTTAAATTGGACCGATTTTCAGGACATAAAGCAACTAGAATGCTTTATTAGAGCAAATGTTATTTTGGCAAAAATGGTCGGACACAGCCATAATGAATACACTGGATATTTATTAAAATCTTTTTATTCTGTGTACAAATTAATTTGTTTAGCTGTTGAGAACGCTCAGAATGCTAGCAAAGAGATTCAAAAACTTGGCCAAACAGAAGCGGTCCAAGGTGACAAGAAAAAGGCTGCAGAAGTCAAAAAACCAGCAGAGACTAGATCAAAAAAAAAGAATGAACCAAACGTAAATTTGATTCCGCAGAGTCAAGAACAGTGGAGTCAATTTGAACTTAATGAAGAGCTCATGAACTCTTGGAATCATGATTTGATGAAAAAGACTGGAATTAACAAAAATTCAATCAGTGAGCCATTTTTGTTATTTTACTATCTGGACAAACTGACCGAAATGCTTAGAGAAAATGGATGGTCCCATTTAATTTTTCCTGTTCATCACCTCCAGTTATTTGTGGTCAATTCAGCTTTAATAATGGAAAATAAATCTCAAATAGTTTCACTGAATGTTTATCTGAGGCTTAAAATGATAAATTTATGTGTAGAGTTGAATTTGATTCAGGCTGTTGGATTTCATCAGCAGGCCCTGGCAACATTTATACTAAAGCCCAGCACAGATATTAGCGCTCATGTAGCAATTCCAAATGCATCTGTCTTTCTCAAGCTAATACAAATAGATTCTCTTGAAGCTTGCTTGTCCAGAGATGAAATCTACTCTTTTAAACAAAGATTAACTCAATTGGAAGATGAGGACACAAACTTTAAGTCAAATAGTTTGGCTTCTTTTTCATCGTCTTCTAAAAAAGGTGGATTTTCGACAAACTCGTTTATATTAAACAAAAATAAAATCAAAAAAAAACAAATAATGGCTAAGGGTCAAAATGTGAAAATTAGTGGTCAAAATAATGCAGATTCACCTGGACAAAATTTGACCAATATTCAGCAATTTGATCCCAATGACTTGAAATTACCGGGAGAAAAGAAAAAAATCGACAACAATTTGTATCACATTCTGTACAAAAATGTTTGGATTGTTCTCGCTGAATATTTGATTGATAATGGATATTTTCAAATTGCCAGGGATTATTTGTATGAAGCCTTGAATGCTTGTGTTGTAAGTTATTATTTATTTTTATTTATGTATCGAGGATTAGCTCCTTCAAGTTAAAAAATTGAAAAAAATGATTCAAAATTCAATTAAGACAAAATATAATGAACGAAATGTCTAAGGAAAAGCAAAGGTCCTAAAACAGGCCCTTTTAGAATACTCAAGATAACTTGAAATCGTTAGTTTATTTGTTGATTATTTAAAAAATGTATAAATATTGAAAGATATTTATATAAATTCTTGTTGTTAAATAAAAGGTTTAAAATAGCATGTTTCCAGTCATTTGGAATAGTTTTTACATTTCAGTTAATATTGAAAATTAATGAAGAAATAATGAAAACTAAACAAGTCATTAATTTTTTACTCTAAAATCCCTAACTTGATTCTTTAATGAGCTGAAGCATTGAATGTATCACCTTATCTCAGTCTCTACAAGAGTAAAAAAATAATACACAAATTATTTTTGAAAAAAATTTTATTATTGTTAAGTTTTTGCAGAAGCTGAATTTCATTAAATTTATCACAGAACCAATTTTGTGCTTTAAGATATAAAACTTATGGAGATTTATTGCTTATTCTCAAATTCACAATATCTCAAAGTTTTACCTTTGAATAAATTTTAAAAAAAAAATTTAATTATTATTTTCAAGAGTTTAAGGGGTTCTTTTGCTCAGTTAAAATTTGCTAACAGTATAATCCAATTTAACACTGTTAAATTTAATTAAAAAAATTTACCGAATAAAAGTATTTTAGTGGTATCTAAATATTATTTTTTAATAATTTGAATTTATTAATAATTTAATTTATAATTTATATTTTTATGATTCAATATCAAATATTCAATATTAAATCTTTTAAAGATCAAGCTAGCTCAGTGCAAGATTTGATTTAAAAGATTTAATTTGATTTTATAATTTAGTTTTTCGATAATTTTGTTTTCACTAGAATTTTGTTAATTTTTAAAATTCAAAATTTTTCAACAGCTGTAGATCCTTGTCTTAATTAACTTTTAGCACTTCATTTTTAAAGCCTTAATATCAAAATTTGTATTTTGACCACTATTTTTATTTAGAATAAAAAAAAAGACATTTTGATTACAGAACTATTAGCCTATTACTTCTGTTCTGTAGTTAAAAATAATTTTCAGTCAGGAAAAAAGTCAGAACAAGTATTGTACAAGTCTTAGTTTTAACCTGATAGAAAAAATTAATTAAGTAAAAGTCTTAACTTTAAAAATATTTTAAATACTAAGTAAAGTTAGTACTTAAAATATTACTTAATCCATTACTTAAAATACTTAAAATATTAGTAAAGTTTTAAGTTACATGAGTACTACAAATACTAAATAAACACTAGTCTATTTTATCTGTTAACATTTTTCACTTGATTATTCTAATTTTAAATTAAATAAATTCAAAAAGCTAATTTCAATAAAGAATAAAAAGTTATTAAATAAATTATTATTAATTAAGACATTTGAGGACAGTGAGACTCTTGGCAAGATTCAATATATGCTTGGCAAAATAGCTCTTTTTGACTTCGATTTGATTGAAGCAAGAAATTACGCAACAAACGCTCAAGTAAGTCCGCATTAAATTTGAAGAAAAAATTAAAATTAAAAAATAAAATCAAAGAAAATTGCGATAGACGAAGAATTTTGGTGGAAATCAATTCATTTACTGATTGATTCGCATCGTTACGACTACAATGACAAAGATGGCTATGAAAAATGCTTGAAAATTTTGAACAAGTCAATCGAACTAATCCAAAATGAGAAATCAATCCGATTAAATAAATTGTCAACTTTGACATATATTGAAGCTTGTATGTACTTCGATTTGGCCGAGATAACTTATGAAGGTGTTTTAAATGGAAAATTAAATGAAGAAGAATTGGCAAGACGAAGCCGGGCTGCAAAACGATCTTCGCGAAGAAATAGCATGCATCCGACCATGTTCAAACGATTCTCAAATGTTATAAATGTAACCTAATAAAATTAAACTTTATTTTTTAAATTTTAAAATTTTTCAATTTTGTTAGCTTTACCAAACTAGCTTTGAGATATTTGCCAAAAATGGTTTCAAAAGAGACTCGATTAAGTGCCTTAAAGCAAGCTCGAATCTTTTCAAAATGTTTGCTGAAGATTGTGTAAACATTGAAGCTAAAAAAGACTACTTTATACAAGTAATAGAATAAACCTTTAAAAATCAAATCTTAAAAAATTAAACAATTATTTTTTGTAAAATTATATGATTATTTGATTTAACTCCATGTTTTGAATTTTTTATAATTTACATATTTTATTAGGGTCACATTTATGTATAAAAATATTTTATTAACTATTTAATTGACGATTTTTAAGCAGAAATATTGAAGCTGAATATAAGCATTGTTTACGATATGATTTTAGTAAATATTTGTTTAGACAAAATTTTAAAGAATTCAAAATTAGCCTTTTTTATTCAAAATTGAATTCGGTAATTGATTATTTGAAAATGAATTTCTCAATGATTCGCTTAAAAATGAAATTATTAGTTAAAATAAAATTAAAATATTTGCTCTTTTCGGGAACTTATTTTTTTTTAACTTTTTTATGTAGAATGATTTTGCCAAGTATTTTATTTTCGAATTTTTTATGGTTTTTTAATTTCGAATTTTGTAGTTCAGCTATCTTTATATTAAATAACTTTTGTAAAATTACGATAATTTACGATAAATAACGCTTCTTTACATTAAATGACGTTAATTCAAGTAAAATTACAGATTTTTAAAAGCTCAAACGTTATTAAGTCAATACTTTCCATTTATGGATATCTATTTTATCAAAAATCAAAAATAATTAAGTAATTTAATCACTTAAGAAATTTTTAATTTAATTAAAATTTAAAAATTAAAGTGAAAATTGATTTTAAATACTTTTTGATTTTTCACGAAAAACCTTTCCAAATTAAAAATTTCTTTATTTTGAGAATTCATGAAAATTTTGAAATTTTAATTAATAGAAAGTTCATTAATATTTTAAAAATTCTAATTTTGGTCTGCAATGTATAATATGAAGATAGCTGAATTATGAAATGATCACAAAAAATTAGAAAATTTCATTCAAAGGCCTGGTAAATCATTCCATTGTCTTAAAAATAACTAATTATATTGAAGAAAAGTTGGCATTCCTACTTTGGAATCGAGCAATATATTGGAAATTCAGAAGATCCAAAATTTTTTTGTAAAGCAAATTGTGTTTTTAATTTACCTTATAAATTATAAGGATAAGATTCCGCTATTTTATAAAAATATCATTTTTATTTTTAATTAAATAAGGGGTCATTAAATTAAAGAAGATTCTTCTTTTTAAAAAAAAATTAAAAAACTAATCAAGTCTTAATTAAAATTTTTAAAAAGTCAATCTATGATTACTTCTATTTAAAAATTGCTTATTTTTTGTGAAAATGGGAGCAAATAAATAATATTTTATTTAAAAAAATTCCATTATATTGGCTAACTCAACTAAAATAATTTATTTAAAATTTTTTTATTTTTTTGCCAGGCTTTTGAAACACTGAATAACTGCTTGGAAATTTTAAATGAATTACTCAATGAAGCAATATCTTTGCAGTCGCCATCTGAAATTCAGAACATTTCACTTCCAATCCAAAGAGAAGTGTCTGATATTAAGCTTGAACTGTGCTCATTGATGACTGATATGCTCGAAATACATCTTAATGAGACAAAAGTTTCCAATGCCAAGAGTTCCAATAAAGATAATATGACAAAAGTAATTGAACTCTATGCCGGTAGCGAACACGAAAACCTGAACGAAATTGACCAACTTTGGAATCAACATTTGACCAGGATACCAGACCAATTAAGTGCCTTCCTGATTTCATGTTTCTACTTAAATATAAAATTAAAAAATTTCAAATGTAAAACTTTGTATCAACTGGGTCGAAGTTTTCGTATTATTAGTGAGCTTAAGTATCAATTGCGCAAAAACAATTTAAATGATGAGAGCAGCTTTAACTCTAGTGTTTTGAACATGACTAGTACAATTAATAAATGGGATGCCACCATTCTAGATTTGATCAAAAACTATCAGCCACCAAGTTTTTTTAGTGATGGTGACTCAAGTTCAAAATCAAAAAAGCCCATTCGTTCCAATACGGCTTTGCCAGGAGCCCAGCCGGTCAATTCAGCTGAGATAAATGAGTTTAATTTTACTGAAAATGAAGCAAATATTAATATTTTGAGTGACCGCGATTACAATGTTAATTTAATAGAAGAATCTAATCTGACCAACATAGCAGATCAAGAATTGTTGAAAAATCTATTGATACATGTAAATCAAACAGAGGCCAGTTCTATCGATTGTCTTCTCCAGGCTCTTAGTTTAGCCCTCTTGGTCGAAGACATGGAAATAGCTGCTAAAATTACTCATGAAATTATTGAACTAGTTGGCCGATTTGACTTAAATCTTTGTTCACAATTTGTCTCTTTATACCAAGTAAATTAGTTCAATAGTTTTTAAAAGTTTATTATTTAATTATTTTTTCAGAGTCTTTTAAGTTCAGTAGAAGCTGAGGCTTTAATTGTCAAAAGTTCACTCAATCCTAAAAATTCTTTGCTGACTGGATATTACAATTTGCTCAAGTTTTTCAAGAGTAAAAACATCCAAACCAATTCATTGAATTCGCCAATTATCAAGCAAATTTTGGACTTGACCAAATCCAAATTCAATGCTTCAAAATACTTGACAATAAATTCAAATCATTTCAACTTTTCTAAAGATTTCCCACCTAACTATACTTTGCTGGTCCTTCAACACAATGAAAAAAAGTAACCAAAATTTATTTTTTTTAAATTTACGAGATTTATTTAGAATTTGTTTTTTAGAAATGAACTTTTTGCGTCTATTTTGGATCACTCTAAATCGGGTGCCAAAAACTCAAAACAACAAATGTCTAATAGTGCTGGACAAACAAAAGCCGCTGTTCTGAGGGTAAAAACAGACCCATTTGAGCTAAACTATTTGCTTCAACAATGGAAAGAATGGAAAGCAAATCTTCAGTCTTTTAATCTGAAAATTGAATTTCAACTTAATAACGAATTGATAAAAAAGCAAAACAATTCTTCTCAATTGAGCGAAAATTCAAATGATTTTATTAAATATTATTTAGACCCTTCGAGTGCTGTAAGTAACTTTTTTGATAATTTTGTGAGGTTCAAAGTCATATTCATTGACTCCAATAGATACCCTGCTTCACCAGTTTACTAGAGACACTTTGAAGTTTAAAATAATCAGAGACTATAAAAATTTATAATCTAAAAAAAAAAGCACTGCCAAGTGCCAATAAGTACATTATTAAACCAAAGTTTTTTAAATTAAAATTAAGAAAATTATGTTTTTCAATGTTTAAAATATAAGAATCCAGTCAACTAAATTTTAGAGAAAATTTGGAGAAATTTGTAGAGTTTTTTTAGACGCTATCGTACATTTTTTTCTAAAATTTCTCAAAAATTTTCTTTTGTTTTTCTCTAAAAAGTCTTCAATTTTTTTTTCAAAAAATTTTCAGGATATTCACCGAATTCACCCAATTAGCCCAATAAGAATTAAAAAAAGGATTTTAAATGTTATTTTTAAAAATATAAATATTTAAAATATTCTTTATTATTATTCTTTTAAATATACGCTACAACATAACTATTTAGAAAAATTTAAACGAATTTTTAACGAATTCAAAATAAATTTTATGCTTGATTTTTTTTTAGTTAAAAAGATCTGTCTCAGAATGTTGTATAAATTTGAAGCTTGAGTAGTGTTCAATTTTTTTTCAAAAACATCTTTTTTTGCGTTATCAAGATCTTCCATCGAATACTTTTTTTTTTAACTTCTTTTTGTTTGTTCTGATTCATTTTTATAATATATTGACGATTTTTATTAATACAGAATGAATATTTTTATCAAAAAAATCAAATTATTTTTGTTAAAAAAAGGAGAAACAAAATTTAAAATTTTTCATAAAAAATGGCGTCATCGTGATCATTTTTGTCTATTCAGTCTAATTATGTTAAATATTTTATTTTTAGGGGTAAATGGGTGGGATTTTTGGGTATTGAGGTGATACCTGATTAACCTCTTAACCCATAAAAAATAACAACATTAGACAACGGACCCATCGGCTATCTTAAAATTCTAGAAAAATTATTTTCAATTAATTAAGACCCGCTGAAAACGATAAGCAAATAAGGTCAGTTCAAACTTGTTCCGTCATCGGATCAAAAATTGTCAAACATAATTACTAATTTGAAAAATTCTACCGAATTAGCCGAAAAAAAACTTCATTTAGACTGTGTTACCATACAGAAAAATTAAAAAAATATTCAATAAATTTTCAGTTTTTTCAAGATTATTTTACAATAGATTCAAAAAATTTTTAACTTGAAAAGAAATTGTCTTCTCTGGTATTAATTAATCAATAGTTAAACAAAAGGCATAAGTTTTTAGATTCGCTTTTTGTAAATATATGTCTGATTTATATTTGTCTTTTACAAATTAGACATCACCAACCTGTAATTCGTGATATTTTTTTCTAAAAAAAATAAGAGAAGTATTTCTTTTCATCGGCTAATTTTTTTTTTACCGAAAAATTATTATTTATCACCAGAAAACAACAAAAATACAAAATTGAAGCATAAAATGACAAGATAAATTAAAAATAAACTATTTTTTTTTGGTCTTCCTCTTTTTTTTGCTGATGAAGATGTTTGCTGGTTGACAAATGTCATTTTTATTAATCATTACTGGAATTGTCTAAGAATCGTGGTAAGGTTGAATTGTGTTCATTGCACTTTTATTCCAAGAAATAGGTTAAAGAGCTCAATTTTGGCTAAAACCCAAAATTCGTGTTTTTTCCATAGGGTTACGTATCATCAGTCACATGTTATAGAGACACTAGGGACCTTAAAATTTGAAACCTAAAATTAAATGCCACTTTTTTGTTTTATCCATCAAAAAACTTAAAATTGATATTCAGATTTTAGATCATGAATAACAATTAAGTTTAAGAAATTATACAGAAAAAATTTAAATATTTTCTTAATCAATAATTGAAAATCTTATGACCATGATGGTCCACATGAAACAGGTTATTGTCTTGATCATAATTCACATGAGGAAGATTGGAAAAGATGACGATATTTTAGAAGCAAAAGGTATGTTTTTCATTCAGAAAAATTATATGAAAAAAACATTGTTAAAAAATTCCTAATTTTGAAAAAAAAAAAATTTATAATAAAAAATATTTAATTTTTTTTTTTATTTAAAAAAATTATTTTTAGAACTCTATATATATTTCAATCGATTTATCTCTATTATCTCTAATGAATAAAACACACATTCTCACCCATTACCATTGCCAGAACCATATATAATTAAGCTTTTGATTTTCGATATTCGATTTAATTTGATATTTAAGGCTTAATTATAAACATTTTTTTTATACTTATGAAAGTAAATTTCAAATTTTAGTGCCACTTTAAAATTAAGATCTGTAATAATTTATTAAGAAAATAATAAAAAAAAAATAAAATAGTAAAAATACAATCACAACATTGATAAAAATTTATGAATCGTAAATAGAAAATTAGATTTTATTTTAGTCATATGTCCCACTTTCATTTTCAGATAAAAAAAAATTGATTCGGTCTATTTATGAGTACTTTCAAAATTTTAAGAAATTGATAAAGACTAAATAATTATTAATTCTTTTTAAAGCTCATAACTTTCAAGGATTTTTTTGTAAAAATTTTAACAAGGAAATAAAAATTTAATTTAATTCCAGAGATATGATGAAATGCTACAAACAATGCAAGATTTGGAGAACAAGTTCGAATTTTTGATAAACAGTACTGAAATATATTTAAAATCAGTGACTGATTTCGTTCAAAAATATTTCGCAGCAAATCAGACTGAACAGCAAATGAGCTCAAAAACCAACTCAAATTTAAAACCCAGTGAAAAGCTTATCATCCTAGCAGATTTGAGCCTGCTCGAATTTCCACTAGAAAGTCTTAAAGTGTTTTATGATAACCAAAGTATTAGCTCAATTAGTAGAGATTTTTCCTTACAATTTTTTTCTACTCGATTTTTTCAACCAAAAGAAACAGGTTTTAAAAATTTTCAAAAATTTTCTTTGAATATTTTTTTTTATTTTTTAGTCGAACCTGTCAAGGACGATAAGAAAAAAGATAAACCTCAAAAACAAACTATCGCACCACCATCAAATTTAGAACCATTGCCAGAACATGTTTCCACTATTGATCCACTTCGCGTTAAATACCTTGTTGATGTCTTCAATGAGGCTTCTCCAGGACGTAAGAAAAAATTTTAAATAAAAAAGAAATTTTAAACTAGGATTTTTTTACAATAAAAACAAACAGTTCCTTCAGATATGACACCAATTAATTCTTTTAAAAAAATAACTCAACAATTTTCTAATGTTTGTTCGAAATGGACCGGACTTACAGGTCTTGACCATTCACCAAGTTTAGGTGAATGCGAAAGCTACTTGATCGATTCTAGTTGTTTACTTTTTAATGGTACAGAGAGATTTTTATCATACTTTAGTTCGAACAAAGTATCTTCTTTGAATTTGAATGAATGCAAATTAATTTTGGCAAATGATTTGACTCAAACTGGACGAAGTTTTGGTCGTATCGGCAAAGATGACGTACTAAGAAAGTAATTTTAAATTTAATTTTGGACATTTTTTTCAATTTTTTTTGCAAGTGCTACTGAATTAGAATGCGAAAATTCACTGGAAGCTAACTTGTTGCTCAGTTTGACTGGCGTCAAGTGTATATTGTCAAATCAGTGGACAACAAACATGATTGATAATACGGACAAATTTCAAAACATACTTAGAGAATTGATGGAAAAGAGAGAAGCATGTGGGGAAATTGTGCGATACAAGGCGTCTCCTCATCTTAAATTTTTGCTTCAAGAAGAGAAAGTAGAAGAAAAAAAACCGATGGTTGTGGAGAAAAAAGAAGGCAAGAAAGGAGATAAGAAGGAAAGCAAAGAATCAAATCTGAAAAAGAAAGAGCCTGAGCCAGAAGTTGTTCAAGATACGCAAGAAGCTCGGTATTTACAAATGAATAAGGAAGAAAAGAGGCTTCAAATTCTAAGAAATTTGTCTGTTGTTCGAAAAGAAAATTTAAACATGGTTTGCTATGGCTTACCTGATGTTTATTTGAATATTTATTAATTTGTTTTTAATATTATCTAAAATTAATAAAATCTTAAATGACTTTAGAAAAATTGAATAAGAAAAATATCTAATTAAAATTTAAGTAAAAAAGGAAACTTATAATAATATTGTCTACTCTTATTTCTCGGACAGGTCCAGTTTGAGATAGTGAGAGATTTCACAAGAGACTTCACTCAAGTTATATCGTTGATTCCATTATTTAGTTTAAATAATTGGTTCCAATCGCCTCTTGTTCGAAGTTCTTGGAGCGATTTGAGCTCAAGACTGCAAAGCGATCCTCGTACTTCAAATTTCTAATTCTAAGTACGAGTTTGTAAAATCTGGATGTGAATTTATAAATTCGCAATCTCTTATCCTTATAATCAACTCTTTTTGATATTTAACGGTTGAATAAAATAATAAAGTGATATTTTTATTGTTTAATAATTAAAAAATAAGTTTTTTTGTTAACTTTAAAGTAAATTTATTTGCTGAAACAAAAATTTTAGCTAATCTTTACTATCCTTTTTTTAAACCAAAAACAAATAAATTGATATTTGGTAAAAAAATTAAAAAAAATTTAATCTTAAATTTTTTTAAAATTATATCTGAACCCTCAGATTTTGAAAAAATAATATCAGTTAAGGCATTGAACTCCATGACAATGTATGATATCGAGCCTAGAGCGAACAGTCTTGGCATTGTCTTGTACAATCTTCGGGTCTATATTGCTCAGGCAATTGCGAATTTTGTATAATAATATTATAAGACAAATTTTATTATTACTTTTGTACAATTGTAAATATACTATTAATTTCAATAAGAGTACTGGAAGTCCACGATTGACGCTCCAACTCCCAAAATCGCCCTAGTTGAGGCTTTCTTATGTTAATAAATAAATTGAGTATTTTGCAGACAAATATTTTCGGATTAAGCAAATTTGCTTATAATTAAGTATTTTACAAACTGCATTATTTTTTTTAGTAAAAAAGTTATTCAAGTTTTTCTGAATTGAAAGATCGAATTGAAATGAACTTCACAAACCCGTTTGATATGTAAATGGGTTTATGTTCCCTGTATCAATGTTGCTTTTAGACGGGTCTTTAAGAATGGGGTTAATCTCAGAGGTGTTAAATTAATTGTCTAGCTTAAATACTAAAAATTAGTTAATTCTCCAACTCTAAATCGTATTTGTAAAAACAAGTTTGGATTTAGAAAAAATACCTCTTGCAATCATGCCATTTTTGGAGTGAAAGAGACAATACAAAACAATGCTATTAAGCGTTCTTGTTGTAGAATCGCGTCTTTAGATGCTGAAAAAGCATTTGATAAAGTTTAGCGTGTAAATTTTTTTTTAAAGTCAAGTCAATGACTTAAAATCTCTGCAAAAAGCACTTGACTCGAACCAGACTTGTTTTTAAGTCACAGTTTTAAGTCTAAGTCATAAAAATTTAAATCAAAGTCATGACTTAAAATTTTTTTTTTTTTCTTAGTGAAGTTTAGTCAAGTCAACTAAATTTCTGATTTTAAAACTAAAAAATAAATATGATTCTTTAATTAATCCAAAAAAAATCATTAATAATTTTTATAAATTTAAATAGAGCTTTAAATAAATTTTGTTCCTAGACAAATTAAAGAGCTTTTTATTATTTAAAAATTTCAGAAAAAATTAAAAATAAAAATCATCGGAATACATTCATTTGAGAAAAGAAATAAACACTTTCTTGGAATTTCGTTCAGTGGATGAAAGTGTCAACTTGGTAGTCTTAAGTCAAGTCAAGTCAATGACTTAAAAATTTTTTTTCATTGCTTATTACTTACGGTTTGTTGATCTCCTGCGTAGCCGAGCTCAGCAGCTCTTGGGCAGAAACCAAGTTGACACTTTCATTACCTTTTTTTCTGATTTTGTAATGAACTTCACTAAAAACCATTTTTTGTTTCAATTTCTGAAGAAAAGCAATATTTCATTTTTTTTTTTAAAAAATGGTAAAATTGTGTAAAAGATTACAACTTTTTTTCAAGCAAGCACTCCCGAGAAAAAAAAAACGCGTTTTTTGTCGAGTTAAGTCGCGTTTATTGAAAAAACGTTAAAAAACGTTATACATTTTACTAGTTTTTTGGAAAATATATGTTATTTTTTTATTCACTGAAAAAATGTTTAAAATCGTGAAGTTAAATCGCGTTTATTTATATTAAAATAATGAAAAATGAAAAATTCAAATAAAAAAATTTTTAGTATAAAAGATTCAATCAAATTCTGTTAAATCATTTGTTGGGCTTATTACTAGACCATTATCTGTACTAACTGAAATACAGCGACGACTGATCCTTTCCAATTTTATTAGCTCAAATATTTCAACAAATTCTCCTATTTGAAAAAACTTGTCTATATATTTTGAGCATTCAATACTAAAATTATTATAAAAACAGTCTTTTTTATTTTGTTTAAATTTTTTTACCAAAACAAAACAAGACTCATTAATAGAAAAAAAACGAATGATACAGCCATAGAGCAAGGATTTTTCATTTTCATATTGTATTAAGTTGTTGTTTAAAGATTCAAACCTCCTGTCATAATCAACAGAATGATACTCTAATTTATTGAATAAAGCTCTATTACTTTTAAGAATGGTTATATTATTTTTAATTATATGATTTTTTTGACAAAATTCATCTATTAATTGTTTTTCTAAAGCCACTAACTGAAAATAATCTACTTGATGCGGATTTATTAATTGATTTTTGGTGAAACATGATTTAATATTAGAGATTTCATTTTTTAGATAAGATTGAATTTCAACATTTTTAGCTTCATCACTAAATGCTTTGATTTTTGCTCTTATATTCTTTCTTCGGTCAAAATTCATGATTATTTGTCCTTCATAATTTCTTGTACCGTAAAACAGATCACGTGTCATTTTGAAAACATTTTCAAAAGGAAAGCATGACGTTTTGTTTAAAGGTCCAAAATTTTTTACTTGTTCTGGGAGGTGAATATGAGTGTGAAGATTTGATGTCATATTTATTTGACCGTAAAGAGATTCAAATTCCGTGATAAAATCAATAATTATTTTTTGAGCATCGTTTAATTCTTCTTTAGTTATTTCATCTTGACACAAAAGTCTCATGAAAATAACAAACTTCAATAAATTCATTAAATATATATCTTTTAAAATGCCTTTGAAGATTCCGAATGAAAGATAGAATAAAATTGTCCTAAATTCATTAGCTTTATAAAAATGTCTATCTTCAATTGGTCTTGTTTTTCTCTTTATTTCAGTAGGTAGTTTAACATTCATTAGACGATTATCAATAAAATTTATAACTTTTCCTGTTATTTAATAAAAATTTTTAGAATTTCACTATCTTTAATTAAAAAGATTTACCTAGATAAAAATTATGGTGCCAGTTATTTCTATCAAAAAAGCTGTTGAACATTTTCTTGAATGTACCAATCAGACTCAGATGCATGTAGTCAATTATCACATTATCAGGTATTTTTATCCAGTTTGATAAATAAGAAAAACCTTTGACCCCTTCTATACAAATTTTTGTAGAATTTGCTCTCTCAACCTGTTTACAATATGTTTCATGTGTTCTATTAAAAATATTAGGTAATACAGGATACACCATAACATTGTTAATTCTTTGACCAGGATGAAGACATTTGATGCACCCATAGTAGCCATTAAATTGGTTAGAATTGCAAGCTTTTGATCGAGCGGGAGAATCTGAAATAAATCCTAAAATCTTGATATTTATTTTCTTTTCACACCATTGAATTCCATTTAAGATGATATCATCTATTTCACTATTATATTTTTTGAGCCATAAATTAAAATCCAGACTTGATCCACTCCAAGAAGAATGAATAATTATGTTTTCAAAAGATCCCCGCAAGAGAGGAGGCAATTCAGCAACTGAAGACATCAATGTCCATATAGAATTGTTACTTGATTTATTGTAACTAACGGCATCTGCAAATAAAATTAAATTCAAAACTCCTGGTTCAAATTTATAAATATTTCCAGTAATAATATCACTAAAAATTTGATTTTTCTGCTTTATTTTTTCATCTGAAAAATAAATTTTTTATATGTAAATTCGAAGTTTTATTTTCACTTACTTTGATAATTTAAAATAGTGTCATAATGGTTATCAAGAATTAATTTAATTTGATCTTTGACACATGAATTAAAAATTTTAATAATTGATTTCTTTTTTATTTGTCTATTAAAGGTGCATGTATCATTATGGCAAGTTGTTTTAGAATTTACTTTCTTGATTTCGTTTTTACAAAATGAGCATATAAAAGTTGTAATTATTTTTTGATTTTTTCTAAAGCTTTGTCGTATTATGTTGTACGAGTCTGGAATATTGCTCTCTCTTGGAAGTATGAGTTTGATAAATTTGTAAAGTTTATCTCTGTTAGTTTCTGCAACTCCTATCTTATCCATTGTAGACTCTAAAAGAATAACAAAATCTTCTTTTGTGATCATAGAATAGGGATAAATTAGATCGGTTTTATTTGAAAATTTGTAATCTTCAACAAAACTCTCATCACTGTAAATAAGAAAAATTAAGCAAAAATATTTTTGTTATTAAAGATTGAACCTTTCACTTGATTCTTCAATATATGAATTTTTGGTGCTATATGTTAAATTAGATTGAACCTCATTGGAAATAATTAAATTCTTTTCTTCAGATGTAGATGGTGATTCATAATTAAAATCATTAGATTCAGTTAAACATGTTTTCTTTGTAAAAATTTCGTTATCAATCTGATGGTCTATAATTGCTAAATCCGCCTTTCTTTTTTCTCGATATTTTTTTGTTTTAGATTTTGTCTGATATTTTTTTCTTGGTCTTTATTATTCTCTCTATTTTCTTCCATTTTTAGCCAAATTGTTTTCTAAAAAGAAATTGAAACTTTTAAGACAAAAAATATGTCATGATCAATTAATAATTGAAATTTAACAGAAAACTTAAAATCTTGGGAGCGTTAATACAAATAAGAGCAACCTAAAAAGCATTTAGCAAACTTTTATCTTTTTACTTATTACTTTAAGCTTATTGTAGGATTAAAAATCGAAGAATTTATAATTCTATATTTTATAAAAAGCATAAGCTAAAAACATCACTAAAAAAACTATAAAAAAATTTTCAATTTTCTTAGATTTAAATGTCCTTTTCTACTCCGGTAAAGAGAAAACATAGAAGAACTCTAATATTAAGTGAAAGTGAAGATGATGATAATTTACCAATAGCAAGCAAATCAAAGACTCCAAAAACCGAAAAATTTATGAGGAAAAAATTAAACCAAGATAATGATGACGATAATGAGGACAATGGAATATTTTACTTGGTCCAGTTTATTTCAAGTCCTAATAGATTTGATATTGTATCAGAACGTTTAGTTATTTTAGATAAAAAAGACAGTTTTTTTGGAAAGGTAAAACACTATTCTAAATTATATCAAGTCAAAATTCTTAAAAAGGGTAATGTTTATTTATTACATAACAATTTTTTTACTTTAGAAATTATTTTAGGGTCACTAGATTATGTCCAGAAAATGGCTGAAAAATATTCATTCAATTTGCCGCTAAAGACAACCGATGAAAGTGAAGTTGAAAAAGGCTAGTAAAGAATTACATATTGCTTCTGGATAATATTAATTTTCTTTTTTTAGAAAATCAGGTTTGTTTAAAGTCACAGAATTCAATTCAAGAAAAAGAGCGAATTCCAAAATTAATAACGGAGACTGATCTTTTTGATAAATGTTTTGGTCCATGCTCATCTTCTTCAATTTCAATTTCTAAACTCACAACCGATTCATTTGCACAACCGATCACAAATGATACTTTTGATTTGTTTACTAAACAAATTTATACTAAGTTCACTGAACAGAAGCAAGAATATGATATTCTAATGAAGAAAATACTTGATATTCAAAATTCAGCTGGAGAGAAAACTTTTGTAAGATATAAATTATTTTATTTTATTTATTAAATCAATTAACCTGCTTTATAGGAGAAGTAAATTTTAAAGTTTCCAAAAATTAAAAGAAAATTTTAAAATTTTTATTATTCCAAAAGGCCAAGGAAAGATACAAAAGCCGCCGTCAGTGCTTAAAGACTTTAAGAAAAATTAGTAAAATTTTATGTTCTGAATTAATTGAAATTTTTTAGTTCTAATTGTTCCGTTTTTATTTAATATAATAGGAATAAAATGATAAATTGTATTGGGATATCTAAATAATAAGTGAGTTAAATAAAAAGAAAAAAAAGAAAAATATAAAAAAGCACATCTTAATTGAATAGTAAAAAAGTAAAGGTAGAAAAATAGGAAAGACTTAGAAAATGAGTCTCACTAATTTTTTGCCAGATTAAATTTTATTTTATTTTTTTAAGGTATATAAAAACAAAGACCTAATAAAAGATGTATATGGAAAAAAACCAAAGGAATGGGCGATAGAGTGTTGCAAAATTTTATTTTCGGAAGATGAAATAAAAAACTGTGTTTTAATAGCATCAAATAAGACGTCTAGACCACCCTGCTCGCCTAACCGTGTTAAGTTTTTAAGAGGTAAATTATCAATTAATAATTTTTATTTTTATTGTTATTTTTTATTTAAGAAGCACTTGTGTATAAGTACAAGACAATACCAGCAGAAAAACATGACCTTATTTGGAAGTCTGTTGTTAGTGACTTCAATAGAAAAGGCCGTTCTATCAAATTCAATTTGAAACGATTGTTTTCGATTGATTCATAATTTGTTTTTTATCTTGATTAATTTTTTTTCCAATTAAATGAATTTATAAAAATAATTTTTATTTTGAAATAAACACTTATCTAAAAAACATTTCTCTCTTAATTACATTATAATTCCCTAATTGAAAACTACTTAAAAATCTTAAATTGATACCTTATAATAATTGGATTTAATAGATTAATCAAAATTAGGCCAAATATTTAAAAAAAAAAGATTTAAGGGAGCGTTTATATGCGATTTATTTAAATAGTCAAAATGCGTTTGAACGAAAAAAAGGCGTAACGATTCTTAATTAAAAAAATATGTCAAAAAACGCATTAATTTACGCGTTTAAATGTATAAAATTACACGTTAAAACACGTCTTAATAACGCGTAATTTTTTTCTCGGGCTTGTACTTAATCGAAAATTTTTTTTTTAAATTTTCTTGTCTAAAAAAACAACAGTCTCTGTTACTATTATTGTGTATTTTTTCAAATAACAAATCCTATCTTTATCTCAATTTAAGATTATTTAATCTATCAGCTATCTTTCGAAATTCAATATGTTCATTATCTCCTGAAAATAATATCTATTTTACCATTTTTCACAATTAAATCTAAATCATAATTATCTCAATAGGAAAAATAGGAAAGAAAATCTTGTTTTTGTCTGCTCAATGATTGAATTTTATTTTTCAAAGATTAGAAATAAAATATTAGCAAAGCGTTATTTTCTTATTTTCATTAAATAAAAGTATTTGAACATTTGTTTTTCTATTCTCAAATAAAAAATGCATTTTTTTTATTACATTTTATGCTTAACTGTTACCGTAGAATCCAAATGCTTTTCTACGCTTTTCGAAATTTACTGTAAATCAAATTCCAGTTTTTCTATTGAAAACCAGTTTGTTCAATCATTAATCAACTATGAAACAGTGACTATTGATTTAATGTTTAATCAGCTCAATTTTGGCCTGTTAAACTCAAATTTTGAATTCTTAAAAAACACGACTTTAATTTTAAAACATGTGTCACAATTTCATCTTAACTATTCTCGGTCAATTTTGAACAATTTTAGAAACGTCTACATTGAACACAGTCACATGGAGTTTTACTTGAATGGTCAAAGCCTTTCGGAAGAAAGCAATTGCCTGGCATCAGTGAAATATTTTACACAAAACTTTCATTTTGCCAACGATGGTCAAGACCATTTTATCAAATTGTCAAATGTGACTTACCCTCAGCGATCATGTCCAATTTTCTACTTTAACTTATACTTAAAATCTGTTAGTTTTGACCACATGAATTGCCTTCCTGCTTATTATGATTTACCACTAAACGAATATTTTGAGTACATATTTTTAAGTTCTGTGGAAAAAATAGAATTCAGAAATTATAACAAAAGTATTAAAAAGAGTCTTTTTATTTCTCTGCTTCATAGTTCAACTCTCTACGTTTCATTTCTAGAATCCAATTTGGACCAAATTGATGAAGATGCTTTTTCCGACATTTCTCAAATGAGACAATTGCTTTTTCAGCTTGGCAACATGGAACAATTTCTGCTCAATTCAGACAACAAATGGATGCTTAGTCTAAATAGATATTCTCAATTAGAAAATTTTAATGAGTGTAACAATTTCAAAAAAATGAAATTAATAAACACAACTTTTTCTAAATTGTATTTGATTTTAGAAGATCTAAACGAAGATTATGAATACCCAGACCGGGATTTTTGTAATTTTATTTATTTTCCGCACCAACATTATGTGTTTCCAATCATACACTCAAAAGTTGACATGGAATGCACATGCACATTGACATGGCTCTTGATTAACTATAAGCTAGAAAGTTATTTTATAGACGAGCTAACGCCTCTATCAATGAAAACAGCAACTGTTCGAAAATGCTTCCAAAACATTGAGCAAAGAATTGCCGAATGCAATTTTACCAACAAGTTGGCCCAGTGCGGAGTTCAGGCTGTCCAAAGCGACTTCCACTTTAATTGTGACATGTTTCTAAAATCTTCTTGCCCCATTAAGCTACTCGAAATTTTTCTCATGTACTTGATCATTTTGATCGGACTGCCGATATATGTGTCCAGCATTTATGCACTGACCAAAGCTGATTTAAAAGAAACAATGTTTAAGTTTTTAAAAATTCAGAATTTTTTTGAACTAGTTTCAACATCAACCTTAATTATTAATGTGAGTGCTAGCTTTTCGTTTGATTTTTTGACTTTTTTCGAGGATATTTCATGCGAAATGGACTATCGCTCAAAAGAAAAAATCGTTTTCTTCCTAAAATATGAGATAATAAATTTAATTAGCTACACATCCATTACATGTGCAGTTTTGACCAATTTTCTTGTTGTTTTAGAAAGGTATTTGTTCATTACGAACAAAAAAATTCATAAGAAATTCAGCGTTTTGTCAAAAGTCTATTCTGTAATGCTTCCGTGTATACTTTCATTGGGATTTATATTGAACTTTTATCTCATTGATTTTTTTGGCTTTCAATCAACTAACTTTAATTGGTATTATTCCCTAAGATTCAAGTTTAATCTTATTCAAGACCTATTTTATATTCTCATTTGTCTAATAATATTAACCATTAATCTAAAACTTGTAATTTTTATTTATTTACAAAGTTCTAAAAAGAAAAAACTGCTCAAAAATGATAGAATAAAATTGGTAAAATCGGAAAATTTTTTAAAAAAAATTGTCTTATTGATAATAGTAAATAGTATTTCAATGATAATCACTCGTATTCCAAGTTTTTTGCTCAGTTATATTGAAATAAATCAGTATTTTATAGAAAATGGCGCTATTTTGCATTTGATTAGTGGAGAAGTAGTTAGTCACGTGTTTTGGTTGTATTTAATTTTAATTAATTCAACATTTATTGCTCAATTTTTTATTAATTATTTTTTAAACAAAAAATTCAAAGCAATCATTTGTGTTTTTATATTTAGGAAAAAAAATCTCAAATATAGCAAAGAAGCTTTAAAGTCTTAGATTTAGTTTTCTATCATGAAGAAGAAATTTCTAAATTATTATTTCAAAGATAATTTATTTTGACTTAAATCATAAATGTACAAGAAACGAAAATGTGACCAATTGAAAACTGGAATTATTGAATTCACTTTGTCATTTCAAATGTCATCTGTCACAAGTCTTGCTTAATTTATAGAGTTGGTCAAAAGTCAAAGAAAAAGTTGACTTTGACTTTTTAAATATTATTTTTTAATTAATTGATGCTTCAAAATTTAATTTTTTTAAAAAATTAAAAGAAAATTGATGTTTTGCTAGTTTTTTTATTTAATAATTTTTAAATAGTTATGCTTCAAGTAACAATTGATTTAAGTAACATTGTAATAATTTTAAATTGTTCTAAATTTGGTGGGTTCATCTTTAATCAATGGGGACGGTTGTTGTAACCAGAAGATGAAAGAACTCGCTCAACAGGTCCTCAAGTTGCCAGTATGAAATTTTTTGGAAAAAGAAATAAATAAAAGCCAGTAAAGGGAACTTATTTTTACTTTTTAAAAAATAAAAGAATGCCTAAAAACTGAATTAGATTTTTTCTCATATAACGAATAATTCACTTTTGAATACCAAGCCAATTTAAATAATATCAAAATTTTCTCAATATGAAAAACAAAGCAATTTATTCATTTATAAAAAATCAAAATTTAAGTCAAAATTAAAGTTTAACTTTAACTTAAAAGTTAAAGTCAAACTGTTGACGTAATTCTGCTAGATTTTGCGAAAGCATTTGATACTGTTCCGCACAGACGACTAATAGCTAAATTGAAAGCGTATGGCATTGATGGTCTGACACTAAAATTAAATGAAGGATGGATTGAAGCTTTCTTGAAAAATAGAAGACAACGAGTTGTTCAAGGTGAAATTTTGTCGGATTGGGTTGAGATTTTTAGCGGTGTACCACAAGGATCAGTGATTGGTCCACTATTGTTCGTTTTGAATATCAATGATCTACCAAAAGGAATAGACAATGTTGTCAAAATGAATGCAGATGATACTAAAATATTCTCGCAAACTGTAATTTAATTTTTAAGTGGACTCAAGATTGGCTTCTTCTTTTCAACACATCAAAATGTGTGGTTATGCATTACTGTCATAAAAACAAAGAATTCACTTATTTTATTAATGGTAAACAGTTATCAACGTCAGATACCGAAAGAGATCTTGGAGTTATCTTCAATAAAAATCTTAAATGGAAAAATCAAGTGATTGAGGCTACAAACAAAGCAAATCATGTGTTGGGTCGCATCAGGAAATCATTCGCTCGTTTTGATTGTAAGTTATTAAGATCATTGTATTTAACTTTTGTTCGTCCTCTTTTGGAATTTGCTGTGCCTGTATGGTCTCCATTTCTTAAGTCGGATTGTGAGAATCTTGAGAGGATTCAACGCAGAGCTACGAAATTTGTTTCTTCAATTAGAAACAAATCGTATTAAAGCAGATTGAAGGCTTTAAACATTCCAAATCTGGTGGAAAATTTTTAAAGAAGAAAAAGAGGTGATCTAATTCAATTATACAAGTTCATGCATGGAATAGAATTGGTTGAAAAAAGCAACAATTTTTATGTCACCAAAATCCAAGGAAGAGGTCACTGCTTCACAAAGAAATTTCGAGGCTCCAACATAGAGATAACTTTTTTTTCAACAGAACCGCTAACATATGGAGCTCATTGCCAAATCAATTAGTTGAAGCCCCCAATGTTAACAGCTTTAAAGCAGGCATTGATTGCTGGATGAGCAGCAATCAATCACATCAGCTGTCATAGTGTGCCTTATCAGCACACTCGCTGGCTAGCCAGCTACAGTCAAAACTACTACTACTACTAATACTATTACTAAAACACAAGGCTAATATAACCCAAAAAAAGAAAGTCTCGGCTACTCGATGTAAGTTTACATTTGTTCACAGTGAGTTTTCAGATTTTAATCAAAAAGATCAATCCAATCGAATGTGATCTATGCGACAAATATTTGGATGAACCTTTTAGACCCAAGGTACAAATGTCGCATAGCTTTAAAATCAAATTAAAAACCTAAAGAGATATTTATATTTTAATAGAAAAAAAAATTTCAAGAGCATAAATCTTTGATTTATAGCAAAATTTTACATTTGATAATTTTTTTTTTTTAATTTTCAAAATTTTTCTTGTAGTGATTTTTTCTTTCTTCATTAAGACACTACCAAGCCGAATGACTTCGATTAAAAAAATGCTATCCAACCCAAAATTTGATTAATTTTTTAATCTGAGGCAAAAATAATTTGATACTCTTATTATTGAAAAATAAACAAATTTTTTTTTTTTATTTTAGATTATTTTATTAAAAATTTGAATCTTATAAAGATTTTTTAAAGCAACTAGTAATAAACAATTTTTAAGAAAAAAATTAAATCTAGTTAAAATAAAGCTATGCTGAAATCAGGATTACTTCATTTCGTCGATTGAATGCCTTGTAAGGTGGATCATATGCAATACATATGCATTTGCTCTTTTGGTGTTTAATGTCAACTTCATTCAAAGAAATTCTTAGTTTTTCTGTTTCAGTTTTGAAAATTTTTTCATTTGCAAAGCCAGAAAAAGTTCTTGGATTAAAGATTAATTTTGGAATTTTTTTTTGTTATTGCTATAAGCTTTACCTAACATAGCATTTAAATTCGTCAATAACATCAATAAAAAGCTCAGGATCATTAGGAAGGGGCACTTCGGCATTTTCACCTTGGTATTCAGGAGGCAGTGAAACCATCATTCTAACTTCGCATTCAACATCACCTTCTGGATCTTCTTGTGCTTCGCCTAGAGTTTCGATACAAACAAAAACTGGCATATAAAGCTTCATATTCTTTTTCTTGTCATTTTCTCCTTGAGTATATTTCATTAAGCGCCAAACATTTTTCATCACTGGATCATCTCCCGAATTGTTTTTGTCTGGGTTTTTTGAATCGATAGTCTTATATTTGTAAACTACGTAGCGATTTTTTTCATAAAATCGAGTTTCAAAATTCTTTTCAAAAATGAAAAATAAAAAATCTCAAGAAAATTTAAAATTTACTTCATTTTTGTCAAAGGATTTTTGAACTGGAACAGTTAAGTCATTGCAAATATTTTTGCCAACATTAACCATCGTTTTCAAAGTTTCAAAAGGCATTATATTATTTAATAAAATTTCTAAATAATTGATAGAATATTTTAATAATTTTTGAGAAAATTTCTTGACAAAATTTAAAATAAACAAAATAAATTTGAATTAACGAATATTGAAAGGCATTCAAATATAACCTTACTTTGAGAGATAGTTCGAAAAAAGAAACGTAATTTGATTTTATACCATCTTTAAACACTCGACGTCTCGTTTAGCACAAATAAATCATTCTTTTTTTTGGGAGATAATTTTTTTAGCTAACATAACATTTGATAATCAAATATTGTTACTTGAATAAATTCATAAATAAGAATTTGAATTTTTGAAAAAATTTAAATTCAAATTAAAAAATTAAAAATCATGTGACTTCGTTCAAAGAGTAAATTTAATTTTAGCAAGATTTAAATTTTTAACAAATTTAAGCATAATTTTAGACTTAAAATAGAGCAACTTCATTGCGTTTATTGAAAGTTTTAAAGTTAGGATCTAATGAAATACTTATGCACTTGTTATTAAAAATTGATTTGTACATATTTTTCAGCGAGACCTTTAGTTTTCGGACTGAAATGCATTGGCAAATCCTGAAAAGGTTCTTTTTAATAAAAAAAATTAATTAAATATTTTTTAATTTTTTATTACCTGAAGTAAATTTAAGTCCTTCAAATTTTTTTCATCAATTGGCTCAAGAGATTCCAAGTTTGGAAATGAATTGAAATGAAATGAATCAATTTTCACCCTCAGTTTAAAATACCGTAAAAGTTTTTATAACATCAAGCTTCATTTTTATGTTTTCTATTTTCATCTGTTGTATACTTCATCTAACGCCAAATTTTACAGACCATTTCATCATTTGAAGATTTATAAACTATTTTTTTAACCTGTTTACTTGTTTTGTATCTCCAATTTTAAAGTCTGCCTAATTCTAGTCACAAGACACATTTTGGTTACGATTAAATTTTTTCTTTCAAGCTTTAAAAACCATTTTGGGACTAAAATAATTTAAATAAGAGAATTTAAATATTTAAAATTTTTTGCTAAGTGTTTTTCAATTATTTATAAATTCATCTTAATTCTTTAGAAGAAAAATATTTGTTCAAAATGTGTATTTAAAAGGAGACAACGAGCATCTATTTGGATAGACAATCATTTATTTTTAAATTTTGGGTCAAGAATCTTTATTTAGAATTTTAAAATTTTAAAATATAGATATGCCGAATTAAGTAAGAGAGCTTGTGTTAAGTAACAGATCATGCTTATTCGAAGATAATGTTTATTTTTACTCACGTTTAGAAAAAATAATGAAAGATAACATGGCTTCTTAAAAAGGACTTATATAAAGATATTTACTTTCAGTTCTAAATTTAGTTTAAAAAATGAGCAATCGAAAAATTTCTTGTCTGAATTTTTTGTTGTTAATGTCCGGTCTGGGATTAATAGCTACAGCAGTTATCACTTATTTTTTCTCCCAGTCAATGGTAAAAAAAAAAATCCATGAAGTAAATTTGGCAATTCCAAAATTAAAGCAAAAATAAATTACTAAATTTAATTTTCTATTTTTAAAATTAAGAATGTAATTATTCAAAAAAACTCAAGTGCATATGAATTTTGGACCGATCCGCCAGCAACAATTTACCGCAAATATTATTTGTTCGATGTAAAAAATCCGCATGAAATAGAGAGAGGCGAAAAGCCACAACTGGAGCAAAAAGGACCTTATGTTTACACTGAGAAATGGGAAAAACGACATGTGGAATTTTTGGGTCCAAATGAAATCCGATTTACACCTGTTGTTTCCCTCAAATTTGAACCCTCTTTATCAGCAGGGCTTGAAACAGATAAAATCACATTTCTCAACATTCCGGCAGTTGTATGTTAATAAAATATTAATTTTAACTTTTTAAATTGTTGATCAAGGGAATGATAGAACAAACTGCTCGAAGTAGATTTAAAGAGCTTGGCCCTGCTCTTGTAAACACTTTGCTAGCATTTTTGGGCACTAAACTTTTCGAGACTAAAACAGCTGGTGAGTTAATATCAGGCTACAAGGACCCGTTGATGCAACTAGCTAAAACATTTTTGCCCAATATTATCAAGGATGATAAATTTAGTTTACTAAATGGAGTAAATTAAACTTAAATTTATTTTAAGTCATTAAATTTAAAATTGAAAGGAAAATGGAACTGAATGGCAAAATTATACAATGATGACCGGATATGACTCGGCCGAAAATGTGGGAAAAATTATTTCTTGGAAAAATGTCGAGTGGGAGCATAAGAAAAAAATTGAAATTCTTTAATTTGATTATTTTATTTTTCAAGAAAACTTAATTTTTGGCATACAGATAGCGCAAATTTAATAAATGGAACTGATGGGACTTTTTACCCGCCATTTTTGAGCAGGAATAAAAAAATCTACTCATTCAATCCAGATATGTGCAGGTAAAAAACAAATTTTTTTCAACTTGAAATAGAATTTTAAATCATTATTTTAGATCATATCATCTTTCTTATCTTAAAGATAACGAAATTGGTGGTGTGAGCACATATGATTTCCATTTGACCCCAAACATATTCTATGAATCTGAAAATGAAGGCTTTTGTGAAGGTCCTTGTCTAGGAAATGGTGTTTTAAATATAAGCAACTGTTATGGAGGTGAGTTAACATAAGCATAAGATTTAATGCAATTGTTAATTAATGCTTTTAATTCTAAATATTTTAGGTGTATCAGGATTTATATCACAACCTCACTTTTTAAATGCTGATCCAAAATTTCGTGACAGTCTGAGTGGTTTAAATCCGAATCAGTCTATTCATGACTTTTTACTTCATTTCGAACCAGTGAGTTTTTTTTTAAATTTTTAAAATTAATTTTAAAAATCAAATAGACAACTTCAGTTCCTCTGGGAGGAAATATCAGACTTCAAATTAGTTTTTATTTGTTGCAAAATGACAAAATAAAGTAAACAAAAATAATTCAAATCTTTTTTATATGAATATTTATTAAAATAGTTTGGTTAAAAATGTGAAGCCAGTACTGTTCCCAGTTGTTTGGTTTGATGAAGTAATATTATTCAAAAAATGTAACAAAAATATAATTCTTTTAAATTGAAGGATTTGGCTTTAGACGCGGATACAAGAAATCAGCTTAAAACTGTTGCATTTTATGTTAAGCTAGTAACAGTGATTCCAATAATTATGGCAAGCATTGGTGGATTTTTGATGACTTTTTCTATTTTTAAAATACTCACGAATTTAAATGATAAAAAAAGTGAATGGGTAAGAATTCCTTAATTTTTTTGATAAAAAACTGGGCTATCATAGGTATTATTTTGCTTTTAATTAGGATCTACCTCGAGAAGATCTTGAAAGTCCAATAAACGAATCATCAAAACTGGTTTCAGATAACGATGCAAAAATTTATTCTTAAATTTTTTTAATTTTTTTCCAATTGTATGTTGTTAATAAATTTTTTTTATTAATTTCAAATATTTTAAATTAAATCATTTTGCGACTCTTTAACGGTTAATAATGCTAAAAACATATTCATTAAATTTTATGTTTTCTTTGATTCAGATAGATTCGTTTTAAAACATTGCTTAGAGGTAGAATTACTCTAAATTAAAATTTAACTTTTTATTAAAAATCCAAAAAAAAAAACCTTACAATGCAAAATTAATGCGTTTATTAAATGATAATTTCAGTTCTATAGACATTAATAAAAAAAGTAAATATTAAATAAAAGAGTTTAGATTAATCAGATTAATTAAGAAGGGAAAAAAAGCAAAACAGTAGGAGTGCAAAATTGAAATATTTAAAGTTTGCTAAAAATTGTAAAATTCATTATTTAAAATCTCCATTAAATATCCATTTACAATTGCTCAATAAAATACATAAAATACATTTTTTTTATAAGAAAAAAAATGTGAAATTTAAAAGTTTTGATAATTTTGAATTGCGCAAACTTTATAATACTAACTCTGCATATTAACATAGTTAAAATATTTTTATGTTTTATCTTATATTTTTTTCCACACTAAAAGAAAAAAACTTTACTTTTACGAACTAAACTATTTCTATATTTATTATATTTTTATATTGCCTGGCGTAATTTTTTGAATAAATTAAATTATATTAGATTAAAAAAAAATAATTATTTTTATCTTTATTTCAATTTTAGTAGATAAAAATTACCAATTTTAAGAAATTTGTAAAAATTGAAGCTTTAATTAATATAAAGTTTTTTTGATAATTAAGATTTTTTTTTTCAATCTTAATTTTTTTGGAATAAATTTTTGAATATTAACAATCAATAAATCGAAGAATTTCATAAAAAATCATTTCAGACTTTTGAGTGCTCGAGCATTTACATTTAATGATTTTACCACTGATTTTTAATTAAACCATATTTTGATTAGAAAAGCAATAAATTTAATAAAAATTATCAATAAAGGTATAAAAATGACAAAAAATAAAAAACAACTGCTTTCATCTATTCGCACAATTGAAGAATTTTTTCTCAATTACTTATCACAAGTTTTACATTTATTAATATTTTCGAATTTATTATCATTATCATCAATTACAGTTGAACTGGTAGATGGAATATTTGAATTAGTTCTTTAGGCTGGAGTCTGAGATTCTTCTTTAATTTATGGGTAATTCTTGTCAATTTCTTTCAAGGGTAATTTTTTCTTTCTCTTATCCATTAGATACCAGGTCAGAAGGTTGAGCTTGTAAACTTTTTAGATTCTTTAGATTCTCATCTATAAAGGTATTGTTGAAATTCAAATCAGTTAGAATACTTAGGATTCATTACAGATTCTAATCTTGACTTTAACACACAGGCAGTTATAAATTTTAAAAAAGTTCAGAGCAGCTTTTTTAGAATTTCGTATCTTCTGTCTAAAAATAGTCCTTCCTCTTCACCTAAATTCAAATCATTTATATACAAAACATATTGCTTATCTAAATTCACATATGGTCTTGAGGCTCTCACTCTTAATTCGACCACAAAGGATTCAATAAATAAATTACAAAACAACTTAATTAGACAAATGTTTGGTTTAAAAGCCTATTGTCACATATCAAGAATCTTAAAAGTACTGAAAGTTTTCAACTTTGATGAACTTTATCTATTTTCAAAACTAACTTTTATTGATACAATTAAATATAATTATCTATCATCACAATTTTTAAAATATATGCTTAATGACCCCCCCCCCTCTAATAAATCTTTTTCCTCTGACTTGGTTCTTATTTCCAAGTACTTTAAAATTGAAACCTCAAAAATTACAGTAAATACAAACCAACTTAAAGAAAATCTTAAGATTAATCTGATTTCTAATGATGGTATATCTGATTCAATTTGGTTATGTCTATGCAATTTAAAATTAAAACATTACAGAACTCTCCTAAACGAGCTAATTCAAAATAAAAGAAATTCATGAATATTAGTCCAAATTATCTTGCTTTCTAACTTTCATACCTTTTTCTATTTTCGAACTAATGTTTCTTTTTTATTTATTTTTTTTTGTAATTTTATTTTTAGGTAATAATTTTTCATTTTTTAAAAAAACACAAAAACACAAAAAAAAAAATTTTATTTTTTTTTTTTTTTACTTCTCCTTAAAGGAGGTTAATTCAATTCAATAAATAAATAAATTGTTGAAATTTGCGATATTGAGCCGATATTTGTATGAGAGCATTTGTAATTTTTTTTACCAATTTACAAATGTACAAGTGCTACTTTTCCAGTTTGTAGTGTATACTTTAATCAATCCTATATCATCTATATCATTAACCATTTCATCCAATTTTTTCTATAGCTTTTTATCCAGAAGTTGAATGAATTTTTTACGGTCTTTTCTAAATAGTTCTAGACAGAGTGGTTTAAAAGCAACAAGTCTCTATTTCAATATATTTTTTATTCTCAAGGAGCATTAGCTTGGTTCAGATAAACAAATAAATAAGTTAAGTCCAAATCCGGACTTGAAGTTTTTTTTTCAAAATTCCGAGCCAAAGACTTTTATTTTGTTATTACGAAACTGTATAGATCTTGTCTAATTACTTTTTTTAATTATGTCTTTTAATAGGCGCTGTAAAATTCAAATACAAATTGGACAAAAATTTTTCTTTTTTTGATTTATTAAAATTAAGGACATTAAAATATGTTTAAATAAAAATACTGCAATATAGTGCAACATATTTATTTGTAGAATTCTTACCTAAAATAAAATTTTTATTTTCTGTTTCTTTAGTAAATCAAGTCAATAATCAATTTAAACCTTAATGATGTTTTTTTTATCTTTTCATTTACACGAGAAAAATTATTTAAGGTAAAAAAGGTGCAACTAAGTATGCTGCAATTTGCTGCAATATTTTTTTTCAAATATATTTTAATGTCTTTAATTTTAATTTATCAAAAAAGAAAGAATTTTTGTTCAATTTATATTTGAATTTCACAATACTCTACAAATAATTTTTTATTTTTTTAATATTTCGTATTACATGAACCCAACAATGATCACTTTTTGAATCGTCTGAATCAATTTCCATTAAAAATTAATTTTAAGATTTATTTTATTTTTATAATTATTTTTAATAATAAATTTAAAAAAAAGAAAGCTTTAGGCACATAGTTTAGATGTTCAAATAACCTATACGTATCAATATCTTAGTTTTTACAGATATCAGTTATAGGGTAATTTTAAACGTAGAATTTAAAAATAATATCTATTTTTACGTTACATATTCCGTTCTTGTTCTAAGACTTTCTAAAAGCATGCCAATATTTTTGTCATAAAAACAAATTCAAACCTTTTTTAATGGGACTCAAAGGGTTTAGGAATAGACGTCTTAATTTTTTAAGGAAAATTCTCTTGGTTGAATTTCCTAAAATTATTTATCCGAAAAAAAGTGTTTCTTTTGACAAGAATGAATTTTTTTTTGGAAGGTATAATTTGACAATCGAATTAGATTGCGAAGTTAGAGATGTAAAAATAAATCAAACATGTGTAGAAATAAAAATATTCCTATTTATTGTTGATAATTTAAAACGATATAAAGAGAGCTTTTTTTCTAGCTTTTTATACCACTGTTTTTTTAAAATATAATCTTGTCCTCATTTAAATTTCAAGTCAATGAGATCAGCTGACTTATTATTACTCTCCCTATATAAAAATTAAAATAAAACAAAGAAATAAACATATTTGATCGTTTTTTCTATCTATCACTTTTTTTAACAATGCTCTCTGAGAATTCCAAATTTTATTTAAAAAAAATAATCATGGTCATAAGTGGCTTGTTTGTTTTAACATCTGTAGCAATATTTTTTTATGGCGAGATTTTTCTTAGACAAACAATTCAACAGGTTCGAATTTTATCTAAATTTTTATCTTAAATTTCTACTAACCTTTTAAGTACACATTTAGCATCTTATCCTAAGACCAAATTCAAGTCGATTAAAATTATGGGCTTCTCCGCCGGTGCGCTTGTACAGAAGATACTATTTTTTTCATATTGAAAATCCGGATCAGTTTTTGGAAGGAGCCAAACCTGTGCTGAAAGAGCGTGGACCTTATGTTTATCGGGAAATTGTGGAAAAACGCAATATTGAATTCATAAACAAAAATAAATTAAAATATAATCCTGTTTTCAGTTTATATTTTGAACCATCGATGTCAATTGGAAATGAGTCCGACATTGTCACAGTGTTAAATGTACCTTTTGCGGTAAAAAAAAATTTCCGTATTTTTATTTTTCATTCAATCAATTTTTTGAAGGGAATGATAGAGAAAAGTTTGAACTTTGGCAATTTTTTACCAATTGGTTTATTGTTTGATTACTTTGAGGCAAAATTATTTGTTACTAGATCAATCAGAGAGATTATTTCAGGTTATTACGATCCATTTATGCATTTAGCAAAAGAAACGTTACCTGATAAATTTACCGATGATAAATTCGGTCTATTATTAAATGTAAATTCTATTTTATTAATATTTTTTTATTAGATTTTTTTTAAGAAAAATGCTACAGAGCGGCCTTTTTTGTTAGTTGAGACTGGGGCTAACAATCCAAACAACATAGCTAAAGTTGTTTCATGGAATGGAAAAAAGTGAAATTAATTTTTTGTCTTTTTTTTTAAATATAAAATTAAAATTAGAAAGCTTGATTATTGGAATTCTGAGAGAGCAAATTCTATTCAAGGTACTGACGGTAGTTTTAATCCTCCTTTTTTAAAGCGAACTGAAAAAATTTACACATTCAATTCTGAACTATGCAGGTAAATTTGATTCTACTGATAAGGTTTTTAATCACAACACTTTTTACCTTATTGAACATTTTTTATTGAATTGATTAAAATAAAATGCCAAAATTAATGATTTTATTATCTTTAATTTTCGGAAAAAAAAATTTTTCATAATTTTAAAAAGCAACAAAAAAACTAATTAATTATCTGGAAAAATATCTCCAAATTGATAAAGAATTTGATATTGAATTTTAATAAATTCAATCAAAAATGATCAGTGTGAAAATTTTAAAGGTTAAAAATGTTTCATGTAAAAAATGCCTAATTAATAAAATATAAATAAAATATACTGAAAAAGAAAAGATCATACTCAATGACGTATTTGAGAGATAATGTGATTGATGGAATACCCACTTTTGATTTTCATTTGCCTTCGGATTTATTTTCATGCTCAAATATGGAAAAAGAAGGCTTTATTGATAAAAAATGTCTTGGAAATGGAGTTTATAATTTAAGTAATTGTCAAGAAGGTAAATTTTTCCAACGATTCATATTTCTATTGATTTAATAAAAATCTAAAGGAGTTTCGAGTTTAATATCTCAGCCACATTTTTTGAATGCAGATGAAAAATTTGTGAATTCAGTAATCGGGTTAAAACCTGATAGGGACAAGCATGATTTCATAATTCATTATGAACCAGTAAATTAAAAATTATTTCTAATTATAGCTTAATTTTATTATATTTTTTGAAAGATATCAGGAACGCCAATTGAAGGAAATGTGCGACTTCAAATAAACCTGTTTTTGTTCAGAAATAAAAATATTGAGTAAGAGTTAAATTTAATTTTTTTTAATCAAAGTTAATTTTTAATTTCTAGTACTGTAAAAAAAATCAATCCTATACTTTTTCCGTTTTTCTGGTTTGATGAAGTAAGTAGTCAATTAAAAAACGACATTAGGTGTATTTAAAAAATATTTTAGTATCTGAAAAGATAGACTTTATCTTTTAAAAAAATTTTAATTTTTTTTCTAAAGATAAGATATTAATTTAGCTTGATTTAAAAGTTTGCATTTAAAATTGAAAATTTTAATTTTCTTTTTTTTAATTGAAGAGAATATTCCTTGAGAAGCACATCAGAGATAAATTAAATGATCTTAGGTTTGGTTATAAGATAGTCAAATATTTACCTTATGTTCTACTGTTAGTTGGCTTATTATCTATTTTAGTTTTGTCTGCTCCAAAAGCTAAGAACGCAATAAAAAAAAAAATTTTCAAGGTAATCTTTTTGAATATGAAAAAGTACTCTAAAACATAAATTTTTTTGTCTAGAGAAAAAAGTTGATAAAGGAAAAATCGTCGGCATCAATCCTTGAAACCGTCAGTTTTAAAGAAGGAAATTCCATTATTCTTTAATTTATAGTTTTTTATATTTTTTTTCCGAAAAATAAATTTTTAAATAAATTACTAATTAAAAATTATTAAAAAATTATTTTTTTGCTAAAATAATAATGATTCTGAAATATAAATATGAATGTCTTTTAATCATTAATAAAAAATTGCAAGTTACACTTTATCAGAACCTAATGCCATTAAGACACTTAAACAAATATCCTCACCGGTCTTTACCAAAATGCATGTGAAACTTCACTTTGAATTCGAGTCTCCATAGGAAATCAAAAAAACAATTCAAAGATTGATCGAAATAATGAGAATTATTTACATTAGTCTTTTAATTTTTGTTTTTCTTTCTTTGAAAAAGGTTAATAAATAAATAAATTAGCTAAAAAAATCCAATTTTTATCCTTGACTTCCTCAAAGACTTTCAGCTTAATTTTAAAACTATTTAGAGCTCCTGAAGTAAATAGATGTCCAAAATAACATTGATTACCGAAAAGCTAGTATTATAGAAGATCCAACTAATTATCTCCTATTAATTGGCTTGGCAAATAACTAAATGTATTATTTTGACCAGATTTCTACTCGAAAAAAATCCGGGAACAATCAAGGTTCAATAACAATGAAAACATAAAATAATCTATTTTTATTAATTAAATAAGCTAGCTTACCTCCCCAGCTTTTTAACACCAGAAAACTGCATTTAAATTTTTTCTTAAGCACCGGTAAATGCAACAAAAGCGTAATTGTTGAAAATATATAATTTTTTGCTTAAAGAAGCGATTTAACGCAAAGAGGGATAATGACCAAAAAGTTTTTTTTATTATCTTTATTTTTAAATTTAATTATAAAAAGGAAATTAACAGGAAAAATACAAGTAGAAATTGGTTAAATAAAACAAGAAAAAAGATAGAAACTAGTTAATTTTCGGTATCGGATAACGATTCACCGCAGTTTCAGCAAATATATCTCATTATAGTACTATACGCGCTAGTCCCACAAACTGTTTATTCACACTTGAAGCAGCAACCACGAGTCTTGTTTAGGATGCATTTTAGTTGGGACTGTCCTGATTCAGCAAGATAAATTTTAGCTAATTCATTTTAGCAAAATTAATTAAGCAAAAGTTTAACTCAGCAGAGTATAATTCTAGCATAATAACTAGCGAATTTAATTTAGAAAAGTCAAATTAGCATAAATTAAATTAAAAAATATAGTAACTCAGCAGAGTATCAAATAATAATTTAATTGATCAACTTAATAATCTTAATTTAAATAATGCTTGGAGCTAACATTCCCATCATGTCAAATTAAATTGCTGAAGAAACCGAAACGCAAAACCAAAAACTAGCGCTAAGAAAGGACGGGACCTTTTGGTAAATTTGACGAGTATGGCTGAAAGCCGTGAGGAGGGTCTTACTCCGACTGCGAAATTTCTAAACGCGAAAAACCCTATATATACGAATCGGCACATGGAACGTGAGACACCTCAAGGAAAGAGAAATGCTGGAAGATCAAAGATGACCTGGAGGAGAAAAGTTGAAAGAGACCGAGAGAGATGAAACTCACATGGGAGCAAGCAGAAATTGCCACTAAGAATAGGGTAGAATGGAGGGGACGTGTGGACGCCTTATGCTTCACTGGGAGTAGAAGATAGAAGAAGAAGAAGCTTATCGATAAAAGAAGTTTACCTATTGTTTTTTCCTGCTTCCTCGTAAAACTGAAGCTATTTATATAGAATTAGTAAGAACAATTGAATCATATTTAACAAAATCACCTTAGTCAGTTACATCAGATTTCGAACTTGCTTTCTTGAATGCAGTTAAGCTAGTTTTTCCTAATAGTAGATTAAATGGCTGTTTTTTTCATTTTAAACAAGCAATTTGGAGAAAATTCCAAGAACTTGGACGCGGTAGATTATAGAAAATATGTAGGTATAGAAAATTGCTTAAGTTATGAGCACTTCAAGAAAAAATCCAATCGTCGAAATGCAAAATTCGAAATTCTATACCAGAAGCCGAGATTTAAAGTCGAATTATGGAACGTTAATATTAGAGTTAATGAAGCTTTACCACTTACAAATAATTTTGTGGAGGCATGACACAAGGCTTTTAAAAGGATGCTTAGTTATTATTGGTTGAAAAATTCTAGGAAGAGCAAAAAAAAGTGAAGCTCGACCTTTTTTGTAAAAACTGGAGTTGAGTACAAACGAAAAAGTTTCTATTTTCAGAATACACATTTCTAGATTCCACGACCACACCACTCAAGGACTCAAGTCACGATCAAGCTGAACTAGGAGAATATTAGGCAAAAAGTCAAACCAAATTCAATCCGTACTCCTTCAATGATGGAGGTTTTTGATATTTTCTTGGCATGTTCGTATTGAGTCACTAATATCATTATTATCTTGTTTGGACAGTTTTTTCATTTTAAGGTTAAGTAGTGGAATTAAGACATTATAATCCAGTTCATCACATTTTAAATACTCAGTTATTTTCTCTTGGCCGGATTTGTTGCTTAAAATTTTTGTCTTACTTTCGCATTCTTCTAATATTTCTAGTATTTCAAGTAGGAGGAATATATCATCAGCATAAAGGACTGTTCCTTTGTTAAGGCTTTGTAACTTTTTACACGAATTTTTTTATTCTATTTCATTAATAAGGTCTTCGACGTATTTTGAGAAAAGCTAAAGACCATCTTTTTTTACTCCTATGGTTGTTCCGAACAATGAGCTTAATTTTTTTCCGTTCATTACTTAGGCCACTGAGTCGTCATAATAATTTTTTTAGGCATTTCCAGATTTGAGGGTGGGTTTTATTAATTAATTTTTCAAAAAGAATTTTTCTGTTCACTTTGTCAAATGCCTTGCTTGCATCTATTGCACAGCCGTATACCTTTCTATTTTTTTTGGTAAATGATTTATTTTTTGTTTAACAGAAAAAATTGAATGAGAATATGAGCTTTTATTTTTAAGTCCAAGTTGTTTGTCAGGAACAGTGCTTGTTTTTAATATTTCAATTGGCATGATTTTTTCGATTATATTCGATATCACATCAGATATTGTACTTGGTCAAATATTACTGGTGCCATTAATTTTTTTTTTTCATCTTTAGTAATCGGGACAATTTTCCGAATGTTGAAAATACGTAGATTATTAAAAATAGCCTTTAAACATTTGCTGAATTAAAACTTGCCAAACTGATTGGTTCCCATTTAAGTCTTGTTAGACAATTTGGCATATTCATTTTCATACATACGTACTTAAAAAAACCAAGTGTTAAGTGTGAGTGTAATTGTTACACTTATAATTAACATTCAAAATTTAAAACTTAAAACAGTTTTAAGTTTGTAAATTTTGAATGTTAAATAAAGTATTTAAGAGTAAGATTAAAGTGTAATACTTCATTTTACCAAGTTTTAAGCTTTAAATTTATCGTTGAAATGAACTTCACAACCTCCTTTATGTGCTTTCATTTTATTTTTCAGTCTTTCGCAGAATTTAAAAAGGAAGTACAACATTGAATGCTTCACAAAAAAATAAACATTTGCTTTTCAATTAATAAAATACTTAAAACCTTTTTAATAAAATATTTTTGCTCATAATCATTATTTATCAATAACTTTAATGTTCGCTTAAGATTTAAGGTTTTTTTACGAGTTAGAGGTTTTTTTTGAAGTCTTTATTTCAATTTTTTTTTTGAAACTGATATAATATACTTTTAAATTATACCATTTAAAATGATGTGAGTAATCTTCGGATTTCTTAGTATGTTTGCTCTGTATTTAAATTAAAATCAATGTTTAAAAAACCTCGAGCAATTATGAATTTTTTTAAATTTTAAGAAAATTAAGAAATAAAATTAAGTAAGCTCATTAGAATCAACATTAAATTCTTCTTAAAATAGCTTAGAAGAAAACTAATGTTATCTTTTTCAATTTTAAAAGTAATTAAAAAAAATCAAAAAAAAGATGATCTTAAAATAGATCGAAAAAAAATTAACTACATAAAATAACTGTAATTAATGCAAAAAAAATTTATTAATTAGAATTGCTTTTAATTATCTTTTACAAATATTTGAATTAAATTTTTTTTTTAAAGTTTAAAAAATTTAAAACAATAAAAAAACAAATTTATGTTTAGAAAAAAATTTAAATAACTAAAATAAGCTTTGTTTACTTAATGCAATATTTTTTTCAAAGTTTGACAACAATCACAATTATATTTTTTTAATAATAGGTGAAACAACGCTCATTCTATTCATCAATCTATTTTCAATAACAAAACATTTTAAGCTTTTAATTATTTTATTTTTATAAACAATTGCTTTATGTTTTAAAATTAATTTAATTTGAACAAATGAGTCTATTTGAATTACTAGTTCAACCTTAAAGTTAAATTAAATCAATGATAAATTTTATTCGTATTGTTATTCAATTGATAATTTAGAAAAATATTATTTACTTTTTAAAATAAATTTAAAAAAATTGAACAATTGATTTTGGTAAATTACTCAATTGAATAAAATTTTTTCAACATAATTTCTCTTTTTTAAAATAAATTTTAATAATGATGACGAAAATTGAAAAATTATTATGTCTTTTTGCAAATAATCACACCACCGCCTTAAACTGATGTGAAGTAAGAAGAATGTTATACAATTCTGAATGACTAATTATTAAATTTTTCCAGTACTAATGACTCGGTACTTAATTTGAATTATATAGAGGCTCTAAATTAATTAATCTATTGACGTCACCAAATATAAAATCTGCCATTGGATTACAATATATCTAAGATTCATTACATAAAAAAAAATCTATTTCTAAAATTTATTTATTGATTATTCGTTCATTTTTTTAACAGAAAGAAGGAAACAAAATATCATAAAGGAGTCTACATTTATTTTAAGAAAGCAGACTTGGAATATTGATAAAATTTCGGCTTGGATGTTAATATGGTAAAAATAGTTTACAAAATATCACGTTGCCGAACCTTCTTGATAAATTTATGTAAGAATAATTTTCGTTTGAATTAATAATTGTGACTCGTAGCTGTTACATAAAAAAATTCTTCAATTAATCAAATAAATGAGTTTCTGAATATTTCGAAACTAAAACCTTCCGAGAGTATAAAAGAGTTGTATTTAAAAAAAAGAATATATGCTCATCAAGATGCTACCAAATTTTAATAAAACTAAGTTCAGTATAATTCTAATAATAATTTTGGGCGTATTCTTACTCATATCTGCTTTTGGATCATATTTGTTTTCTCAATCCTTAATGAATAAAAAAATACACGAAGTTAGCTCATATATTTTTTAAATAAGCTTTTAATAATATTTTTATTAAAAAGAATGTTAAATTAACTAATGGATCCAAAGCATACAAGTTCTGGCTTGATCCCCCAGCATCGATCAAAAGGAAATATTTTTTTTTCGAGATTTTAAATCCAAATGAATTTTTGAACGGTGCAAAGCCAAAATTAGCTCAAAAAGGACCGTACACATATTCGGAAAAGTGGGAAAAGAAAAATGTAAAATTTTTAGACCAAGAAAACATTGAATACAGTCCAACTTCGACTCTTTTTTTTGAGTCATCAATGTCAGTCGGCAATGAATCAGATGTGATAACATTTCTCAATATTCCAGCAGCTGTATAACAAAACTAAAAAAAATAAAAATTTTGTTATCAGTTTTATTTTAGGCTATGATTGATCAAATAACATCAGGAAAAATTGACTTTTTTGGTACATCATTTGCCAATAGCATCTTAAATCATTTAGAAACCAAATTGATCATAAAACGGACAGTAAAAGAGTTAATATCAGGGTATGATGATCCTTTGGTGGAACTAGCATCCATTTATATGCCAGATTTTATAAAAGATGAACGATTTAGTTTGATGAATGGTAAAAATGGAACAGTATGGCAAAAATTTATAATTAATTCAGGAATTAGTGATCCATTTAATGTTGGTAAAATTGTTTCATGGAATGGATTGAAGTAAAATTAAACCAAAAATTGAATAAATTTATTAATTAAAATTTAAAATTTGAAAGAGAATTGAATTATTGGAAAAGTGATAAAGCAAACCAAATCTCAGGAACTGATGGCACATTTTATCCGCCTTTTTTGAATCGAAGTAGTGTGATCGAGTCATTTAATCCTGAAATGTGTCGATCGTTTGGTCTTGTTTATTTGAAGGATAATGAGATAGACGGAGTCAAAACATTAGACTTTCATTTACCTTCAAATATATTTTCGGCATCTGAACTTGAGCATGCAGGCTTTTGTGAAGGTAAATGTTTAGGCAATGGAGTCTTGAATATCAGTAGTTGTTATGGAGGAGTATCTGGGTTCATTTCTCAGCCCCATTTTTTGAATGCAGATGAAAAATTCATTCAAGCGATAGATGGTATAGAACCAAATAAAGAAATTCATGATTTTCTGATTCATTTTGAGCCTGTAATTATTTTGGTTAAGAAAAATTAAATTTTAAAATAATTTTTATGAAGACAACTGGAGTTCCTGTAGCTGGAAATGTTCGAGTACAAATAAATTTTTATTTGGAACCTAACGAAGAAATAGAGTAAAGCAACAATCAAAAATTGATTCAAATTTATTTTAAAAAATTTTTTTTATAGTTTGGTAAGAAAAATTCGACCAGTTTTGCTACCAGTTATATGGTTCGATGAAGAGGTTAAGCTCAATTTGGAAATAATTGAAGAACTTTCAAAAGTCGCATTTTACGTCAGACTTGTGACCATAATTCCTGTTACAATGGTTTCAACTGGAATTCTTTTAATTTTAGTATCAAGTTTTGTTTTATTGAAAAATTCTCGTAATAAATCAGCAAAGATTCTCAAGAAAAGCATTTATTTGGCAGAGTCAGCGAAATTATTTAAAGATGAACAAATCGGTGTTTAAAGAATCTCTTTTTTCTATTATTTTATGTATATAATTTTTTCACTCTTAATTAAAATAAAAATTATTTTTTTAAGCATTTTTTTTCAATTCCAAGAATGCTTTATAATTTAAAACATGATTATATTGAAATAAATTATTGTTGTTGACTTTTTAAATCATATTTACTTTAACAAAACATTTTCTTTTTTGAACTTTTTTTTCTAAATCTTCTCCAAATTTTCAATTTAACCTGGTTCTTTCAATCAAGACGTCCAAAGGGTCTTGTTCGTTCTAAAATAAATTTCAATTTTGAAGAATTAATAATGAATCATTAACTTTGGTTTATAATGATATCTTTGTCTTTTAAAACAGTTTAATTAATTAAAATATTGATAAATATTTCAAAATAATGATTCTTTAATTAAAAACCATTAACTTTTGTAAATTTTCTTTAAAGCAAATTTTATTTTTGCTAGATTTTTGCACAAATTATTGAATAAAAAAATTATTAAAATTTTAAATTTTAAACAATCTACATTCACCTTTAAAAGAAAGGTTTCTTCGTACTCTCAGATCTATTTTTTTTTCTTACTAATCAAAAAATTACCGTCATTTTAAATTGATGATTAAATAATTTGCAAAAATAAAAATTTTTAGAAAATAAAATAATCTGAAATCTTTATATTAGATTTTTTAGGAACATCTTTTATGTTTTTTTAAAGAATTTATAGAATAAATTTTTTAACTTTTCCAAACAATTTTTTAATAACAATATATCTTACCTCTAATAACATATATTTTTAATTCTCTTTTTATTTTATTTTATTATTTAAATATTATATTGGCTTTTAAAATTACGGTAAGCAAACATTTTTTCAAATCAAAATTAGGTAAGTAATATTATTCGTGATAATCTTAATAAGAAAAACACATTCTAAGAATAATAATTTATTTAAAAAATTCTCTAAATTAATTCGTAAAGATTATATAAGGTATACAAGTTTCTTGAAATATTTAAAAAATATATAAAATTATTTGATATTCAATATACTTTTTTAAATATTAAATTCAGGGTTTACATTATTTACACAAAGATGAACTATTTTTGAAAAACATTAGAGACTCAATAATCTGAGAATTTTGCCATACTAACTATGTGATATTTGAATCATGTAATCTTTGAATTGTGAGATAGAAAATTATTAATTTTATTTTGACAAATCTGAAAATGATTCAAACAATTTTAGTAATTACTCATAAAAACATATTTTAAATAGGCTGAAATTTTATGTTTATGTATTTTAAAATATCATTTAAACAAAATTATTTAGACAAAATCATTTCGACATATCTGATAATTTAAAACTTTAATTCTTTTTTAATCAAATTTTGAAAAAAAACCCAAATTTTGTAATGATTAAGAGTTTACAGTCTAAAAGTTTGTATGAAATTTAATAATTCTAAAATTGAAAAAAATAAATAATTTATAGCATTAAATCAATAACTTAAATATTATGAGACCAAAAAACATCTCCTTTTTCAGTGATTATTTCAATTCCCGTAAACCCTTTCGAGATATTGTGTTCGATATCTTTTGACTTTAGCCCGCATTAGAATACACGGTATCTAAATATATGCTTTTGACAAAATGTTTTTTCAAATCAAAATCAAAATTTTTCTAAATTGTTCAATTTTTTATTTAAATCAAATAAATATAAAAAAATAACTTTTGTCAAAAATTATTCATCAAATTTTATTTTTCAAATTGTTAATGATGCGAATATAATTTTTAATAAAAACAATTATTATTATAAAATTCACCAGTCACCCATGAAGCTTTATTTACTAATTTGACAATTTTTTGCATTAAATCTAAAATTTTAGTAATATCAAGTTTTTTAGAACCAAATTATTTTGTCTTTTTAAATAAAATTTATTTAAGGCAAAGCTAATTTTGTTTTACAATCAAAAATTCTTTTTTCAAATGTTTTTTAGAGGAAAATATATTTTTGTACCACTATTTAAAAAAAAACTAATCTAAATAAGAAGCGGATGCCAGTCAGGGTCTGGGGAAGAGTCCTGATTTAGGGTTTAGGTAAGGGTCTTTTAATAAATTAGTCTTAACTTTAATTTAGGGATTTATTTCGTTTTTTTTATCTTCGATTAATCAATTGCGAATTTAATACCGTTTAAATTTATCTTCTATCCATTGTGATGCCAAGACAGTAAAGAAAAAAATTTAAAATGATGACATTCGAGGTTTAATTAATTTAGTCTTAAGGAATTTTATACCCAAATGTTACTCTCACAGCAATGTGGTTAATTAAGTCACGTTGAACATATTTTTAAAATTAATTCCTAATCATTTGTACCATGAAAAAGAGTCTCAAAAATTTTAATTTGAAAAAGAAAATTAATTTATTCATTAATTAAGATATTGACACAAATTTTTAAAATAAATGCATAAACTTAAAAAATATCTTAATGACTATGTTGATGACCAAGATGATAATATTTAGCATTAAAAAGCCAAATAATTTGAAAAAATTTGAAAAATTTGCCATATCAAAAAACTTGCAAGACGTTTAAGACAAATGCTTTTGAGTGAAATTTTAAAAATTGTAGCATTTTGTAATTTAATCAAATCTTTAAATTTTAAAACTTTCGCTTCTTTTAAGGAAATTGAAAAATATAAATAATTTTCAAGTAAGATTGTGAAAATAAAAATTATTAATTCATTTAATTTACGCATAAATGAATCTTTTTTGTACAATTTGACTGTAAAAATCTAAATTTGACATATCATACTCGGCATAAAAATACAATTAACTTTTATATATTAATTAAAAAAAAATTCGATCAGAGTTCAATTAGAACTCCTTTGGTTAAAACTGGATTTAGGAAAGAATGATGAATTTATTTAATTGTAAATCTGTACCGAGCTAATGCTTCTTCAGAAGAATTATAGAAGAATAATATTCTTACACAAATAATTCAAATAAATCGTTAGATGAATTAATTGTATTTAGCCTTTATAATCCGAGTAAAGGGTAAAGTCAAATAAAAATCTGGGAAACTCATGCGAAAAAAAAATTTTCTTGGATAACCGAGAAAGTCATATAAACGCCTTCCATTTCTGAGAAAGTCATACAATAAATTCTTAAATCTGGTAAAGTTAAACAAAAAAATTTTGTTAATTTTTTAATACAAAATTTATTGTCTCAATTTTTATGTTTAAACTTAAAAACATTTAAATCATTTGAACCATTTGAATCATTTAACAATTCATGTTTTTTTGATTTAATTATTCTTACACAGGCTTTCAACAACATTTTACAGGGAAATAAACATGGAACTTTTGAATTTATTGATTCAAACTTAACGTATTTTTGAAATAACTTTGTTCTTTGGCAATTTTCAATTTTTATTTGAAATTGCATAATTTTGGTGTACATTTTCTGTATATTCTAATTTTCAAAGACTTTAAGTAATCATTATATACTTTTTGTTGTAAACTTGAGTAATAAATTTGAAAATTTTAAATTAAACGCTTGCAAAATACTTATAAAATTAAAAAAAAAAATTTTTTTGTTTGACTTTACCAGATTTAAGAATTTATTGTATTACTTTCCCAGAAATGAACAAAGCAAATAGGCTGCGTGGAAGAAACTAAAAACGGTAAAATGTTGGAAAGGATAATCAATGAGTTAGACTTTTTAAAAATTAATGATTAGCGTCTTACCTATTATAACAACTATTATGAAATTCTTGACCTTTTTTTAGTTTCTTCCTTTTAATTGACAAAATTACCGATTTAATGTCCCAAATAGTCAAGATATGACTAGTGACCATTTTCCAATCGAAAAATCTATTTCTATGAACTATCTATATGATATCTGTGCAAAAGTAACCTATAGAATCTTTTTTTAACAAAAAAAGTATCCATTTTATTTTTAAATTCGTTTAAAGAAAATTTTATAATTGAATGTAGCTTTACCAAACAACCATCTATTACCGATTTTTTTCAAAAAAATTAACTTTTTGTTTTTTCTCACATTTTTATTTTAGATTTTTTATCAATAAAATTTGGTTTAAAATTTTCTTTGTACCTATCATTTAAATGGGAATTTCGATATAACGAATACCGAATTTTCCGCCAAAGTTGTTCGCTATACCGAGGACTGACTGTAATGCCATTCAATCTTATCAAGGTTTTTTACTGTTTTTAACTGATCAATTAAATCTCCTCTTATTCTTCTTTATTCAAGTGCACTAAGTATTAACTTTATATGAAATGGATGATTTTCCACAAAAGAGGTATAAGCAAAACAAGCCGTTTGTGAATTTTTCAAATCATTGCCAAATGTCCAAATATTATTAAAAAAATAAAAAAATTCAGTCGTTCTAAAAATTCATTCAGTCAAAACTAAAATTTTGAAAAAAAATAAAAATCGCATTTGTAAGAGAGAGTGGTGGTAACACCACTTGTATAAAAAAATTTTTTTTTTAACTTTTTTGTTTTGCTCTTCTACAACTGAAATACTTAGAAAAAGAAAAGGATGTTTTGTTGTATTTTTAATTTTTTTACATTTTATTGACAAAAATTTGTTATTTTTAATGTAAAATTAAGTTAAGTGAAATTAAGTGAAATTAGTTAAAAAAAAAAAATTTAAAGCCTTAAAAAAAAGAATTCTGTTTAGGGCCTTAATTTTTTTTTAATTAGTAAATTTTCGTCAAAAAATTTAACACTTTAATTTAACACTTTAATTTAACAATTTAACAATTTAACAATTTAAATGGTCGATCCAAACATCTTATCAAAGCTATTTTTTTAAAGTTTAAATTAGAGTTATATAAAGTTTTGTAGAAAATTAATATATTTAAATAAACAACCCTGGTTTAAATAATTCTTTTTAAATGTGACATTTTATAAATAAAAAAAGCTTATAAGATTTCATTTAAAATTTTACATTTTAAAAAATTGACAAATTTAAAAACACATCTATAGTTCTTTGTAATATGTTATATTGCAGCAAAATTGCTAATAAATTGATAGGAATTAATTAATATTAATGTTTGAAGAAAAATTAAAAGAAATTAACAATAGAGTTTTTTTTTAATTTTTTGTTTATAAAACCCCCCAAAAGGGGTTTTGTGGACCGGTCCTAGCAATATAGTGCAACGCTAGGTCGATCCGTGACTGGTGCCGAGCAAGCTCTGCGCAACCAGTCCGCTCACAAAAATCGATTTAATATCGCGGGGGCCCAATGGACCCCCCATCAGATATTAAACTGATGAGAACAGATACTACACTTTGATCTTAGCCAGAGGCCGAGAAGCGATAAAGAAACTTATTTTTTTCTCTCCTACTTATTCTAAAAGAGTTTATTTTATTTAAAGTTTTATTTATTAACTTATTTTTTCTCATTCTATATGAATAAACAGAATTAGAAAATTTACATTTAAGAATTCAAATGCATCATGACATTTTATCTCCTTTTTTTATTAATGCAAGCAAAAACAACTTCACAACTCAAATGCTTAGAAAAAAAATTCAACTTTAGAATACAGTTTTTACTGAAAAAAATCTTGAAAATTAAAATATTAATTTTTAAGATTTTCTTTTTACTAGCAAAAATTAAATTTAAAATCTGTTCGATATTTTAAAATTTAAAATTTTTTAAAATCAACATTTTTTTTATTTAGCAAAAATGAATGAAATTTAAAGAAACAAAAAATGAAATCAAAACTTAATTTGCCTACTTTTTGTTTCTTAGCAGAAAATTTGAAATTAAAATTATTTTAAGATGTTAAAATTTCTTATTATCAAAACTCACACTCATTATGAGTTTTTTCAAAAGACTCATTATATTATTTCACTGAAAAGTTTTCAGTGAAAATATCTGGATCTATATCTAAAAATCTTAATATTTAGCATTTTTTTAACTTTTTCAAACGCCACTTTAATATTTTTGATTTCACATTTTTCCTATAATTATTAAATTTTATAATTTAATTATTTTTTCAAGATCTCAATAAGTAATTAGTAACTTAAAAACATAGTCATTAAATATTGAAGATTGGTGATTTATATCTCTTTTAAAAAATAAAATTGAATCGAAAATTTCTTCAATTCTATTAAAATTGGAATTTATAATCTTTTTTAGTCTAAACATCTAAAAAAAGAGTATTAGTAAAAAATTTTATTTATTAAACGTTAATTTTTTTGTTTAATGAAAATTAAGCTATTATTTATCTATTTAAAAAAATAACACTTGGATTTACAGTGTCTTATTGCTAAAAAGTGTCATTAAAAAGATTCAATATTATTCTAGTGAATCTAACTACAAAAGTTAACAGAAAGACTGGTGAAAGAATACAAAGAAGGTTTCGAATCAAGAAATATCGAATACCCAACTCCATTGTGTAATTGCTACCTTACTATTTCTTCTTTTTTTCATGAAACTTGAACTATTTAAACATGTGCCACATGAAACAATCTTTTCCAATTTATATCTTTTCAACTTTAATTTTTTTAGCTTATTTACTCTATTTTGATTCTTTTTTTTATCTAATTTTATTAACTTTAATTTTATTTTTAATTTATTATTAAGGAGCTTTAGCTCGGTACAGAAAACAAATAAATAAATAAATAATAAGTTCCAAATTTTAAATAATTCGTAGCACGGATGTATTTTTTTCCCTTTTTTATTTAAATTTAATTATATTCAAATTTTTGAATTTTCAATTTCTAAGGTAATTAAAAACTTTAAAAACATACAAAATATTTTTGAACTTGTGGTTAAGACTAAAATTTTAACTTGAACTTGAATTTTATTTAGAAATTTAAAATGACATGAGAGTGTATATAGTGGCATTCTTGATCAGAGACCTATCAGTTAGATAATATATTTTTATCTTGGAAAATAAAATGGAAAGTGTATCACCAAAAAAATCTTCTGCGAATAAAAAACTTTATATGCGCATTGGAAATGTAGAACGCGACAAATTTACAAGTCAAAGTATCTTCAACATACTTTCGGATCATTGTGACTTGTTAATAGTCGGCAAAGACAAGTCTAATACAAATAATTTCTTTGATGTTTTTATGATTCTATTAACAATTGGAGGCAAGCAAGGGGTTGATTTTCTAATTAAAAAAAAAATTAATTTAATTTTTTAATTTTTAGTCTAAAAGATCTTCAATTGAAAAAATGCTAAATGACTTTTTCAATGACCTAGTGACTGTTTGCCATTTAGAATTAGAAAATTTGTCGCGTGCAATCAAGTCATTTACAGATGAAGATCTTATTTGGAAAGGATGTGTTACGAATGATTTTAAGTAAATTAAATATTTTAAGTATATAAAATTTGACAAAATAATCTAAATTAATTTTTTCATTTTAGTGATTCAATTAAAAGGCTCATTTATGCAAAAGGTTTGATGGGTAAAAAAATTGATATTCTAGACCCGTTTATTCAGTCAAACGCAAGTCAATTAAAATTAATTGAAAAAACTGTCGAAGCATTAAATCCAAAAGTTTTCATCAACCGACTTTTTCCTCTTAAATATGTCCTGGATGAAAATGGTTTAGAAAAGAAGTTCGGCAATTGGCGTGATGATGTGGTGGCATTTCTGAATGACTAGATCATAAATGGATGGCATCATAAAAAGAAACACCTTTGTCTTTTTGGTGATTCAGATACCGGAAAAGGTACATTTTGTGATTCCCTTTTGGGAAATTATGATCACCAAAATTTTCCAATTGGCATTAAAGAAACAAAATTTGCTTTTAATAGATGGGATTCTTCCCTCTATACACACTGTATTGTTGATCGATTTGATTTTTCTAAGTTCGATACCAATTCCTGGAAAATAGCTTTGGAAGGTGTTCCATTTACAATTAATCGGAAACACAAAACTTCTTATGGGGCGATTCAGGTGCCCATCATATTTATTTTCAACAAAATACCTAAGGCATTTGATGATCCAGCTATCTTTAATAGTCTCAAATTTGTAGAGTGCTCACTGCGAAAAAATGAAAAAATAGATGATATTAACAACTACATTTATGTTGATGACGATTTTAAAGATCACAAGTTAAAACCAGAAATAAATTTTAATTTTTGAGATCTTATTTTTAAATATTTTGAAAATTTGAATCAAAAGATACTTTTATTCAACAAATAAAATAAAAAAATTTCTATACAATTCCTATGTTCCTGTTTAAAAAATTAAGGCTTTTTAATTTTTTTTTTACAAATAAATTTCAATTATAAAGTTCAACAAAAATAATTTTACCAATTTGATGATTTTTTTTCAAATAAATAATTGACTGAAAAAAATATTTTTTTAATAATGATTAGCAAAGAATTTTTTATAAAGAATTTAAAAAAAATTGTTTAAATCACCTGATGCAATTTACTGCAAACATTAATTTTTTGATGTTCAAAACCGGAGAAAGCTTTTAAATGGAAGTTCTCAGAGTTCTCAGAGTTTTGAGAGAAAAGTCCTTGCAAATTTAGAGTAGAACAAAATTGTTGTAAAATTCTTGAGAACACAATCCAACATGGATAGACAATGAGTTGAAATTTTTGAAAAACCATTTTCCTTTTTGTACTTTATCAGAAATTTATTTAATTAGGTCGTTTTCTTTTTGTAATTAATGGTAATTTTAATCATTATATTAAAAATTAAACAGGGTGCGGGGCGGAGTCCTGGTTTAGATATTCGGATATGATAAAGGTAAGGGAAATATTAGTTAAAATTTAAACTATTGATTAATTCAAATCTTTATTTTAATAATCAAAATGGAAAAAAAGGAACAGGACCTAATAAAATAAAATAACCATAAAGTTCTCAAAAATACATAAAGGATTTTTAAATTTTAATATTCTCATTCTCTTTACCTCTTATTAAATTCAAAAAAAAATTATCTAATTTATTAATTTAAGAATGCTTTCATTTTTTTTCAACAAAGTAAAAAAAAAATTTTAATTTTTAAGCAGTTTTTTCTTTTAAAAAAATTTTTAGTCACCACTCAGACCATTCCAATCCAATCAATCAATAATGATTCGAATTGTTCGGACAATCTTCCCTGTAGTGACTGATAAAATTCATTATTAAATCAATACATACTTCGTAAGTTTGTTTATAATAAACTTTATGCTTTACAATAAAAATTCGACTTGAATTTAAAGTCTGAATTCAAAATTTAATCTAAATGTTTCTTTATTAACCTTAAAAATTTACGAATTTTTAAAAACATAAATTAAAGCAACTTGAAAAAATTTTTAAATCAAAAATATATGTTGAAATAAGAATTTCCTTTAGTTAAAAGCTTTGTTTCAAAGATGAATAGTGAAAATCGCTTTGATTTTTAAATATCAAATTTTTGGTTTTTTAATTTTAAATTAAGAAAAATTTAAAATGCAAAAAAATAACCCAAGAAATAATCATCGAACAAAAATAATATTCGTTATTGGCTTTTTGTTGACATTGACAGCAATAGGTAGCTATTTCTTATCAGATTATCTTATATATTTACAAGTTTCCGAAGTAAATAAATTTTATTTTTACAATGATTTTAAATAAAAAAATTAAACTGAAGAAATTAAAATTACAAAACAATTCGAGAGCATTGGATTTTTTAATAAATCCACCGGCTGCTATCTACCGCAAATATTACTTTTTTGACGTCCAAAATCCGGATGGAATTTTAAATGGAGAAAAACCTCAATTATTAGAAAGAGGACCATACACATTTAGAATAGAGTGGGACAAAAAAAATGTAAAATTTTTGAATAAAGACAAACTAAAATACAGCCCAGTAACCACGGCATATTTTGAACCATCATTGTCTGCTGGAAATGAATCGGATATTTTAACATTCCTCAACATACCAGCTACAGTATTAAATAAATAAATTCTATCTTATTTATTAAATAAAGTCTTGTTAAAAGGGTGTAATAAATCAAATGAATCAGGGAAAAATAGTTGGTTTTGATGCATTTATGGCTAAAACTACTTTGGATCATCTTGATACAAAATTTTTTATTAAACGTTCAGTTGGACAGCTGATCTCAGGATACAGTGATCCTTTAATGGAGTTGGCCAAATTTATGAATAATGCTCAAAATGATGGACAATTTGGTCTTTTGAAAAACAATGGTACCGAATGGCAAAGTTATGTCATTAACACAGGCTACAGTGATTTGCTAAAAGTTGGAAAAATTGTTTCATGGAATGGATTGAAGTAAAATTAAACCAAAAATTGAATAAATTTATTAATTAAAATTTAAAATTTGAAAGAGAATTGAATTATTGGAAAAGTGATAAAGCAAACCAAATCTCAGGAACTGATGGCACATTTTATCCGCCTTTTTTGAATCGAAGTAGTGTGATCGAGTCATTTAGTCCTGAAATGTGTCGATCTTTTGGTCTTGTTTATTTGAAGGATAATGAGATAGACGGAGTCAAAACATTAGACTTTCATTTACCTTCAAATATATTTTCGGCATCTGAACTTGAGCATGCAGGCTTTTGTGAAGGTAAATGTTTAGGCAATGGAGTCTTGAATATCAGTAGTTGTTATGGAGGTGTATCTGGGTTCATTTCTCAGCCCCATTTTTTGAATGCAGATGAAAAATTCATTCAAGCAATAGATGGTGTAGAACCAAATAAAGAAATTCATGATTTTCTGATTCATTTTGAGCCTGTAATTATTTTGGTTAAGAAAAATTAAATTTTAAAGCAATTTTAATGAAGACAACTGGAGTTCCTGTTGCTGGAAATGTGCGATTGCAAATAAATTTATATTTGGAACCTAACGAAGAGATAGAGTAAAGCAACAATCAAAAATTGATTAAAATTTATTTTAAAAAAATTTTTTTTATAGTTTGGTAAGAAAAATTCGACCAGTTTTGCTACCAGTTATTTGGTTCGATGAAGAGGTTAAGCTCAATTTGGAAGTAATTGTCGAACTTTCCAAAATTTCTATTATTGTGCGACTAGTTCGAATTATTCCGATCTTTTTGATAATCATCGGAATATTTTTAATGATCTTATTTTATACTATTTTAATTGTTAATAATCGAAAAGGATTTGTTAAAGCATCCAAAGAAAATATTTTTCTAATTGAATAGAAAAAATTTTAGTAGAGCGATAGAAATAAGAAAACGTTTTGATTACTCCAGATTTTTTTTAATAAAATTCTTTATTAAATTAATTAAAATTCGTTCCGAATTTTTTTAAAATAAATGCTTTTTTTCTGTTATTAATAATAATATCTACCATGAATATTTATTTGGTTCAGTTAAGAGGAAATGGAAGCTCTTTGTAACTTAGAACTTAACTAAATTATTTTATTTTAATAATAATAATCGCAGGTTGTTATGTATTCCGGTTCCAGAAAATAGATGGAATGTCGGATACACATAATGATAGCTCTTTGGTGATATATTGCTCTTAGCAATTCCAAGTTAATCTTGTCCAACTTATTGTTAAACTCATTTAAAGATTTAGAGTGAACAATCTCTCCTGGTAACCTACTCCATAGGCTTATCACACTGTTGGTAAAGAAATTGATTCTCTGATTGTAATTTCTTACTACTTGTCTTTGAAATGAGAATTCATGTCTACGAGTACTGGACTTTAACTGTTTTGGGGTATGAATTTATTCAACAGATAACATCTTATTTATCAATCTTTATTGCCAAATGAGCTTGCCTCTCACAATTCTTTCTTAAAATGATATCTATTTGAACTAAATTATCGTTCCTCGTAATTTATGCCTTTCAGTGCTTGCACCAATCTAGTTGCTCTTTTTTTACAGACTCCAATACTTCAGTATCCTTATAAAATACGGTCTCCACGGTTGAATAGCATATTCCAAATGTTAGGGTCTTACCAACGACATGTTCAAACAGCAGAATGTTTCAATCGAATGATGCTTCAATAATTTCTTTACCATCCCCAAAATTTTATCTGCACCTGATTTTCCCACTTAAAATCATTAATAATAATGATAATAATAAACAAATAGCTACAATGTGGTTGATCACATGAAATGGAGTTTTGAAATCCATTGTAATAGCTTTCTAAATTTAATCGGTCAAGTTTATTTTTAAATTCGTTAATCTCATTTAAAAGGACTACTTCTTTTAATAGATTGTTCCAAACGCTTTGTACTCTGTTAGTAAATAAATTATTGTTTATTTATTTATTTGTCTTCTGTACCGAGCTAGAGCTTCTTCTGAATAAATAATAAAAAAAAAATTAAAATAGAGTTAATAAAAAAGATCAAAAAAAATCAAAATAAAAGAAATAAGTTTAAAAAAAAATGAAAAGAAAGTTTAAAAGACAAATTTTGAAGTAGATTATGACGTTGATTACAGTTTTTAACTAGTTGTCTTACTATCTGGACCTTAATAGATTTGTCGATTGAAACGACTGTTCATTTTTTAACACAATTTAATTGAACCAAGTTTTTTTAAAACAGTTAATAAAAAATCTAGAAACTACAACTTAGGTGGCGATCTAATCGCTAGTACAAAGCAAATAGACTGCGTAGGGGAAAATGAAAACGGTATAATATTGGAAAGAATAACCAATGAGTTAGACTTTTCAGTAATCAATGATAAGCGCCCTACTATTAATATTTTTAATAAGAATTACTTTGAAATTCTTGACCTTTTTTTAGTTTCATCTTCATTGATTGACAAAATTACCGACTTTAGTGTCTTAAATAGTCAAGACATGACTAGTGACCATTTCCCAATCGAAGCATCAATTTCTATGGGCTATCAATTAAAATAAATCAACAGCTAAAAATTTAACTATAAGAAAGCGAACTGGCAATTATTTAGCGAGATTTGAAATTCTCAAATAGTTACTATCCCTGAAAGTTACATCACTATAGATCAACTAAATGATAAACTTACAGAAAAAATCATTTCTGCTTCTCATTAAAGCATTCCTTATCTTTCTCAGAAAATCTTCAAAACCAGTCTTACCCCGAACATTGTTATTCTGATAAAAGAACGCAGGATAGTAAGAAGAAACTTACAAAAAACTCGCTGTCAAAAGCTCAAGCAAAAATATAATCAACTAACATTTGAGTTAAAGGCCTCTTTAAAAAAATTCTGGAATCAGAATTGATTTGATTTTGTCAAGAAGATGGGAAAAAACCCACTAACAAGTAGATCTTTTTGGAAAAAAATAAATAAATCTTGAACAAAAAGAAGGTTCAAATTTAGTCCCAAATCTGATTTCAAATGACAAGTAATTAAATACTAATGAAGAAAAAGGAAAATGCTTTGGAGAACTCTTATCTTTAATATTTAGTCCTAATTCTGATTTAATTGATACTAAGAAAGATTCGAAATACTTAATTCTAATTCTGAAGAAATTATGATCAGTGTAATTTTGATGATCCAATTTGCTTAGATGCATTAATTATGGCTTTAAAAAGATTGAAATATGAAGCGGCATCAGGACCTAGCCAAATATATAATTTAATGTTAAAAAACTTACCTAGAAATTCATTAAAAGAAATCATAGAACTTTTTAATTTATCTCTTAAAGAAGGTAAGGTCTTGAAAGCGTGGAAAACTTCGAACATTACTATGATTCAAAAAAAGGCCTCTAATTTACAAGATCCTTTAAATTATAGACCAATTAGTATAACGAGTTGTTTAGGAAAGTTACTGGAACGAATAGTTTATTCAAGATTATATAATTTTTTGGAACATAATTCACTCCTTATCCAGGAGCAGTCTGGATTTAGGAAACACCGGCGAACATCGGATAATCTATTCTTTTTAATTAAAAAAATTGTGGAGTCATTTAATAGAAAAATAGAGTTAGCTTTCTGTTTTTTGATATTTAAAAAGCCTCTGATTTGGATTTGGCATTAAGTTTGATTCTCATGTGCCCCATGTAACAATCTATGTCTAATAAACTTTCATTTTTTTTGATTGTTTACTTAATTTTGATTTTTTTTATCTTATTTTATTAGCTTTAATTTTATTATTTATTTTGATTTTAATTTTTTTAATTTATTCTGAAGGAGCCCTAGCTCGGTCCAGAAAACAAACAAATAAATAATATCCAAGTCTTTCTCGTGTTTTTTTTGAGATTAGCTTATTTTTTATGTGGTATTCATTGTTAGGATTATTGTTTCCAATGTGTAGAATACTGGACTTATCTTCATTCAGACAAATAATCCATTTTTTAGTCCAGTTATAGATTTCGTTTAGGTCGTTTTTGAGTACATCAGACATTTCCACTTCATCAAGCATCGTTCCTAATTTAGTGTCGTCTGCAAATATTTCATGAAAACTACTTATTTTTTCAGTAAAGTCGTTTGTATATATGGTAATAAGCATTGGTTCTAGGACTGATACTTGTGGAACACCACTTGTGACTTGAGTCAAAGCCGAAACTGTGTTCCCTTGGACCGCTCTCTGTTTACGATTAGTAAGATAAGCTTTAATCCGGTTGACTGTTTCATTATCAAGACCATAGTTTTCTAATTTAAGTAAGAGTCTTTTATGTGATACAGTGTCAAACGCTTTTGCGAAGTCGAGATAAAATATGTCTATGGGATACGTCTGTTAAGCGATTCAGTAGTCAGTTCCATCATTTCAAGTAAGTTGGAGATGATTTATTAGTCAAGAATCTATGTTGTCTTAAAGAAAGTAAATCATTGTCGGTTAGGAATTCGATTATTTGCTTTTTCAAGAGTTTTTCCATGACTTTGCACGGTATTGACGTTAATGAAATAGGTAAGTGGTTTTCGGATAAGATTATCTGTTTTCGGATTCGGATTTATTAATTTTTTTAGATAAGATTATCACTCTCTTTTTTTCTTAACTTAGAAAAAACTACTGACAGCATTTCTTCTCATTTTTCGGATAAGAAAAAGTCTATAGTTTAAGAAAGAAAAAATAGATTGTTGTCAAGACTAAATTACACGATTAAAAAAAAAAGAAAATATTTCAAACAATTAATTTTCGAATTTTCTTCACTATTAAAAGATTTTAAGTTTGATTGATATCGACAAGGTCAATGACGAAGTTAATGGTACAATGTTGAGAGGACCAAGAAAGCATCAGATAACCATTTGTGAAAAATAACCTATAAAATTATATTGATAATATGAATAGAAATTTTAAAATTTTTATCACAAAACTTTTGGTAATATTCACGATGTTTGCGCTGCTTTGCATTGTTTATTTCTTGGTAAAGGTTTTTTGAAATTTTAAAAAGCCAAAGAAAGAATTTTTTAAAATCTGATTATTTCAGTAATTTAAGAAGACAAGAAAAACTATCAGATAAAAAAATTTAAACAGAAGATTATGGTTTTGAAAAATTGATATAGATAACTATTAAAATGGATGGACAGTTAGTAATTAGAAGGGGTGGCGTATTACTAGCGTGACCAAGGAGATAACATAATCAATATGTGACAAATTAGTAAAATTGACGATATTTTAAAAATATTTGTCACTTGAATTTTTTGCCTGGTCACAAAAACAAATAAAAAAAACAAATTTTAAGAAAAATTTTCAATTTAAATCAGATTTAAGAATTTGAATTAATTTTATAAAATATTAAACGAAGTATTTTGACATTTTAAGTTGAAATTTAAAGCTTAAACATAAAAAAAATTGATTTTTGAGTTGATAAAAAAAAAACTTTTACAAAACTTGTTTCGCTTTGCTTATATTTGAATCACAAAATTGTTCAAGTAAAAAGAATCCTGTTACTTGAGCAGATCATGGTAAACTAATGAAAAATGTAAAACACATAAAATTATATATTTCAAAAATGCACAAACAATATTTTTTTTTAACTTAATTTAAGTCACTCATATAATTTACATTAAAAATTTAATCTCTGGGAAATTTTGATCACGTAAAAAAGTAAATGTAAACTAAAATTAATATTAAAATCAATTTTTATTTAATAATAAGATATATGCCTGGTCACCTTTTCGACATTATTCACTTGGTCACGTATCCAGCAAAACCCTTTAAATTTAGAACGCTTTTGCCCTGTGATTTATATTTATTAAATATGATGAAAGTTTTTTATTATTCACAAAAATATTTAATTATAATAATAATAAAAATAATAAAAATAATAAAAATAATTTAAGTTACAACAAGCTAGCAAGTTAGACTTGCGAAGATGGGAAACAGTAGGATCCCATCTATGGTAACTGTGGTATGTACACTTAATCTGTAGAATTCATTATGTTAGTTTATAATTAGTTAAATGATAAAGTTTTATTAATTAAAAGATGATAATAATATTTTAAGAGAAAGAACAGTGTTGTGGAGAACTGGTTGTCTACTGGTAATTTGATTCGATGTTGAGAGGGATGGGGACCTCGGGTCCGATGCTTAAGTTGGCTAGGGTGATGGCATGTTCTGTGTTTAGAGCACAGTCACTTCCCCAGCTATGCCTTCATCACACTGTAGATTGTAATTCGTAAAAATAAATACAGAGAAATTGAAGATTTTAAGTCTAATTAAAGATTTACCATGCAAATAAATATTTTTTTGAAAATGTAAAAATTTTGAGTGACAACCCAAAAGTTTAGAGGATGATTCAAAATTTCGGAACTTCAAAATTGTGTTCGCTAAAATAGAAAATTAATATGTCTTCAAAAAAAATTTTTAGTAATTGAGGAAAATTCTTTAGATTTATATAATTTATTTTAAAATAAACGAAAACAAATCAAAACTGCGAAGACTATGGAATTAAATGTAAAAAATTGTGAGATTGATAATATTTTTTCTAATTGATATTGGTATGAAAATAACCGTTAAAACAATTTGAATTAATCTTATTAATTTTTACAATTTATCTAGATTATATCTTTATTTATCAATGAATCAAACATCTATGACCAATTTAATTCACAATTTATTTTTTTTAGCTTCTTTATTAGTAATGACCTTTTAAGATTGAACTTATTGACTTGTAATTCTAAATAGAGCACTCTTTTTAAACCTTGTTTTTATCTTTTTACTACAAAATTTTTAAATAAGCATTTATTCAACACAAATATTTAATTATCTTCCATTTATCTTCTCTGAAATTAATCAAACAATTTCAACCAAATTCCTAACACTGACAAATTTTCTCAATAATTTGAAAGAATAAAAATGTTCATGATATCAGTTAGAAATAATTTTAATTTAAAAAAAATAACAGATTGATATAATAATAACAATAACAATAATAAGCTACAGCAAGCAGGCTTGCAGAGACGACTTACTACGGAAGCCGTCTATGTTAGCTACTTTACGATAACCATAGAGAAAAGTTGCTTTATAGATCTCTTTTACACTTTTACACTTTGAGTTTTGAGACTGTTCTTGAACTTTCAAGTGAAAAACTTAACTAACAGAGATTCTTATTATAAAATGATTTTATTTTCCTAATTTATTTTCCTAGCCAAACTTATTTATTTTAAATATGGTTTAATTTTTTGTGTTTGAAAATGTATCTACAGTTATAATAACATTGAAAAACTGCGATGATTCAAATATTTTTTTCAATTTCAATTTAAAAAAAATTTCATTGAATAGAACTATAAATTAGTATAATTCTAACTTTTTAAAAGTAAAATAAAAGATAACAGTAGAATTAAAAATCATAAATGATAGGTTTGCATATTTATGAACATTTTCAAGGATTGAATTTAGGTTTAAATCAAAATGATTACTTGAAATTTTAAAAAGAATTAAAAAATTTTTTTTTAAATTTTACAAATTAAAATTAAACTCGTCCTATTTCACTTTAAAAAACTTTTTATGATATAAAGTGTAAAAGTTTTTGAAAATATCTAAATTTTTACCTTTAATCATATCTTCTGAATAATTATTTATTTTTAAATTTGTTTTCTGTACCGAGATAGGGCTCCTTCAGAATAAATAAAAATAAAAAATAAAATTAAAGTTAATAAAATGAGATAAAAAAAAAAATAAAGTAAATATTAGTCAGCCAGTCTTACAATCAATGGAATTGATTGACTCAGTCCTGTCCCATAGATCTCTCGCTCAACTCAAAAAACCGATTCGAGACTGTTAGTAATTTAAGTTTAATAAGAATCTTCAAAATATCTCTGCAATACGGGGCAAATGTTTAAACCTCTTTCATCATAAAAAGAGGGACCAGTTTCGACTGGGTAATAATTGCGGTGTAGATGATCAACTCGATGCAGTAGCCTCTGTTCCGCCGGAACTGATGTAGCTGGAATACTAAAAAGATGTTGCACAACATGATAAAGAATAGGATAAGACTTAAGGTTATGTTGCCAATACTAGAGTGGCTGAACATTCTTTGAAGGCTCAGAATTATACCGTACAATTTCTAAATCTACTTGGTCCATTTTTTTTAAATCTTTACTTGAAACTTTTTCAATATTAGTATCAAATAACTGTAACGTAGCCCTGAGCTTTTTTTTTTCACGTGACTGGTGCTTTTTGTGACGGAACTGGTACTAAATTTGATTTTATACCAGTTCCAGTTGTTTATTAGGAATGATCATAAATTTTTTCCTATTTTCAGCACTAAATTGAGTAAAATTTTTGGTTCGAATATCTAAAAATGTAGAAGTTATAAAAAACTTATTCTCATGAATTTTGTACTTTTGCGAATAAAAATTAACCCAATAAAATAAAAATTTTTCCAATATTCTAGTTAGAGGCTTGTCTTCTTTTGACAGCGTTATTTCTGTTTTGAGACTCTCAAAAATTGGTAAAACCATACTAAGCGTTACATATTTTGAGCCACTCAATTCAACTGTTGCTTCATAAAAGCTTACTAAAACCTGAACAATCTCTTCCATGTATTCTTTCTCGCTGTCTGATATTTTTAAGCCATCGAATTTTTTATTGCATTCACGACTTTTAATCGCTTGGTTAATGGCCTCCGCTTGTTCCGAAATTCTCTCGACCATTGAATAAGTGGAATTCCATCTTGTCGAGACGTATTGTAAAATTTCATGCTTTTGCATATTTAAAACAAATTGCGCATTTTTAAGTTGATTAGAAAGAATGTCCGACTGATGAACACTTGATGCTATTTTCCTACAATTTCACGATAGTTATTCATAATTTCTGTTTCATTAGCCGTAAGAACATTCATTTTATAAACATCTAAATCGATTTCGTCAACCTGTTCGCGTTCAACAGAACTCGTCAACTTAGAAAGGCGTTTTGTAATTAAATTTAAAATATGTGCAAATTCTTGAAACACAATGTAAACGATTTTAATTTAAAATTAATAGCATCAATAAAATGGCATGTTACTTCAAGATATGGGTATCGTTGAATCGACGTCCATAAATCGAGCGTGATTGCGATAGACAAAGCCTGTGACAAGGCATTTTTAATTAAAACTACTGTATTATAGGATTGTCTATACAATATCTCATTCGAAAATTTATATCGACCCAGTAATTCATATGTTGGATTCAGTTTTTTGACGAATTGTTTAAATTGTTCATTATCGACAATGGTAAATGGCAACGCAGCACTTATGACAAATAGCAATAAGATAAAATCTAGCGCTAATTCAATTCTATTTCGTTTGATAGGATGCGCAACTACTTGTTCCATTTCTTCATCATAGTCACTGTTTTCATTTATTTCAAAGTTTTCTAAATATTCCGGGTGGGTGTGTCTAATATGATCAAGCATATTTTTGTTGACCCAGAATATAGTTAGTTATACAATAATTACAAAAAAGGTATATTTGACCATCTAAATCTACTTGTCTCGAATGAGTATGAACTGGAGAACGTTTCTTATAATTGCGTTTTTTTGATTGTGTGGTACACGGCGTGATATTTAAAGGCAGTTGACCAGAACTAGGAGTTTCCATTATTTAGTATTTTTTTAATTATATTCAAGAATTTAAATTTAATTTAAACAAATAATAAATCACTTTTTCAAATTACAAAAATTTTTTTTGTGCATTTAGTCAAATTTTTAGCCAAATTGCCCATTTGCTTTTTTTTTAACTGATTTTTGTTTTCAAATCAAAAAATAATTTGTCTTATAAATTTGGATCATATTTTATTTGAATAATTAACTTAATTTAAAAAAAAAATTTTAGTTTCTAATTAAGATATTTTAAAAATTCGAATTTTTGGTTTAAATAAAATAATTTTTCGAATCTGATTTATCCGAATAAAAATTGTTCAAATAACATCACTATTAAGCAACCATTAGTTTCGTCGCAATTTTAGCAGGTCTATCACTTCCTTTTTTCCTTTGAAATTTTTATCTTTTTCCATAACATCTAGCCAACGATAAACAGAACGTTTTTTGTATCAAAGATCAGTGAATTGCCTTACAACTTCAGCTTTTGGTAAATTTTGGTTACTTTTTACAAAGTCGTACAAAGTTTTTTTGATGGTTTCGTACATTTTCTACTAACAACTTATCGAAAATTCAACTCAATAATATCATTTTTATTTCTTTTAAAGCTATCAGTCGGATCAGTCTGATTTTAAATTTTGAAAAAATTGGGAAAGGTCTTGTCCACTCTCATAGCAAATGAAACTAAAATTTTGTGCCATTTTTTATTCTACACCTGTTATTATTAAACTTAAATTACTAACATTCTCGAATCGACTTTTTGAGTTGAGAGAGAGAGATATGTAGCGACAGGACTAAAGCATTCTATTCCATTAGTTGTCAGACTAGAATGTGGATGAATGCAAAGAAGGCTTCGAATCGAGATATATTGAATACCCAACTCCATTGTATAATTGCTACCTCAATATTTCCTCATGAACAACGTAAACATGTATCACATTTAAAAATATGTCTTGTTAAATTTCTTTACATTTTTTTAGCTTTTTTACTTTATATTGATTTTTATTTGATCTTGTTTTATTAATTTAATTTTTTTATAATTTATTCTGTGGGAGCTCTAGCTTGTGAATTAGCGGCTTTGTTTTGAATCAAATTAAAGTTTGCAATTTTCTACACTTTCGGAACTTCTCTTTCTATTAGTAAAAATTATCTTGTTTTATTTTTATTTTTCATTATTTTATTTTTCATTAAAAATTTGAATCTTATAAAGATTTTTTAAAGCAACTAGTAATAAACAATTTTTAAGAAAAAAATTAAATCTAGTTAAAATAAAGCTATGCTGAAATCAGGATTACTTCATTTCGTCGATTGAATGCCTTGTAAGGTGGATCATATGCAATACATATGCATTTGCTCTTTTGGTGTTTAATGTCAACTTCATTCAAAGAAATTCTTAATTTTTCTGTTTCAGTTTTGAAAATTTTTTCATTTGCAAAGCCAGAAAAAGTTCTTGGAAAGATTAATTTTGGAATTTTTTTTTGTTATTGCTATAAGCTTTACCTAACATAGCATTTAAATTCGTCAATAACATCAATGAAAAGCTCAGGATCATTAGGAAGGGGCACTTCGGCATTTTCACCTTGGTATTCAGGAGGCAGTGAAACCATCATTCTAACTTCGCATTCAACATCACCTTCTGGATCTTCTTGTGCTTCGCCTAGAGTTTCGATACAAACAAAAACTGGCATATAAAGCTTCATATTCTTTTTCTTGTCATTTTCTCCTTGAGTATATTTCATTAAGCGCCAAACATTTTTCATCACTGGATCATCTCCCGAATTGTTTTTGTCTGGGTTTTTTGAATCGATAGTCTTATATTTGTAAACTACGTAGCGATTTTTTTCATAAAATCGAGTTTCAAAATTCTTTTCAAAAATGAAAAATAAAAAATCTCAAGAAAATTTAAAATTTACTTCATTTTTGTCAAAGGATTTTTGAACTGGAACAGTTAAATCATTGCAAATATTTTTGCCTGCATTTACCATTTTTTTTAAATTTCCAAAAGGCATTTTTCAACTATATGAATAGAACAGCTTTATTCAATTATCTTTTAAAAAAAAATTTGAAAAAAAAAGGAAATTAACTTCTTTAATCTTGTATTTCGTTTTTTTATCTAAAAAATCCATGCTTTAACGATTTCTTAGCGATTTTAAAAAAATTATGCTCTAAAAATCTCTAATGAATGATTTTAAATTTTAAACAAAATAATAATTAAAAAATGATAATTTTAAGTCCTCATTTATTCATGATTTTTGATATAACTCAGGTAAAAAATTTGAAATAAATTCTATCAATTGGAAAAATTTTCATCCTTAATTAAATTGAACTTAGGGATAGTAACGTGTTCAAAAATTAATTAAATTCGACTTTCTTCTTTTTGTTCTTAAAATTTATCAAACTGTTATTAAAAAATCTGTACATTAGTTCATTAAATAATCATACTTTTTAAAAAGACTTGATGCCAACTAAGATTTTCACAATAATTCTAAATGGAATTTTCACAAATATTTTCCGGATAGGTTTTTTTTATAAATATTAGATTAATTTATTAATCAAATGGAACAAATAATAATTGGCAACACAAGATGGCCTTTTTACGGTATAGTCGGATTTTTCCTGATAATATCAGCTGGGGTAGGATATTTTTCTTCAAAATATTTTATACATCTCCAATTATGTAAAGTAAGCTTTTTGAAATTAAGAAAATTAATTTTTCTAATTAAAAAAAAAGAATCTAAAAATAGAGAACGGTTCAAAAGGGTTCAATTTATTATTAAATCCACCGGCTGCTATCTACCGCAAATATTACTTTTTTGACGTCCAAAATCCGGATGGAATTTTAAATGGAGAAAAACCTCAATTATTAGAAAGAGGACCTTACACATTTAGAATAGAGTGGGACAAAAAAAATGTAAAATTTTTGAATAAAGACAAACTAAAATACAGCCCAGTTCTGCTGGAAATGAATCGGATATTTTAACATTCCTCAACATACCAGCTACAGTATTAAATTAAAATATAAATTCTATCTTATTTATTAAATAAAGTCTTGTTGAAAGGGTGTAATAAATCAAATGAATCAGGGAAAGATAGTTGGTTTTGATGCATTTATGGCTAAAACTACTTTGGATCATCTTGATACAAAATTTTTTATTAAACGTTCAGTTGGACAGCTGATCTCAGGATACAGTGATCCTTTAATGGAGTTGGCTAAATTTATGAATAATGCTCAAATTGATGGAAAATTTGGTCTTTTGAAAAACAATGGTACCGAATGGCAAAGTTATGTCATTAACACAGGCTACAGTGATTTGCTAAATGTTGGAAAAATTGTTTCATGGAATGGATTGAAGTAAAATTAAACCAAAAATTGAATAAATTTATTAATTAAAATTTAAAATTTGAAAGAGAATTGAATTATTGGAAAAGTGATAAAGCAAACCAAATCTCAGGAACTGATGGCACATTTTATCCGCCTTTTTTGAATCGAAGTAGTGTGATCGAGTCATTTAATCCTGAAATGTGTCGATCGTTTGGTCTTGTTTATTTGAAGGATAATGATAAAGATGGAGTCCAAACATTTGGCTTTCATTTACCTTCAAATATATTTTCGGCATCTGAACTTGAGCATGCAGGCTTTTGTGAAGGTAAATGTTTAGGCAATGGAGTCTTGAATATCAGTAGTTGTTATGGAGGAGTATCTGGGTTCATTTCTCAGCCCCATTTTTTGAATGCAGATGAAAAATTCATTCAAGCAATAGATGGTGTAGAACCAAATAAAAAAATTCATGATTTTCTGATTCATTTTGAGCCTGTAATTATTTTGGTTAAGAAAAATTAAATTTTAAAATAATTTTAATGAAGACAACTGGAGTTCCTGTTGCTGGAAATGTGCGATTGCAAATAAATTTATATTTGGAACCTAACGAAGAGATAGAGTAAAGCAACAATCAAAAATTTTTTCAAATTCTTTTACTAGTCTTTTTTTTAAGTTTGACAAGAGAAATTCAGCCAGTTTTGTTACCAGTTATTTGGTTTGATGAAGAGTTTAAACTCATTTCTGAAACAGTTGAAGAACTTTCCAAAATTTCTATTATTGTGCGACTAGTTCGAATTATTCCGATATTTTTGATTTGCTTCGGAACAATTTTAATATTGCTTTTTTTCTTTTATTTATTTAGGACTTTAAAAGCATCCTTTAAGATTAAAGAAACACAAGCTTCTTCAGATGAAAAAACCAAGCTCTACATCAATCAGCAAATTTAATTTTGTTTCTTTGAATTTTGTTTTTTTAATCAGTACATATCTAATGAATACTTTTTTGTTACTTTATTAAATTTTAATTCATTATTTCTAATTTTGTTAATTATATTAATAATATGTATTAATTAATATTAATATTTTAAAGAAAAATTAAAAGAAATTAATAAAAGAGTTTTTTTTTTATTTTTTTTTTATAAAACCCCCCAAAAGGGGTTTTGTGGACCGGTCCTAGCAATATAGTGCAACGCTAGGTCGATCCGTGACTGGTGCCGAGCAAGCTCTGCGCAACCAGTCCGCTCACAAAAATCGATTTAATATCGCGGGGGCCCAATGGACCCCCCATCAGATATTAAACTGATGAGAACAGATACTACACTTTGATCTTAGCCAGAGGCCGAGAAGCGATAAAGAAACTTATTTTTTTCTCTCCTACTTATTCTAAAAGAGTTTTATTTTTTTTAAAGTTTTTTTCATCAACTTTTTCTATTTTATTCTAACATTCTAAATGTAGAAAGAAGACTAGGAAATTTTTATTCAAAAGTTCAAATGTTTCTTGACATTTTACCACCTTTTTTTTCCTTTGATGCAGAATTGTGGTGCCGCTCAGACCTATTCAATCGATTATGATTCAAATGATTTGGATATTCAATGCAGACAGATAAAATTAGTAAAGGCTAAAAAAACACAGCTTGTTTATCTTTTTTAATTTTAAATATCCATATTTTTCCTGTAACTTTATTAACAATATGCTTATTTGATTTTAATTTGAAATATTTCAAAACATTAAAAAAGAATTCAATTTTTAAAAGTTAAATTTTTATATTTTAACAAGAATTAGATTAATTTTTTATAATCGACAGCTTAATATTTATATTAAAGCTATTTTGATTTAAATTTTTTAAATATTCCCAGAATTTAACTAAAATTACAACATTTTGGAATTTTAATTCTTATACAAATGCTTTTACATTAAATCAACTAATGCATCTTTTTCATCCAATTTATTTTAATTATACCTTTTTTAAATTAAATAAATATTGAATGATCTAACATTGAATTATGAAAATGAAATTTCAATCATTTAATTTTTTGATTATTCTACTAAAAATTTCCAAAATAATTTTTTTTTATTTAATTACATTCTCAAAGATTCTCGGATGAAAACAGAAAATTATTTTCATAAGAATTTATATTTTTATGCTAAAAATAAATCCAAATTAAGCTTTTTTTTTAAGAATCTTACGGAAAATAATATTACTCAATTTAAATTTTGATCTTTTTGAATATTTTATGTTGCATAAGTTACGCAAATTTTACATAATAAATTTTTTTAATATTTTGATTGAAAAATTAAAAAGGTGAATAAAAACAAACAAAATTGTCTTATGAAAAATGCAAAAAATTAATAGGTAAAATAATGTGCGTAATGATGTAAGAAAAGTAAAAATGAACTTAAACATAAAATTTGGTTGGGGAAAAAGATATCAAATCTTTCAAAAATTTTTCTTAAATTTTATTTTAGCATTCAATACCGATTAAAATCTGAATGAGTAAAAGAAGTTTATTGTTTTTAAATGACAATCAAAAATAAAAGCAATTTTTTTAACAAATTATTTTTAATTACAAGTGGAATACTAGCAGCAAGTTCGTTTGCATCTTATTTTTACGCCAAAATTTATTTTCATGAAACAATCAAACAAGTTTAATTTAAAATTTTGTGAAAATGTTTTTTTTTATAAATTGATATTTAAGTCTTTAATAATCATTCCGAATTCAAGTCAATTGGATCTTTGGGTTAACCCACCAATATTTGTTTACAGAAAATATTATTTTTTTCATGTCCAGAATCCGAAAGAATTTCTCAATGGTGCTAAACCATCGCTAGTCGAACGTGGACCTTATGTTTATCGGGAAATTTTAGAAAAGCGTAATATTGAATTCATTAATACAACTACCATAAGTTATAATCCTGTAATGACTTTATATTTTGAACCATCGTTTTCTACGGGAAATGAATCAGATATTGTCACTGTTTTGAATGTTCCCTTTGTTGTAAGATTGTCAATTTTTTTTTAATCAAAAATAATTTTTTTTAAGAGTACAGTTGAAAAACTCTCCAAAGAAAACCAAAATTATCCGATCAATTTTTTGTTTGATTATTTTGAAACGAAATTATTTATAAGAAGATCGATAAAAGATATCGTCTCGGGTTATTATGATCCTTTGATGGATATGGCAATGATGTATTATCCTGAAAAAATTAATAGTAATCAATTCAGTATAACACTTAATGTAAAAAATAATTACCTTTTATTAATTTCGATGAAAAAAATTTCTCTTTGAATACTTAATTCATTTTAAAAATCTGACATTTAATTAAAAATAGGGATTTACCCCTAGGTGTCCTCAGAGCGGCTTAATGCTTTCGCTTTAGTCCCCATTTTTTTTAATTAAAAATAAAAAAATTTTATAGCTAAAATCATTCTGAAATTTAATGACGCAATAAAATTTTCAGTCAGATTTTAATTTTTTTGAGTAAATTCCTTCGAATTGAGTACTTAAAAGCAAAGAGCAAACAAAATAATGTATTACATGTAACTTTATTTCTCAAAAGATCCCCTTTTAATCTCTTTTATTCTGGCCTACTTGATTTTTTTTTTTTTTTTTATTTAACTCTATTTTAATTTTTGATTTTTTTCTGAAGGAGCTTAAGCTCGGTACATTTTAACAAATAAAATAAAAAAATCAATTTTTTGAATGAGTTCAAAATTTACTTTAAGTTTTTAAAGGAGTCAAGTCTGAAATTTCAAGTTTAAATAAACTCACATTGTTTTGATCTTTTCAGATTTAAAAAATTTATATTATTTTTATAGAAAATTATTTAAATTTTTTATTAAGTCCATTATTTTAATTTTTTCTAATAATGAATTAAATCAGAGTTGCTAACAAGTCGCAAGTCGAAGTACGGACCTTGACTTTTTATGATTTATTTTTCTTAAAAAATCTCTTCAAATCGTGTGATTTTTAACAAATTTGTCAAATTTGAATTCTTTTATTAGAATTTTTAGATTAAACTAAAGAATTCGATATTTTTAAGTGCTCAACTACTGTTTTTTTTTTGATTTTAGTCTAGATTTAAAAAAAAAAAGAAATTGGGCTCATAATTGATCCCTCGGAGGAGATACGATTTAAACCAGAAAAAACACATTTTTTTCCTTTTTTTAGCCAACAAAAACCGCCACACCCTTTTTTTTGTAAATTACATTAGAATGTAGAGAATTTTATGCTTTTTCAGAATATATATACTTTTTTAGTATATTTAAGTTTTATCTTTGAGATTTTGAGTCTTAAAGAACAACAACTTTTTAAAGGGTTTGCTATTTTGGAACCCTGGGTGTAAAAAAATTTTTCTAGCTCCCCCCAAAAAAAAATTTTTTTTGGAGTTTTCGAGGCCGTAAATTTCGAATTTTGAGTCAAAAATAAAGAATTCAGATAGCACTTAAGTTTTGAATTTCGTGAACTTCAGTTCCTAAAAAAAAAAAATAAAATAAAAGTAAAAAACAAATAGCATCCAAATAAATACTCATTTAGTAACAACCCAGATAAATTTATAAGCTTGGAAAATAAATATTAAAAAGAATCTAATTATAGTAGAGGAAGTTGATTTTTTAAATAATTTTTCTTTTTTAAAATTTGTTTAGTCATGACAATTCAAAAATGACTGATTATAAAAAAAAACTAGCCATTTTTAAAGATTAAGTTTTATTAATCAAGAAAATACTCTTAGATATCTCTAAATGAACTTTTCAAATTGAAATTTTTTAAATGCTAATGTGAATTTCAATTTATATAAAATAAATATAAAAAATATAGAAAAATGGAACAATATTTGATGAAATGGTTGTTCAAACTGTTGATAATTTGGAAAATATAGGAAAAGTAATTTCATGGAATGGTAAAAAGTAGATTACTTATTTTATTAAAGTCTTAATATCCTTGGATTTTAATTGATGAAAATTAATTTTTTAAAGCAAATTTGATTACTGGGAATCAGAAAATGCAAATGAATTCATAGGTAAAGATGGCGCATTTAATCAACCTTTCATGAAACGGGAAAAAAATCTTCAAATTTTTAATGCTGACATGTGCAGGTAATTATCTCAACTATTTTCAAAAATTTCAAAAATTTCAAAAAAAAAACCTTTCAAAAAATTTATCAAAGATCTTACACAATGACATATTTAAGAGATAACTCTGTTGATGGTCTATCAGTTTATGATTATCACTTTAAATCAGATTTATTTTCATGCTCTAATATGAAAAAAGAAGGCTTCATTAATAAAAAATGTCTTGGAAATGGAGTCTTTAATTTAAGTAATTGTCAAGATGGTAAGCTCTATTTAGATTTGTTATTTTTTATGAATAAAATAAAAAGAATCCTCAAGGAGTTTCGAGTTTTGTATCTCAACCACATTTTTTGAATGCAGATGAAATTTTTGTGGATTCTGTGAATGGGCTGAAACCTGATATTGATAAGCATGATTTTATAGTACACTATGAGCCGGTATGTTCAAGTAGTAGATTAAGCAAAATATTTAAAGTTTTATCAAGATTTCAGGTGCATCTGTGGGAGGAAATGTTCGATTTCAGCTTAACTTTTATCTCAACAGATATTCACAAATCGAGTAAGCAATATTTTATTTTAGTCTAGGATTAATCAAAATTTTAGTTTACTCAAAAATATCAAACCTGTTCTTTTTCCGTTTTTTTGGTTCGATGAGGTAAGTAACATTTTGCCATTTGGTCAATTAATGATAGTTTTTTATTTTGTCAATTCAAGTCGATTAGTGTCAAAAATTATGTAAAAGATGAACTGCGAAAACTCAAATTCGCAAACAGTATTGTCAACTCATTACCACTGGTACTTTTATTCTGCACATTGATGTCTTTAATTCTTTCGTTGGGTTTGCTATCTTATAAGAATTTGAAAATTAAAATCCTCAAAGTAAATACTAATGCTCAATTGATTTAAAAAAATAAAATTTTTCTATAGAAATCCAATAAAAAAATTACGGACAAGCATGTATCGGTCTTGTTGCTTGATAGAACAAATTGAAGAAAAATTTAACAAAAAGTACAAAAATTTTAATTCAATCCTTTCTTAGATTGACAGTTTTATTTTATTAAAATCAAAGATAAAATTTTTGTTTGTTTTAAAAGCTTTAAAATAAAAAATTTAAAAAATTTAAATCTTTAGAAAATTTTATTTTTGTCTGATTAACAAATCTCGATGTTAACTCGATTTAAACTTCAGTTGTATCAGAAATATTTTCCGAACCGAAACAGCATGATGGAGGCCTTATAACTTTTGTTTTCAAGGTGCTAAATATAAAGAAACTTTAAATGTGTAAGTTATGAATTAAATTATACTTACGCAAAATGCTCAATTGTGAAAATTTATTTATTAACTATTTATTTGTTTTTGTACTGAGCTAGAGCTCCTTCAGATTAAATTATAAAAAAAATTATTAATAAAAATCAAATAAACTAAAAAAAATGTAAAGAAATTTAAACGATATATATTGAAAAAGGTTGTTACGTAAAAATAATTTAATTCTTTTTATGATGTGCAGATTTAGCAGGAAATGAAGAGATTATCTAATTAACTTTCAAATGATTTGAGTCAATATTCACATAAAAAATATACACTATGTTATAAAAACTTAGAAATTAATTATTTTATTTATCTAAAATTATTAAATTATAAATTATATTATTTTATGGGAATTTTTTTTAAAATTTGCATGGGGATGTGTTTTTTATTTTTTTTTACTTTTTTATTTAATTTTTTTTATCATGGCCTAATCAGGCGTAATTTTTCAAATAAATAATAATAATTATCTAAAATTGTTTATTTATTGAATTCGAAAAATCGTATGCAAAAAAAATAAAAAAACTTATTTATAAATTTTTTCCATTCAATTTGACATATCACACTCGGCAAATAAATTTAATTAACTTTTTAATATTTATAAATAAAAAACTACATATAAAAATTGAAAAATAAAAGTTGGTTCAAAATTTTAGAAATTCGGATAATCCAAAAGATTAATCAATCATAGCAATCTTTTTTAACTCCTTTATGATAAATTCTTATAAATCTTGAAAATTTTGAGTAAATTGTGCCTGTTAAATCTTCATTAAAATAGTCTCCATGTCCTTTCAAAATAGCAATACCAAAAAATCTCTATTTTGCCAAAAAATGGATAGAAACATGTGTAATCCAGTAAAATCTCGTATAAACTTTGGTATCAATCCCAAGAAAAACAAAGATAAATGAGTTATGAAAAGAACATTAAAAAAGATAAGTTTAAGTAGCTAGAAGTTAGACATGTTTAATATTTGATAGTTCAGGAAAAAAGGAAAAAATTGTAAGGTAGCAATTACACAATGGAGTCGAATATTGGATATATCTTGATTCGAAACCTTCCCTGTATTCTTCAACCAATCTGACGACCAGTGGTACAGAATGACTCAACCATGCCCTGACATATCTTTCACTCAACTCAAAAAGTCGATTTGAGACTGCTAGCAGTTTAAGTTTATTGAAAGCCTCTTGGTGCATGATATTGGAGGGGGTTATAAAATTAAAGCTTCAAAATAGATCGAATTGCTGAATTTTGAATTACTTGTATTTTTTTGATGTTAGTTTTTGAGAATGAATTTAAAAAAGGAAATGAAAAATCCAAGATTGATCCTGTCAAAAATTTTTAAAGATTACAAAATGTTTTTGGTTTTAGATCCCATTTTTTATTTGAGAGATATTTTATTATATTAAGCCTTGAATTACAGCGCTTTTTTAATTCATCTACCATTCGCCCAAAAGTATTTTTTTTTTCTCAAAGATAATGTTACACGACTTTTCAATAGAAATTTTCATTTTTAATCTGAAAAGCCATCTTTCGATTTCTTTTAGATACTTATTTATCGTGTTTTCAAGCTTTCCTATTTTTTTGAAAGTAAAAAAATGCAGCCTAATCATGTGCAAAAAGAAGTGAATTTTGGCTATTTGTTTAATTTATTTTTGGTATGTAATTTATAAAAATGCTAAAGAGAAGTGGACTAATTACTGACCCTTGCAGAAGTCCTGTATTAGTAGGGTATTGATTAAGGAGATGATTATCTTATTTTATTAACCACTAGGATAAATAGATAAATAAATAGCCCTGTGTTCATAAATACATAAAATGTTTTATTTAAATTAATTATTCTTTGTTCACGAATTAGAAAAAATATTCAAGTTCATATATTTCATACTGAAGCTCAGCTAACATACCAAAGAAGGATCCATAATTATATTTCTGCTTTTTTTTTACTTTCAAGTTTCCAAAAATTTTATTCTGCCCATGGGGCTTTTAATTTAACAAAATTAAAAAATAAAAATAAATCATTTTCATTTAAAATGCTTAAATTTATCTAAGTATATAAAATAATTTTTTTATAAATATTCTAATCCAATCAATATTTGATTGATTTTTAACCTGCTTCTTATTATTTTTTACATTTCTTTTTCTCTAATTTTTTTAGAATCGAAAAAAAAAATTATTCATTACTTCTTCTTAAAGGATGTTTAATAAATTAAAAAAATTTAAAATCTATTTCATGAGGTCACAGCCAAATTAGGTATATTTTTCTCAGTTTACTAAAATTTGATGAAGCATCAATGAAAAAAAAAATAATCGAATTTTCATCGATGAGCAGTGAGCAGATTCATGATGTTTCATCGGTGAAAAATAAAAATTTTATCGGTATTTCATATATTTCAGTAATTTTTTTTTAATTTAAAAATTAATGTTAAATTTTTAATTCTTTAATTATCAATATTTTTTTTGATTCAATATACATACTATGTAATAATGATAAAAATACCAACAAATTTTTAAGTCTAGTCGAAAAAATTCAAATTTAGCAAGTTAAAAAAGAAACGATTTTTAATCTGATGAAAAATGAGCAATTAATTTTAATACCTTCGTTATTAATAAAAATATTATTAAAAATAATAAAATCCACTCTTTTTTATTAAACCCAACATCTAATTTAATTGATGATTAACAAATATATTAAGAATCCTTTCTTCTAATAAAAATACATTTTAATCAATAATCAAACAATATAATTAATAAATTAACACTTATTTTAATAAGTGAGCTTCTTTTTTATTAAAAATTATCTAAATTTATTATTGAACATCATTTATTACTCACAAATTTTTGATTGTCAATTATTTCTTATAATGCTATATAAATCCTGATGTAAACATAATGTTAGCTACTATTAAGGAAAAAAATAAATGAGAATGGTTAGTGAAGAAATAAGACTGGATAACGATGATACGTTAGACGATACAACAGACCAAGATGACTTTCAAGAACCAGTAACAATTAAATCACGGTGGAACAACTGACAAATCAAGAAAACTACATCCATTTGGTTTAGCACTACAGAACAAGAAGATGATTTTACTTTTTATTTCAAAGCTCTAAAAGAAAATTGCAAGAAACACTTGGATTTTACAATTAATCAAAATATTTTAGTAGCCGATAATGCTAATTCAATTGAAAATGGAAAAAGTCAATCATCAGAAAGTGTAGATCAACAAAATTGTCCAAAATGCAACATTCCAATGCTTAAAAGAAGATATTGGTATTGCAAAAACAAATGTTAGAAATAATTAATTATCTTCTTTTTTGGGTATTTTTTATTAAAAAAAATTATTTCTAATTAATTTTGTGTTTTTTTATTAAAATTATATATTTCTTATTATTTTTATCTATGTTTTATTAGATTAGATATTTTTTATTATAAAAGAATAAAAAATAAATAAAAGATAATTGGTTTAAAAAAAAAGATGTTGTTTTTATTAAATTAGATGTTGTTTTTATTAAAAAAGAGTGGGCCATTATTAACGTCCATGAAAAATTACAAAATTAATTTTAAATATTTAATTTTTAATTTTCAGCAGAATCGGGAGACTAAGTTCAGCATAAACGAAATAGATTAGGTGCATCATGCCTCGAAAAAATAGCATTTATCAAAGATTATATTTAAAGACTTATTTTTGTTGTTAAATGCTTAATAAACCTTGTTGATTTTTAATTACTCAATGATGTCACCCGTGTGCCTACGAACCGAGAATCGAATAAATCAATTGATGTATCAAAAATTAAAGTTTCAAAATTTAATGAAGTATTTATTAGAAAAAAAATTAACAAATTTAAAATTATTTAAAACTATAATGGTAATTATTAAATAATAAACTGCTCTATAATTCAAATGAAATTTTAGTCAATTAATTCACAAATTAAAATAAAATCGTATTTAACCTTATGCTTATTCGCATTTAGCATCATTGAAAACATTTAGGCATTTCAAGGCGACTCAAAGCTCTCAAACAAAGTCAGCCGAGCTATGTACACATTTATTGCTTTGATCACTGTTTACGAATACGATTTGTTACCTTTGACTAGTCGGCTTTTCTTGAACACAATTCCATTCATGTCTCGTTTAGTGGAATGTCTAACAAAAAATATATAAAATTAAAAAAAAAAAAAAAACTTTAAAAAACAAAAACATAAACTGTTTCTAAATTTTAAAACATCAAAAATGGGTGCCAAAAAACAAAACTAAAATTTATTTCAAACCTTTTTTCTTTTCTTTTTTTTTTATTTAAAAAAAAATATCTAATAAATATAATTTATTTTTGATTGTTCCACTGTTTCACAATGATTTTCGGTTATTTGAATAGACTCGGACACTTGAATGGAATTGAGAATATCGAACGCTTCCTGCTGAGCACTTGTGAATATTTCGTCACTCTTGTCCAGCAGATCTATGGACTCACCGTTCCAGTACAGACCGTACGAGTTTAGCAGCTTTTTCACATCATCATCGGTGACAGGCACTTGGGACACTTTCTCTTTGCCGCTGGCATTCACGAGCCTGGACACGTGAAAACTGTCACGTTTCTCATTGTAGTGAATAGATGGCGTTTGTCCTTTGTAGAACAAAATTCTAGCTCTCTCATTAGCCTCTCTCCAGCTCAAATTGGGACATCGCAGCGAAATTTCCGAATTTAGCGATGATTTACGGCTCTCGGCCGGCTCTACTTTGCTCTCTTGGTTCTCCACCTCGGGCTCGGCAACCGCTTGCACATTTTCCTCTTTTTTCTCCACTCTTTGTTCACTCTTTTCCCTCAAGCACGAGAACAAAGTGTCGCTCTCGAGCTCACTTCTAATTTGACCAACACACTTCTCGATGTCACTCGCACCACTCTTTGCCGAAACAACTTTTTCCAATTTTCTACTCAACTCACTGAAGCTGATCGGATTCACTCTAGTCTTGGTCATCAATTTAATGCTTCTTTTATAGAGCTTGTCGGCCATTTTTTCCCTCGCCTTCAACTCTTTCTTGCTGGTCGTTTGACTTGTGCTTTCAACCAGCTGTTCCAGTTTGTAGCCAGAACGCTGCTTTAGATATTCGCATATTTCGTTGCGTTTGGCCTTGAGCAATTTTTTGTCCTCACTGGATAAATTAATGGCCTCAAGTCTTTGTTTGTTGCACGCACCGCCTTTTTCAATGAACAATTCCACTTCTGGCTGATTTAGCTCAATGCTCGTTCCCTTGGGCTCGATGTGAAACTGGTCGGCCAAATTGTCTGACGCCCTGGATTTCTTGGACTCTTTTGGAACTAGAATATCGATGAGCGGCAAATCGATAATGCTAGTTTTGTGTTTTTTTTCCCTTTTAGTTGGAGTATCGTTCGAGTAGGCTGTTTCGCCTGGAGCATTCACTTTGACCAATGCTTCTTTGACGTTCATTTTGGTGGTTTGATCAACTATGAGCTCGGCTTGGTCCAACACTGACGAGTCCAAATGGCCGCGGGGCGGTTTTTTGGGCGGTGTAGTGAAATCAAGTGGTGGCGAGTCGATAGAGGCGAATGTTTCGTTTATTTTTATAGTTGGTATTTGGGTTTCGGGCACTGGCGCTGGCGCTGGCGCTGGCTCTAGCATTTGCTCCATCTCAGACTTTACCTGAGCGATCTGATCTCTGGTGGGACTTGATGGCGGCAGATCGAGCGCCGATGTCAAATCAGAGGCAAGATCTATTTGAATTGATTGTGGGACCTGTTGAGAATTTTCTTCATTTTGTTTTTCGACTATTGTCGTTCGAGGCACAACAGATAAATCGCTGTAGTCAATGGCTTTTTCCATTTCGCTCAATGAAGACGGCTTGTCTAATCCTTTGAAAAGGTCTAAATTGACAGATTTAATCTGAGGCGTTAAATTTGTTTCAGTGGGAACATTTTCAGCTTTTGGTTCATGAGGTTTGGCAACTGGTTGTTTAGGGCCTTTGGACTTTTTGGCCGCTTTTTTGCCTCGGCATGAAAAGCACGAAATTTTTGACGCGTCCTCTTCAGACTCGGCTTCTTTGACAGCCACAGGCTCACTGCTACTTTCCACTTGAACGTTGTCAACAGCCAAAGGCATAACCCTTTGTCTTGGCTCTGGCAAAACGACTGGATCATTTTGTTGCACCGACGCTGGCTTGTACAAATCAGCATTTGTCTCAACAGGCCATTTTTGCTCTTTGTCAATTTGAATTTCCTGCTTCAAGTCAACTGGTTGTTGATCTTGGCGATCATCGATTTGACTCTGTGTTATTTGAATCTGAACTGGCTGTGATTGTTGGACAACTCGTTCAGTTATTACTCGCAGTGTTTCGATCACTTGGATGTTGGTGTCGCGTTGACAATCAACTTCTAGCTGAGCGTCTGTTTGCTTGGTCAAATCTTGTGCAATAGCTTGTTGATCCTCTGCATCTTTGGTCTCATTTTCTCTCAATGTCTCAATGGTCACCTTTATTTCAGTTTCTTCTTCAACTGATTCTTTTCGCTCCACACTTTTCTCTTTATCGCTTTCTTCGTCCATCTTTTGTTCTTGGCTAACCTTTTCCCAGTCTTCTTTTCTCTCGGACACTTCTCCATCATCTTCCGGTGTTGACTCGTGTTCCATTTGATCAGTATCTTTTTCTTCATCATTTTTTTCTTTAGTCTCCAAATTGTTTGTTTCATTATAATCAATGACAATCAGAGGCGTAACATTTATTTCATTACTTTGCTCAGCTTCTTTGATAATATCAGTCAGATTGGATGTTTCCGCCCGATCAATCTTTTGGTCCAATTCTTCAATTGCTTTATTGATCTCTTGTTCATTCTGCACTGGTTCAATTATTTTGGGAATTTTCTTCGAGGCTGGCTCTGACTCAGATTTTAGTTTGCTCTTTTTACTTTTTTTAGATTTACATGCAAAACACGACACGGGTTCTTTTTTGTCCTTTGTTCTTGTTGTTTTGCTCGCTGGTACCAAATCAACTACTGGCATGTCAACATAAATATTGGTGTCGGCTTTAGCCGATTGGTTTTTGGCCTCTTTGACTGCGAATATGTCCACCAAAGGCAGGTCAATTTTGCTTGTTCTTTTCTTTTTCTTTTTAGATTTTTTGCTTTCTTCTATTTTTGTTTCACTTGATTCCGAAGGTTTCTCAGTTTGTTCAATTTCTTGAACTCGAGCAGAAAGATCCACTTCAGGCAAAACCACAACATCTGGCTCATGGTCAAGTTGTTTAATATCTGGTACAGTGATATCAAGTGGTGGCAAAACAACATCCATTTTATCCTCTTTTTCCTCAGCTTTAGATTCAGGCTCAAGGTTAATTTGTTTAATATCTGGCACAGTGATATCAAGTGGTGGCAAAATAACATCCATTTTATCCTCTTTTTCCTCAGCTTTAGATTCAGGCTCAAGGTTAATTTGTTTAATATCTGGTACAGTGATATCAAGTGGTGGCAAAACAACATCCATTTTTTCCTCTTTTTCTTCATCTTTAAATTCTTTAGGTTGATCACTAATATCAACAATTTCAACTTGTTCTTTGTCAGTTGGGTCGTGGACCCTTTCTTTTCCAGTCTCAGTCTCAGTCTCGATGTTTTCTCTTTTTACAGCCTGTTCGCTGTACTGGGACACAGCTATGTTAATTTCAGGTACTTGTTTCACCTCAGCTGTGTCTATTTTTAAGCTAATGTCAACATTTTTGAGCTCACATTCTTTTGGTATATTTATGTCTACTGTCGTGTCCTTTTCAACTAATTGAATCGGCTGGTCCAAATCGTTGCCCAAATTTACCACTTTGGCCACGTTTTGTTCAAGACGAACAGCGCTTGGTTCTTTATTGGCCTCGGCCTGTTTCACTGCTGCTGTCTTGTCTTGTTTAGGAACTAGAATATTGATCAAAGGCAAATCGATCCTGGAAGTTCTTTTTGTTTTTTTCTTTTTGCCTTTTTTGCCAGTGGCTTTGGACGAGGAGCCGGTGTCTGTTGGCGTTTCTTCTCTGGCCTCGCTTTCATCTTCAACCACGCTTTCGGCTACTCGGTCTTTGGTATGATCAGGTATTACTGCGTGATCAGGCTCGCGGTTTATTCGAATTATTGCTCCGGGTGATTCAAAAGTCAAATTTGTTTTAACAATCAAGTCCTTGGTATCAGGCTTAGCATCAGCATGTGTACAAATCTCTTCACTAACCACTCTATCTTCTATTTCACTTGTTGGCAATATTAGCCCATCAGTGTCCTTGTTTCCCACTTCAACTTTATCTTCAGGCTGACTAGATTGCGTTGTCTTATCATCGCCATTGTCTACCTCAACTGTTTCAAGATCACTAATCTTGACACTTTCACTTTGGGTGACCTTAATCTCGTGCATGTCGACATCGGGTGCTATCTCAATAGTGACATTAGTTAATTGTTCGCCTCGATTGTCTGTAATCTTCACATCGGACACTTGAGGCTCACGTCTGATCAATTCAGTGCTCTGAGTTCGGTCAAGACCTTTGGCCCAATCTTTGGCAGGAGCTTTTTGCACACGTGCCAATTCGTGTGCATCATTCGCTTGGACATTTTGCTCTTGGGCTTTTTGTTCTGGCTCAGGCTTTTGCTCAACTTTAATTGAATGCGATCGATTTGACTTTGGAGCCAGTATTTTAACTATAGGCAAATCTATTTTGCTGGTTTTTTTCGATTTTTTACTCTTGCGCTTCTTTGCACCACAGCACGCTAGATCGCTTTTATTTTTGGCCAATTTAGGTGTCTGCTCTACAATTGACTGTGATGGTGGCTGAATGACCGGTGTTGCCTCGACTATTTCAGCTATTGGTCTGTCAGTGGGGTCGGGTAAAACAACCGGATCATCGGACAATTTGGGCTTTTCTTTTTCTTCCTCTTCTTCTTCACGGCTCTTTACAAGGTCCACTTTTTCAATTTCAATCACAATCGGCTCAAGTAACTGATCACATGATTTGTTCTCAAAATGTTCCATTTGAACTTGATCCAGACTTTCATTTGTTTCCTCGAGCCTATTTGGTTCCTCTTGTTTGGACTCGTAAATGACCTCGACTACAATCTCTTTTCTATTTTCCGATTCCTCATCATTTTCTCTTTTTATGTCCGCATCGACAACAACTGCAGCGCCCGGTTGCTCAATGGAAGTAGATCCGACCAAAGATGGCGCGACATTTTGCAGAGCAGACATCTCTTCGGTTTCTTCTGTGTCCTGAACAGTTTGTTTCTTTTCGCCAGATGATGAACTTTGAGTGTCCAATTTTTTGTCAGTGTTGTCCAGGCCGACAAAAAAACTGACATCAACAGGACGCGGTTCAATAGGCTGGGTCCTGGGCGGCAAAATTTCAGTGGCAGCAGGAGGTGCACTTTGTATGGGTTTTTTAGGGCCTTTGGACTTTTTGGCCGCTTTTTTGCCTCGGCATGAAAAGCACGAAATTTTTGACGCGTCCTCTTCAGACTCGGCTTCTTTGACAGCCACAGGCTCACTGCTACTTTCCACTTGAACGTTGTCAACAGCCAAAGGCATAACCCTTTGTCTTGGCTCTGGCAAAACGACTGGATCATTTTGTTGCACCGACGCTGGCTTGTACAAATCAGCATTTGTCTCAACAGGCCATTTTTGCTCTTTGTCAATTTGAATTTCCTGCTTCAAGTCAACTGGTTGTTGATCTTGGCGATCATCGATTTGACTCTGTGTTATTTGAATCTGAACTGGCTGTGATTGTTGGACAACTCGTTCAGTTATTACTCGCAGTGTTTCGATCACTTGGATGTTGGTGTCGCGTTGACAATCAACTTCTAGCTGAGCGTCTGTTTGCTTGGTCAAATCTTGTGCAATAGCCTGTTGATCCTCTGCATCTTTGGTCTCATTTTCTCTCAATGTCTCAATGGTCACCTTTATTTCAGTTTCTTCTTCAACTGATTCTTTTCGCTCCACACTTTTCTCTTTATCGCTTTCTTCGTCCATCTTTTGTTCTTGGCTAACCTTTTCCCAGTCTTCTTTTCTCTCGGACACTTCTCCATCATCTTCCAGTGTTGACTCGTGTTCCATTTTTTTATGCTGCTCATTTATTTCACTCAGTTGGCCTTTGTCCAAATTTTTATCTTTATTTTTCTTCTTTTTTTTCTTTTTTTTATTTTTGGATTTTTTGGCCGCCTTCTCATTTAAACCAGCTTGGTCCACTTCTTCACCACCAACAACAGGCTCTTTCACCACCTCAGCACTGTCCGCTTGTTGCTGTTGTTGCTGAACTTCTTGTTCATCCTGATCAACCAGTTCATTGACTTGGTCATTGTGTTGACTCTTGGGCGCCACACTGGCCGAATCGTCTGTGTCCAAGGCGATAAATTTCTCTTCACTTTGCTCACTGAGCGCCTGCTGTGGCTGATCTATGTCAGCCGAGTGGGCATTGATTTGTTGCGGTGGCGACGACGGCCTCTTGTCCAAATCGTGTGTAATCAGAGCCGTGTGCACAATTGTATCCGGAGCACTGTTGCCCACGGCCACTTCTAGTTCATTGGGTCGGGACTCAACAACTTTTTTCTTGTCCATTTGTTGTTGTGTTGGTCTACTCTCGTCATCTGATAATTTAAGTACGCCAGCGCAAGTGAAACAAGATGACAGCGTAGATGTTCGCTTGGGTTTTCTATTAACATGTTGGCTAGGGGCTTGAACAGAAGTCTGGTGGACAGTGCTGTCGGCGACTTTGGTCAAAATTTGCTCGTTCAAATCAGCAGCGCGCACACTCGGCGCTTGGTGGGTGAGACGCGTTCCGTCGCCGCAGCCCAGCTCGTTCTGCGGCGTCGACGGCGGCGTCCGGCACTTTTCCTTCGCTTGATTGTCCATTTCATTTCGGCTTGCTTCATCCGAACGCTCACTCTCTTTGATCCTAATCAAATTTACACTAATCGAATTTAAATTGGCGCCACTCGTCTCCTCTGTCTCGTGGCCACTCTTGGCAAACTCAATCAATTCCTCGCACGGCTTTCGGCTCTTGTCCAATTCCAGGCCTAGCAAACACTTCTCGTCCACAATCAGCCGTTTCATCTGCTCATTGAACACCGAGCCATTGGCGACATTGTACTCGCGGCCGATTTCCAGCGCCAATTTGTCGAACGACTCGATGCGGTCGTGTCTGAGCAAGTCCAACGACCGTGACACCATTTCTCGCACATTTTTTCCATCTGGCAACTCGGCCAGTCCCTCGATCACCAAATCAACGCACTGCTCTTTCATGTACAGCACTCTCTCTTTCTCCTCGGCACTCAACAGTTCATATTTGTGCACGGCGTAGTGCTTGGCCGGCTTGAAGTGCTTGGACGGCGAGAGCGGACAGTCCGGCTTGAGCTCCAGCTTGCGCTTGGCGGCGGGCTCTTTTTCCCGCGATCTAAATCGCCTGAAAAAGCCCACTTTTTTGTCTTTGTGCTCGACCAGTGGTTGCTCGGCTGGCGGCACCGCACTCTCGGCCATTTTGAGGTGCGTAGGCGAGCTCACATTGTTAGCATGGCCGGCCGAATAATTGCTCAGTATTTCCTCGCAGTCGAGCACAGTCGAGTTCAAGTCGAGCACTGGCTCAACGGTCGGCTTGGCCTCGCTGCCGCTCATGGTCTGATAGACAAGCTCCTCGGTGGACTTGTTGATGTCCACTTGGTAAACGAGCGACTCGGACTGGTTGAGGTTGGAGTCGTCGGCCGACTCGCCACAGCTCTGCTCACTCGACTTGCTGTCGTGAGATTTTTTCGAGCTTTTTCTCTTCTTCTTGTTTCTGTTCACTCTTTCGACCTTGGTGGTCAATTTGGTTGTCTTGACAATGGTGATGACCTGGTCGTCGGTCTGCTTCACGTCCATGTCCTCCTCGACCGACTTGAGCTTGCTCTTGTCGCGGCTGTCTATCCGCGTCGTCAGGGTGATGCCGGGCGCCTCGCTGCTGACCGTGATCGAGTGCTCGGCCCGAGCGACAAGCTTTTTGCACGAAAAGGACGCGTCCTCGGCCAACGAGTCGCCGAAGCCGCTGTCGTGCGTGTGCGAGTTCACCGACTTGACTATCCTGGACTCGGCGATCGAGCTGGACACGTTCGTTGCTATCGAGTCCATGGTCGAGTCGGTCGACATCACGGACACCTCGTGTGCGGCCGGGCCCGCGAACTCTGGCGACGAGAACGAAGACGGAATTTTCGCGCCTGCTTTCGCAGATTCAAACGACATATTTGCTCCCTTCTAGTCTAATTTGTGTGTTCACTGTTTTATTTTGTTTTCAAGTTCAATTTGGCACCGCTTCTAAAGTCGGCGTTCACTCATCGTCTTTCTAAGCCACAAACGAACAATTTCTTTATCTAAAAAATGGGATTGGAAAATTGAATGCTTTTGCATGTGATCCTGGCTGGCTCTGATCATCTTAATCGACCGATTAGCCTCGCTAATTAGTCGGCCTAATTTTACAAAATATCATGTAGATGCGCCCCAGCAGCAACTACAATAAAAGATAAATTTATCTTATCTCTGTGGAATTCTGGCTCTTTTTTATGCTGTTCTAAGGTTAGAATCTAGTTGAAATCTATTAATACATTTTAAGTGAATAGTTTGAATAGCTATTGCCGCTCCTGGCACACAGAGAATATTCCAGCTACTTAGTCATCTAATTTCTGCTTGATAAAAAAGTCTTTAAATTGCTTGATAAAAAAGTCTTTAAATTGCTTGATAATTGACCCCAAGGGGCATAGCTTGATCTCGGCACGAGGATGCCCATTTATTTGACAACAGAAGAAAATCTAACAGAGCCAATTTTTTTGGAAATAAAATATTGATTTTTCAATTTTTTGTGAGATTGGCAGGAACAACAAAATATTCGAAAAAAAAGAACAAAAAAATATTATAATATTAAATGGTACCTGCGCGGGCCGCCAAATAAACAAATTAAAATTTTCTTTTTTTCTAAAACTAAATGCAGCTGCATAATTCTTGGAAAAAAAATAGAAAATAAAATAATCATTATTAAAAACAATATCTTAGGCCGTGCTATTTTTGAGGAACAAAAAATCGATAAAAAGCTTCTCATAATTTTAGATGAATGAACGTCAAAATTCCATTTAGAACATAAATAGACCTGTCTACCGACTAGACTTGTGAATCTAGTTCCGTAAATCGATAAATTTTGACAATAAATCAATAATTGCATGACCCAGTCCAACTGAACAAAAAATTCAAATAGCAAATCTAGACCATCTTGTAATTAAAAACCAAACAATATTACTGAAACTTAGCTTACATATTCATTTCAACAATATTGAAATATTTCAAATAAACCCTCTTTTTTTTTTTCGATTCAACAAGAAAAAACCCCGTTTTGAAATACTAAACTTACAGTACCACTGGTCCATTCAATCCAGGTCTCAATAGTACACCGTGTTTGCTACATATCGCTTTCAAACTTAACATTTTGTGTTGATAAAACTCTTATCAGCGCATTTTTTTTATCACAATGAGAACATGTCACATTTGAATTTTAGACCCTTTTTGCCTGCTACCCGGCATTTGCAATGTGCAGACAAATTTTTGGTCACATCCTAATTATTTTTTATTTAGGCGCTTGATGTTTTTGCGAGTCTGCTTAAAAAGCCAGGTCGATGTCTTGACTCACTTGGATGTAATACAGATGCTTTTTTTTTTTAAAGACAATGACAAAGACATCAAAAATATAAGCAAGCACTTGACTTAACTTTGAAAATAGACTATTGACAAATACTCAAGCAATTAATCAACTTAAGAAGAGAAAAAAAGTTTGATTTAGGCCAGAGCTCAGATTTGAATGCGCTTCAAGAATAAAATTTAGAAATGAGAAAAAAAAAATTGCTAGCACGGAATCAAACAATTTCGGTAAATTTCCGATTTGAATTGCATTCTGAACTCTCATAAACAAATAGGGCTTGATTTTAGACTGTGTAAATAAGCTCCATTGTGGCGTGTTTCCTTCTTATGATTATCGGATTTTTCGCTCCAAAACCCGATGCTTATTATGCTAGGGAATTAATTAAAAGAGCAATTTGGCTCAATCGAGAGAACCTATGCTGATGATGGCAAAATTTCATCAAATAATAAAATTATCCATTCGCAATAATTCACTCAAGTCGCTCTAAGCCTCAAATACAACATTTTTAATCTAAAATAAAATATTTAACAAAAAAAATTGCTATTTCATGAAGCAACATATAAAATTTGATATCTGATACAAAACAATAGACCCTAGAACAACGCGATAGAATTACCATTTTGTATACAACCAAAAGATGATCGATCAACAGCTCTTGACAATTTTTTTGATGCCTAGCTTTGCCACTGCTTAGAGACGCTAACATTGGAAGCAATTTGGAGCAGAGAGACTTTTGAAAATTAAATTCTTCAAAACTTTACCGTCTCCCCGATTTTCTGATGCCATTTCAACTCAACCACTTCCTCAATTAACTGACCACTCTATTTTAAATAAAAAATCTTAATATAAGCAAAAAAAATTTTTTCTTTAATTTTCAATTCCATCAATAGATGTAATGTAGTCAAGACTTAATTCTAAGGAACTTAATTATATTTAGCTGATCTTAAGTTATAAATGCTTAGTCAGAAATTTATTATTTTAGTTAGACAGTTCTTAGGTTCTATTATTTATTTGCATCTTTCAAATATTTAAATGTTTCTAATGAAGTTGCAAGTAAAACTTATTATATTTGACAACGTGGAAGTCAGTTAAATCTGAGCGTCTCTGAGCTTTTACTTTTGGGGGCAAGGGAAACAAAAAAAATTAAGATTTTTTTTTTTAATAAACAGTTTTAATCGCATAAATCTTTTGCTAATTTATTTTATAATAAATTGTACTAAGCTTACTCAGGGACGAGAGCGTGCGCGATTGAATAAATAGACAGACTGACTCGCTAGTTAAGCGTCACTTTTCAGGTAATTCTCCGGGCTTGACAAAAACCAAAAGTTGATTAAAACTGCTCCAAATTCTCTCTGAGGTAATTAAAAAAAAAAAATCAAGCTTTTTTCTTCTAAATATCAATCAATACATGCAACAAAAAAAGTTGACTTTAAAAAAAAAACCGGAGCTGAATCGACATTTTAAAAATACCAAAATTTGATATTAGAATTTTTTTCTAATCTAAGCTCGGTCCATATTGTGTGGAAACTCGAGCTGCAGGTCTTGCTATCTCAAATAGATAATCTAAATTCAAGCAATCCATTGAATCATAAAGACCTAGAGCACTTTGAGATTTGGTGGCGTTAATAAATTAAACTTTTATTGATTACGTAAATTTTGTTTACGACTCAATCTCCCCATTGCTAGCAAAATTCTCTCCAACAAATTAATCATGATTGCATTTAATCTAAGGCAATTTATCTTCGTTTTCCAAAAGTCATGTGTCTGCTTGAATTAAACTTAAATTTCTGCTTCTATTCGAACACATTTTTAGTGATAGTTAAAGCCCCGAAGGCATTTTTATAAACATTTTTTTTGAAAATTTTATTTGAATAACAAATGACGGCATCGCTATCTAGAAATGTTTTTTTCTAAAGATCTCAAAAGCCTATTGCATAATGCAGCTAATAAACTCAGTCGGGGTCGTATTCCAATTTAGCTTAAAATAAAACTATTTGCATACTACTATTTGCTAAAAACAAATAGAACTTAATTTAAGAGAGCTATTCGGAATTTCTTGGGGAATATTTGGGCCAAGGTTTTTCTTTTTTGGTTAGATGGCGTAACATGAAACCACACTTTGCCAACACACGGCCTAAATTCGTGTCATTTCTAAATTGCTTAGGCATTTTGAAATTAGTAATAAAATAAAAAAATTCAAATGACAACACAAATTAAATTGTAAAATTAAGGATTCAATATTTCGTAACTTGCTTGACTGTAAAGCCCTAGAATCAAGGTGACGCAAGTGAATTAGCAAAGAAAAAAGCCTACCTAAAAATTGTCATATTACTAATTGAAATTTGAAAATTCCTCTAGTTTGAGCAAATGTTTGCTTTTAGCTGAAAAAAATGCTTGGGATAAATCAATTATTCGCGTGGATGCTTTGCTTAATTAAAAGCCAGCCAAGACTGACCACCAAAAAAGAATAGGCAATTTAGTTGCGGTTGGCGCACAAGTGCTTGGCAATTCGGTCACGAGCTCCAAATTGGCAAATCTAACTTTCAAAAGCTAGAACAAAAATTTATCTGCTTGAAACGCTTGCAGATAAGCTTACCTTATCTTTAACAAATACTTACAATTTTCTACCCAACATTTATCTAAATTTCTAGTGCCTAGGCTCAGCGCATAATCGTATTTCAAAACTCCCACCAATTTCCACATTACCACGCTAAATAAAGAAGTCTTAACAAAACAAGGTTGGCTTATGTAACCATGTGTATTCCCGAGCGATTTGAACTTTTTTCTCTTTTATTATCTTCAAGTTTGCTCAATAAAAACTGTAATAATTGCGATTTTTAGTTTGTTTTTGTTTTTTTTTTGTTTTAGAAAATATTCAACTTCAAAATAACAATATTTTAATATTATAAGTTATAAAAAAAGTAGCTTTGAAAAACAAAAAAAATTGCCAAAAATAACAATTTTCAAATAAAAAAAAAGAGAAGAAATTATGCAACAAAGATAAATATTTGAAACAAAAAACTAAATAAATAGAGAAAAAGCTTCTTTTTTTCTTCGAAACAAGAAAATTTCTTGATTGATTTATTTATGATAGGAAAATTAAGCTCTTTGCTATTTTCTAGCGATTAGATATGCTTGTTTAGTTGAATTAATGCTTCATTTATCTAAATGATTGAGAAATCTCAGCCAGTGGACCCGAGTGGAACTTTTGAAATTTTTCAAACAAAATAAAAGGATATTTATGGAGCGGAGTAGGCCGCACAGCCAAATGAAACTAGCTATCGGCTTGTTGAAATTTCCAACTTCGATTAGACTTAACTTCAGACTGGTGGTTGACACAATTTTTCTCAATTGTAAGAGACTTAAAAAAGCAATTTTTTCAACTTCTTTTAATACTTTTAAAAGCCATTTGTGATTTATATAATTCAAAAATAATCAAAATATATTAAACAAAAAAAAATACGAGTATTTAATAACTCGTGGCCATTATTCACACAAAATGATTAATACAAAAATCATTTATTACGCATTTGTGCCCAAAAATGGCCTATAGAGCCTGATTTTAGTGCTGAATAGGAAAAATATGTGGCGCAGGTAGGACTCGAAAAAACTGCTTAGTCAGGCAAAAAGAGGAATTTTGATTTATCGAATATCAGATAAATCTGTTGCTGAAAATCTCAAATCTTGTTGAAATATTTTAGATAGGATAATAGAAAAAATAGATATCTGAGATATGGTTTTGTGTTTCAAAATCTGCTTCCTCGAAACAAGCAAAAAATAGCAATCAATTTGGTGCTCTCTATGGCTTGAAAACTAAAATTTTGTTTATATTTAGTCTATTCGAATGAGATTTTGGAAGTTCTCATCTTTCAATAAAATAAAAAATTATCTATAACCTAATTCACTTTTAGTGATCGGCTATAATCTCCTCCAGTGTGTCTAAGTGAATATTTGACAATCGACTAGAGCTTCAAATTTGCTTGAACAATTAATTCTTGAATACAACAAAAAATAAAATAAAATAAAGAATTAATCACACAATTCACTTGGAAAATTTTATTGAAAAATTTCAAATCAATCAAAGCCTAGATTAAACTCTTCTAAATATTTTAAAATAGATTCTTTTTTTTTTTTAAATGCAATTAATTAGAACAAGATACTAATTTAGAAGTTAATCTGAAAGTGCGCAAGCAAAAGTTATTTATTTAACATTCCAAAATCCAAATAAAGAAAAAAAGTAAAAAAAAATCTAATTATTGAAAAGATTGTAGCAGTGTTGAAATAAAAGACTTGTTTTTTTTTTTAATTTTTTTTTATTTGGATTTTCGAATGTAAAATAAAGAGTCTAATTTAGAAGTTAATCGTAATTCGAAAATTCAAATTTAGTTTAAAGTCTTTTATTTATCAGTAATTAAAACTAAAAGTATCCAAATTTTATATCAAAAATTTGTTTTAAATCAAGATAGTTTTGAGCTTTGTTTTTCTAAATTAGAAGAAGCACTTAAACTTTTGCAAGGCTAGATAGTAAAACTAATAAAACTTTTCCATTAATTCAATTATATAACATGATAAATAAAGAAAACAAAAATTACTAATAAAGTTTTATTACTCTCTATTTGAAGCTTAATTTCGCTAGCAGCCTCTCGAAACTACTCCGAATTTTAACATTTTCAAATTGATGGTTTATCGCTCAAAATCAGCACGAATCGTGCCTACAACGCTCTCTAATCTAATCAATCAATGTTACGCAATGGTACACTGGGCGTCATCCAAGCTTAATTAGTACGTGATTATTCCTAATAATCGCAAATCTATGCCAAACATCTCTAATCTGAATTGCGCTAATTGAAACCATTGTTTTCCTAGAAATGTAAGCCAAAGTAAACATTCGAGTTTGTTTTATCTTAAAATAATCACAACTCTAACCATTGGGATAATGCCAATTTATTTGACATTAAAAAATAAAACTCTTTTTTCTTTTTTTTGTTTCTTTGATTTTTTGAAAGCTTGCCATAAAAATATCTTTAAGTTAAGCAAAATTCTGAACATTTATTTACAATTACAAATTACAATTTTCAACTCCCGAGCTATTTCTAAATATGCTTTTTGTATTTGAACTAGAAAATTTAAATGGAACCGTTGTCAGTCATTAATCAAAATTTCTATAAAAAGTAATGACCATTAATGAAACTCGAGTGTAATTTGTACATATTTAAACAGAATTCTTCAAGTCATTTTGGCCAAAACTTTACCGTCTCACGAGCAAGCTCTCATTAGCCACTAATTGTTTCTATTATCTAATGCAATTTTAATTAAAAAAAATTAAACCCCATTAAATGATTTCTATCTGCATTTTCATTAAAATCTAGCTATGAACCACAAAGCTTAGCACAATTTTCTAAATCAGCCAGAATCAAGTTTACTCTAGACAAACAAATAAATTTTTATTTTTTTATACACAACCAATAAGTTTAAAAAAAAAACATTTTTAAACAAGTTTTTTATGGCTTCAAAATGTTTCTAATCCTCTATACACCTTGTTTAATTACTAGTCCAAATTCAATTTTTTATGCTTTAAATCCAAGCTAATTGAAGACTTTGAGCTAAATTTCACTTATTTTATCTAGTTTTATGCACTTGAAACCATATACATATAAAAGTGACAAAGTGATGATAAGTTTATGTATTTATTAATGGAATTTATGATATAATGAAGATAATTTGAAGAACTGGTTAAACTATTTGAAAAATACACGGTATTGAATTTTGCTAGTCCTGCGGCAAGTTTAACTTGGTTTAATTGGAAAATTGAAATTTAATCTAGGCATCTTGGAACCAAATTGGTACTTATGAGACAAAAGTCAGAATATTTGCTAGCTATTTACTGGTGATGGCTGAGTGACAAAGCTTTTAAATGAAATCGTAGATTTACATCTATTTATGCTTTTAAAGGTATTGACGCGACAAAGCAAAAAATAGCCTATTCAAAGAAGCTTAGGGGCAGAAATGCAAATCAAAAATAAAAACCATGGGCTACAATAATAAAAAAAATATCTGCTGTTATAGCTTAATTGCTGCCACCATTGTATTTCAGATATCCAGTTGTTATTTTTCTATTCTCGGTCTTTTACCAGTTGCTAGGGGATCTATGTCACTGGCATAATATTTTTTTCATTCAAAGACTTAATTGTGTAAATATTTTTAAAATATTATTCAATATAATGCGCGAATTTCATCTGATTCAACTCAAAATTAGGTTTATTTTAGCTTCAAATTAATATCTGGAAACGAGGTTATTAAGCTTTAAATAAAAACTTTTATTATACTTTGCCATACTAATTAATATTTACTTAAAATTATACGCTCTTGAAATGGAAAATTTTCATCAAAACTTAAATATTTAAGAAAAAAACAATTGAATGAATTTGCGTAAAAGGTTTCTAAAATTTTCACTCATTAAGTGACAATTTTAGTTCTAATTGGGTTTAAAACCAACGATAAACACAAATAATAAATTTTTTTATCAAAGTGCAATTTTTGTTGCAGCAAGAGAGGACGGAAGAAAATTTGCTAATTATCTAATGCAAGTAAGTTTATTAGGCAAATTTAGAAAATTAATTTTATAATAAACAAATAAATAAAAAGCTTTGCCTAATGAGTTTATTAAAAAAAGCAAAATAAATGAGTCAGATATTGATCTAAGCTGATTTTGTTGGAACTCTTATTCCGTTAACAAAATATATTTAAAAAAACCTATTTTTTTTATTAATAATAAATTTATATTTATTTTTGATTTAATAACAAATTGTTAGATCTTGGATAGCTGCTTACCTGTAATTAAATAAAAAAATTGAATTATCTCCATGCCTAATTAAATTTTAAATTATAATCTTAAATAAAAAAGAAAAGGATTGAATTTAACCCGAAGCTTTGTCTATTGAATCTTGTTACTTAATTAAATTTTAAAAACTTTACCAAAAATTTACATTGAGTTTAAAAATCACGCTTCAAAATGATGATTTTTTTTTTATAAAAACGTTTTGAACGGAATTTCAAAAATCGATTTTTATTTTATAGTATATTATTTTAAATAAAAATCGATTTTCCCTAAAAACATACTCAGTTCAAATAATATTTGAATATTATTTTAACTATTTTATTTGAGACTTATGTTAAAAAAATGAAACATTTTTATAAAAGAATTTAGCTGATTTTAGAATTTTCTTTGAAAAAATTTATAAGGTTTTTTTTTGCTGGTTCCTAACTATAGCTGCAGGTATTTGAAAATATTTGCATAGTCAAAGTAAAAAGAAGCTTCAAAAAATATGACTAGTTTTTTGTTTTTCAATACATTTTTGGTCTTTTCTTTTTCGTTTTGAGGCTTTTTATCTTTATTGATATCATATTTTTGAAGAAGTTTCTTTTTAATTTGATTTTCGTGTTGGGCCCAAAAATCTTAAAAGTTTTTATGTTATATATTTTGTTTTATTGATTTTTGAATTATCCAAATTTCTGTTTTAATTGTCATTAGAAATTTATTTTATTTCATATTTTATTTAAAAAATCCATTAACAATTTTTTTTATTAACATTTGATAGCAGACAAATATTTACTGATTATTAAAAATGTTGTCAAGAAAAAAAGCTCAACATTTTGTATTTGACAAAGAATAAAAAACAATGAATTTTTAAACTTGAAAAAATTTGTTGACAAAAGAATCCAAAAAGAAATAAATTAGATCTAATAGATTCATTGTTGTTTAATAAAAAATCTAATCTAAATTTTAATTTTTATGGAGTCTCAAAAATATAATGTTTTTTATTTAAACAAGGTAAATCTAAAACGAGAATCCTCAAGATATAATGGAATAATTAGAAAATATTTTCAAATATGCAAGGGAATTTAAATATCATAAAATATAAATTAAATTTATTTGAAGATTAAAAGCTTCAAGGTCTTTTGAAAAAATTTAATTAAAAAAAGCTCTCTATTTTTATCATGAACTCCTTGAAAAAAATAAATGTTTTTTATTTACTTAGGCATTTTTTTTTAAATTTAAATTGCTTAAACAAAATTAAAAAATTAATTATTAAACAAATTTTGATGTTTCAAGTAGCTTAACTTTTTAATTAGAACAAAATAATTATCATTTTTATAAATCAGTTTTGATTTCTCATTTAAGCTTGTTTTTGATTCTGAAATATATTGATTAATTTGAAGCGGCAAAAATTGCAAAAAAAAATTTGGGGTTTCAATGGATAATTTTTTATTAAAAAAAATTGGAAAAAGATCGATTTCGGAAACCTTTAGATTATTAAATAAATTTGTTTAGAATAAATGTTCAAAAGTAGATACAGAAGTCTTAATAAATTGAAAAAAAATTCTACTTAGAAAATGTTTGACTTTTTGACTTTGACTTCTGAAAGAGCATTAGCTCGGTACAGATTTACAAATAATAAAATTTATATTAATTTGAAATCTAATTATGCCTGTCAAAATAGATTTTATATTTAAAAATTTTCAATCCAAATTTTAATAAAATTTTATTTTTCTATAAAGTTAGATTTAAAGTTCAATGTAACTTAACTTAAATTTTTTTTTTTTTTTTTTTCAATTTTAAATTGTCTATGAGGCTGAAATTAATAGTAATAATAATAATTAATTACAAAATATTCCTAACAGGCTGGCTGAAAAGAAGGCACTACGCCGTTCGGAGCTGCCAAGAGGAACTATTCCCTCTAAATTATATATTAAATAAATAAATAAAAATAGATTTAAAGTTTTGTATGAGAATAATGAAGACTTTCATTTTTTACCCCATCCATTTTAAACTAGAACTTCAAGAGGAAGGATGCAACAATTTATGATACAATATCATGAACAAGTGCATTTTAAAAATTTTTGCCAATGATTAACAGACTTCAATCATTTTAAATTAAGATAGAAGTAATTTGATTTTTTATCATTATCTTCTGTTCTTCTGTTCTTCTGAATTTCTCAACACTACCACCTGGGTTATATGATGCAATCATTAGTAAGTGACTTTTATAGTTGCAAAGCTCTAGTACATCCATTTAACTTTGGATATGAGTCTGGAACATCATAAAAATTAATAAGTGTTGCTACTCAATGATTTCGTCCAATGCTCAGTATCAAAAGACTATGTCACCAAATCACATCTCAATATAAGAGAATAAATAGATCCTGATTATGTTCACCGTTCACGGCAGTTATTCATGAATTGTTTATGAAAATCAAATAGAAAATTTTCTAAATATTTGCACCAAATTTTATCCAAACGGAAATATAACATAATCAGGTAAGGAAATGTGACAATAAGCTATCTTATTTAAGCAAAATAGCTAAGATACTCACAAGTTTTGCAGTTTAACAGATAAAGTACAGAAAAGGAATAGATATTTACTTCATCCAAGATGATACTAGATCCAAAACCAGCAACTCTTTAACATTTTTCCGGAATTAGATTACATTGAACACAATTAATCTTCCCAAATTAAATCAAACTTGCCAAAAAATTTCAGTGATGGTTAATGAAAATGAAATTTGCCAACCAGCAAAAAAAAAAGAGGTTGACCAAAAAAAATTTTGTTTTCTTGTTCCTGTTTGTATTTTTTTGCTTCATATGTTTGTTAGGATCATAGTAAACTATAGCCAAAAAATTTTAGAAATTAACAAAAATTAAATAGAACAAACAACAATTGAATAGATTTTCACACATTCAGTTTTTATTCACTAATCTACTTACAATTACATTATTTTTAATTTTAAACAATATTTCGATAACAATAACCAAAAGTTTAATGCAAATCTATCAGAAAAAGTAAAGAAATATAAAAACAAAATAAAAAAAATAAAAATTATTGCTTTTATTTACTCACACAATAATTTTTTAGTTGTATTTCACAAATTTTCGAATATCTACAAATTGTTTTTGTATCTAATTTATTTTAATCAAAAATTGAAAAATAATAAAAAAAAAATTTAAATAAAAATTTTTGAATCTAATAAAAAATTTAAAAAATCACACTAAATAAAAAAAAAATAAAAATGTGAGAAAAATTAAACGGTAGTTTTATAGAGCTTTTTTTAAAATGGAATTTTTTTATTTGTTTAAGTTTTATTGTCACAAATCTTTATAAAAATATAATTGTTTATTTTCTATCCTTGATGATAATGGAGAGGCGCTCATCTCCTTTTCTAGTACATGAGCAACGTCTCCGATCTGACATAAAAGTAACTGCATCAATTTCATCTTGATCAATGCAATAAGTACCCAGTCAAAACGGTCTCTATCTAAGGAATGATTCAATTGTGTCAATCCTTAAGGCGTTTGCAAATGCAGAGCTCTTTGATTTTTTATTTGATTTTTTTACGAGTAAAAGTTTCCTTCCCGAAAGAATCAGATCAGTTTTTAAAAATTTGACTTTTCTATACAGAAGCGTAATTTCAAATGCTGGACAAAAACAAAATTGCTTTTCTTGTAATGGTGAAAGTCACAACAATGCTACTTGTCCAGTTCAGATTTAGGCTTGCGAAAAATTTAATGAAAAAAGACATTTGACTCAGAAATGTTCATTAGCTAAGAGGCTAAAATCGCTTGAACGAGCTAAAATCGACTATTGTGAACCAGCGATTCAGGAGAAGAAGTTTCAAAAATAGAAACAAACATGTTATACATGAATATCAAAACTCCAGAATTTCTAAATAACGAGTGAACAAATGAGGAAATATTGAGTCTTAATTCTGATTTTAATTGATACTGAGAAAGATATCGAAATACTTAATTCTAACTCTGAATTCTTTAGAAATTATGATCAGTGTAATTTTAATGCTCCAATTTGCATAAATGAATTAATTGTGACTTTAAAAAGATCGAAAAAAGAAGCGGCATCAGGACCTGACCAAATTCAAAATTTAATGTTATAAAACTTACCTAGCAATTCATTAATAAAAATCATAGAACTTTTTAATTTCTATGATTCAAAAAAAGGCCTCTAATTTACAAGATCCTTTAAATTATAGACCAATTAGTATAACGGGTTGTTTAGGAAAGTTACTGGAATGAATAGATTATTCAAGATTATTCAATTTTTTGGAACAAAATTTACTCCTTATCCAGGAGCAATCTGGATTTAGGAAACACCGGCTAACATCAGATGATCTTTTCATTTTAATTGAAAAGAGCCTGCCGCCGGTTTTTTGAAATATATAGGGTCTGGCATGAAGGTTTACTCTTTAAATTATTTAGTCGGATCAATATTTTAATTATTTAGTGAGATCTATTCTTAAGTTAAAATATGATACTCCCTCCAACATCGTACATCATGAGGCTTTTAATAAACTTAAATTACTAACAGTCTCGAATCGGCTTTTTGAATTGAGTGAGAGATATGTTGGGGCAGGACTGAGTCATTCTATTCCATTGGTTGTAAGACTGGTGAAGGAATACAAAGAAGGTTCGAATCAAGATATATTGACTACCCAACTCCATTGTGTAATTGCTACCTTACTATTTCTTCTTTTTTTCCTGAAACTTGAACTATTTAAACATGAGCCACATGTAACAATCTTTTCCAATTTTATATATTCTTAATTTTCATTTATTTAGCTTATTTACTTTTTTTAATTCTTTTTTTTTTTTTTTTTTTTTATCTTATTTTATTAACTTTAATTTTATTTTTATTTTATTTTATTTCATTTTTATTTTATTTTTTTTAATTTTTAACTTATTCTGAAGGAGCTCTAGCTCGGTACAGAAAACAAACAAATAAATAAATTTTAGACTATTCTTTTCCTTGCTTGAATACATTTTCAGAAAATAATATCAAAAAACTACAAGCAATTCAGAATTCAGCAGTCAGATTTATTCCTAAGTCAAAATATGATACTCCCTCCAACATAATGCATCATGAGGCATATAATAAACTTAAACTACTAACAGTCTCAAATCTTTGTCTTTGGGTATTAACGAAAAACTAAACATTTACAAATGCCTCATAAGATCCACGCTCGAATATGCTGCACCGATTTTAGTTTTAAACGAAAACAACATTCAAAGATTCCAAGGTATTCAGTACAAAGCGCTGCAAATAATTCACAAAGAAAAGCCAAAATGTTCGAGTAGCTATTTACACCATTTAAGTCAAATAGAACCAGTCTACGATAGATTATTTAAACTTGGAGAAAACTTTTTTGAAAAAAATATTAAAAGTGCAAATCCACTCGTCCTCGAATTACTCGACAATTTGATACACACTCAATATGGAAAAACACCAATTGAGATGCTTTACATCATTAGATGAATACAATTACTATACTTCTTCTTTTTAACTTTTTTTTTTTTCTTCTTTTTTTTTTTTTTTTAACGCTATTTTTTCTCTTTAAAAGAAAAATTTCATTTTATTTAATTATTTAAACTAATTGACAAACAAAATTTTTATTTTTAACCGGAAGGCAAAAGAGCAAAGCTCAAGCCTTTTAAATCATTAAATAAACTAAACTAAACTAAACTAAACAGTCTCAAATCGACTTTTTGAGTTGAGTGAGAGATATGTTAGGGCAGGACTGAGTCATTCTATTCCATTGATTTTCAGACTAGTTTAGGAATACAAAGAAGGTTTCGGATCAAGATTTAATGAATACCCAATTCGATTGTGTAATTGCTACTTTACTATTTCTTCTTTTCTTTTTGAAGCTTCAACTATCCTAACATGTGTCACATGTAACAACCTATTTCAACACATGTCGTTTAACTTTCTTTTAATTTTTTTTTTAGCTTAGATACTTTATTTTATTTCTATTAGATCTTATTTTATTAAATTTATTTTCTATTTTAAGTTTATTTTTTTTGTAATTTAGTTTGAAGGAGCTCTAGTTTGGTACAGAAAAAAAATTAAAAAAAAAAAAGACTTGTATCTTCCTTTTTTCTGTTTGATTAAAAGCTAGAGCACTGGACTAACGTACGTTTGGTTCAACTGAGCCTTTATTTTATAGTCTAGGCCGGTGGTATTGACACTTCCTTTCAGTGGCGTATTCAGGATTTGTTAAAAGGAATGGAGAACTCAAATGACTGTACCAGGGTGTTGGGGGAGGGTGCAAAAAATTTTTTTTATTACGAATATTATTAGTAATTGGGTTATTGAATGTAAATGGATAAAATTAAATGAAAAAAATAACAATTTTTAAAACATTTAGTTGAAACAAGTCTTTCTGTCTTTGATTGATGAAAAAATATCTACAATACTATCTAAATTTAAAAGCTACATATATCTTTAGATCGCGCTTCTTTTGACTTAAATTAATTTAATCAATTAATCTTGTTAAAGGAGACTCCCAGTTACTTCATTTGATCGACTCTTGTCAGTTCGCGTCTTTCCATTCTTAAACAGTTTCTTTTTTTTTTAGTTTTAGCCAAAGATCATGATTAAAGTTTTTCTAGATTCAACTTGATTTGAGCAAGACGACCAAATTCCTCAGTTTTATCAATAAGCTTTTGAAGTCCTTCATGATTGTCGCTAATCAAAATGATGTCATCGGCGTAATCGTTTCGATCCGTTTTAAATTCCTTTATACAATGTTTAAATTAGTGGAACAAAGTCTTCAACATTTATTGAGAACAGCCTTGGAGTGGGCCACCCTGCTTGACACCAACAGATGTCCTAAATTTCTTTTTATTTGATCATTTATTTATTTTCATTTTAAATAAAAAAATTTAATTATTTTTCTTTGTCTTTTTTGTTTGAGTAAATGTCCTTCAGAAAAAAGAGATTAAAAAGTTTTTAAATAACAAAAATAATTTAAAATCATTAAAATTTAATTAGAGCTTTAAGAATTAAATTTTGGAAAAAGGGAAATTAAAAATTATACATTTTTCATATTCTAGAATACTTATTTTTGGTAAAGTTTAATATTGGAAAATTTCTTCGGGAAGTTTGTCTCCTGTTAAATAACAATTGTTTTAAGATTAAGATTGAATAAAAATATTTTCGTAAACTGAATTAGACTGATTTTCAGAGAGATTAATTTTTAAAGCATCATAAGCATTTCTTTCCATTACTTCTGAAAACTAGTGTCGACGCTAATTTTCAATTTTTTGCATCATAAGTCATTGGGGTAACTTAAGCAAAGCTTTTATCTATTTATTTGTTGAATTGAATTGATCTCTTTTAAGGAGAAGAAAAATAAAAAATAATGAATGTTCGAAAATAGAAGAAAGCATTAAAGTTTGAAATATGAAAACTTGGACTAAAATTTTAATAATAATAATAATAGTTATCTACTGCAAGAAACTTGCGGAGAAGGCTTACAAGGAAGACTACTACGGTAGCTTTTACACCGTTTATTCAACTAAACATTTGCTTACTATCTAATATATATACATAACGAAGCACAACCCAAATAAAAATTAATTCATAATTATCCAAAATAAATTAGTTAGTATAGTTCGAAAAAAATTCCCAAAATGGATCAGTCCATAAAAAACTTTTGATGAAAATATTGAAGCTTTCAATCCAATTACCAACTTTCAACCGATAGAAAAGTGCCAGACATTTGTAACCGACCTGCTCCAACCTACAAAATCAATTCAGCTCCTCAGCTGTAACTAAATTGAAAATTCTTTTCTAGCATAACCAATTAATTCTAAAACAGATTATTAATTAATTTCTATAGATAGGGATTTTTGAACTTATCGTACTCATTTTTGAAGTAATTAAGGGAACAAGAATTGATCACTTCCTCAGGAAGCATGTTCCATTCATCTTTTTTCCTCTAAAGATAAAAAAGTGTTCCCTCTGACTAAAATTTTTAATGGTCTGTCCTGATAGTCTTCCCATTTGTCCTCAGATTCCCTGAGCTAAAATAATGAAATTCTTTTATACTGAATTAGTTGATTTAAAAGAATTTTGTAATGTTTAAATTTTAAATCATTTAGGCATAACCAAATTGAATAAGATATACCATAATTAGAATTAGTATTGATTTTAAAAATTTTGATGAGAAATAGTTATATCTAATTGTATCAATACCATTTAGTTTTTGAAAACAGAAAGAATTCAGCAAAGCAAAACTGTAATATAAAGATTGGTTAAACCATAGCTAATTTAAATATCAAAATTCGATTCATAAAGAAAACTTTAAAAAAATACTAATGAATTGTTAAGTTAATTGAAAACAAAACTAATATATTTTTCTAATCGGTAACTAATGAAATGAATTGAAAAAAATCAAATTTTCAGAAAATTTTACCAAAAACCAAAAGTTTCTTTTTCGTTTTAATCTAACCTTTTTTTTTTTTTGAATTTTTTTGAATATACCAAGAATCCAAACTAAAAGTGTAATTTTTTTATGATTTATAGTTTTTATTATTTTAATTTTTTTAATCCAATTTATTGAATTAATTTTTGATAAATTTCCAAAATTCCACTTATTTTTAGAAATTTAGAGTATTTTTTCAAAGCGAATTAGTTCTAAAATTACTAATTAATCTTGAAGCTAAAAAAAATAAACAAAATAAACAAAAAAATTTTAAATCTTAACTTCAAGGGTCAACGAAATGCTAAATAAAGATAAAATTTAAATGAATTTTTAACATGCTAAAATATAAATTATAGATCGCTCTATTTTTTTAAACAATACAATTTTTTAATCACAATGTAAGTAAGTTAAGAAATTAAAATATAATATTTGTTTTTAGAAACTCATGAGTTAAGTAGTGATATATTATTTTCCAAATAAATGCTCGGTAACAAAAAATAAATAGACCTTTAAATAGCAAATAAATTATTAAAATTTGGAATTTTGCGTGATTTTTTTTTAATCAGACGGCATTTTTCATTCTTGACAGACTTAAAAATCAAAAAAATATTAATTTTATTCAAATTTTAATCTTTTTAAGGACATTTCAAAAATATTCTTTTATGATTCTCTTAACTAAATTTTTAATCTCAATCACTATCACGTTCTGACTGTTTGTGGAAACAGTGTCATTAAATTACCATTTTAAATGAGAGCTATTTAATTAGTTGTTAAACTTACCTCTAAAAAAATCATGTTCTAAACGTTTGAATCAAAGGTGTATTTTAAAAAGAAAAATTTCAACAATTTAATCATAAAATTTTTTCAAACGAAAAATGTTTTGGAAAATTATGCTCAGGTACTGCGTCTTTTTAAAAAAATTTATTCACAAATAGAAATTTAAAATTTTTTTATAATTATTCAGAATACGCATGTTCAGGGTTATCGTTAATTAGAATTACTTTACAGGTTCAAAAATCCTATCAGAAAAATATTGATTTTTATTATATTTTTATTATAGTTTTATTATAGTTTTATTTTTTTGTTTGGAAATATTTATTATAACATTAAGTTACGCAATGGTTTCAATTTATTTCAATATTCTAAAAAAACAATATTATGTCTTTAATCGATTAGTAATAAATTTTCATTTTGTGCATGACATCATTTGTTTAAAAATTTGATTTTAGCAAATCACATCAAATTAGATGATGGATTCAAATTTCGAAATTAAGAATGTTTTTTAAATATTTGTTTGTCAAGTTTAGCAATTTTTTAAGGTTTTAGTGAATCTTTTTTGTGATCCAAAAATCAGACAATATTGTAATATGTGAACTAATCTATAAATCCATTTTTATATTGTGCTAAATAATAAATTTTTGATAAAGATAGAATTAAGTGCATTTGTTAAAAAATTAAAGTAGTAGTCAGGATATGAAAATTGGTCGAAGAGTGAGTTTGAAAAAAATTAAAAGATTGTCAAAATATTTAGGAAAAAAAAGCTTAGCCTAAGTTGTATTGTAGCAAAAATAAATTATTGAATAAAATGCGATTTAAAAGGATCAAGCAAGGCTAAAGATGCACGTGACCTAACTCGACGCAAATCCGGGACCTAATCCTTTTTTAATAAGAGATTAGGGGTGCTTTTCTATCGTGCAATATTTACTAAAAGCTCAAGTCCAGGCAAATCAAGTCAATTTGAAACCCTAGCAAAAATATTGCAACGTATCGACCATTTTTTTGTCTTATATTTCAATTATAATATCGAACGTGTACAAGAGAGTCGAGCATTTCTTTATTGCAACTTTATAATAATTTATATTTTCTCTACGAAACAAAAAAACATTTGAGAGCAACAATACTAATGCAGCATAAAAATAAAATATGGCGTATATTTTGGTATGTCTTTGATTATGAAAGTTAACTAAAAAAGAGAGCGAGAGCTAGAGAGAGAGAAAAAGCATAAGATTTTGAATTCATTTAAAAAATTTTAAATTTAAGTTAAGCCGGCCTGCCTGCCTGCCTAGTACGAAGAGAGAGATCGCACAATATTTATACACATATACTTATGATAAACTAGCACACACTTTATTTTTCTCTCTCTCTTTTTCTGTGTTGCTTGGATTGCAAGGGAACCAACTGATATCATGAAAATTGCAATTTATCCAAAGCAAAAAATAAAAATTACAAATTTTATAATAATATAGTGTTTATTTTAGAAATTATTACTAAAAAAAATACAGAGATCATTAACTAGAAATATTTTATTTTGTTGTTGTTGTTGTGGTTGTTCTAGTTGCTGCTTGATTTTCTTTCCTGAATTCCTATGATTTCTTGGTTATGTAATAGATTGGTTAAAAGCGAGCTATATAGCTATATAGCAACCGATAAACATTGATAATTTATTCGCATACAATAATAGGCTTACGAAAAAATAAAATAAAAAAAATTTTTTTCTTCTTTTCTTTAGACCAAAAGCTGAGTACACTTGCGTTTGCCGACGTATGTACATAAGATCATAGACAAGAAAATGGATTTGGAAAAGGGAAGCGCAGTGAGTCATTCGAGCAACAAATCAGAGTTCCTAGTGAGCGGAAAGTACCGACTAGTACGCAAGATCGGCTCTGGCTCGTTTGGCGACATTTACTTGGGCATCAATGTGACCAATGGCGAAGAGATAGCCGTGAAGCTCGAGTCGGTCAAGGCCAGACACCCGCAGCTCCTCTACGAGAGCAAATTGTACAAAATACTGCAAGGCGGCGTGGGCATACCGCACATACGCTGGTACGGCGTCGAAAAAGACTACAACATTTTGGTCATGGACCTGCTCGGGCCCAGCCTGGAGGACCTGTTCAACTTTTGCTCGCGACGCTTCACCATGAAAACGGTGCTGATGCTCGCCGACCAAATGATAAGCCGCATTGAGTTTGTGCACAACAAAAACTTCATACATCGTGACATCAAGCCGGACAACTTTCTAATGGGCATTGGTCGCCATTGCAACAAAGTCTTTCTAATCGACTTCGGTCTGGCCAAAAAGTACCGCGACAACCGCACACGTCAACACATCATGTACAGAGAAGACAAAAATTTGACTGGCACGGCCCGCTACGCGTCCATTAACGCCCACTTGGGCATTGAGCAGAGCCGTCGCGACGACATGGAGTCGCTTGGATACGTCACCATGTACTTCAACAGGGGCTCTCTTCCGTGGCAAGGTCTCAAGGCGGCCACCAAAAAACAAAAATACGAAAAGATAAGCGAGAAAAAAATGAGCACTCCAGTCGAAGTTTTGTGCAAGGCAAATTTTTTTCTACCCTTTTTTTTTTTATTTTCTAATAAACAATTTTTTTATTTTTTTATTTTTAAAATTTTTTTTTCAGGGTTTTCCGGCTGAGTTTGCCATGTACTTGAACTATTGCCGCGGCTTGAGATTCGAAGAAGGTCCGGACTACATGTACTTGCGCCAGTTGTTCCGCATTTTGTTCAGAACCCTAAACCATCAGTACGACTACACATTTGACTGGACCATGCTAAAGCAGAAGGCGGCCGCGGCTGCCATCACCCTCAACCCGCCAGGTAATCAGACATCCAACCAAAACCAAAATGGCAACAACAACAGCAGCGGAAACGGCAATGGAATTGCGACACCCGGTGTTATGGGCCAAAATGCAGCAGGCCTCTCGACCAGCATGGGCAATGTGGCCGGCAACATGACCAATTCGGGAATTTTGCCCAACAACGGCACCTCAGGTTTGTTTATCTTTTACCATTCTAGACCATACCCATAAACTGCACACACACACACACACACACTCACACTTGTTTTTCTTTTGATGATTTTTGATCCTATTAAGCCCAAGTTGATTTGGCACCAGCGATAAGTAGCGACACTGCACCTGTGCAATCTTCGGTTGATAAATTGAACCAAGAGACCAATAAGGTCGAGATCGATATGAATTTATTAAATAATATTGATAGTGTCAAGGAACAAAGTCAATAAATGTAATTGAGACTAAAAGGCTATCTGTTTAACCACTAACTAATAGGTCTTGGGCTCTACCTGCTGATCGTTCCCGAGAGAATTAAATTTTTAATTAATTTTTTTTATCCAAAGGTGCAAAATAAAATAATAAAAAAATAACAAAACAATTTTATTCATCATGTTTCATTTAATTCAAATGGGGGACTAGAGATCGAAGTGTATACCACGGCCACAGCTGATTCATCATCGTCAACCATTCACCGCCACCAAAATGAAAAATACAAACTTAAAGTCTCTTTGGTCGTTTTAAATGATTTTTTTTTTAAATATTATAATTTCATTTTTTTTTGTCATTTATCTTTATTTTCTTCTACGATGAAATTTTTTGTCATTTTGCTAACAAAAGAATCTAAATTAAAATAAAGCAATTTTTTAATTAATTTAAACAAATAATAAAAATAAAACTGATGTACTTATGAAGCGGCTACAATCAAACGTCTAAGTGTACAGGTGTCATCGGGTTCTCATTTTGGTCTTTTATTTGTCTCTTCATTTTGTTTGCTTGTTTGGTTTGTATAGAAAATTACAAAAAAAATTCGAAAAAAAAGTCTATGGATATAAGAAATTTTGAAATATTTTGAAATATTTTGAATTATGGGTTATCTTTTTTAATCATCATTATAACTTTCTTTCTCTGATCATCTCTTTTTTTTTTATTTAAATACATTAATAAATCTTTGTCTATATTTCATTGCTTAAAAATTAACAAAATCCTTAACTAAATTTTTTGAATAAAATATTTATAAAGACCTGAAACAGAGAATACATATTTCTTTTCCAAATGTTTAGACTGTTCAAAGCTATAAAGGATTAATTTAAAAAAAATAGTATTGTAAAAAAAAAATTTTTTTTTAACCATTTAATTTATTTATTTATTTATTTACCGTATTCCTTAGTTCGATTTTGCTGCACCAAACCTAAGATACGCTTTTGAACCAGACTTGTTTTTAAGTCACAGTTTTAAGTCTAAGTCACAAAAATTTAAGTCAAAGTTATGACTTGACTTAAACTCAAATCTTGCTGACCCATTAAATTAAGAATTGCAGAGTTTTAGCATTGGCAAGATTTTCTTTGGCGCATGGTTTAAAGCGTGTCTTAGGTTGTGGTGCCGCATAATCGAACTAAGAAATAGGGTAAATAAGCTATCAGAATTTGGGAGATGAAAAAATCTAATTTTACTAATTTCGAAAAATTCGATGTAAATTGTATGAATAAAAATGTAAAGTAATCGACTTGTTATGTTGAAAAAAGGCCTTTTCCAACTGCTTCTAATACGGAGCAAGTTTTGATAGCCAACAAGGAATTCTAAACATGCGTAAACATGATGATATTAGAGCATTTTTGATAAATCAGCATAAAATTCTAATAAATTTAATTGATTGGGACCATGGAATCATGAGCCTAAAGGAAGATTTTCATCTGATTATATTAGAATTTGGTGTTAACAAAGACAAAAAGCTGATACAATGTTACTAAATTAAAAAAAAAATTAAATTATAAAAATTTAATCTAAAACAGCTTGTTATGAAAATCAAAAAATAAAAGAATATTCTAGTAAAAAAATTAATTAAGCTATATTTTTTTAAAGAAAAATTGAAAATATACGATTATTTAGTATTAAATAAATTGGGCAAAGGCTTTTAATATAGAAATAAAAATTAATATTAAAGAGGAAAAGTTTTATAATTTTTTCAAAAATTCAAGAAAAAAAAAATCTAAAAATCTACGCAAATAATATTAATTTAAGGTAAGTTTTTTTGGAAACAAGATCCAAATTAATTAAAAAAATTAAAAAATTAAAATGACTAATAAATACTAGTGTTCATATATTATTAAATAAATAATGCTTAAGTACCAAGGAATTTGCCTCTTTTTATTGTACTTGTATTTAGTATGAAAATTTTTATTTAAGATTTTTTAAATAGTACTGGTTAATTTTTTTATTTTGAGTTAATAGATTGAATCATTTTTACAATATTTTTTGTCTGATTTTTCGCCTTCAATTATCTTATTATTCCAAAAAGATCCAGCGTGAAAAAAGTTAATTTTCTGAACACTTAAAACAGTTTTAGAAAGTAAAATATTAATTTTTAAAAATTCTTTAATTTCGACTCTTCTTAAAATAAAATATTTTTTGATAAAAATTGTTTTGAATCAGCATGATTTATAAAAAATTCTTCGAGATTTAAATCTAAATCTTGATTTAAAAATTATTATAAGATTTCAATTAATTACAAAATTAAATTAAAATAAAATTTAATTTTTTACTTGTTATTTCTCCTGAAAAATGTAGCACAATTTGATTAATTATTTAATAGAAAATTAATTAGGTTTTTCTTTATGTAAACTGAGTCAAATGATAGGAATTCAAAACCTTAGGATTATATTGTTCAAATAATTTTAAAATATAAACTTAAAATTAAAAAGGAGAACAATAAAACATTTTAAAAAAAAATATTTAAATTAGTTATTTCAAATACTAAAGATTTGAATAATCGACAGTTTTATTTCATTTATTTGTTTATCTGTTTAGAGCAAATGCTCTTTCTGATTAAAAAAGCATCTAAAATCTAAATATAAAATAAAACAAAATATAACAATTTAAAAAATTTAAATAAAAAAATTAAAGTAATGTAATGTGCTATATTTTTAAGTACAGTTCAAGAAATAATTAACTTAATCTAAAACAATTGAGGAATTTTGTTGAATGAATTTATGTCTATTTCTTTGTCTTTTTTTAATTGAGTGAAATATTTTCATACTCATTTTTTAGAGTTAAATATTATCTTTAATATTGACCCTAAAAATTTTTATTTTAAAATTTATCAAAGTCAGGTTTTATACTTTCAGAAACTGCTAATAGTGTTAGTAAATTAGCTAACTTTTTTTTTTCACACTGGGAATTTTTTCAAATATTAAGATAAGTATGAAATTCAAGTTTTATTTAAATTTAAGCAAATATTTGTTTCTTACTATTGATTTTGTAGCTTACTTTTTTAGACTTTAATTTAAAAAAACAAACCAAGTCAAAAACTTTCTAGTGACTTTGTTAGGAAAAAGTTTAAAAAATTTAATAATTCTGTAAGCCGCAAGCTGTATGTATAAATACAGCTTGCGCTTCATAAAATAAAAGAGATTCTAGTCTTTAAAGAAATAAAGAAGCTTACTAAACAAAATTAGTTTCCATTCTCCTCCTCCTCCATTGCCCCCAGTTTCACAATTCTATACGATTTTTCTAATTTCCAACCAAAATTTTAACTTTCAAATTCAGATTCTAAATTTAATCAAAAAATTAAAATAAATAAAAACTTGAATATCAAAATTGAAATGTAAAGATAATCAAATTTTTTTTTGAATTTTACTCTATTTTTCTCATTGAATGCGATTTCGTCACTTTGCTTGACTAAAAATTAGCCTTCACTTTCAAGGTGAAATTATAATGTTAAAATAAAATAAAAAATATATTTTTCAAAATTAATTTTGTTTTTTATTTAAATTTATACTATTGTGAAAAATAAAATATGATATAATATATATTAGTGTTTTTGTTTAAAAACATGGATTTCCTTGAATCTAGTAAGACATCTACGCGAGCTTACTTACGGTAGTTTATCTTACTATATAAAAAATTCAAAATTGAAAAAATTTAGGTATTTTTCTACAACCTTTAACGCTTTTTTAAAGTAAATTGCTCAACTTTGGAGAATTCCTTCAAAGAAAATAGGATTTTTTTTAAAATTCAATTTTAAAGAGAATATTTAACTCTGAAAATTTGACGCAATAAAATATAACGCTAAATTCTTCTATTAAAATCTTCTATTATTAAAGTTTTTTCATTATGGGTTTGACAATGATTATTCAGGTCTTCTGTCGAACTATTTTACTAATAAATCAAAAAAAGTCCGCCTTGGAAATGATAAATCTTAGCCAATATCTCTAAAATTGGGAGCTATTCAAGTATCAGTGTTAGGTCCACTACTTTCTCTTGTTTTTGTAAATGACTTGCCATTTATGTTAGAGAATCTTAGTAAAGAAATGTTTGCTGGTGACACGACAATTTGCTGGTGACAAGTCATTCAGATTAGTCACTCAAATTAGTCTATCTTTTTTTTATAAAATATTGTATCATAATTCACTAAAAAATCTTAAAGTTCAATGGGTAAAAAATTACTAATAAATTTAAGTTATAATTTAAGGAATAGTGTTAATCTAAAGGTGCCAATGTCAAAAACAATTAAAAGAGAAAAAAAATTTGGATATTTTTATTCGAGATTAATTAATAGCTTTGTGATCAAGAGGTTAATGTTGAAATTTTCATCATTTAAGCTCTCACTATTTAATAATATTTGTTTAATTTTTACAGATTTTGTAAAAAAATTTAAAAATTTAAAAATGTCACCATTTTTTTCTTTTTAGAAAATTAAACTAAATTCGAAATATCATAGAAAGTAAGTAAGCTTTTAACTTTGAACAAAAAATCTTTGACAGTCATTATTATAACAAAGGCGAATTTAGTTGTGATACTCCAATTATCAAATAAAATATCCTAAATTTATTAAAATTTTATAAAAATTTATTTTTTGTCCCAAAAAAAAAGAGAATTACCATTCTAAAAAATTAACACCAAATAAAAAAAAAAACAAATCTAAAATAAAGATTTTCTTTCTAAACAACGAAATTCAATTTCCAACTACACCGTAATCTTTTAGAGTAACATTTAGACTCTAATGTTCCATTAAAATAAGTTTGTCTTATTTGTGAATCATTGAATAAACTTTTATTTTGATTAAGTTAAATTTTACATCAAACTAAATAAAAAATTGATCTTTTCTCTAATGAATATTGCTCTAAAATAAATTATATTTCAGATTGAATTTAATTTAAAAATATTACTCTTTAGTGACAAAATCATCGTAGTTTAATAGTTATACAAATAAAGGAAAAAACTACTTGATAGTTGATTTTTTTTATTCTAAATAATGATAGCTTTTAGTAAAAATAGAATTAATATAAAGCAGAAATATGGTCTATTTAAGCAAAATAATTTTTAGAAAAAAATTTTATAATTTAGTTTTTAAATATTAATTAGAAATTATTTAAGTTAATTTTTTTAGATTTTTATCCTAATTAGAAAACAACTTAATAAAAATTATTTGATAAAACTTGGCTTAAATTAAAAAATTGAATTCTAACGATTAATCCATTATGAAAATAATTTATTTTTAAATAGAAATAAATTAAATGTAAAATATGAGTTAATGAAAATTTTAAATTGATTCTTGTGTTTTTAAATATTTTTATTTAGCGATTAAAGGCTATACATAAGTACCTAAGTACAAATTATTCCATGGTTTACAATTAAAAATTTTTAAATTATAGACAATAGTAAAAAATATTTTCGGTTGGGAACAAAAAATTTTAACGTTAAGTAAAAAAGATTATTACTTTATAGTAATAATCTTAGTAAGATATTAGCTATAAGTAAAATTTTAAATGTTTCTTTAAATTGGCAACTCTAAAATGTTACATTAATGTAACAAAATTTTTACTCTAAATGCTTACAGTGTAAAAAATTATCGTTTAAAATTTTATGGGAAGTCTAGTTCTTATTATTTTATATTATTAATTTGTTTAAAAGACAAAAAAATCTACTCGATGAGAAAAATTTAAAAAATAAAATCAAGCTAATTTTTAAAAAAAGTCTGCTTTGCTATTTAATATTTAAAAATTTTCTTTTAAAACATTTTCAAAAGAATGATATTGCAAATTTAAATAATTGAAAGAAAAATATCGGACTTTATTTTTCATATCGGTCCAGAAATAAAACATTTTTGTTTTAGATAAAAAGTTGATAAGAATCACGCCATGTCTTTGTATGGAAAATTGGAAAAACAGGAAGCTGATTATTCGGCTGTTGTCGAAGAAAAAATTCCAGAATGTCAAAAAATGGTCAATGTAAAATTAAAAAAAATTTATTTTCTTAATATTTATTTAATTTAAAAACAAAAATTTTAAGTCTGGTCGGTTGCAAGAAGCGATTGAAGTTTTGCTTCAGTTAGAAAAACAGGCTAGAGTCGCTGGCGACGCTCATTCAACATCACGTATCTTGACCACAATTGTTCGTTTCTGCTTTGAGCAACGCAATTTTGAGGCATTGAACGAAAACATCCATCTTCTTACAAAAAGACGCTCTCAATTAAAACAAGCAGTTACCAAGATGGTCCAAGAGGCATATACATATGTTGACCAAATAAGTGACATGGAAACAAAGCTTAAGTTAATCGACACATTAAGAACAGTGACCGCGGGGAAAATTTATGTAGAAATCGAGCGAGCGCGGCTCACGCGAAAACTCGCCGAATTTAAGGAAGCTGCTGGTAACATTGACGAAGCTGCCTCGATTTTACAGGAACTCCAAGTCGAGACCTTTGGTTCGATGGAAAAAAGGGAAAAAATAGAATTTTTATTAGAACAAATGAGAGTTTGTCTTCTTAAAGGGGACTTCATTCGAACTCAAATTATCAGTCGCAAAATAAGCATTCGATCATTTGAGGACGAAAAATTACATGTATTTTTTGTTGCCATTTTTAAAAAATACTTTTGATTCTAAAAATTAATTTTTAAGGATTTGAAATTAAAATTTTATGAATTGATGATCAAATTGGACCAACATGACTCTAACTACTTTTCTGTGTGTAAACATTACAAGCAAATTTATGACACCCCGCGGATTAAAGAGAATAGCTTAATGATGCAAGAGGCTCTTAAAAACATAGTTATCTATTTATTACTTTCTCCTTATGGAAACGAACAACAAAATTTGTTACACATTGTTAGTCAAGACAAAAATTTGCAACAACTTCCAAAATATAAGTAAAAAAAATTTTAAATTTCAACAATTAAAAATACATTTTTAATTCTATTTTAAAAGTGAGTTGGTGAAATTGATTAAAACCGATGAGGTCATAAATTGGAGAAGTTTGATCGAGCATTTTGAGCAAGACTTGAAAGTTGGTGATTCAAATTTGCCTGCAACAGACGCTTTCAAAAGTGAAGAGGGTGCCAAACGATGGGCTGATTTCAAAACCAGAATTGTCGAACATGTAAAATAAGAATTAAAAATAAAAATAAAATTTTGATTGTGAAAAACTTTTTTAAGAATATGAGAGTCATGGCTAAATATTATACCAGAATTTCGACAAAAAGAATGGCCAATTTGCTGGACTTGACTGAAGATGAAACCGAGGAATTCTTGTCCAATTTAGTGACAAATAAAACTGTCAGCGGCAAAATTGACCGTCTAGCTGGCATAGTGACTTTTGAGAGCCAAAAAGATATCAATGAAGTTCTAAATGATTGGAGCCACAATTTAACAACTCTAATGAAATCTATCAACAATACAACCCATTTGATAAACAAAGAAGAGATGGTCCACGCTGCCAAAGCTTAATTAAATCAACCAATTCGCCTATGTTTATATATTTTTCTTTTTTTAATTTCTTTAATTTATATCTAATTCGACTTAAATATTACGCGATTAAGTGATGAGAACTGAATTCGAGTTTTTGATTTTTTTCAAAGAATGAAAAAAATTTTTTTTTAAATAAAGTTATCACATACATTTAAAAAAAGCTTTCATATTTAAATGTGATTGAAAAAATTTTTCGAGCTCATCAACTTAGTTAAAAGATAATTCATAATAAAATCAATTACTAATAGTACTGGAAAATGGTAAAAAAACCATGCCAGACTAAAAATTAATTGATTCTTTATTTGATAGAAAATAAATTAGATTTTACTTGGTCAAGCAAAGTATAAAATAGTTTTTTAAAAACCTTTGTTAAAAATTTTTTAACCGAAAAATTTCTTAGCATTTTTAATCAGACTTTTATTAAATTCATAATTCAGAGTCTAAGTCATGAATGGCTTTATTTCTTATTGAGTCTTTAAGTAGATTATTATTTGTTTGTTTACCAACGCTAATGCCAACGTTACACCACTGCGTAAAAAGGGGTCAAAGGTAGAGTTGAAAAATTACAGGCCAGTGTCACTTACATCAGTCCCTGGTAAGATTATGGAGAAGATTTTAAGAAACGAGCTCATCCAGTACCTCATCGTAAACGAGCTTATTAGCAGAAAACAACACGGTTTTATGCCAAATAAATCATGTACCACAAATCTTATCGAATTTTTAGATAAAGAAACGTTTGAAGTAGAAAAAGGAAATTCAGTTGATGTTATATATACAGATTTTTCTAAAGCGTTTGACAAAGTACCGCACAAAAAACTTCTCGCAAAGCTACTCGCATAATTAACGATCAAATGCACTCATGGCTTAGTTCATTCTTAATCGGTAGAAAACAACGAGTAATAATGGGTGAAACCGTCTCAGATTGGGAAGATGTGTCGAGTGGAGTTCCGCAAGGGTCAGTCCTTGGTCCTATTCTATTTGTAATTTACATAAACGACTTAGTCGAAGTATTAAAGGAATTTAATCTATCGTACGCGGACGATTTGAAAATAATCGGATCTCTAAGTCCAGACTTAACCACACCACTTTCTGTACAAACCGAGTTAAACAACCTGACTACTTGGACAGATCTATGGTCTACTGATCTAAATTTAGAAAAATGCATTGTAATGCACATTGGTAAAAAGAACCCTAATTTTCAATATCAAATGATTAATCAAGCAAATGGTCTTTCTCATACTCTAAGCGAAACGATTGAAGAAAAAGATCTTGGTGTTTATATAACAAGTGATCTAAAGTGGAAAAAACAATACTCAGCAGCATCGGCAAAAGCAAATAGAGCACTAGGTATGATAAAGCACACTTTTAAAAACTTAAGTGTTTTTTCGCTTAGACTACTCTATACAGCACTAGTCCGTCCTCATTTAGAATTTGCTGTAAGTGTCTGGAGCCCAATAGCAAAAGGTGAAAAGGTGCAACGTAGAGCAACCAAGTTTCTAAGTTGTCTAAAAAATCTACCATATGAATCAAGGTTAAAGATCTTAAATTTGACTTGAAGAAAGACGTAAAAGAGGTGATCTAATCCAAATGTACAAATTAGTCAAAGGTATGGAAAATATAAATTTAATAAACGGAATTAATTATGCGAAAACAACAACAGGGCCAGCTAGTAATCTGAGAAGACATGACAAGAGGCTAGTAAGAGAACTAAACAAGAATGGTCCGCATCGCTTTAACTTTTTAACAAACAGAGTAGTGGACATATGGAATGGTTTGTCAACACGAGCTATAAATGCGGTTTTACTCAATGGTTTCAAGGCAATAATCGACAAAGAAGTTTTTGGAATAAATAGAATCAACGACTGCTAAGGCTCTTAATGGGCCAGACGTCATATTCGGCGTTGGTATAGCGTTCATTCGCTGTACAGCAGTTTATACTACTACTAGTACTACTACCTGTGCCGAGCTAAAGCTCCTTCAGATTTAAAAAATAAAAACCAATGGTAAATAAAATAAAATAACAATTTTATGCCAAAATGACAGGTGCAACATGTTTAAGTATTGAACAGATCAGGAAAGAAAGAAGAAATAATAAGGTAGCAATTACACAATGGAGTAGGGTAAATAATTTTTTATTTGTTTTTATATTTTCTATTCTATTAAACAAAATTTATAAAATGTACGCATTGAGTTAAACAAAAAATTAATAAAACAAAGACAAACTAATTAACGTAATAATTCTTACCACAAAAATAAAAAAATAAAAAAAATTTTATGACACTAAATGAATTAAAGTATTACTTACTAACTTTTGAAAATCTAATATCATCTGTATTGATAATTGTAGTATTAATACTTGGTTGAGATAGTTCTTGGATGTTTTTTCATGATTTAATTGTGTTTAAATTGATATCAATGTTTACTGGACACTGTCTTAATCTTGTGGTTCTGACTCATGTTAAAATTCTGCTTCGATGTAATCATCTTGATAGTTCAAAGCAGACTTTGCTTTATTTGATATTTCTAAAAGCTAATATCTATAAACTTTTCGATTATGTGAACACAATTATAATTTTTTTGACAGCTTCTACAATTACATGAGGTTTGTTTATAATTCTATTATTCAAGAAAAGTTTGAAAAATTGAGGAACTGTCAAGACAATCCTTTAAATGGAAACATTATAATTTTTATTTTTGCTATTTGGATTGTACTGTGCAATTAAAACGACTGGTAGGACCTAACATTTGATTTTTCTATTTCAGTTTGTATTGAAAATAGCTCAAAGATCTCTTTCGGTTTCTTACCTTGATAACTGCTTACCAATGATGTAATAAGGAAAATCTTTGTTTTTATGACCATAATGCATCACCTCCCATCTTGATGTGCTGAAGAGAAGAAGCCAATTGTGAGACCACTTGAATTTTAAACTAAAATTTTAAAATCCAAATTTAATATCTAAAATTTAAAATTAAATTTGGACTAATTTCGGTATGTATTGACGATCTGAATACAATCCGACAACCTGAATCTTGTGTTGTTTTTTTTTTAAATGATTTTATTTAGTGGAATATCATGATTTAATCATTTTGTTCAGTTTCTTGAGATATTTTAATTTATTTATTCTTTTTATTATATTTTTTTGGTAAAAATTATCAAAATTAAAAGAAAAAAATTATTAAAAACACATGAATTCGGAGTATTTTCATTTTTTTATTTATTCTTTGTTAAATATTTATAACAAAGAAAAATTGTTAATTAATAAATAAAAATTAAAAAATAATTATCTATTATTGAAATTTTTAAATCATAAATTAAATAAAAATCTTTCAAAAATTGTAGAGAAATTTACCAGCTTTAATTTAAAACAGAAATCATTAAGATTGAAAGATTCCGATGTATATTAGACTCGAAATTAATATATCTGACTATACTTTATGATTTGGGGCACTATGCTTTACAAATTATTAATTTCTAATTTCCTGAAGGTAATATTCTTGCTTTTGGAAAAATTATTTGATTGATGCTGATTTATATTGCAGATTTTAAATCTAAAAAAGGTGAAAATATGCTTGAGAATTCGATTGTTTGAATTTTTTTCCAAATGCTAAAAAAATTTTAAATAAAATATTTGATCAAGAGTTTAGCATGCTCATGCATTTAATTTTTCATTTAATTTATTTTAGAATTTATCTCGTCTTAAATATTATCAAAATTTAGTAAAACATTTAAATTTAAAAGTTTTTCGCATTTTTAACACTTAAATTCTGGATTAAGAAAAATTTTGATTTTTTCTGGTAAAATTTTATTTTTTTAAGACACCAATAATAAAAAAAAATTGTCCTAAAATAAAGTTCTTAAAAGTTTTTAAATTTTTTTATTAAGCTGTGTCACTATTTAAAATTTTTAAATTTTCAAATATTTTCAAAATAAACATATGAGATTTTTAATTTTTGAAAGCTTTTCCTTATTTTAAAGCCATCATCAATTTAAATATCTTTTTGCAAACAAATTAAAAAGTTTTATAAGTAGGGGATCAAAAATTCATTTGAAAACGAAAATATTTTGTGACCATCGATTTAGTGATTAGTATTGTTCACAGAATCGGCACAATACTACTTTTAACAGAGTATGTGAATACTTGTTAGTGGGTAACTGCTATCACTGATTTCTCATATACATGGAGACTTTCTATGTATAGGTTTTGTGAAATTCAGTAAATTGTTAAAAAGAACAAAAAAAAATGTAAAAAAATTGATTAACTTTTTTCTAAAGGTTTAAACTAAGTTCTGTAAATGCAACATTCAAAGTTGCATCAAATATCTAAGTCTTATAGATTTACAGAGTTTAGCAGAAATTAAATTTCAATTTAATCAAGCGAAGTGCATTTTGCAGATATTTTGCACACCTTTAGAAGAACTTTACAGTTGATGCAACTTTGAATGTTGCACCATGCTGCTTTCACAGAATTAATTTTAAGCCTTTAGAAAAAAAGTTATTTAATTTTTTTAACTTTGTCCTGTTCTTTTGTACTGAACTTAACAAAACCCTAAATATATAAGTAGAAAATTAGTAGTTGTCCTAATAATTGCAACTTTAGAAGTTCAAAAATTTAATATTAAACACTCAAAGGCTGGGGGAGTTTTTTTGGCAATTTTTGTTTCTCTTTTTGCATTAAAGGAAACAAATTTTGAGCTTTTTTGACTTTTAATATTTTACCATTTTTACATAAATTTAGGCAAAAATGGTAAAAGGACATTTACTTGAAGAAGGCTTTTCGTAGCCTCATTTTGAGTTCAACATTGGTTATACCTTAAGCTTCTTGTTCAACGGAGTGAACTAAAAAAAATAATAGCTCTAAAAAAATCTATTAGGTTTTTTCTTAGCACCTTTAATAGCAAAAAAAAATCTGATGAGAAAAAATTTTTGGTGTTCAAAAATGGCTGTCCGAAAATAATATAAAAAAAAAATGATTAAATTTATATAAAATTTTGGAAATTTGACACGATGTACAAAATTATCTAGTTTTTTAAAATGATAATCTTTTTTTTTAATTTTTTTTTGCAAGACAAGCTATTAGTCATTTTTCTCTGATAATTTTTGATAAAGTTTATTAATTGTCTTAAAATTTTGCACTTATTAAATTGAATTTAAGCTTTTAGTTAAGAGGCACTTTGAATATTTAAATAAGAATTTTACTGATTTTTTTTCATAATTTTTTAATTTTTAAGCTTTTTTAAAAGAAAAATAAATAAGAATTTAAAATATCATTCTATAAAAAGCATATCATTCAAAAGCTAAAAATATAAGCTTCGATTTAATACACAATATTTACTAGTTGTACAGTGTCAGTTTAAGTTCATTTAGGTTCCTTATTTTCTGCACATTTTTTTGTGAGCTCTTGACTTTTTTGTTAAATTTTTTCCCAAAAAATTCGCTCATCATCCAACTTTACTTCTTCAATTAATTCTACTATGTTTCCAAACATGTTTGGTCGCATATTTGCTACACACACTTATTTCATATGAAATATTCACATGGATTCAATGATTGAGAGTCTTCCAACAAGGTTAAGTTTTATCCATCTAACAAAAACCTCCGAAGAAAACAAATTGTTGCTCATTTTAATCAAGATTCTTTACAGGATGATGTATCGAACTAACATTGGAAGTTTCATTACCACTGAGGACAAGAAAGTCTTAGTGTATGGATGGAAAAATATTTTTAAAAAAGAGTTTTTTATTTTTGAAAACTAGATAAAATTTCACAAAAACTGTTAAATTTTCATCATTTAATCTTTTTGAGATCACAAATATTTTTTTGTTGTTGAAATTTTGGACCACAGTTCAATTCAATTTAATTTACTAAAAAATCTAGATCATCTGAAATAAACAAGTAAATCTTTAATAAATAATACTAAATTTACTACATCCTTAATTTGGGCATAAATTTTAGTCGTCAGTAAAAAAGTTGGTACGAAATTTATTAAATTTAACAGTGAAAGAAATCAATTAAAATTTATTTATTTTTAAATAAATATATTTATATATGATCAAATTTAACAAATAAATAAAAAAATATATAATCTCATTTATAAACTCTATTCAAGACATTCGTTGCTTATTATTTGCGTCTCAATTTGTTCTACAATTATCCTCTTTTTGTTTTTTGCTATAAATATTTTTCAAAGAATAAAATAAAATAAAATTCTCATTAAACTAATCTAGGAAAATTTAAAAAGAAACAGGAAAAAAAATCCAAAACTTCTATCTAACAAAATTCAATTGACCACTTTTGCGATGCTTTATTGGCAACTTTACAATCGATGACAACAGCATATCTTTGATTCGGTGGCTCATCGACCAGCACATAGTCCAACACCAGATCATCGCTGAGACCACTCACAATGGTTTGGTCAGCACCATTCAAATACCAACTGCAATTAGTGGTTTTGACATTGGGCCAAAAAGTGACGGGCGACTTGGCATTGAGACTGGAAGCGGCCATGCAATGTCCACTTCTGATGATCTTGTTGGCTATGCATCCATTAATCAAGTAGTAGTACCACAGTTGCTCGTCATTGGCGCTCTCTTTCTGCAAGCTTTGGTCCTCAGGCGCCCCATTGTTCAAAGCACTGCTCTTGGGCATCAAATAGAACCTAGGTCCTTTGTTTATGGTCTGCGTGGCTCTGTTTCCATTCAGGCGTCCCTTAATACTGCTATTCTTGATTCTCTTCTGGTTCTCTTCGATCTGCTCTTTGAGCGTTGCCTGGCTGGTAAAATCGACTGCCTGCAGCACCAGGCCAGTCGATTGATTGACTATGAAAAAGTAGCCGGTCCGGTTGGTCAAATCGGCCTGCACGTTCAGCCTTGCCGAGCACGTGTCCAAAAACTGGTGCATCTCCTCAACAAACAGATTGGTCTTGATGCTTTTGATTTGGTCTTGGCGGCACCCGTGGCTCCTGGTGTCTGTGCGCCGCGTCGACGATGATCGGCTCACCGGGCGCGAGTCCTTCTCGCCATCGCTCCTATTCTGCACATGATAGAGCGTGACATGGTTGGCCGACCAGCTAATCGGTCTGTAGCGGTCGGCCGAGAACGTCAACGACAGCAAAGACGGATTGAGGGTGTCATTGAAAAAGTTGGAGCCGTGCATGCTGCCGTTGTTGAGACCATTGAGTGTGTGCGTGATGGTGGACAGAGTGGTCGTTTCGCGGTAGAAAACAATCAGTCTGTGCATCAAATCGAGTAGAATTGCGCCTATTTGCACCAGCTGCAGTTGCCGAGTGAACAATTTGTAGGAAACAAAGTCGTACTTGACGTATTTGTAGTAGTTTTTAAGCAGGTTGACGCCAATGAACGAGTCGTGGGTTGACGGTGTAATTGACACCACGCTGGTCTTCCAGTTGGGCTCGCAGAAGCCCGACTTGCTGGTGATCAGCCAGTTCAGCTTGAACAGACTCTGGTCCAGCTCGGCGAGGACCACTGGCGAGTTGAATGTGCTCAAAATGGTTTGAAATTCGATGGAATACTTGAGCGGGTCGGTGTCCGGGCTGCTCTGGCGGCTCAGTTTGCTCCAGCTCTTCAAAAACGAGTCAAGGTAGAAGCAGATTTTTTCCACTTCCAACTCGAGCAAATTGTAATCTGAATTGTTTATTTCGTGAGCTTGATTTTGGCCCATGCTGGGCTGCTTGTGAAAATTGCTCTCCAAATTGGTGGTGGACGAAGCGGCTGATATTTGCCTGCTGTGCTGTCCTGGCAATGTTAAGTAAATCGATTTGGTCTCGGATGTTTGGTCAGTGACGGTAATGTTGGGCTGCGAGCCCGATTTTGACTTTGACCTATTGAAGTGAAAGCCGCGGAAGCTTTTGGTCTTTTTTTTCTCTTCTTTGAGCGACTGATTGTCTTTGCTTTGAAGCAGGGGAGATGGCGGCTGGGATGCCGGGCCCGCCAGGCTCTTTTCCTCCTCTAGATTTTCCAGCAGTTTTTTTAGCTGAGCTTCTTGTTTGAGAGCGCGCGACGTGTCCAGCAGTCTGGTCAGCTCGTTTATAAAATCGCTGTTTCGCTTCAGATTGTAGTCTATGTGGCAAAGAGCGTTTTGGACCAGACCGACCAGGTTTGGCTCGCTTGGCTGACTTGGCGCGCCGAACCATTCGCATGGTTTGTGCACAGTAACAAAGTCGACTATTTTGTCCAGAATTCGCTTCAGATCGGTCTCTTCGATGTCCGGCTCGTTGTAATTCACTTTGAATGACTGGTTTCGCCTGGGAAGTTTGGAAGACATGGGTTTCTTGGTGCCCTCGGCGTCGGCCTGCTCGCTGCTCGGCTCTGCTTCCGCTTGGCTTTGTTGGCACACATAAAGTTTTATTTCGTCAAAACACTGCAGTATGTTGATGTTGGTGCGGCGAATTGCGTGGTTGGGGTCGTGTTTGCACGAAACAGTCCGGAGGAGACGGTCGCACTGTAAATTGGCCGAGTACGACGGGTCCTTTTCTTTTTCTTCCTTCAGCTTTGAGGTTAATTGTTTTGAAAGCATTGCTGGCTAATTAAAACAACGAAATTAAATAAAAATTAACTCAGAAATCTAAAAAATTTATTTTTTTTCTTCATTTTTTTCCTTTAAGGTTTTATAGAAAAGTTTTTTTTTTTGGTTTTTATTTTTGATGACGTCCGTTCAGGTATATTTGATTTTTTGATTAAAAATCTCGCACTAAAGATAAATTTAGGCAAATTTTATCATTCAATAAAAAAATGAACAGATAGCATTTGTTGATACCTAGTTTTATTTTACCATATTTTGCTTTATCTTAGCAAAATTGAAAAAAAAGTACACAATAAAATTAAAATTTAAAATACTTTTTGATATTTAAATTATCTTTTTAATTCGAAAAAAAGAGCATCAAACAGAATATCAACAAAAAACTCAAGCTTTAAAAGATAATTGCTCCCCATTGACGTAAAAGGATCTAGTGATGTAAATAACAAAAAATATCAAACTAATTAATGCTTTTATTTTAGAGACTTTGAATAAAATTCTATTTTTTGGTTTATTTTTTTGAATAAAATCATCAAACCTAATCATGCATTTAAAAAGATTCATTTTTTGTTAAAGTTTATTAAATTTTTTAAAGGTTTTTTTTTAATCTAAATTTAATTGATTCATGATTAAAAAAAATTAGTTTTCGTGGTCCAGAAATAAGCTTCCAAAAACCAAAAAATTTCCCACCTAAAAAATCTCAGATTTTTTTGCTACAGACAATAAAAAATAATAAATTTCCAAGTCATCGCTCATAAAAAAAATATTTTTATAGACATCTAATAAATTTTATCCCAATCACTGTGCCTTTTTTACGTAAGATATAGTAAATTTATCATATTTAAAAAATAATTTCTTTTAAAATGTATTTAAAAATTAGAAATTTTTGAGAAAAATTTTTTTTTGGTAATCTTTCTACTCTAAAGTTACTGAAATTTTGATAAATTTTATTTATTTTGGTCAAAAAATTAATAAAAGTAAAGTTGGAAGAGTGAAGTTCCTTTCAATTTGACCTTTTTAATTCAACTAGATTCGCATACCTTTTTTTTAAGGGGAAGCTACATATCCCTTCTTTAAACAGTGTTATTCAAAATTTACCTGTATTAAAACGATCAAATTGTAAGAAACTTTTCTCCCCTTTCAAAAAAAAACGGAAAATTTGTTAAATTTAATTTGGTTTTCAAATTAAATGAATATTAAAAAAGTTAAAAAATTAAATTAGTTGAAGCATTCACCATTTAAATGTAAAAAATCATTAATTTACCAAATTTTACGTAAATTGTTGTAAAATTAAAAATGTCAAAAAATTTAAGAGCTTTAAAAGCTAATTATACAATGTAAATTTAACAAATTCATTTTGATTTATTTTATAAATAGAGATTATTGTACATCATAAAATGCTTTAGACCTTTAATTTTACAACAATTTACGTAAATTTTTGTAAAAAACAAAAATAGAACATCACTGTAAATCAGATATTTTTTCTGGTTATCAAAATTTTAAAAAATCTTATAAAGCTTGAATCAGATCAAAGTTATTTGAAATTTTATTTTTTTTACTACAGGAACAAAACCTCGGCACGTTTTTGCTTCTTTAACAAAGAAATTAGGGTGACTTAATTACTTAAGACTTTTTTGTTGCCCAAAACTCATAATTTAATCTGATTCTAGATTTTTTTAATTGCTATTGTTCCACATAATATATTCAAAAATTTCTTTTTTCAAAACCTTAATAAAATTAACAGTTTGTAATTGCTATTTTTAAATTTAACCAGCATCTGACCCTATTTTTTTATTATTTAGAACCTAGCATAAAAAATAATTCAACACTAATCCGCTCATGGTTTGCTGACAGAATGAAGATCATGCGATTTATTGATTATATTGGGTTATGTTTTCAAGAAAATTCGTGCTTTTTAAACAAATTTTTCTCATTAAAAAAAAGATCTATTTGTTTAAATGATTTATTTTTTTATTAATAGATATTTCAAAATTAATCTTAATTGAAAGTTTTATTTTAATTTATGTTCACTGTTTATAAAAAAAAATTTGAATCTAATTGAAAATTTTCCTAAAATTGAAATCAATATGATCTTACACAATCTGTTTCTAAGGTAATATTCTTCTTAAAACCGATAGTTTACTCAAGATATTATATTTAAGTCTGCTTAAAATTATTTTTTTTCAATAGAGCTTGGTATTGTTGTGTGCTTTAGCTTACCTAAAGAGAGCTTTCATTGACAAGTTTGACACAACCCCTAGTCAACGGTTTGGCAAAAAAACATCCGACTTGCTTTGAAATCATTTAAAAAGCAATTACGGTAATTGTATTTTTGTAGCGAAAAGTAAAAAAAAATTGCTACCAGCTCATTTAATCGACTAAGTTTCTAACAAAATACAAAAAGATAAAACTAGTAGAAAGCGTTGTTAGAGCTGTCAAAATGAGATCGAACTTAAAAAATCGATTTCTACTTTTTTTTTGTATTTTGCTAATTTTAAAATGTTTATTTTTCTTTGGGTCCTGAAATTTTGAATTCCATTACATAAAAAAATAAATGCGCTGAATTTTGTTTCATCATTATTAGTTGTTGCTTCGTTTCCTCATATTAATTCCTTTGCTTCAAATGCACTCCATTGATGGTAACACATTTTTTATGATTCAGATTATAATAGAAGTTACGCACAAGGTACAGATGAAGAAAAAAAAGAAACTACGTGATTTATGCTTTGCTATTACTCTGAACAAACTGCTGCTTTTGAATCCATGCAGCAGATTGATTATAGGTTCTTTTTGGAATAACTTTGGATCAGTTGCATCCAATGCTTTAGTAAACAAGTGGCTGGTTAAATCACTTATGGAGAAATTCCTGCAAAATTTCTAATTATCTCGAAACTAAACAAGCCAGAACTTGAGATTTAGCTATTTCTCTATTCAAAATAAATAATAATCTAGCTAAAATTCTTGATAGACTTAACTCTATTCTAACCAAGTCTGCAATTAGATATCATTCAGATTCATTAGAACCAGCTCGGTTAGATTAAAACTTTGATTAGGCCTCGATCTTTGCATTGATTCCATTGCTTCTAAAATATTTTATGCTAAAAATTGTTTATCTCTTTAGGCTAAATCAAGATTCAGGTAGTCTCGCTATGATTTCTATAAATATTTTGTACTAAATTCCTCGGATAAATTGATTAGAATTAGAGCAAAAATTTTGCGAATATCTAAAAATTAGCCAAAGAACTTGGTGTCTGCAAAAAGTGCACAATCCAGGCTTAATTGACTTTTGAATTCGCCATTTTGAGCTGGATTTTCAGACCCTGCCGAACAAGATTAGAAATTTTTCTGAAAATTTGTTTATAGAATTAGTCGAAATTGTGCTTATTATTAAACAAGTCTTGTTTGGATTCTTTGTAATAACCTTAGAAAGAAATTAATTAATTAAATCTTACTATTTTTATTTTCAAAAGGGAAACTATTAGTAAAACAAAACTTTTGATTTTGAATGATTGGAATCGTTGATTCTTTAAACAAAAATTTATAAACAGAATAAATTTGATTAATTACACGCCAATAGCTAACAAATGTTCAATGATTGATATTTCTTTCTAAATTTCTTTCTTTTCTTCAGATTTTCTTTTTATCGTTTTTAAAAATAAACTCTTTTTAATAATTTAAAATAATTTCTATTTTTTTCAAGTGAAATTTGAGGATTTTTTTGATCTTTTTACAAAAATTTATTCTAAATCGCAATTTTTTTCAAATAGCCCACTGAAAATTTTTCTCTTATCTGGATGAAATAAACAAAGTTTGCTATCTTTAAAGTTGATGATTTGCATTTGGTTTACCAAGCGAAGCTAACCTCCGAAAAATCCCAAAATTTTAACCCAATTTTACTCATTTGTTAAAGACATTAATTCTATTTTTGTATCTTTAAAATAAAAAATATATGATATTTTTTATAATGTTCAAAATATATTTTAAAGGCCTGTGATAACAAAAAAAATGTTCTATTAATTATTTAAAACTCTGCCGAGGCAAACAATAATCATAGAATTATTTTATTACTCGATGGTTTCAGCATAATTAAAAATTGTAAAGTATATAGAAAAATTTTCCTATCAGATAATATTTTTTAGCCGCGTTCGCCTTGGGACTTAATGACGCTTTTTTCTCCAAAATGCTCACGGATTCTTATCAAATTTAGAATTAAATGCATAAACTAATCGAATTTATTTATTCTCTTAATTTTAAATTGTTTTCTTAGGATTTTTTTTATTATGCTGACAGTTTTTTTTAATTAAAAAAAAACAACTTCCAATCTTTGAAACAGCTGGCTTCCATTTGCGTAAAAAAGGTGAAAACTTAGAAAAAGAACTTGTTATATAGATCGGTTAATTTTCATGAGAAATTCTCCGAAATGGATAAATATTTGCCATTCGGCAATGGTAAACTGATGCTTGGTAAGTATTTAAAATTAAAAATTTTCCAAATCTGTTGTAGTTGCTTCATTGGAATCTTCTGACTTATAAAGAACATTCAGAAAAGCGTTCGTATCGAATTATTGAGATTCTGTCTAGAAAAGAACTTTTTATTCCTTTAAATTCATATAAAACATGTTTTGTAAATTTATTACAAGATTTAAAAACCTTAAATGGAAAAAGAAAATTTTTGAAAAAATATCGAATTACTAAACATAAACTCAACAAAAAAACAACTCGTTTGAATTGATTTTCCCTTGTGATTCTAAAAAATTGATTAAGTTAAAAAAAAATTTTAATTTAATATTGGATAATTTTTATTTATAAACTGGTGTCTTAATTACATTGTCAAGTTTTTCGATTAATAAAATAATCAAAATTTCTGTCTTTACTTTAATAAAATTCCGTCTGATTGACAAAAATAAAATTGATTGATTTTTTTAAATTAAACTGTCTAAAAATGTGGCTGATTTTCAGAAATTTTATTTCCTAAAAATTAAATATCTAAAATGGTTAGCACCAATAATGACATTCAGTAAGCTCATTTTGATTTCATAGCAATTTTGCGGTGATTATCCAGATAGTGTTCTACAAGTTTATTTAAATAATAAATATGCTATTGTCATTTTTTCCTTCTAAGCGATCTGATACATTAATTTGGAGGAAAAAAGAGACAAGTTTAACGATACATTGAAAATTATTTATTAACTATAATCCAATAGTACTTATCATGCAACATTTTTTGAATAGAGATTTTAAAGGAGATAATGAAAATATTTTATTTTGCGATCACGAAAAAGAGTATACTGATGAAACTTATAGAAAATTTTTTAAGTCATAAAATAAAAATTGTCTAAATTTTATTTAAAAAAATTTAATCAAATAAATGATATAATTGTAACTGAGCGGATATAATCTACATTCAATAGTATTAGTATGCTTTATTATCGATCCGAAGTCGAATCAAGTAGTTTTAAGCATAAATTATTTTACGAAATTAATATATTTTAATAAAGTTAAAATGATTAGTAGCAAAGAAACAATTTCTCATGTTTAATTTTTAAATTTTATTAATTAAATTTCTTCATATCGGGCTGTCTATTGCGGATAATACTATGAAGTGAAATTTTATTTAATACTATTCAATCTTTAATTAATCTATTCTCCAAAGTCAATCTTGTTCATTTAAATTTCAATTAATAAGTTTATTAGTTCATATAGCCGAATTATATTAGACAAAATTATTAATTAAAAATCAGAATTTAGCGTCAGAGAACTGCAAAAAAAAAATTTGAAATTCAAATCAAGTCTTAAAAGAATTTAAATAAAATAAGTCTCATCAAGGATACGCTGGTTACATTCATAAAACTAATCGAATAAACAAAAACTAAAAATATCCATCTAACTAAATTATTTTTGAAAATAATTTCCTTTTCAAAATGAACCGTTTTGAGTTTTTGAAAAAATTTCATTCTAAAAAAGTGATCAAATAGAAAAAAGAAAAAATTGATTAAATTAAATTAGCCATTTTCGAAGGTATGATAGAATAATTGAAATGAAGCTCATTTATAAGTTTTCTTTACATCTATTTAAAAAAAAACAAATATTTACCAAGTACTAATAATTTATAAATTTGTTTACTAAATGAAAAAACCAATATTCAAAATACTTCATTTCACGTAGCTTATGTAACTTTATTTATAATGAATCAATTTTTGTTGTATGTCTCCGATCGTGCATATCCTGGTTTTCAATTTAATTTTTATAAACCCATTTCATAATTAAATTAATGTGATCAAAAGTCAGTACTGAACAATTTTAAAATTCGGTCCATTGGGATCATTCATAATTTTTTTTCTAATAAAAACTATTGTTGTTTTTTAAAATTAAAGATGGTTCAAATTAAGAATAATAGGAGAGATAATTGTAGAATAAATTTGACAAAATTGAAAAAACGATGGACAAAAAAGAAAAATTGAGCCGAAAAATTTTCGCTCTGAAAATTATCATATTTCCTTGCTCGATATTGCCCCCTTAAAGACCGAAACACAGCTGGTGCCTGCAACAAACATCATGCTGTCCATGTTAAAACATTCTTTAATTACACCTAAAGATGCGTTTTAAGCATTGAGTTAAATTAAGTTTTCTAAGTTTAATGCGGCATTATAGCTTGGGATTTTTTCCAAAAATTAAAAATAAAATTAATATTATTTCAATTTTTCTTTGTATTCAAGTTATAGCGCTAAATGTAATGTAAGCTTCTAAAAAATATTTTTTTTTATCGCTTATGGCCGTCTTCTTTAAATAAATTAAAATATTTGATTGAAAAAATATTATGATACAATTTTAAAATGAATTTGATTTAATTTTTTGAATTACAAAATGTATCAAACGTTGAAATTACAATGAAAAAGTGCGAAGTTTTAAATCATTTTCTCAGTCTCAAATAAAACAATAATCTTAATATTGCTTAAGTTAATATTGCAAGCATTTTCAAATTTTAACTTTATAGTGAAATATAACGAGTTTAATTTTTACTTGGAAATTTGAAATAAATATTGAAAATTTTTTTTTTAAATTTTATTTAATCTATTTATTTAGTTACCAAATTCTGGTAAAACTGCTAATTTAGCTATTTGATTGAATAAAGCTTTTTAATAGAATGCCTAATGTTCGAAGCCGATTTAAAAATAAACAATTGAAGTTAATAATTTTTTTGTTTTTTTTAATTTGAAAGAGCTCTAGAAATAGCATTTGCTCTACTCTGTTTGACCTGGTATTACCCTTTCAACAATCCCAAGTACCCAAATGCGCTCAATACTTAAATATTTGCCTTTAAACAAAATTTATAAAAATTAAAGATAACTAAAACTAATTTTTCACCCTTCAAGTGTTTGATCTTCGGGAACATTTATACATATATTTTGCAAATTTTACCTACTACGCCCAACTTTGAATTTTTTTTTGTAGATTTTTTTTTCTATTTTATTTTTGAATATTACATTAATACATTACATTATTTTCTATCTTATAATAATTATTACATTAGCTCTTTTCTAAATAGAAGAAAAAAATTTCAAAATAGGAAAACGATTTTTAGATTTGGTGAACTAATAGTTCATAAAACCTTAGAACAAGAATTGTTCCAGTAACAGGTGAACAAACTCAAATTCAAAATTTATAAAAAAAACATTCAAAGGCAAAATGTATCACCAGAAAATTGTTTTATGAATGTAACCAGCGTATCCAGCGTAGTTTCTCATGCTTGCAATATAAACTTAAAATTATTTTTTTTTGAAACTGAAAAAAAATATTTGAAACATCGCACTTTTTCAATGTTATTTCAACATTGGATACATTTTGTAATTTCTAACACAAAAAATTAAACCATTTTTTATACACTCACAAGTTATTTTGTTTATTTAACATAATAAAATAAAACTAAGATAATATTAAACACATGAAAACATGGCCCATAAATATTTTCAGGTAAATATTTTTTTATAATTCTTTAGTAAAAATTATAAAGAAAATTTACGTTAATTAACGCAAAATTCGAGTTTTTTAACAGGTAAATTATTGTAAAAGTAATTAAAAATAGGAATTTTTATTTTATTTAATATTATAATTTAATCTTATAAAAATTTTTTTTTTTTTGTTAACTTATTTTTACGTAAAATCACCAAAAATTCTAAATTAAAATTAAGATCAGATAATTATTAATTTTAAGTAACAGGACCAAATAGATTACCTTAAAGTTAAAAAAAGTACAGAAAGGATTTTTAACTTTTTATATTCTCATTGTCTATTCCTCGAAAAATTCTGCAACTTAATTTTTTTTTCATTATTAATTATATTGAACTCCATTACCATATTAATTGAGTCATTTAACTATTTACATTTGTTCATTTATAAAAAAATTAACTAGTTCTACGTCTTTTGTATTCTTCGATTTATTTTTTTTTTGCCAATATTAAATTTACGTTAATAAATAAAAAATAATATTATTGAATTTTCATAACTTCTTTTATTAATGATAAAATTTAGAAAAAATATAACTAGCCCTAAAATTTTTTTAATATTTTTGTTAGCTGAGGATTTTTCAACATTTTTTTATTATTAGGTTGTAGGTCTTTTAATCAAAAAAAAATATTTGAGCTATTTACCAAGCTAATGAATAAATACTTTTTTTACAGAGATCATTCATTTAAAAAAAAAATCTAAAATATAAATTTTCTAATCACCATTTAGTCTACTTGAGTTGTTCAAAAGTCATAAGGTCAAAAATTTTGAATATATGAAGTCGATCACTGATACAAAGGCTTAAAGTCTAAAATTTTTAAATTAGATTTAATTTTACTTTGAATTTATGATAATCTACAACTTTAAAGTTTGAATATTTACACCCTTTTTAAAAAAATTATTCACAATCCTTTTTAATTTTGCACAAGTCTGAGAACGATTTATTCGTTCTTTTCGCTTAAGATTTAAATCACTGCCTAATAAAAAATATCAATGAATTTTAAATTGTAATTTGTGTTATTTTATTATTATTTATTTAGAATTATTTTATTATGTTTTTGTATAAAATTTCACAATCACATTTTTTCATTTATAACACAAAAAGTGAGAAACGGAGTCCCTGAAGGTTCAATTCTTAGCCCCTTTTTATTCATCATATTCAAAAAGTTGCAAATGGTTTTCAACTTACCAAAATGTAAAATTATGCATACAATGCTAGATGTAGATGACTCAAGACACAAGAAAGCTGAAACGAGTTCCAAAATAGACCTAAGTGTACAAATAACCTCAAATTGAACGAACAGCCAAAAATTGCAGCAGCAAAAGCACTTCCTATGCTAGACTCTCTCTAAAGAAAATTCAAAATCTGGAATGTCTTTTAAGACACTCTATTGTTTATACGTAAGGTCTCATTTAGATTACAAAACAAAAAAGACACTAAAATACTGGATCGGGTTCAAAGAAGAGCTACAAAATATGTCAATGGCTGGCGACTTCAAAAAGAAAAAATATATACAACTTAGAATTTACTTTTTCCACTTTTTTTAATTTTCCAGAATCAGAAATCCAATTTTGATGCAAAATTGAATTTTTTTTTTAATAATTTCATTAATTTATTTTATTATTTAAAAAAAATTTTGGGCAATGCCGATTCTTGAAAATGGTTCATTGAAATATCGTCTCATTTTGGAAAGATTAGTTCGCTAATATTAATTAATTAAAATTTTTTATTTTGGTGAAAAATGGATGATTTATTTTGAAGAAGCTGACCTGATGTCATTCACTTTTGAAAAAAAAAAGGTCACTAATTTGATATTTCCCTCACTGCGAAGAAAAATTTCACTATTTTGATAAAAATAAAATCTAATCTAATCTATTAAAGTTATGTGTAATTAATTGAATAAACAGCATTGATTTTCTACGAGGATCTAACGATATTTTACGTAAATTAAGGTTATTTTACGTTAAAAAATGTAATTATACGATAAATTTACAAAAGTCATTTTAAATCATTTTACAAAATTCATCGTAAAATTACATTTTTTAACGTAAAATAACCTTAATTTACGTAAATATCGTCAATCCTCGTAGAATATCAGTGCTGTACATATTTTTCAATAAAAATTTATTTTCTTTTAAAATTGGTATGTTGCAAGCTGTTTCTCAATTTTGGGTGCTTTTTTTATTGAATGCTTGCAGTGGCATTTGCAGTTTTTTTTCTAAATTAATCCACCGTATTTCCTTGTTCGATATTGCAGCCTCGTAACTCGATATACGACTTTGACGCGGGCAATCAATACCATCTCGCCCATGTTAAAGCATTCTTTACCTAAACTGCCTGGGGCAAAATCGTGTTTCTAATTTAAGAGTGCGTTTAAAGTCAAGTTTTTTAATAAAATGTAGCATATCCGATTGAGCTTCTGTGGAAGATTTAAAAATAATTTTTTGAATAATAAATTTAATACTGCACCGCAGATTGCGCCAAAAAAGAAAATTAAAAAAATGATAATTTAAAATTTTTAATTTTTTTCAAAATAGTTTCTTTCACTAGCAGAGTATTTAATCTGTGAAATTTTAAATTAATTCAGTAGTTTTGAAAAAAAGTGTGTAATTGCTGGTACCAAAATAAAAAAGGTAAAATTTCAGAATAAATATTCAAGAAAATGAGCTCAAAGTAAATAAATTTTTTTTGATCTTCTAATATAAAATTCTATTAAAGCATTAAGAGTAGCATGGGCGAGATGATATTTATTGCCTGCGTAAGTCGTATTTCGAATTAAGAGGCTGCAATATCGAACAAGGGAATACGGTTCAATTTTAAGTTTTTGAATATTTGGTTATAGGATGTTTATACATGTAACCATTTTTTACTTTTTAGACTAATTTTATTTCATTAAATTTTCATCTAGATGTATTTTAATTAATTAAGGTGCGTTTTTATTAAAAAGCGGTATCAAAAAATTATCTGCTAAATCTGCTGAAAATTATTTATAAATTGAATTTTTAAACAACAGCCATAAGTTCAATAAGATCCATAGCAATACGCTGCATACAAACAGCAATTAGCTGCCCAACAACAACAACAGCTACAACAGCAATCATAGCACACTGCCAGCCAAGCTCAACAACAATCTGGTCGCAAATTTATAACCACAGCAATTTCTCTCAATACCCTTTAAAAAATTAATTCCTCTGAAATTTCTAGCATATCAGATGCTTATTTTTAATAATAATCATTTAGATGCTCGAAAAAGTGGCAATTGGTGTAATGAATTTCATTTATGGACATTAAGTTAGTCATACAAAATATCGATATATGTTTATTTGAAAATGAGAACAAATATTTTATTCTTAGATTCAGCAAGCTTTCATCATTTGATAAGCTCTGATATATCAAACGAATGCCATGCAATTAAATATTCACCAAAAAACAGTTCTTCAAATTTTTTTATTTCCGGCTATTTTGACCAGAGTAATTATTCTTCCTTAATTCCTCAGACCAAAAATAACATTGAATTTAAACCAAAAAATGATTTTGCAACATTTTATAAATATTTTTTTTTCCTTAAATTTAGTTTATTTTTTAAATTTTTAAATAAAATTGTCCAAAATTTTAAATGATTTAATTACTATAATAATTAATTAATTTATTATAAGAATTCAATTCAAGGCCAACTATAGTTTGTAATTCCTTAGTCTATTGAATCATTACGGGAACAAAAACGACAAATTTTAAATGTTGATTTTACAATAGCAAAATAACATACAAAGGAATTTATTATACTAATATCCTTTTGTACTCTTTGTACAAGCTGTTAAATAAAAAAGTTATAAAATAAATCAACGCTTAACTTAAAGCAAGATAAACTAATATTGCAGGGGAGTTGCGGAGGGGGCTGCGCCCCCTCTATAAAATTTTTAAAATAACTTTTCTTTGAAAATTTTTCTCAACTTTATCAACTTTGGAAGGTACTATGAAAAAAAATTTCTGAACTTGAAAAAAGAAGAGGTAAGATATTGGCAGTACTCTTGAGTTTTATAGTAATAAATAATAATCTGTCCCTTTCCTACCCTAACGGATAATAGTGGAGGCGCCCATCTTTTTTTCCAGTACCTTTTGAGTATCGAGTTGATAATCTTCAACGCTTTTATTACCCAGTTGAAACCGGTCTCCATTTTATTATGAAAGGGGTAAAACATTCGTCTTATACTGAGTTAGTTAGTTTTTTAGAGTTAATATATGGTTTTAGTCTTGGTTTTTCTTAAAAAAATTTTGGTGTTTTTAGATTTAGATTAGGACTTTGACGACAAAAAAATGTTTCTCGATTGCCCTGATGATTATTTAATTCTAAAGCTTTTTGTTTCCAATTTATTCAAATAAATCTTTAGTTATACACAAATATCTTTAAAAAAAAACGCAAACATTAAAGATCTAAAATAGTGCAACTAATTAGATTAACATCAACAATAAATTAAACAACAATAAATTATATTTTGTTAACAAAAATTAATTAATTTTGTAAAAATTTTCCGAATTCCGAGATCTTCTTCCGGGGTATTTAGATTTTTTGAATACAACATTGGGAACTATTTTTCGATCTGTAATTAAAATGTGATTTTCCAAGGGTTTTAAAATTTTTTGTAGACTAACATCAGGCATAGGCGGCACAAACGCTGGTTTATTGTTCAATAGTTTGTCTATAAATTTTTCGGAACTTGCCTGTACATTTAAATAACTTTCAATATTTATAGAGGCATTTTTATCCGAATTATTACCGCGGTTTTCAGTTTCCAGAATGGTCTCCAAACTCTGCTCTCTATTCACATGTATTTCAATGTTCTGGTTGCTTGAACCTGATTGATAGTCTTCCAAGTGACTTGCTTCTTCACTGTGCATCGGAGTACTTGCTCGCTCCAAATTTATGCCAGTTATGTTCTCGATTTGACTGTTGATCTCACTCAATTCTAGATCTGTGTCTGCGCGCACTGGTGCCATTTGAGCTGATGTTATATCTGGTTGTTCTATAGACTTTTTCGGAAGTGAATTAATTTTCTGATAAAGAGAAAAATTTCTCATTTTTTCAGGTGTCGCTTGTTTTTCTTCAATAATTGTGACATCAGGAGACAACATTTCATTTGATTGAAAAATGTCTGTTTGTGAGGCGTCATCAACTTGTCTTGAAGTGGTAATTTCTTCTAAAGGCTCGGTCTGAGAAGCATTTTCAATCATACTTATCTTTTTATACTGTGGACCGGTAACTTCTTGTTCGGCCTCGGTTTCGACTCGTGGTCTCTTTTGGTATCTGGACTTGGTTACTAGTAATTCCGGATGGATATATGGAGTAACACCACCTTGAGCTATGATTGTATTTTTCAACAATTTGTGCAATTCTTCGTCTCCAGTAATAGACAACTGAATAAAATGGGGTGTTATTCGCTTTTTTTTAACCTGCCTCGCTACTTCCCCGGACAAGTCCAAAACTTCTGAGCACATGTATTCCAATACACTAGCCAAATAGACCCCAGCTTGTTGGCTTATAATTTTTTCAGGCAGCATTTTCTTTAAATTTTCAAGAACTCTTTTTACAGGAAAAATAACACCCGATTTTTTCGACAAGCTCTTTGGCTTCTTTTTGGCAATGCCAAGACCTCTCCGAAATTTGTTCAATTCGGCTAGTTTTTTACCACGTTCAGATGGCGAAAGACCTTTTTGGGCCATCGAGGTTTTGATTTCTTCAATTTGCTTCTCAGAAGTTTTTTCGGTCTGGTCATCTTCCTGAACATAATCCGGGTCAAATGTTTCGTTGTAGGTGTATTCTTCTTTTTCTTCATCTCTTTCTGCGTAGTCACCATCATCTATGACTAAATTTTGGTCATTGTCTTCATTGAAAATTGCCTCTGATTCGTTCTCCATTTTTTTGAATTGATCCGAGCCCTGGTCTTATAAGCAAAATACAACTTGTGGGCCTTTTTTTATACAAGAAAATATTTAGCAATTAAATGGATAGGCTTTCCGACAAAAAAATCTAGACTCTTATTTTGTTCTTTAAATAGACTATTAGTAGACTATTTTTATTTTGTTTAATTATAGAAATAAGAAAAATTTTGAACAATTTTTTTTTTTTAATTTTCATCAAAGTAAAACTGAGCTATTGACAATTGTAATAATTTTAGAAAAACAAAAAACAGGAAAAAATTGAAAAAACTTAATTATTTATTTTTAAAAGTGTAAATTGGGTTCTGTAATTTGAATCAACAGATATGATTTTTACCTCTGTAAAAATTCTTTAAAAAAATTGCAGAAACTAGATTTTGATTAAACTTTAAATGCATCAGCTGATTCAATTTACAGAACCAATTTCGGACCTTAAGAAAAAATTTTTTTTGAATATTTGAATTTTGTTCAGTTTTTTTTTTTAAATTCACAATTTTCTTTAAATGGTTAATTTAAAAATCATTTAAAGAAAATTCGACAAAGATTTCTTTTGTGAAGATTTTGATTTAGAATAGAACTTTAGTTCTTAACAAATAATCCTAAATTAATCTAAAACGTGTACCTAATTCGACTTTAAAAAAAGTGAATCGGTACTAATCAGTGATTAAAGGTTTTTGTAGTTCATGAGTTTTACTTTAAATATATGTTTTTTTAATGAACAGCAATTTTACCTTTTTTATTTGATTTTCATATTCGAGAAAAAATCTGAAATTCAGATCGACTTATTTTTTAAACAATTGAGTTTTATCAGATTAATTTGCTTCTTATAAATAATTAAATTTTTAATTTGGATAATAATAATAATAATAGTAAATAGATACAGCAAGATACTTGCGGAGAAGCCTTACAATGAAGACTTCTTTGTGCATTTTTTAAATGTCTTTTTGATAAGGACTTTTGAACTTATCGTACTCATTTTTGAATTATTTCACTGAACTAGGATTTATCATTTCCTCCGAGAGTTTAAACAGTCCTTTTATATCCTCTGATTCCCTGTGCATGCCCTGATGAAGATATCGAGTTACATCTGATAGGAAGTTTTTCCAGTTAATTCGATTGAAGCCACTTTGGAATTTAAAGAGTAAGATTAAGTCCCCTCTTTCTATTCTTTCGCTAAGCGTAATCAGGCCTAGAAATGCTAGTCTACTGCTACATTCCCAGTTACTTGCCTTATTTTCTTGCATCCTGATATGCGCTTAGAACTTCAGATTGCGTGAATGAGTCACTCCAAGATTTTTTTCAGAATCAGTAAATTTTGGACAATGACCAGCATCACTTTGCATCTTTACAAATTAAAAATCATATTCCAGGCTATAGACTATTTAATGAGTGAGTTCGGATCCTTTTGATGCCTCAAAAAATTTCCTTTACCTCTAATAGTTGCCAGGAACTTACTGTCATCTGCAGATTAAATGCTTAATTAAACGATGTACTACCTCAGAGATAAATATCGCCAAAAGGAGAGGACCTAAAACACTCCCTTCTGGACTTCCATTCGTTAAATCTCTTTATTCTGCTCAATGCTGTCCTAAAAAGACTCTTTATTTCCGGTTTGTCAGGAAGTTTATAGTCCAAATAAGGATACTTTCATCAAACTAAGCGATGGAAGTTTAACTTGAAGAGACCTACCCTGTCAAACGAAAATTTTTAATTTCAATGACCCAAGATGAATTTTTAAATATAAAATTTCTTTTTTAAATTTGTTTATCAGTTCTGCAAAATATTTATTCAGGAACCAAAAATTACAAAATAATTCTTATTTAATTCAAGTTAAAAATTATAGAATAAAAATTAGATTTTGATAATAACAACCACTTTTATGGTTTTTCATGCAATTTTTTTAATTCGAAATTTAACTTAAATTAAAAAGGACATAAAATAATTAGTTCTTTTAAAGAAAAATATCTATTTTGACACTAAACTCCTTGTGATTAAGTTTGACATGCCATTTATGATTTTTGCTTGCTTAAAAAAAAGAACATATTTTCAACTTTGTTTGCAAAACAATATTAATTAAAATATGTTCTTTAATGAAAATCAATTAAACTGGATATTTTAATTGAAAATAAAAAAACATAGAAAAAATTATCGATTTTATCAATATGTTATTTTTTTCTATTTTATTCATTTTTACAATTCTAAAAATACAAATTAAAATTTTCTGCTCAATGAAAATTTATATTTAATTTAAAATTAAGCTGAAAAAAGGAGCATTAAGATAATAGAAATCGATGATGCCTCTAAGCCAACTACATATAATTGTGTATATCGAAGTTAATTACTAAAAAAAAATCTAGTTTCAAGTTTATAAATAAGCAGATTTTGTTTAAAGGTTTATTTTTAGCCATCAAATCTGACTATAATCTAACTTAAATTCATATTTTTGTACTTTTTTTGAGTAGAATAATTTTTCGAAATGTAAAAAGTTATTTTTAAATTAAATAATTCGATTTTAGTTATAAGCAAAGTAATTATGCTTTCATTGTTTGATTTGGAGAAATCTTTAGGGCAAAATTTCGACTCAAATTTATAGTAGATTTAAGAATTAACGTTTTGAGCTTTAGGAAACAAAACCAACCATATGTTTAATAATTTTATCTGATTAACCACATAGTCCTAATTGGAAAAACAAACAAAAAAAGCTCTTTTCTAATAATTATCTGCAATTCAGTTGAATTTTTTTCGAACAATTCTTAATTTAAGTTCTAGACTTGATTTTAAAAAAATCTCAATATTTATTTCCGCAAAAATTCAAATTAAAAAATTAATAATTTTTTGATCTGTCTATATAATAAATTTTTTCCACTTCTGTTAAGTTTTTTTCACTTTTAGGATTTAAAGTTTTTAAATCTGCTAATATCTTTTCCAATATTAGGCCAGCTTTTTGATGGCTCACAGAGTTCAAGTTGTCCAAACTAGTATTCACTAATGAAATGGCCTTTTTGTTTTCTTTTTGCTGGACCAAATTGAACCAAGCATTAAAAGACTTTTCGATTATTTTAAACGAAAAGTCGCGATCAAAAAATCTTCCTTCCATAGCAAATTTGTTTGCAGGCTTTCCAGTCGGAATTTTGTAATGCTTAAACCAATCTCTGGTAGCTTCTAAAACTCCAGGCAGCTTTGATTCAACATCGTTGATATCATTAAGTTCTGGTGCGAGTTTATCACTGATATCAATAGTTAAAACTTTCCAATCGGCTTCCCCTTCGTCGATCAGCCCAAGAGCTCCCAAAACTTTGACTTGAATTACTGCTCCTCTATTCTGCTTGCTAGTTCCTAGCTCAATAACATCTAAGGGATCATTATCTCCAATGCATCCTGTTGTTTCATCAATATGGTCCGGATCGTCATAAGTTTGAGGGAATGCGCCATAATTCCAAATATAGCCATAGTAGGGATAAATGTTATTAATATATCTTAGTTTGTCTTTTTTTATATCCTGACTTATAGGGTTTAAATATTCTTTTTTGTTAATTTCCATTTTGGCATGGCTGTGACGCGGTATTTCCACAACCATGTTCAAAATTTTTTCATTTTTATTGCTGAATAGTGGTATGTCATGAAATGGACTTATCATTTTATTGTTCTTTTGATAGTATATTCGAAAATTTTTTGTATCTTTGGCGCCATGAAAAATTGGTCGGTACTCGCCAAAGGTGCTTGACGAGTACTTGGCTAAAATTTAAATTTATATAAATTCTTAACACTTAAAAGTTTCGATACCTGTAGATATAAGCAGATTCGATGATTTTTTTTCGATAGCTCTGAATAGAAAATGGTTCATGTTAAATATCAAAATTAAGTTAAAATAGATAGGAAAAAAATTGAGCATTTTTTTTAATTTTTAAAATTTCTATTTTACTGTACAAAAATTTAACTTAACTTTTCAATCAACTTCGAGTTTATGCAAATTATTATTTAAAAAAAATCGATTTTTGCTATGCTCATCATCTCAAAATGAATGTTCTATTTGAGATTCATTTTAAATAATCTTTTCCATTTAAATATTTGTTATAGTTTAATTTTTATTTTAAGTGAAGAGTAGGTTTAACTCCAGGCATAAATTTTGGAAATATAAAATAATTTTTTTCTTATCATTGATTTAGAATAATTTGTTTAATTTGGCATCAAAAGATACAATTTGTTTGATTGTTAAATATTCTTTTAAAACCACTTTTTTTATAAAAAAAATTTAAATAAATTTAGATCCTCGAATTAATCAATATTAATTATTTCTATTATCATCTACTTGATAATGCATGATAGCTCATAAAAATAACAATCAAAAAATTTTTAAATTTTTATGTTCTCAAGTGTGTGCCAAAATAAATTTTATTTTAGATAAATGCTTTTTTTATTCACAAAGATCTTTTTATCTTAAAATACAATCACATTAAGTATCTAGTTAAAGGATTAGACAAAATCTCATTTCACTTTATTGATAAAACCATTTTTTAGTTTTTCTTAAACATATCATTTATACCTTTTTTTAAACATAATATGTGAGTGAAATTGTGTAAGCTTTTACTTAAATTCTCATTTATATTTATGCAAATAGAGCTCGGCTTAAACAGGAAAAATAAGATGGTTTTTTAATAAATATTTTCAGAGTCTTAATTCAAGAAACATTTAATTACTCAAAGAGATGACTCAAGTTTTGTTTTTTTATGGAAAAATATTATTTGCATTATTCTTTTTCATTAATTTTCATTACTGATAAAGACAGAAATTTTATTTTATTCTTCTTTTAAATGAGTATATTTTAATTTTGGTTTATTTTGTGTTCTTAATTTTTAGATAAAATTTAGACAAGTAAATTTCTTAATACATTCGTTATATTTTTTATCCAAGTAATCTATAAAAAATTGAATAAAATAACATTGGAGTAAAGAATAATTTGGTTAGTCTCTTTAAAAAAAAAAATTTTATCGGATTTATGTTTTGATAATTAATATAAAAAATTGGATTTTTTTTTGTATCAATTTATTAAATCAGATTTTTCATTAAGACAAATAAAAATTTAATTTTAGTTTCAAATAATTTTTTTTTTTTTTCATTTTAATCAAAATTAATTTTATCACAAGCTTAAAAATTATACTTTTAAATAATGGGTTTTTTATTCGAATTACTCAATTTCTGTTAATAAAACGAAAGAATTTCAATTTACGTGTGATTTTTCAAAAATTTACTTAATTTACTTAATTAAATTTGTAAATATAGCGGAAATAACAGAATTTTGTAAAAAGTAAACAGTGAAATGACTAAAACAATTTTTTATAATCTAAAATTTTATTTATTTTGATGATTATAAAGAACATTTTAAAAACGTTTTTTTAAATTAAATAACTCAAATTTTTGATAATGAAGCGAGAATTTTTTTCAATTCAACAAAATTTAAATATTTTTTTTTCTTAAATTCGGACAAATAAAATTAAAAATCTTCAAATTCATAAAAATATTTTACTAACATAATTTCGGGTAAATTGAAATAACTTAATTTCTTTCAATTTTTCATTTAATTTTATTTTTGTTTTTTAATAAACTAAAAGAGATTATTAAAAAAAAAACCTTAATCGATTTATAATAATCGAAGTTGAATGACAAATGAACAATTACTAATTTGGTTGCTAGGATTATAGCTTATTTTTATGTATTACAAGTCACTGAAGATAAATGGGTTCTATTATTCATTTTTGTTGTATTTCTTTGCTTAAAATTTTTAAAATTAAATCAAAAATTTCAAATTTTCTAATTCTTGAAATTTGTTTTAAAAGAATTTGAATATTGATAATTTTATTGTAATGATCCGATTATAAACTCGAGTTCAATATTTTCTTAGATATTTATTTTTTTGCTCTATAACGTTTGATTAAGATTAACCAAAATGCAAAGATCAAAATTCAATTTTTAATTTTTTTTAGCAAAATAGAAATATATATTTCTAAATATTTTGTCATTTGATATTCAATACTAGACGACAGATACTGTCAAATGACTCATTTTTATTTTAGTTTAGACAACAAAGAACAATTTGTAAAATATTTATTAAAGATAGATATTTCTTTTTAATTTAAATAAACTCAATATGAAATAGTAAACAAATTTTCAACTTATTCTATTTAAAATTTACAGTCATCAATCTTAAACTTTTGCTTAATCTTCAAAAAGCTTTTTCTCTATTCTAGTAGATATATTTAAATATCGAATTAAATCATAAGAGAGAAACATAAAATTTCTCATAATTTCCAAATCTCTCATCAGAATGATTAATTAAATTTTAAAATGTTGTTGATGATTGATTTTTTCCATTTAACAACTACAAATTCATAGTCGATGTACTTTTTGCTAGAAAAATACCAACAAATTGCTGAATTTGAATAAATGTGGTCCCAATGCATAAAATTAAAATAAATTGGAGGCAATTTATAGCGCAATTGAGACATAATATATGTAAAAAAAGTGCGATTTTCTAAAAATAACTATTAAACCATATATAATTAATTGAAGTGAATTTATTTTTTGAAAAACTCTTAAACAAATCTCTTCATTATTTGAATTAATTATCTGGTAAATCTTTCTGACGGATTTTAAAAGCAACAAATTTTTCTTGCATACACCACTAATACCAGTGCCAAGGTAGCTAATTTTTTAAAACATACCAAAAACGTTTTATTGTCATGATTTAGTATGAAAGAAAAATTTGATTTTTTTGAACCATTGTTTGTTGGCTGAGTAAACCAATGGTTTCTAAATTGGCAACAAAAAAGTAAATGCCAAGTTTTTTTTTAAATTTTTATTACCGACATTTGATTTAGCTTCAAAATCAATCAATCTATTGAAGATTTAATTTAATCTAGCCTATCTCAAACAAGCATTTGGATTTGTCTAAGACTTTAATCTTAAGAAAATTAAAATAGCATTTAGGAACGCACAGTTATAAATTTATATATTTTTAAAAAAGGAAACAAGTGCAATAAAGGAATGTTTAATTCAAAATCCGTAAGAAACATTATATGTTTAAATGTTTAAATTTTTTAGATGGAATGAAATCTATTCAAGGGTTGATAAATCAAAAAAATTATCAGCAAAAGATAGAATAACATAGAATAACAGGTGGTTACTATTTTAAATGCTGCTAACAACACCAAAAAGCATTTAGATAGAATCGATTTTTTAATTCGATTACAGACTAGTATGATATTTTTGGCTTTATCTTTAGAAACATAATTAAATTTTTAGAGTCAATTTAGAAAAATGTTTATCTAAATTTTGTTTTTATTATGTTTGGAAATTGAATAAGTTTGAGAGTGGAATTCAATTTTGCCAAGAATACTCGACAATTTTTTCCAGTATCGAAAATAATTTAATTTAAATTAACTTTTTAGGTTACAAGAGCTCTTTTATCAATAATAATAAAAATTACTTTAGGTTAAACTGAACAATGAACAATATATTTATCTAAGATGGTTATCCATGTTTAATTACTCTTTTTGTTTATCTTATAAATATGAAAAAGAATTTTGAAATTGGACTTCGAATCAGTTCTGAGGAAAAAATTCTTATTTTCAGACATCTTGTTAAAAAATTAAAAAAATATAAAGGTAATTATTTAAAAATTTAGTATTAAGTTTAAAGATTAAAATTGTGTTCAGTGGCAGTGTAAAAGTAAATTAGAAAAAAAATTAGGAGGGTTTTATCTCTGATCAAGGTACACCTAATTAGATTTTCTGTTATAAGATAATTCTAGTCTATAGTCCATTAACCATTCAAGAGATGCATCGTTTTAAGTTTAATTTTTAATTTTAGCTGAAAGAAGATATAAAATAAAAAACTTATTTAGTAGAAAAGAATACACTGTTTCACAATTTGGAGTTTTAGAATTTTTTTATTAATTCCTAGCCACTTGAAAATTTTAAAAATTTACACAAAAATTGACAGGAATTCCAGACTAATTTTTGGATATAGGTTGTCAACCAAATTTTTGGACAGTTTTTTTTTGTTGAGAGATTTGTGTAATTGCTTTAATTTTAAAGGTAAGCTTAGATTCCTTTTATTTTTTTATTTGTAACACATAAATAAAGATAATAATAATAGTTTTTTCATTTATTATATTAATTACTTAAATTTTAATTTTGTTAATAAGAACTTTTTTCATCATTAGATTCTTAATAAAAATGATAAAATAAACTTTTAAAAGTTTTTTTTAATTGTGGTAAAATTTCAAAATACTGATTAAGATTTTGTTTTACTTTAGATGAAATTAATCCAACAAATCATGCTTAATAAAGTTTAGCTATTTATTATTTGAAAAGTTGATATAAAATACTTTTTTTTAAATCAAAAAATAAAAATTTTGATTTGAAATTTCCATTTGATCATTCACTTCAATTTGCCCTTTTCAGGTTTTGTGAAATTCAGTACAAAATGAAAAAAAGAATAGAAAAATGTAAAAAAAATTGAATAACTTTTTTTCTAAAGGTTTAAACTTAGTTCTGTAAATGCAATATAGTGCAACTTTCAAAGTTGCATCAAATATCAAAGCCTGCTAAATTTGCAGAGTTATGCAGAAATTAAATTTCAATATAATCGAGCGTGGTGCATTTTGCAGAGATTCTGCACACCATTAGCAGACTTTTACAGTCGATGCAACTTTGAATGTTGCACCATGCTGGATTTACAGAATTTATTCTAAACTTTTAGATAAAAAGTTATTTAATTTTTTAATACTTTGTTCTGTTCTTTTGTACTGAACTTCACAAAACCCCTTTTCATATAAAAAAAAGATGAAACTTAATGAATATTCAGTGTAAGATATCACTAGACAGTATTTTTCTAACTTGACTAGATTATAAAAAATTACAAAAAATTAAATATCAATTAAAATTTACTAAATAAAAAGAAATTAAGAATTCTATAACCCGTTTTGTATTTTTTTTAATTCTTATGTACAATTAATAAGTTTATGTTGAATTTGAAATAAATTTTTTTGTAAATTAAACTTATTTTTTATTTGTGTCCCATTTTGAATATGTCCCCACATTTTCTGAGAATGGAAGGTGGGACATAGACGCGACATCACTGTAGTTCTAATTCTAAACAATTTCAAAATTCAAGAGACAAAAATTGTGTCGACACCAAAGCAAAGTGTATTATAAGCGGTCAAGCTTTGATTAACTGAATAGACAAAATTAAATAATTTTAAATATATTTGTATTATAAATCACTTTTTATTTGTCTATAAATTTTCTATTTATCAAAAAAAAATTTTAAGTTCAAATTTGATTTAAATTTAAGTTAAGATAAATATTTTTTGGATAATGTGACTTATCTCGAATAGACCCGATATATTATCAGATAAAGTTTTGTCCTGACCCATCTCAAAACTCTAAAATAAATTATGTTCATTTAAAAAAAATTCAAAGGGGTCAGTGTTTATTCTAATTATGTTAATCAAAGAGCTATGCTTTATATCTATAATGGCCTAGTAATAAACCGAAAATAAACTACAAAATATGTGCACATTATTTTTTTCTAGCATAAACAAAAATTAACAAATCGATATTTTCTCCCGATCCGGCTACGAGTTTTAATTTAAACTGGGTGTTATTTTTTTCAAGTCAGTTGTGTAGCCATTTGTGGTTTGTTTCCAAAATCAATTCGAGTCAAGCAATTAGTCGTCTACAAAAATTTTAATTAAAGCAAATAATTGAATTCGTTCCTTTATTTAAAACAGTCGGTGTTTTCGCCAAAAAATTCATTCTAATTCTTACCATTTTTACCTCGTTCATTAGAATTAATAAAGTAAGAAAAAATAAGATGATTATTTTAAATAATGACTTTTTTTCAATTTTTTAAATTCACTAATTTAATAAAAATAAAGATGGTGTTTATTTGAGGGCATTTTTATTTAATTTGAATGAAAGGAAGAATTTTTAGGATCAAAATTTAAAAAAGAGGAACTAATTAAAAAATGGTGCTTTTTGAGGGTTTTTAAAATTAAATTTGAAATAAAGGGACAAATAAATTTTTTTCAAATTTCACTCGTGATTAATTTTTATTTAAAATGGAAGGAAATTTTTTAAAAAGTCTTTCTTTTATTTTAAAATAAAATAAAAATTTCATGAATCTAAATGACTAGTAAAATAAAAGGATCGTTTCTCAATTGATTTTGATATAAGATAAGATATTGATTTTCTAAAAATAATGAAAATGCAATAGAATTAAATTTAAAATGATTATTTAACTAATAATTTTTTTGTTATATTTTACTCATGAGTTATTTTTTTTTAAATGGAATGTAATTTTTTAAAAAGTCTTTCTATTATTTTAAAATTTAAAAAAAAATTCTATGATACCAAATGAGGTATAGACAATGAGAATATTAAAAATTTAAAATCCTCTCTGTACTTTTTATACTTTATGATTGTTTAAATTTATCAGGCCCTGTTCCTTTTTGTTCTTAATGGTAATAAATAAAGGTTAAGGGTTATAAACTCCAGCAATCCCGAATCCCTAAAGCAGGGCTCCGCCACGGACCCCGTTTAAGTCTTAATTTATAATTTGCATTTATTTTAAATTATGAAAAAGTACAAAAGTAGAAAAAGGAAAGTGTTTTTTAAAAGTTCTTAGTTTTGTCGATATTAAAAAAATGGTGTTCTTTAAAGAGTTTTCTATTTAATTTGAAATTAAATAAGAAATTTTAAGACAGCAATTTAAAAAAAAGACAAAAGCTTTTCTCCTAATTGACTTTTTTATATGGATTTAACCACTTATCTTCACAAATATTTAAATACTTATGTAATAACATTTCAATGAACAAAATTTGTTCTGCCCTCTCCTTTGGTAATGATCTCAAGCGTTTGATGCAGTTCACTAATAAAAACCTCGATACAATACTAAATAGTATTGATCAGCTTAAATTGGATTTTAAGCGTCATTTTTACTTACGTGACGGAATCTCGGACTCTATTGAGCTTTGTTTGAATAACTTAAGATTCAAATCTTTTCAAATACTTCTAAATGAATTAATAAAACCAGATTAAGTCAGTTCCCTCCTTCTGGTCCAGGGGGGTTTCTATAAATAACTATACATTTTCTTCTATTTTTATTTTTTTATTTTTATTTAATTTTACATTTTATTTTTTTTATGCAAAACTAATTTTATTTTTACTTTACTTCTCCTGATGGAGGTTAATTTGAATTAAATAAATAAAATATATGGCAAGATATTAATTTTCAAAAAATAAAGGAAATGCAATAGAATTAAATTTGATTATTTAACTAAAAATTTTTTTGTTATATTTCACTCATGATTAATTTTTACTAATAAGGCTACGAATAGCCTTGATTTGTGGCTGTCTGCAGCTTTTATTATTGTTAAAAAGAGATTTTTTTGAGAAATCAAATTTGAATGAAAGTTAATTTTTTTAATATGGTGATTAAAGAAGAAGGAACTATTTGAAAGATATTATAAAATTTTTTTCTCTTAATAATTGATTTTTATTCAAGATGGAATAGTTAAAGAATGGTGTTTTTTTTAAGGGTTTTTCTAGTTTAAAAATATTTGTTTATAAATTTTTTACTTTTTTTTTGTGATTGTTTTCTTAACAAATAGCCAAAATTAAATTTTAATAATTATCCATAATTTTTAAAGTCAAACTAAATGCAACAAAATAACAGAAATTAAAAAAACATTTTAAAGAAAATTAATTTTGACCTTGAAAAGAACAAATGTTTCAAAATTTTCGTTTAAATTATGTCTAAACCTATTTTTGATCAAACACCATAAAGGTATTTTGCTTTTTTTTAATTCAATTTTTAAGCATAAAATCTGTTTTTTATCAATTTTTGATTTAAGACTGATGAAAAGCATATGATTCGATTTTCTGAACTAGGTCGTAAATCTGAACCCAGTCCAAGTTTCCGATAAAAAAATTAATAAAACAATTTTTTTCTATATTTTGAGCTTATTTGTTATCTTTAAATTGAAATAAATTTTTTCATATTGCATAACACTATTTATTTCAAATTCTGAAGTTCATTTATATGTAAATTTTAATTAGAAAATTTAGCAGCTATTTTATGCAGCATGTATTAAACGAAAATTAACAAATTTAAAAAATAAATAGTCAAACAGCAAAATTTTTCTTCAAAAATTCTAAATAAATTAAAAATTCAATTTTTTTTTAGAAAAAATTTTAGTCTTAATTTTTTAATTTGACCGGATTTTAAAATCAAATGAACACAGCTGGTGTAGATCGGCGCCGAAACGCGCAAGTCCTGCTCATAGTGCTCAGTTCGATGGCCATTGGTGTTGTTTGCCAGGAGCCACTCGCTCAAGACGAAGACAATCACATGAACTGGCAGGACGATGAATCATCTGGCTACTACGCATACTACGATGACTTGTTCTACAAAGACTACCAGCCAAATCAAGTCTATAAGCAGCCAAACGAGCCCTATCAGCCAAATTCCCTCTTTGACAATCAAATAGTGAACAACAATTTAATATCTGAAAAAAAAATAGAGCCCAGCAAGGCTGAATACGACCCACAGTCATACGAGTACAACTATGATGACTTTGACTCGGAATTTTACCAAACTGATAACAAAGTGTCCTACGATTCCTTTGACACTTTTGATAAAGTGGAAAGTGTCGAAGAACCGTCGAAACCCCAAGCCTATGAGTCATCGCGGTCCAAGCTTTTGAAAATAATCATCAAGCCTGGCATTTTGGCCGGCATTGTCGGAGGAGCTATTATTGGAATACTTACTGCCATTTTGCTCATTATGTTCATTGTGTACCGCATGAAAAAGAAAGACGAAGGCAGCTACGCATTGGAAGAGACCAAGAAACCATTGAATGCTTACGATTACAGAAATTGTCCCACTAAAGAATTCTATGCTTAATTTATTGTTGGAATAGGAATTTGTCATTCGGAGAGGGTTTTTTTACTGCTTACAATAATAGAATTAGTTTCTATTAAATTTTGATTAAAAAACATGGTAATTGAACCGTAAAATTTTTATCGGGGATTTAAAAAAAAATTCTTTTTTTCTTTTTTGGATCATTTTTGATGATTGTTTTGGTAAATTAAAATTTTTTCTATTTTTGTTTATTTTGACATTATGGAAATCTAACTGGATTTCCTGCATATGTTTTCTTTTGTATATAAAACATTTGATTTTAAAAATTATAATAAAAATTAATTTAAATTGTGCTTATTTTATAAAGTGGTTTAAGGAAGTAATTTATCCTCAATAGAAAAAATTAGATTGAAAAATGAAACGATTTTTGCTTTCTAGAGCAATATGAGTGATTTGTTCAAGGATACATTTTGTCACCAGGTTGGTGGATTTTGTTTATCATTAATTAAAAAAAAGTAACTCATTTAAAAAAAAATCTAATTTTCAATTAATTCGCATTTTAAGCGAACACCCTGAAAAATTTGTTTTGAAAATTAGAAATAAAATAAAGTCGATTGTAGGAAATGAGTTTCTCTTTAACAAAATTTTTAGTTTTGTGATTTTTTGATATTTGCAGAAATGATTTGTTTCTAATAAGGTAAAATTTAACTCTGGTTTGCGTGTTAGTCATGCAAGCAGAGGATCGAGGGTTCAAAACTCGCTAAGGGTAAAAAAGCTTCAAAATATCTCTGCAATACGGGGCGAATGTTTGAACCTCTTTCATCATAAAAAAAAAGGGGACCAGTTTCGACTGGGTAATAATCGCGGTGTAGATGATCAACTCGATGCAGTAGCCTCTGTGTCAGATCGTAGTCGTTGCTCAAAAAGGTACTTGAAAAGGAGATGAGCGCCTCCCCATTATCCACTAGGGTAGAATAGGGAAAATTATTAAAAATTTAACCCTGGATTCAAATAACAGTATTATTTATGATACATAAAATATTATGAATAAATAACTTATTTCTGGCATTGAGAAATTGTTAATACCTTTGGACTTATATTTTATGATGAAACAAAAATTCATTATTCTACTACCAAAAAATATAAAAAAAATAGATATTAAATTTCTTAAAAGTGAAGCAATAAAAAAAATGTGTAAGATATAAAAATTAATAATGCTGATACAAAAATTTTTTTCAGAAAAAATAATTTAAGGACATAAAATGGTACCCATAGCTTTGACCGCTGAATCTAAGAATTATCCTTATTCAATCATAATCTTATTATATAAAAAAATCAATCAATTTTGATTTTAAATTTTGATTTTTTCGCAAAACAACTTAAAAATTGATTAATAAATAAAAAAATTTAAAAAAATTGAATTAAAATGTTCATTAAATGCTTTATTTATATATTATATGATTTATTTAATTTTGCTTCTTTTTTTTAAATTAAATTCGTTACTTTATATAAAACAATCGTTGTTTTCAGCAAAAAAAAAATTCATTCTAATTCTTATTATTTTTACTTCGTTCATTAGAAATAAATTAAGAAAATATAAGATGATTATTTTAAAAAAATTTTATTTAAATTGAAATTTTAATGAGAGTGAATATTTCAAAGGGGAAAAAATATTTCTAATTGATTATTATTTAAGGAAGAATGCAATTTTTTTAAAATTTATTTTTCAATTGTTTTTAAAATTAAATTTGAATGAAAGAGAATTTTCAAGATGACTATTTTAAATAAAAGGACTAATTATGAACAAAATAAGCATCAAAAGCTTATCTGGTTTCTGATTTAAAGTTTAAGTCACCAGAGACTCTCAAATGCAGTATCATTCAATCTTATCATCATTGTCACAATTAAACTGCCTTAATTTACTCTTTAATTAAGACTTTGGATTTATTATGCGAAGAAAACCAAGATTTTTGTTTAAGTTTAATTAATCAAATTAAAGTTTTTAAATTTATTTATAGATTTACATATTTTAATTTACATAATTGAAAATTGCAAAATAATTTTTCATTTTTTTAAAATTATTAAAGTTCAATCTTAAAACAATGTAAATAAGGAAATAAACCGATCGACTAAGGATCGTCCACTTGCCCGCATAAAAAAATTGCTCTCCAAGTCGAAAAACCTTTTAAATTTTTGAGAGGTAGAAATATTTAACTTCACCCAAATGTTTGATAGCCAAATATTCTTCAATTGAATCAGTTATCAACCTTGATTTTTCTTTTAAAGATTAGATAGGCCTTTTCATTGTTTAAATATTGATCACAAAACTAAATAAATTTTAAGACAATCCTTTTCATGAAAAAGTGATATTAAATTTTAATAAGCCTTTGTATCATATAATTTTTAATGATTTTTAAGTCTTTTAAATTATTGACTTAGATAAAAAAGTAAAACATTTTTCAAGATATTAAATTCTAAAATAAAAAAAAAATTGATTTTTCGCTTTTGATTATGCTTTTTATCTTGAATTATTTTATAATCTTCAAATAAAAATCTAAAAATAAAATAAATCCTTCATTTATTTGATTTTTTATTTATTTGAAATATTATTTTAATGAAACTTCAAATCAATGTATCTTAAGACTTGATTTATAAATTAAATATTTGTTAGTTTTTTTTTATAGAAATTACAAAAAAGGTAAATTGAAATTTATGATCAAATTTTCATGATCATTCTCAAAAACTATATTATATTAAAAAATGTTTTTAAGAATTTTTGACTGAAATTAAATGCAGAGACATATTTTCATGAGTAACAAACTATGAAATATCATACTCTAGTATTGTTCACAATTCTGCATGCAAAAAATTTCTGCGGATATTTGCTTTAATTTACTTCGAAAGTTAAACTATTGCTAAAAAATCTTTTTATTAAGTAAAAATTTTGAGCATGATAATTTAAATTTGATCATAACTTTTAAATTGACAAAAAAACAAAATCAAAAAAATTTAAAAAATTTTTATTTTATATAAAATTAAATTAACATTACTTAAAAAATATACTTAGAATGGATTCAAACATTTGTCTTTAATTTCTTAAAACCTGTTTATTTCATTTTTTTTGCTTTTAACATCGCCTTAAAGGCGTTCATTGAAACAACTAATAATAATAATAGTCTAATTTTTAAATTTCGTGTATTAAAATATAATTAAGAAATAATTTATTGTTTATTTTTTATTAAAAAAGGTTGATATTATAGTTCCAAGCAAAGAAAGAGTTTTTGATCAAATAAAGAATCTATTCAATCGATATTATTTTTTGTCGAAAATTAGCTTATCAGAATTGCTCTCAGATGATTTTATTGATAAATTTTATAATAATGGTATAATAAATGAAAGATTAATCACACATTTTAAACAAAATGATAATAAATTTAAAGGAGATTTATATTTATACTCTATAAACACTAAATTGGACTGTGAAACATGTGCATGTTTAATACCTAGCGGCAAACTGATTCTCAATGTACCAAAATCTCTCAATGAAAGAATTCCAATTAATTTTATCAAGAAAAGTGTCAAATATACAGGATTTGAGAAATATGGTGGCTTTTTAACAATTCATTTTTATTTTTATTAATTTAAAATTAATTCTTTTTAGAAATAGAAATTTCGATCAAAGAGGTTAGAAAAACCAAAGATTTTGATTTATTGAAAAAAATCTTGGGACAAATAACGCTATCTTTTTATGCTTATTGGGTGACCAAAGAAGCCGATGTTGATTCAGAAAAAGAGTTCAAAGAGTTTTTCGGCTCTAAGCGAGTTTTCAACTGTTTAAATCGTATAGACTGTCAATTTAAAACTTGTCCTGGTGAATTGATTAACAATATTTTGTCCAAAAATCTTATCAATGGAAAAGATTGGATTGATGCTGAAAATTTATTTGGCTGTTTGATTAACAACATTGATTTGTAATTATATTAAATTATTTTTTATTATATCATCGTTTTCATTAGAATCCTTAATTAGGAAAAAATTTTTTGCAAACACTGACACTGAAGAAAGAAAAGTTAGTTTTTTACGTATAAAAGGATTCATTCCAAATCGAATTGTAAAATATATAATTCAAAATTATCTCAAGTAACAGTCGATAATGTTTAAATTTAAATTTTTTTACTGGAATTTTTTTTTAGACCTTTAATTGATGATGATGATCATCAACATCAACAAGTCGAACGAATTTTCTTAAAAGTGCATGGATTCAGGGATTCGCCGCTTGGCCTTGTAAAATTAGACTCGTCACTTGAGCAAAAAATGAGAACAAATGAAGAAAACTTTGTTGGAATTTTTTTTGAATTTGATAAAAATTGTTCAAAATATGATGCAGTATACAAAGATTTTAAGAAATTTTTTATTATCTCTGAAAATAAATAATTGGTAATCTTTATTTTGTTTAAAATATTAATTAAATAAAACAAAATCGAGTAAAAGAAATATATTTGAAATTTGTCTGATTTTTTTTTTGTTAATTTTTTATATTTTTAAAAATGATATAAATTTAATTTAATTAATTTTTAATTACAGTAAAAAAAGATAAGTCTTTATTTTAAATTTTTTATTTTGCCTTTTTTAAACATTGAACCTAAGATGAATTTATTGTTAAGGTTTGATGGTATTGAATTGATAAGGAAAATAAATTATTTTTTTGTTACAATTGTAATATTCTTGACAAATTTGATAACCTTTAATTATCTAGGTATTGTTTTAAGTAGTTTTGATTAAGTTCTTGAAGATTTTAATTTTTTAGGAACTCAGCTCTAGAATTAAATCTTTTAAAGATTGAAGAGATTGTTTACAGTTGATCGGTCTTGAATTGATTATTTTCTTATTATTTTTAGAAAATTTCAGTTTGTTTTTATCTATTGGAAAAAAATTTATAAAATTATTTTTTCAGTTTTTATTCAGTTTATTTCAATAAAATTTAAATGTATAAACAGTCAAAAACTTTTTTTCATTATTTTATTTAGATGAAAATTCAAACCAATAATTTGAATAGAATGCATAGGTATATTATATTAACTTATTAATAATTTTTTTGTTAGGTAGAGTATTATTGAAAATCTTTTTTTCTTTAGATAGCAAAAAATGACAGGATAAACAATTGTCATTAGAATTCACAGAACGTTGAGTTTTTATTTTAAAATTTTATTAAAAAAATAAAAAATCACTTTAGATTCTATTGTATTTAACCGGCTAATGAAAAATTTTCAAAAAAAATGCCATTACATCACAGGAATCTACTTGTCTTTTTCAAAAAAAAAATATTGAAAATCGCTTTATTGAATCAAAAAAAAATCTAATAAAATTAGCTAAAAAAAAATTTCATTGAAAATTGGAATTTAAAAAATTTAATTGAGGTATTAATTAAAAAAAAAGTTAGAGAAAAAAAAACCACTATCGTGTTACACTTGCTATTAAAATTGGCTAAATATATAAAATTTTTAACTAATACAATTATAACAAATTAAGCAACAATGGCCATGAGTTTCGAAAAATCTGTTTCAAATTCCTGAAATATAAAGAGGGCGTTCAAAAGAGGTACAATTTTGAAAATCTTTATAAACAAAAAACTAAAATATAAAAAAATCGGGTATCTATTTAATGAGGTAAAAAATAATATTAATTTTTTCAAGTAGCTTCTCATTTTTTAATTAATCGTGAAGGCGAACAAGTTTCACTACAAGTTTAAAACTTTTTAAAATTTCGCCTCTAAGACCTATCTAGAATTTAGATATAAACCTGTTGCTAGACGTTTTTATATCATTAGATGATTGCATTTTTTTATTTTTTTATTTCTTTCTAGAATGAATGTGTCAGCATTTTTTCCAAATAATAACACGTCAACATTCAATCACGAAGAAAAAGTTTCTTTTTTTTCTTAACAAAATTACCTGAGGCATTAAACTAAAGAACCGTATCCTAAGATAACAAAAAAATCCTAATATACTGTCCTTAAGAAATAAAATTATTTTTGATTTTCCTAATTAAACATTAAACAGAATCAATTTTGATACTGCACTCCTGAAAGTTAGAAAGCAAGAACCCGGTGATTGCCAAAATCGACCACCAGTATGTGCCCTTCGGGCGTTATGCATACACCGGATGGTCTGTCCATTTGATCGGGCCCAGTTCCCTGAGAGCCAAACTTGCACTTAAACAATCCATTTGGTGAGAATATTTGAATGCGGTAATTTCTACTATCGGCCACAATGATGTTTCCCTCGTGATCTACAGCACAGCCTTGTGGTCTCAAAAATTGTCCGTTTCCATTGCCTTCACTGCCCAAAAATTTGGCTGTCTGAAAATCGGGATTTATGACCAGCAGTCTGTGGTTGTTAAAATCGGTGACTATAATCTGGTTTTGTGCATTGAATGCTACTCCTCGTGGCGAGTCGAACTGCTTCCACAAAGGACCATCAAATCCATATTTGTTCAAATATTGTCCATTTGAATTAAACAGTTGGATGCGGTGATTCCGGGTGTCCGAAATTAGAATATTGGACTCGCTTGATACAGCTACATCCCATGGATAGTTAAAGTAGGGTCCAGGCTTGCTGCCCTTTTCGCCGAACTTAAACAAAAAAGTTCCATCATGCTGAAACACTTGAATACGGTGGTTATCTTTGTCTGTGACTATGATCCTGTTCAATTGGGCGTCAAAGGCGACACCGGCCGGCCTATCAAATTGGCCAGCTCGGGTTCCATACGAGCCAAATTTGCGCACAAATTTACCTCTGCTGTCAAAAATTTGAACTCTGTTATTGGATCTGTCAGCAATTATGATATTTCCAAACGAGTCACAGCAAACACCCCAGGGTCTACAAAATTGTCCATCTTCACTGCCTTCACCACCGCCATCAATCATAAAAATTGTCCTGCCCACGCTGTTGTAGCCACGGCCCGATTTCACTTGTACACTAAATGGACTATTTTGAATGTGGCTTTCATTGACCAGCACTGAAATTATGTAAATTCCGTCCAGTGGAGGACAATAGTTGACCAAATAGGTACCATTTTGTTTGTCGACGACATCGACACAGTACAAGTGTTTGTCAGGGCCTTGAATGAGCACATTAAGCGAGTCGCCGCCAATGCATCTAAGTTCTCCCAGGTGATCTTTTGTTTGAATGATGAAAGAGGAAATTTTTGTCTTTAGGCCATTGGCGAGTCCGTCGCCGTATGCAATGCAGTTTGGTCCATAGGCGGTGCTGGTCAAAAATCCCATTTGGGCTATGGCGTTGTGTAAGGCAGGGTCGGGAGCTGTGAAAAAAAGCTCGTCGGTCTCACATGGTTGGAAAAGCGGCAACAATCGGTGATAGTTATTTGAATGAAATTGCTTGAGGGTTTGAATTTCTTTGATCAGTTTTTGCTTGCATTCGAACAAAAGTTGTATGTGATGCTCCTGGTACACACTCGATTGAGTAGACGGAAGTTGTTTTATTTTAGTTTTGACTTCTTTGACAGACTCGTCTATGTTTACGTAGAATTTTTTGATATCATTTATTTGTTTGTTCAGCGCATTTATTTTAGCTGCTTGAATTTTTTCCAGATTGTCAAGTAGGACTTTTTTGCGCTGCTCGAGCGCCTTCAAGTGCTGAATATGGGTCTTGCTTATTTCGCTGGACACTGTTTCAGCTTTGGTCTGAATTCGACCGACCATTTGAATCGATTTGGTTAGGCTGTCTTTGAAAACGTCAATGATCTGAGTTGATTCGTTGATAAGGTTTTCGGTGGACAATTTGGCCTCGTTGACCGCCTCTACTAGGCTCACTTTGGCATGCTGACGATGCAGTGATAAGGAACATTCGGCGCATAGAATTTTCTGGCACGTATTGCAAAACAGATTGCATATTTCGTTTGGGTGCTGTGTGCATTTGAATGAGCTAAGGCTAGAATTGGTTATCAATGTGCCGGTGTTGGTGCCATTGAAGTCAAGTAGGCTGCTGTTTAGCAGAGGGGTAAAATCCAATTCCGACGCCTTCAAATGATTTATCATTGACATCACCTGTATTGCCAGATTGTTCTGATTTCCGATTTGAATTTGCTCGTAATTTGTTCCCGTTAGATTTAGTTTTGAATTTGCTTGAGCGATTGAAGATAGTTGCGACAGGCAGCTGGCTCCAATCGGTGCCTAAAAAAAGTAAAAAAAAATTATCTTCATAAACTGGATTTTTTGATTTTCCAAGTTTTATTTATTTAAATTAAAAAAAATTTTATATTTTCGAATAAAGAGATTATTTTATTTAATTTTAGTTTTTTTAATAAAGGTTTTCAATATAATTTGAATTTGAATAACCCTTTTAATTTTCCTTTTTTTTTAAAAACAGAATTTTAATGTGACTTTGTACGATTTTCATTACATTCTTTTAAATTTAGCTTTAAAAATTTAGAGGAATTCTTCGAAAAAATTGCAAAATGAGTAATTTGAAAACGTTAAATGTTTTGATAAAAAGTTGGCAAAATTGGATTAATCATCAAATTGTTTTTGTTCAAAAAAATTTATTAAAAAATATTAAAAATAAGAGACACTTTTTTATTCTATTAAGCTAAGCTAAACATTGTGAGTCATATCATGTTGCAAAACTTTGCATTTTTATCTATAAATGGATTATATTTAAAATTTTCAAATACACTTTCTAATCAAAATATTAGATTTTCTGTTTATTTTTGTATGTAAAGTTTATCAATGAGATTTGGAGAATTTACATTCGTAAGATTTGTCACAACCTAAGGCTAGAAACATCAATCAAGACTGATTATCAAAAATAAAAAATTTGAATACCTTTTGAACGCTCTAATTATGAAAATTTTATCTTTTTTTTTTAATAAAGCTATCATATGTTTTTATTGAAATAAAGTTAATATCATTTTCTCTTTTTAACGCATAAGCAATGAGTAAAATAAAAGAATAAAGTTCAAATATATCATTATGTTATAATTATGAAATTTTCGCCGAATTGTTAAAATTTTTATTATGTAATTAAAAATATTTTTTTTTATTTTTTCTCAATTTATCTTAAAAAATAGTCCAAAAAATCAATTTTAAAATTTTATCCATTTAATATATTTTAAATATAAATTTTGAATTAATGAAAGATATAAGTAAAATTTAGTCTCAAACAATTCTTTATCTGGTTTTGATCAATTCAAAAAAATTCTAGTTAAAAAATTTTTTTACATTGATTCTTTAAACTTAAAAAAGTTTTGAAAAAATTTATTATCTCTCAAAATTTTAATATCGAAATGTAAAAAGAAAAGTCTAAAATAAGATTGAATTTTTTTAATTAAATTTAAATTAATTTTGATAAACATAATAATCAAAAAGTCAAATGAACTGAGTCAACGTGAAAAGACCAGGCATAAGGAGTTAGAAGTAAAATATTAATATAAACGAAAATTTAATTAAAATGCAAAAATAAGCTCATTAAGATTAAGATTAAATCAAAAATAATCTTGAAACTAGCTCCTATTTTCTTATTATTTTTAGTACCTTGAATTTCATGTAAAACATTTAAAAAAATAAGTACTCATAAAGTAAGTAAAAGATCCTGTATGAGAAATTTGCAAACTGATGATTAAATTTGTTCTGAAGATAATATATTAATATCATTTTTCATTTAGAATATTGTTTTCAGTTTGATCACGATCAATTAAATTTTTTTCTTTTACTTTTAGACCGAACAAAAAGAGGTATACAAAATGATTAAATCATTGAGAACTTTGCTAAACCTTAGGTGCAAAATAAAAACATATTTTAGTTAAATGAATTTTGAATAAACAAAGATTTTTTTTGCAATTTATAATTCATATTTTTTTCAATTCATAGGGGTAAGCTAAAATATTATGAGGGCAAGATGGTTCACGATCAACTTTTGAAAGAGGAAGTTAGATGGTTTCACTAAACTTTGCTTTAAATAATAGCCTGAACATCGGCTATTTTGATCGCATTAGTTTTGATATTAAAAAGTAAATTTTTGTAGTTACTAAAACAGTTTACTTTAGTTAGGAGTGGCTCGAGTGTTTTATAAAATTCAACCAAATCATTCTTTCAATTCAAATTCGTTAGGATAATTATTAGTAAAGACATTTTTTTAGCATAAAATAATTTCATAAAGTTTTTATTAATTTTATATCAACAAAAGCATAATTAAAAAATAAAGATTCATTTTAATGAATTTTAATATTAATTTTAAATAAAAATTTATTTTAAATGGCACACAATTTGCATTAAGTTAAAATGAATGGAACAGGAATAATTTTTTACAAAAATTAAAAATTCATTCTTTGAGTGTTAAATCTAAAACTAAATTGTTAAATCAAAAACTTGCTCATGAAAAACAATAACACAGTATTAAAACTTTAAATTAAATATGTGAAATTATTTTGCAGAGATTTTAATCAAGAAGTAAAAAAACCTTGTAGTAACTTTTATTACAAAATTGCTCCTGTTACATTGCTCTAAACTTAATTTTTCAATAGATGCATAAAAATTTTACAGAAGAACAATGCTAAAGATGCTTGTTAAATAATCAAATATTTTATAGTTTTCAGCTTGAATGTTTTTAAAAAGTCTTTGAAATGGAGTTATATGCCACAGCAATTAATAATTTAAAATAAAAAAGAGGGTTTGACTGTAATTAAAAAAGAGAACAAGGATTATCACAGCTAAACGCCTAAAAACAGTTCATTCAATTTTTCGTAACAATACCCCAAATATTAAGCTGAATTAAAATCGATTTTGAAGAGTTGAAAAAGATAAATCTTGATTCGAAGCCTACTCATCCACAAGATTTGATCTAAACTCAATTCACCTAAACTTACTTTTTTTTCAGGCAACAAAAATTTTAAAGATAAAATTCTAAAAAAAATTTACCATTCTAATTATTGAAAATAATTATCAAAAATTAATTTTTCCAAACTTTTAACTGTAAAATATCTTATTTGTGAAAAATATTTAATTTTAAAATTTATTAAATTTAAATTCATCGAATATTACTTGGTAATGGAAATAGATAAATTAATTGATAAAATTTTTAAATTTAAATTTTAATCAGAGTTTGATTGATGAATGAGAAGCACTAATCGACTGTCATAGCACATCATTTATTTCTACAACTAAAATTTCAGTTTCAATTTTAAATTTATATTAATTTCATTTACTTATATTTATTTAAATTTAATTATAAAAATTTTTAAAAAATGATGGGTGAAAAGAGGGCTCTTTGCCGCTCGAAACTACCCAAGAGTCTTGTTCCAAAATCATTTTTAAAATAAAAATAAAATAATTTTTCAATTTCAATTTTTCTTTAGTTATTTTTAATATTTTCTTTTACTTCAAATTACAAATGATAATGAGAATTTTAGAACTAAAAAAAACAGAAGAAAAATGGAAAAATCTTAATTTTTTTTTTCTGAAAATAGAAAATTGGTTCTGTAAATTTTAACAGCTGATACATTCGATGTATTTCCTCAATCAGTGTAATGACTCTGCAAAAAGATTTTAGTATACTTTTTTTGCAGATTCTGCAATCCTACATAGTGAACAATGATGATTAAAAAAATATTAAAAAAAATGTCAAGTATTCTTTTTCAAAAAATACCTAAAATTTAAAGTGCCATTTCTAATTTTTTCCATTTTGTTGAATCAAAAATTTCAAAAAAATCTAAGACCGGTCAATTATATGACCAATTGATCAAAAATTTTATCATAGAAAACATTTTAATAAATTATTTTAACAAACAAAAATTTTGACTTAAGAAAATAATTTTTTCAAAATATTGACTTCTCAGTAAAAAAAATAAAATTCTTAGTAAAATTTAAAAAATTTGTTAAAACTTTTGTTTAAATTTTTGTTTAAAATAGTTACTTTTGAAAAAAATTGTTTCAATCTATTTAGAAGTAATTAATTAATTAATTAAATGACAGTAGATAATTAAAATTTCAATTAAATTCAAACGAATTAATTTAGTTAATTTTTAATTTATTGCTTGAAAATATTACCGACTATTCCATGCGAAAATTATGAGATTTTTCTTGTTCTAAAAAACTTTCCAAGTAGTTTTTAAATATATTTTATGATTAGAAGACTTAATTGCAGATTAAGATATTCAAATGATGTTTTTTATCACAAAATATGCTTTAAAAAAAAAAGTCAAGTAAATAATAGTACAGAATTGAATAGTACAGGTCCAACTTTTTTCCTTTTTACTTTTTTGCAAGAGGTTTCGACGCAACGAGCACAGAAATGCCCGCCTAATTTGCTAGAAATATCGAAATTTGACAGGAGTATACACTACCACTATTAATTCAACTTGATAATAATAGCAAACAAAATAAAATTTATATACTTATCTTTAGGTCCCACACAATTAAAACCCTATTGTATCCACAAACAAAAGCACGCTCATTAAAACACCAAAAAATTAATTTTTTTCGGAACAAAAATAAATTGATTAAAAAGAAAAATATTGTTTAATGTAAAATCTCAGGAGGTTCTGTAGAAATGGTGAATTTAATAACTGGGTTTTAAAGGACAAACAGGAAGTTCAAGTGTTAAATGAGTAGTTTTGGGCAATTTGAGTTCAAACAATGAATTAAAAAGTTTTTAAATCAAATTTTAAAAAAATCACTTGTGTAAAATTCAGTACAAAAGATCAGAATAAATTTGTAAAATATTGAATTAATTTTTTTTTCTAAAAGTTAAAAATTATTTATGTGAATGCAGAAATGGTGCAACATAAATTGTTGCTACAAATATCAGGGCCTGTTAAACTCTGCAAATCACATAATATTAATGTATCCAGACACGACTCTTCGAATACGAGTAGTTCCGAGAACACCGAACCTAGCAGTGAAGACACTGATACCGAAACATACGAAGTGGCGCCACGACAAACTCGACCTATACCTTCTTCTGGATTCAATAAAACAGCAATCGTTCAGCAGAACGCCAACAATAGTCGCCGAAAAAATAGAGACTATCAATTAATGTTTTAAGACCTGCAATTAAAGGAAGCAAACGAATACATCACTCAACTAGATTTGTAAAATGGACAAGAAGAGATACACGAAAAACTCAAGAGGACGAAAAAAGATTTTATTCCTGCCTAAATGGATGCCCTAAAAGATTATTCAAATTGATGCTGAAAATGTTCTTGAGTCGCTCAATAAAAGAAGAAAAAAATAAGAACTGATTTATTTTATAAAGTTTTTTTTCATTTTCTTGTCTATCAAATAATTTCTTTATCTAATAAAAAATATTTTTATATAGTGTTTTGTCTTGTTTTCTACTAGTTAATAAAAAAATCTAGTTGATTTCTACTTTTTTATCTTTTAAAATAGTATCTAGTAAATTTCATCTTTTTATCTAATAAAGTTAATCCTATGCCCTCTGCAAATATAGCAGAAATTTAATTTAAGAATATTCTAACGTTGTGCATTTTGCAGAGATTTGGCATATCACTAGCAGACTTTAATTCACCGAACTTATTTTTGAGCTTACAGAAAAATAACTTGTCAATTTAAAGTAGTAAATTTCACTTAAAAAAAATAATTTTTTTTTAATAATTAATAAAACTTTCTCTGTGAGTGACATATTTTTTTTTGTGGCAAAGAATGAAAAAATCAAACTTTGGCATAGAATTGTGACCAGGAAAAAAAACCCAAAAAAAAACCAAAAAAAAACAAAAATAAAAAACAATGCTTACATTTTGACTGAGTGGTAGGTCAGGAGAATTGGACATAAGCGAAATTCTGTTAATTGATGAAGGCGGCGTGGTGGCAGAAGAAAAGCAGTTCAAATTATGCGAGCTTAGATTTTTTTCCAACAGACCTTTTGGACTGTCAACTGAACTGTGAGACAACAAGTGGTTCGAGAGCAGAAAATTGTCCATATTATTATTCAACTCCAAGAATTGAATTCTGTGCTCTTTGGTCAGCCGAACTCTCTGATGCGCCAAATAGCAATTGCGGCACAGCCTTTCCTTGCAGTCCAGACAAAAGCAAATAGACTCGGGCTTTTCGTGGCACGACTGACAATTCTTCCGGTTAAGCGACCAGCTGTCCACCAGGCTGCTGTTGTTGTTGTTGTGGAAATTTTGGTTAGCCAGTGTTTGTGATGAGGTGGATGATGCCGACGATGTGGATGAGGAGGACGATGACGAAGAGTTGTTGAGGTAAGATGGCAGATTGAGCGGCGCATTCATCAATTCTAAATTGCTGAAATTGGACACTAGAGAGGGAAAATTGTGCTTGGGACTGTTGGCTTTGTGAGCAGCAGTAGCAGTAGGCTTTGAATAATTTTGAGTTATGCATTGAAAACTGTTTACCGGTGTCAGTTGATTTAGTGATGAGAAATTAAAATCATCCTGGTCCATGCTCAGATGCTTGAGGACATCAATGACAGAGTTCGAGTTGGAAAAAAGATCGAAAATGTGCTCGTTTTGGCTTTGATTCGCGGCCAAATTGGCCAAATTCTCGTCGAACAGGCTTTCGTCCGTGATTGTGTTTGACTTGGCGCTCAGCATGCGGTTCAATTGGCACGAGTTTGACGGCGATGACGACACAGACGAAGACAACATTTTGCTCATGTTCAAATCGTGCTCCATCATGGAGCACAATTTGCACTTGATGCCAATCAATTGTTCGAATCGAAGCTCGAAGTTGTCGTCGCTTGACGACACTGACGACGATTCGATGCTGCCGCTGGCCTCGCTGTTTGTTGCATTGGCCGAAAAGTCCACTTTTAGTTTGGTGCCAGGCTCGGAGTTTTTGCGGCTGGACGACGCACTGTTGATGCTGTGGCAGTGGTGGCAAATTTTGTGCATGTTACAGTCCAAGTTTAGAAGCTTTGTGTCGCCGCTGCGTGCACAGTACGAGCACACAGGCTCAGCTAATTGATTGAAATCGGCGAGTGTCGAATTTTGATTAGCCTCCAGAGCTAATCGATTGAACAAGCTCAGATCGAGCAGATTCGAGTTAAAGTGCTGGTTTTCGATAAGATCGGAGAATTTGTTCGACTGTTTGGCGCTGAAGTCCGTTTCGAACGAGGCGAAAAAGCAGTTGTTGATCAACGATGGCTCAGCGTTGGACAACAGGGTCAGATCCGGACCCGGCTTGGTCTGGTGGTCAGCGCTTTCGGTTGTTTGGCTTGTGTCAGAGCTGGTCTTTGCGTTGCTTTGTGGACAAGTGCTACTATCTTCAATTGATTCATTTTCGATCATAGCCATTATTTTTGTTTAGCAAAAAACCAACGATTTGATGCTTAAGTTACTCTGCTTGTATTTTTGTTATAACTTTTTTTTTAATTTGTTCAATTTATTAGGTGTATTTGAGTACAACATTAATTGATCATTTTTTCTTTTGTTTTTAAGTAAATTCTGCCGTTTCTAAATTGCTAATGCTAAATAAATTGAAATTTTATCTAAAAATCAAAGAATAAATGAGAAAAATTACTGATATTATTTTTTTAGGTGCCAAATGGTGACATAATTAAATTTTATTTAAAACAAAAAAAAATGAATTATTTTTTAATTTTTTTAGTTATGTCACATTTAATGTGATATAACTAAAAAAGATGTGACATAACTAAAATAATTTTTTTTACGATCAATTCTGAATCACCATTTCAAATTCAGTAAGCCTAGTCTTGAACAATTTGCCTGTCGGATCTTAAATTATTATTTAAGATGCTTTAAAATATAAAATAATGTACACGTAAAAAAAATTGCAACATGAGTAATTACATGAAAAATAGGTGTGGTGATATAAGTGCCCAACTAGCAAACGTTCTCGCTCTATTACTGCGTAGTTTGAATTTTATTTCACTAATTCAAAATAGTAATCCGAGTCTTATCAGTGTGTGTAAATGATAAAATTTAAAAAAAAAAAAAAAAAAAACATTAAAATAAAACTTAATATAACTTGAACGATTTGGTAGAGGAGCATTTCAATTTAAAATAATTGAACGCCATTGTGTAGTGATTTGATGAGACTAGATTTGAAAAAACGTAAATTAATTTCATTTGAACAAATGCTCATTTAGCAATCGTAACATGGCAGAGTAAGACTAGGAATTGCGAATTTAAAAATAGAAATTCTTCTCTCACCACGATTAAATAAAATATTCGACTTAACGTCGAAACATAATAGTTTAGATGACGAATGAGAACAGTTTGTATCGAAGCCTTAATTTGTGTTAAATTCAAGCATAATGTGATCAAAAAGCTATTACGTAATATAAAGCAATTTCTTTTTGCTTGTCACTGATTAGTAGGACTCGAGTTGAATAGTAAAATTTTTCGACAAAACTACTTTTAAATTAAGAAACAAATAGTTGTTAGCTAACAGTCCAATTTAATATAGCAACCAAAAAATCATGTTTTTTTAAGAAAAAATTGTGTTTAACAACTGAGTAAAAAAATCTTTAACCATCCTTTTCTTTTTGCTTCTTGTGCTTCGTTCAGCTAATCCAACACGAGACAAACACTCATACTCGATTCATTAAATCAAATACTGAACGTTTTTTTTTAAAAAAAAAAAAAAAAAAAAATTTCTGCTCGAGCCCAAGATCCTTCAGAAAAAAAATTAAAAAAAAATTGAAATAAAAACTAGAGATCTTATTTTATGATCTTTTTTCACCCTCAGCGGGTTCTGAACCCTGGATCATCTGTTTGCAAGACTAACACGCAAACCATTCGGCTATATGGGCTTTTAGCTTACGCTTCTAGAATAGCTTAGATTGTACCGCTATCACCTCTGTGATGAGCATTTCACAAGACATCACATAAGCGGTACAAATTCAAGTGATGCTAAGCTTGCTCCACAACGCCTCTTTCTTACACTGAAACATACTTACGAACTTTTTTCTCTCTTTTTTTTATTATTACATTTTTGTACATAGTTGTCTTAGGGTATGACAATTTATCAGATCTAAGCCTCATCGACAAATAAAAAAAATAAAAAAAAAATAAAAAAATTATCCACGACTCAGTATATAATGAAAACCATTTAATTCAAAAATAACTTATGTAAAAATTCTAAAAGACGCTTTAAACTTTTAAATAGATAAGTATTGTCCAACTTTTTTTGCTGTCAATTCTTCTTCTATTTTAGATACTAGTCCGCAATTTTTGCCAGTATTTATATGCTCAATTTACGTTGCTGGATCAAAACCAGGAACGCTTATTCATTTTTTCTAAATTAGACAATTGTTTACACTGAGAGGTGTCTTTGGCTCAAAGGTTTCTCAATGTCCTGGTACTAAACTTTGTTTGAGCTGATTTAAAAAAATGATTTCACAATGATAAATATATTTTTATTTTTTAATTTTGAGCTCCTTTGCCAAAAAAAAAGCTCGATCTTTTTTTTTAAATTAACACTTTAAAATTTTTTTTAATCCTCACATCTTTTGAACAGATTTGTCAAATTAATAAATCTTTTTAGTTTTTTTTAAATAACGATAATAAAGAAAACCTTAGAATTGTTTTAAAAATCCCATCCACTTTGAACAGGAAGACGGATTCAAAGTCGCCTGATCTAAATTAAAATTTAATTCGAAAATAGTGTGATTACATAATAGTCGTGATCGGACCGCAATGAAAACGTGATCCCCACCATTCTATTCACTTTGTCACTCACAAATACACTCAAATAAAATTATTCATTTTTTACTCTCTAAAAGGTCTTAATTTGCGTCATTGCAATTCATGTTCCTCTCTAAATTATCGATTGAAATGCAAAAATCGATTATTGCGTAATAGCAATAATTCATGAAGCAAAATAATCCTAAGGATTGTATTAAAGATTTGAAATGGAAAAAAGGAAAAAAGTTGCGCCAGCTTCTTTAACATTGCTCTGTGGAAACATTATGTAATGTTACCCTAAGGCTTAAATTGATAGCAACTAAAAGTTGTAGTACATTTTCAATTGGCATTTGTTTTTCTACTACAACGAGGGCTTAACAAAATAATATTTTCTTGAGCACACAAAATTCTTTTAATGCAACGAGATTACACAACACAATATGCTAATGAATAGAGCGATTTTGCGAGCACTCACGGCCTTGAATTCTAGTCCGTTCTAGCCAAATTCATAATATTGCGCAGTTATTTTCGAAATAATTTACAATATTAACCCTTGAGATAATAGCAAACTTGATATTATTTGCTTGCATATTTAATGTTACGTAATTTTTTTCTACTCTTTTAAATATAAATAAAAAAATTTAAATTTTGTAAATTTATTATTATAATTTAAATTATACTCTTTAGTTCTTGAAAGAAAATCAATAACTGCAAACGAGAAGACCCGAAGGCCTATTTGAACCGATGGGTGTGCTGCTACTCGGTGTAAAAAAGCCAATGCGCACTTAAACATGCTTAAATTAAACGATTCATGATGGCTTGGCTACTCTCTGGCAAGAAAAAAAAACAACAAAAAAAAGAATTTGCTTTCTTCTTCTCACTTTTTCCAAGGGTTTTGTATCAATTTTTGCAATAAAATTTCAAATATTTCAAATATTATAAACACACAACCATGCACACACATACACACAATTATATACTCTTTTTATTTGGATCCTAGTTGTTACACCATTTGCTCGCTGCATATCCTGAACCCATTATTTAATGTAATTGTAAAAGAGAGAGAGAGAATAGAAACAAAATGTTTCATCAACAAAGAACTATATAGTCTTGGCAACAAAACTCTTTTTTCTACATTGTATGCGTAATAACACTGCTATTACGTAACTTTAGCCAATATTCAGCTCGAATATAAAAAAAATATTCATTATCTTAAATGTTTATTTGAGTTTAATATTTCTACAAAAGAGGCAACAATTACGTAATTGATTGAATGTAGGCAAATAATTTCACTTACACAAAATTATACATTTAGATATTTGAATTAGAATTGATTCCTTCAGAAGAAAAAATTTTTGCTCGATCAAGTGATCCTCAAACCAATATCTACTATGAATTTAGAATTTTTTCTTACATAACATTTAGATTATGTAATCCTAATTATAGTGGTTAATATGTTTGGTGACTAAATTAGCAAAAGTACTAAACATTCGATATATTTAAAAAAATAACTGAGCTCATTTTTTTCTAGAAAAAAATAAACAGCCTGAATATTTCCTAACGCTGCATGAGCACCTCACGTAACTTTTCTTTTCCAAAAATTGAAAAAAAATTAAATTTAATTATTTTTAAAAATTTATTGGAAAATTACTTGAAAAAGAAAAATTAAAGTCAATTTGAAAATGACTTGAATTGGCCAAGGCTTGGGGCTTGAAAATTATTTTAATTAAAAAATAAATCTCAAATTCAGACTGTTCGGAAAGCAAAAAAATAAGCATTTTTCAAAATAAAACAAAATGCATAAGTTATTTTTTTCTTCATTACAATTCGAAACAAATTTTTTGTTTGATAACTAAAAAATGAAATTTTTAATTTATTTTTTACATAATTTCTGAAAAAAAAGCCCGAAAATTGAAACCTTTCAGTTTTTTATTTAATTCTTTGAAAAAAAAAATTAATTTTTAAAATTTAAAACTTACAATTGATCTAGTTAAAATTTTATTTTAAGAGTTTTAAGGTCTTTTTATGTCAGCTTATGCTAGGGTTGTTAAAAATTTCCCTCTCTTCATTACTAAGCTCTAGATAAGCAAAGATCAAATCTATTTTTATTTATATATTGAACAATTTGTTTATAAATATTTTCTAAAATCAAAATATTGTTCCTAAATAAAAATCTTTGTTTAAATTGTACACTTTTTAATAGGTCTTTAATTGTCATCGATGAGTTAGAGTATGAAGCGCAGAATCAATATACAATTTAAATAGTTGAGAATCGCAAACAAATTGTTTTAACAAAAATTTATTGTCTTAAAAAAAGACAAAAATTTGAAAATTATTTTTAAATGAATATATTTTGATCAAAAATGCATGACAAAAAATCGAATCGTTTAGATTTGAATTCTCTGCTCATTTTGATTAAAAGAATAATAGTTTTTGAATTGCAAATGATTTTTTTTGTTTTCGATTGAAATTTTTTTGTAAAATTAAGATTTTGATTTTTAATAAAAATAAAAAAAACTAAAATTTTGAATTAATTTTATTTAGCCAGAAAAGTGAGTTCACGCAAATGGTATTAAATTTTTATGAATTAAACTGAATTAATGAAAAATTAGTAAAAAAAATAAATTAAATCATTATTTATTTTCAAATTTTTAAATAAATATAATAAATGACACAGTTTTTTTCCTTTTACTTACATATTTACACTTAATATTGACATCAAGAATTCGATGTTGTTGGTTGTCCAACCTTAACTCAAAAAGATAAATATTAAGATAAATAAAAATTAAGAAAAAAAATTTTAAAAAAGGTTTTATTTTTTTGTTAATCTCATTCTTTGAATATTAAATCTAAATTTAAAACTTTTGTGGTAATTATGTAAAAAAATAAAATTCATTTTTATATTTTAATTTCTTAAATATAATTGTAAATTTTAAAAATGGGAAAACGAACAATACAAAACTTCCTTCTTCTATTTTAATTTATTTTTTGAGTTTATTTAATTTTTTTTGATTTTGAATTTCAAGGTTTTTAGAAAAATTATAAAAATCGCTCAGGATAAAACAAAATTATTACAATTTTCCCTTTTCTATCCTAGTGGATAGTGAGGAACAAAACATTAGGTTAAAACATTAGATAGGAAAGCGTATAAAATAAAGTGCGGTTTAAACGAGTAAAAAGAAATGCGAAGACCATTCTAAGAATAAAATATTAAGGGCGCTTGGCAAGTAAATTCAATATAAATTGGTATAGTTCTGCTGAATTGAGCTGATGTTGTGCGTTTTAAGCAGTTAAACTGTGGTTCAATCATTTATTTATATTTTTGTTTTCTGTACCCAGCTAAAGCTCCTTCAGAATAAATTAAAAAAATAAATAAAAATAAAAATTGTAATATCGCAATAAAAGAATTATTGATTTAATAATTTATTACCTGTCTAAAAACCTACCAGGAAAATAAAGAAAGTTTTCTTTTTTATTCGTTTTTCAAACTGACATGCTATAAGCATCAATTAACCATGTGCATTCACACTAAGTTTTAAAACTAATTAACAAACTTCAAATAATAAAACAACCAACTATAGGGATAGTAAAAAAAATAAAGTTAATAACTTATTAACTTATTAATTTATCAACTTTATTTGTAATAACATAATAAATGTAATATGTAATAAATAAGCTTAAAAAATGCATTGAAATTTATAAGACATATTGAAATAGGTTGTTACATGTGACACATGTTTAAATAGTTGAAGCTTCAGACTAATAAGAAGAAATAGTAAGGTAGCTATTACACAATAGAGTTCTTCATTTTCTAATTAATAAGCCATTGTTCTAGTTCGTTGGTGTATTCATTTATCTTATTTTCTAGGTTCCCCTTTTTGTTATAAATGTAGAATGTAACTAGATCATTTGCGAAAAGCAGAGTATATTGATTTAATTTTGATTTGAAATTCATTATTTGTTTTAGTAGTAGAAGTAGTAATTATAATTGCTACGCTTTCGCGTTAAGTCCGGTTATATCCAGACCATAAGCAATAATTTAGTCTTTCAAAAGTATGTCTAAATTAGTTTTAAAAATGTTTGTTGATTTTGATTCTATAACTTTGTTTCCAAGCTGATTCCAATCATTGACTATTCTGTTGGTGAAAAAGTTGAATCTTGGTGCACAGTTTTTGACAATTTCTCTTCTTAACCTGTAGTTGTTGCCTCTTGTTTTATTTACACCAAAAACCTTGTCTGGTTGTTTATACCAGTTGACTTGATCGTAATTATTGAGCAACTTAAACATTTGTATTAAATCACCTCTCTTTCTTCTTGTTTTAAGTGTTGTAAGTTTTAGCCTTCTTAGTCGTTCTGGATACTCTAGATTCGATAAACCTGAGATAGAACGCGTTGCTCTTCTCTGAACCTTTTCAAGCGCATCAAAGTCCTTCTTTAGGTATGGGTTCCATGCCGAAACAGCAAACTCTAAATGAGGCCGAACCAGACTCTTATACATCTTACAAATAACGTTCTCACTGCGATTACTCAAGCCATTAAGACTAACCCCAAGATTCTATTCGCTCTTGAAGCCGACGTGCTGACCTGCTTACCCCATTTCATATCACTTGTCACCATTACGCCCAAATCCCTTTGCTCGGTTGCAACTGCTAATTTCTGAACACCTTTGCTGCTTGAAATAAAAAATTCGTTCGGATTGTTTTTGCCAATATGCATTATCTCACACTTTTCGATATTAAGGCCAATTGACCACTCCCTACACCATTTCACTAGCTCGTCAATATCCGATTGAAGCTGCTGTTTCATCAAGTTTTCATTGGTTTTATTGAAGACGCAATAGATCTTACAATCGTCTGCGTAAAGTGAGCATATGCTCTTGAATCTTTCGGGAAGGTCATTAATAAAAATCACAAAAAGTAATGGACCGAGGACTGAACCCTGTGGAACTCCACTCGTAACTTCTTGCCACTCAGATGTTGAATGACCAAGAACAACACGCTGCTTCCTACCAATCAAAAATGATTAAATCCACCTGTGTAAATTACCACTGATACCATAATGTTTCAACTTGTGGAGGGGTTTATGATGATTTACTCGATCAAAGGCCTTCGAAAAGTCAGTATACACAATGTCGATGTTATTGCCCTTAGAAAGCCCCGTTGTTATCAAGTCAAAACTCTCCAAGAGATTTGTGGTACAAGATCTCTTAGGCATAAAACCGTGTTGAAACATACTGATCAATCTATTATGAGTCAAATGATCAATTATTACTTTCCGAATGATTCTTTCCGTGATCCGACAAACTATTAAAGTTATGGAGACGGGTCTGTAGTTGTTAACATTGCATCTATCACCTTTCTTAAAAAAAGGAGTCACATACGCTCTTTTCCAAACCTCTGGGACCTGTCCTGTTGTCAACGAACTCTTCATTAATAGTGATAAAGGAACACATATAGCATCCGCAGTCATCTTCAAGAAGTAAGGATTAACACCATCGAAACCTGTGCTTTTGGATACATTTAAGCCTTTCAAGTGTCTCAAAACAATCAGCGGAGAGATGTCCGTGTTTATGTTGAACTCGCATACTTTTTCACTTCTATGTAGAAAATTCGGTGGTTCATCAACGTTGTTATTGAAACCGAATGAAAAAACTCATTGAAAATTCTGACTAGCTCATCACGATTGCTGGTGATTGAACCATCGGACCGTTTAATTGAGTGAATTGCTGGCTTTACGTTTAGCTTTCCATAAAAATACTTAAAAATCATTTTTGGCTGTTTGGCATGTTTTGCTAGTCGTGCCTCAAAGTCACTAACTGCCGACTTGATTTTACGCTTAATTTGATTTCGAACACGCCGAAAATTTTCCAAAATACTACACCTCAATCTTCTTTTTCCGCCAACTAGCTTCTTCCATAAGCAATACTTTTCTTTAATTAACTTCTTGATTCCATTATTCATCCACGGCGGCTGTTTTTTACGATTTTGACCAGCAATTCGTTTCGGTACTTACATCTTACAAGCACACTGATATAATCTGAGAAAAACTTCGTACATTTAATTAACACTCAAGTTCTTAAAACTTCTAATCCAGTCAATACTTTTGAAAAACTTAGAAATTAAAAAATAATTTCCTCTTCGGTAATTAAACAGGACACTGTGAAACAAAACTTCTCCATCATCATTTTCATTTAAATAATAATAACTCCATGCTATGCTTAAATGGCAACGCTCCAGATTACTTAAACCTGGGCCAGTACTCAAATTTGCTACTCTCGCATCACTCTCGGTTAAAATCAGGTCCAAAATAGACTTATTGCCATACTCGTTAGTCTGAAAAGTTGGACAGTCTACATTTTGCATTAGAAAACAATCTTCGATTGCATTAACCAACTCAAGTTCTTCCTTCCTTGTTTTGAATTTTTTTTTCTATTAAATGACTCCACTATTTTTTTGAATTAAAAAGAATAGATTATCTGATTATCAACTCGTTATACAATTTGGTCTTTAATTTAAAGGATCTTGTAAAGTAGGGGTCTTTTTATGAATCATTGTAATGTTCGAAGTTTTCTACGCTTTCGGAACTCTACCTTCTCGAAGAGATAAATTAGATAGTTTTTTGATTTCTATTGATGAATTTCTAGGTAAGTTTATTAACATTAAGTTATGAATTTGGTCAGGTTCTGATGCCGCTTCATTTTTCAATTTTTTAAAAGTCATAATTAATTTATTTAAGGAAATTGGTTCATTGAGATAACACTGATTATAATTTCTAAAGAACTCAGAGTTAGAATTAAGTATTTCGATATCTTATCTTTCTCAATTAAATCAGAATTAGGAATATTTAAGATGAGAGTTCTCCAAAGCATTTTCCCTTTTCTTTCCTAGTTTTGAATTAAATTTGATCCTTTTTTTGTTCAATTTTTTTTTTTACTTTTTTTCAGAAAGGTCTACTTGTCAGTGTGTTTTTTCCCATCTTCTTAATAAAATCAAACCAATTTTGATTCCAGAATTTTTTTAGAGAGGCCTTTAACTCAAATGTAATTATTCGTTCTTTTTTTTGTTAAATGTTCAAACTTTGATAAATATATTTAATCGATGTTTTTAATTTTAAAGTTTTTGTTGGCTGGTTTTGAAGCTTGAAGATGTTGCTTGGTATATAAGAAAACTGTAATCGAAGATCTGATAATTGACAACATCTTGAGTGAATTCAATGTAAATCGACCGGATTTTTATTTTCTTTTAACTATTTTTTTATTGGATATAAATAAAATTATAATAATTTATTCAAAATTAAATTAGATAAATGCAATTTTGGATAAATTTTATTATAAGAAAAATGAAAAACATTTTATTTGAAAGAAAATTTATTAACAATATAAAGACAATTTAACTTATTTTACATTTTTTATACTTTCCTCTTTTTGAATAAAAAAATTTGATTTTTTAACAAAAATCTTTCATTCCAAATTTCAACCAATCAAAATATATGTAATTTTTAAAAATTCGGACGATTCACTCACTATGAAAAACTAAAATATCAAAAATTATTTCCATTTTTTTTAAATTTGGTTATTTAAATTTTTTTAAAGTGAAGAACTTAATGGATAATCTTTTTCTATTTGTTTTAAATAAGTGTAAATAAAAACATTAAAAGGGCGCCAGCCTGGTTGCAAAGAGTAATTGAAGACTCTTTTAAAGGCTTTATAACCCGTAAGATAATTATTGTTAATATTGAAAGCATGAAAAACTTTGTTTTTTTTTATAACCTTGAATTTGGGTTTAATGATTATATGATCACCTATTTTGAAATTTTTTCATCTATTTAGAAAAATGCTAATGTAATGATAAAAAATAAATAAATTATAAAAAATAATTACATAGAAAATTTTAAGTTGGGCGGAGTAGGAAAATTTTGCGAAATAGATGAGTCTCTGTTCTTCAAAGTCAAACACTTGAAGGGTGAAAAATTAATTTTAATTTTCTTTAATTTTTATTATTAATTTTTAAAGACTATAACCTAAAAATTTTTCCCCTAATAAAAGTTTTTTATCTAATTTGAAAATTTTTCTTTTCTTTTCATTTATTTATTTTTTTATTTAACTTAATTTTAATTATTTTTTTTAATTCTGAAGGATCATTAGCTCGGTATAGATAAACAAATAAATGATTAAATTATTTTAAAGTTAAAAAAAGAATTTTCAATATTTTGTTCAAATTTACAAATAAAAATTAAACTTGTTTTATTTCACTAAACAGTTTAATTTCATATATAAAAATGTTTAACATTTTAGCCTGAAATTATTATTTTTTTTTAAATGAAAAAAATATTTGAAACATCGCACTTTTTGAATGTTATTTCAACATTGAATACATTTTGTAATTCAAACACCAAAAATTAAGCCATACATAAATATATGCAAAAAAAAGCAAGTAACTTAAATTTGTGATTGAAGCTAGGCTGCGACATCACAATCATCAAAGCGTACCGACCGTTCAGTAGCGGTGAACCATGCAAATAGACATTCTAGCAGATCCAATCGAAACCACAGGTATAACATTACAAATTGTGGCCCAAGATTATGTGTCAGAGCTAAAAAAACATGAATAAGTTGTTTAAAATTACCCGGTTTCAAGCAGTAATTTGAAACTTCAACATGAGATTTATCATTGAACTTTTTGCTCCTTTTTCTCTAGATTTTCAAATGTGCAATTTAATTGCAGTGCATATTTAAACAGTTTCTCAACTTTTAAAGAATTGAAATTTCAATTTAAAATACTTGAAAATATGCAATGCGATAAAATTGCGCATTTGAAATTCTTGAGCAAAAAGAGCAAATTGAAAATTGAACAAAATTTCACTTTCCTTAATTTAAGCAAAATAGTCCCTTATTTATAGAGCTTTTATAAGCATAACATTTTTTTCCCTTGAAAAAAAAAACAGTGCTGATAGTTTGCAACGTAACGTGACTCTTGTTAATCAAGCGAGTTTTAACTTTTTATAAATTATATAAAAATGCCATAAAAATCATCACACTATTTTTTTATTTAAGAGCAATGAATTTTTTTTTGAATTTTTGAATTATTTAGAATTAAGCTTTAGTAAAAGAAATTGAATTTTTTTACACGTGCCTACATATAAGATGAATTTTTAATTATTCTTTCAAATTTGATGTCTATCCACATTTAATTATACTTCAAACTTTAAATCTATTATAATCTATTGTTATGTATAATTTGTTCTTACATTGATCCGAAACTTGTCGGAAAATTTGTTAAAAGATAGGTACCAATCTTGAAATTTAAAGCAGAATTAGCTTGGTCTTCAATTTATTTTACAAAAAAAAAGCAATATAAGAACTTTAAAACAATAAATTATGTCCTTTAAAAGTTTATAAAACTTAATATAATTGACCCTATTCTATCCTTGTTGATAATTGGGAAACGCTCATGTCCTTTTCAAGTACCTTTTTGAGCAACGACTACGATCTGACACAGAGGCTACTGCATCGAGTTGATCATCTACACCGCGATTATTACCCAGTCGAAACTGGTCTCCCTATTTTTATGATGAAAGAGGTTTAAACATTCGCCCCGTATTGCAGAGATATCTTAAAGTTTTTTTCACCCATAGCGGTTTTGAACCCTCGATCCTCTGATTGCATGACTCACACGCAAACCATTCGGTTATGCGGCTCTAATATATCTGTTAGGTCCAAAAATATCCTCTTTATATATAAATAAGCTCTCCTTATTTATAGAGAGCAAATAGCAAAATAAGCATCAACAAGTGTCTTTAAAACCACTTGGACTTTTGAGTGTAAAGAGATATTCTTCCAAGGTTTTACGAAGCAAGGCCTTAGGGTTGTGAAGTTCGTTTCAATTTAATCATTTCAATTCAGAAAACCTAACTTTTTTATAATTCTTTATTTTTCAAACAAATTTTTTTAGATATCATTTAAATAATATCTTTATTATTTATTTAATTCGAGTAAAGCACCAAAAGGTGACGTAAAAATTGATTTAAAAAAAAAAAAGTTCAAAATTAACATATATATAAATAAAAAATTTAATAGCTGAGTAGCTATTGGTTTTCCTAAGACCTAAGAGCGTAATAAGAGAACTTTTGCCCGCTTGACCTGGTTTTAGTAAATCTCTTATCCTCTTTACCATATCAGATTCTGACAACATTTCAAATATGGAAGAGTAAATCTTTGGTAAAAAACGGGCTAATTTGATACCAGTGCCTTGAATTCCAATTATACTTTCAATGTTTTTTATAAATGATTTACAGTTAAGATCATTAGGTAAGCTGTTTTTAATCGCCAATAATTGATTTAGGAAGGTGTAAGTAAGCGTATTCTCGCATAATCTTATTAAAAGATCAAACTTTTCGCGAATTATTCGAGATTCAATTGTGACAATTCCTAAGGCGTTTGCTAAGCAAAGCTCTTTGAATGTCTTGGTAATCAAACAAACTTTTAAGAATGTTTGATTCAATTACTTGTATCTTCCTAGTTTCTGTCTGATTAATGGCTAAAGCATCCATTTCAAATAAAAACTCAGGTCTTACATACCTTTGGTACATCTGAGCCTTTATATTAAAGTCTAGGCCGGTGCTAATGACACTTCCTTTTAACTAAAGCGCTGCCATATTTGATGCAGTTTGTTTGCATTAGATGTGAGTGTGGTTTGTCATCATCTTGTTAAAGGATACTCCCAGGTACTTTATTTGATCTACTCTTGTCAGTTTGCGCTTTTCCATTCTTAAAGAGTGCCTTATTTTTAAGTTTAAGCCTAAAATCATAATTAAAGTTTTTTCTGGATTAAACTTGATTTGCGCAAGGCGACCAAATTCCTCAGTCTTAACAATTAGCTTTTGAAGTCCTGCCTCATTCGCTAATCAAGATGATATCATCGGCGTATAGAATGATGTCGACTTGTATCGATCCAACTTCAACTCTTTTATTCAATGTTTCAATTTGTTGGACTAAATCTTCAACATATATTGAGAAAAACCTAGGAGAGAGTGGTCAACCCTGCTTGACACTTACAGAGGTCCTAAATTTATCAGTTCTTTCGCCATCATTCTCAACAATTGCTAATGATTGCGCTAAGTATCTCATTAGTGTTAGCACAATATGACAAGGTTGCTTCACTATTAGTTTTTCCCACAGAAAGAATCTAATGACTTTATCGAAAGCCTTCGACGCATCAATAGCGCAAACAAATGTTTTTCTTTTCTAATATCGTCCTAACAAGATCGTTGTGCATAGCATGGTAATAGCGTGTGCACACGAACTCTTTTTTTTAAAAGCAAACTGCTTTGGACTTTCACAATGAAACCTATTAATTTCCAGCAGAATTATCTTCTTTGTCCTGAAATTTGACATCTGAATATCTTTTTTAATGCTTTTTAAAAGTGGATTTATAATTCCAATATTGAACTTTGAAGGCATTACTCGGTTCTATACGCATATTTTTAGCAGGCTCCAGACTAGCCCGATTAATTCCTCACATATTCCGTACTTAAACATTTCGAGTGTAACTTTTGATGCCCCAGTGGCCTTTCCATTTGAGAGATTCTTGATAACATTTTTTACGTCATTCTTGGTACAGTTGAAATTAAGTTTTTCTCCAGCGTGTTTCTGTTCAAAATCTTCGACTCGTTTTGTCACCTCTTTCTCACGATTCTCATCTGATAGTAATTTGTCGTTAAAGAGTTGCTCATACTCTTTTTTTAATTCAGCCAAAGGTATAGTGATGCTCGTGGTGGTTCTATTGATCGATTTAAGCTCATGTCAGAAAGCATTTTTGTCAGTCTTGTAGAGTCTTTTGAGTTTAACTTTAAGCTTTCTTTTAGCGATTGCGATATTTTCCCTCTTTTTTTGTCGGAAAGCTTTTTTGTAGTCTTTTAGCTCTTGTCTTGCTTTTTCGTTTTTGAATGAGCTTTGACGATAGCTCAAATAAGCTTTTCGCAATGAGACGTTGATAATATCTTTATTAATGAAAAGAGTTTAAAGGAATTTGATTTACCGCAAAATGTTTTAATAAAACGATTTATTAGACTCAGTAAATTTACAAAAACAAAACCTTTGAACAAAGCACTAAAATTAGAGTCAATTAGACAAATTTATTACAAGCATAAAGTTTTATTTGTCAAACAAATTCTCAATAACCAATTATGTAAAAACGTATTTGAATTCTTAAAGAAAAATTACAAGATAGAATACTTATTTTATTAAACAGTTATCAAAAGTAGAAGATCTGACTCATATAAATTGCACTGAATTTGATTTAGCATTCAGTGTTTTTTTGATTGAATGGTGCCTTGAATGTAACAACAATGGACTAACCGACTCGATAAAACACTATTTTTATTTAATTGAATATTGTATGTTGAATAATCTTAATCATTTTTTTGTATTCTAAATTTAATTTGATATTAAATTTAGTTAATTTAATATCCATTTTACAATTAACTAAATTTTTGTTCTTTTTTCTTTTATTGTTTTTCTATTAAGACTTTTTTATAATTCTTTATTTTCCAACAATTTTTTTAAACAAAATAAAATAAGTTGATTAAATACGAATAATTTTGAGGTAACGTGAGAATGTAGTAATTTAGCTTTTATTGAAGCTTTAAAAGAACTTTTAAGAGTATCATTCGGAATAGGCAAATTTTTTTAAAAATTTTACTGAAAAATTGACTTTTTGGAGGTTAGAAAGAAAAAAAAAGATTATATAATTAATTAAGAAATTTGTTTGATTTTTAATAAAATAATTTTCAAAAAATTAATCAAATTAAGTGCACACTTTTTAAATTTTAAATTAATTAACTTCTATTAATCAATAGATTAATTCTGAATAATTTATTTGTTAATAACACAGTTACTATGTCTCCTTAATTTATTTGAAGGGCAAAACTTCATCTCTGCCCAACCTCGAGATTATACGTTATTTAGAATCAATCTTTAAGCTATAAGATATTGAATATTTTCACCACGTGCCTCCAAAAATTAAGTTTTACAATTTATATTTTTAAAAATTTTTATTTATGCTTTTTTTGATTATTTTCAAACTGTAAATCTATTAAGTAAAATTTTTAAATAAAATTCTTAATTAATTTATTTTTTTAAACTGAAATTAGATTTATTACTAGGTAAGAATTATAAATGGCAAAATTAAATAAATTGAATTTAAACTTTAACGAAAAATTTTCCGAACTGCCTATGAAGAACATCAACCATATGTGACTAAATCCCAGAATGATCGAATGAATTTTGTATGATCGTTGGGTCAAAAGTTTCCCAAACTACACTGATCTATTGTTGACTTAAAACATTTTAAGCTTATGGGTATATAATTTAAAGAAAATCTAATAGCATAAGCTTTTGCTAAAAAGGATACAAAATCAAGATTGATTTTTAATTAAAGATAATTCAAAAAAATTAAAAATATTTATTTAATATAAATAAAAAACAAAATATTAAAAAAAAATGGGGTTATAGTAACTCATATGTAGGGGTTATGGCTTTTATTATTACAGTTGGGATATTTTTTAAGGTTTAACGACATTTTAAAATTCAAAATAAATATTTTAATTATTTTAATTACTATCAAAAAATAAATAAATAATGATTTAACTAAAGTAAATTACTTAATTATTTATTTAAAAAAAAATTAAAATCAAATATCATCAATTTTGTCAAAAAGATCAGTTTCGATCGCCACTGACGCCAATAATTTTGATGAATCATTAAAGATTACGCGAATTGTTTTTTTAGTCTCCTCACGTTGAGTTTCGTACAAATCATTTCTTTTCTTATGCCAACAATAAAACCTTCCATTTAAATCCCTATCTATAATAAAATTAAATTTTGTATTAGCAACAATCATAAAAAATATTGAAAGACTGTAAAAACAAACAACAACAATAATGAACAAAGCCGCCTGGCTATCGTCGATTTGCCGAAATGAACTATCAGTCTGATTTGATTCAATTCTCGTGCTCATATTGGCAGTGATATACTGGAAGCATGCACCATTAAAACGAGAAGATCTATTCAAAGCTCGATGGAATATTTCACAAAAAATTTTCATCGTAAATTTTATCTTTAAATTAATATTTTTTAAATAAATAGGGAAAAAATTGAAAATTTCACAGTAATCAGCAAATCATCAAGTATAAGCTCAATTTAATTTCATTCAAATGAATCCATTTTTTTTAAATTAAATAGCATATAAAGATAAAATTTTTCAAACAAATCCATTAGTTAAAATCGGCGTTGGATTATAGATCTTAGATGAATCTATTAAAATTCAAGTCGTAAAACTATATCAACGCTTTAACAGATACTTAAACAATCTCTTCAAGACTTATGCTAAAACTGATTATTATTAGAGTTGTGCTCATTTAAGAATAATAAAGATATCCTGACTAAATTCAAATAGCTTAAAAATCATGTCTAAAACGATATACTATATATCGTTTAAGACTAAGTTAAGATATCTTAACTTATATTGACTTGGAAAAAAAGAAAAATTCGATCTTTTGCAAATTTTTGCAAAAAATCATAATTTGATGTAAAAAAGCGCATTTTACGATAATTTACTTAAAATTATGAAATTCAAGTAAGAGAAAGTTCCTCAATACAAAAATACCACCTGAACGAACCAAAGGTTAAAAATGAAACAAATTTAAAGCCTCACTTGTAGATGAGAATGCAACAACTCTAATCAGAGCAAACTCATGGTAATTTATTTACAACTTGAACCAGTTAAGAGTTGACCAAAGCAATTCTTTTAAATGATACGTGCAGGTCTTAAAGATGATAAAAAGAGTCTTTAAAAAGGAGATCAAGGTCAGGCAAGCCGAATGGTTTGTGTGTTAGTCATACAAACAGAGGATCAAATGTTCAAAACCCACTAAGAGAGAAAAAAATCTTCAAGATAAAGATGATCAACTCGAAAGGAGTTTTATTACTCAAAGCCATTTTTATTAAATATTAAAAAAACTGTTAAAAAAAATCAAGCAGGCTTGCGGAGACGACTTAGCAAAGAAGCCGTATATGGTAGCTGCTTTACGGTGACTTTAGAAAAAAGGTTGGTATGTGGCTGTCTAGGACACTTGGAGTGGAGACGGCGCTGCTGTCCCGGTGGTCATTGAGTAATAAAAGCCTAGTTACACAGGGGCTCTACGATTCCATGTCCACTGGAATACTTCCTTGCGTCGAGACTTTCTTGAACTGGTTTACAGTCGAGGCACTGATTGCTGTCTCAGTTAGGCTGTTCCAGTCTCTGATGACAAGTTTGTGAAGAATTTTTGACGTTGAGCGCAGTTGGTAGGTGCTTGGACGAAAAAACACCTCTTGTACCCTCTAATGCCATGAGCTGGTCCGGGTTAAGAAAGCGAGCTTCAATTAAGGGGAGGTCTGACCCAATCTATGCTATTTAAGCCGTTTCTCATCTTGAACATTTGGATCATCTCCTCTGGTCCTGCGTTCACTCAGAGTGGGCATTCCCAAGATGGAAAGGAGATCGCTGTAACTGAAGTTATGAATTATCGGAACGAGTTTGGTTGCTCTTCTTTGTACTTTCTCAAAAATGTAGCTGTCCTTGGCAGTGTAGAGGACCAAATCACTGCTCTATACTACAAATGGGGCCTGAAAAATGCGCAGTTTAATGTTTTGAAGATGGCGTTGGTCCAGAATCTGAACGTTCTTCTAAGCTGCCAAAGGATCGAGATGGACTTATTAGTTTGGGCTTTGAAATGACTAGAGAACTTTAGGTTGCTCGCAAAGGTGACTCACAGATCTTTTTCAGTACTAGTTTGATTGACAGGTCTATGTCCTAGTACTTGTTCTGGTCAGATCTGCTGAATTTTATTACTTTGTATTTTTCGGTATTGAACAGCATCTGCCAGGTTGTGGACCACTCAGTTAGTGCCTCAAGGTCCAGTTGAAGTAATTCCAAGTCGTCAGCATTACGGATGGTTGCAATGAGCTTGCTTGTTGTCATCCAAAAGCTTGATGACGTAATTTGAGTTTCAAACGTTTTATTGATTAAAAATTATTGATTTGAGAATTAAATCTAATTGTACAATAATTGTTATTAAAATATAAAGTAAGTATTGTCAGACATATCGTAAATTGCTACAAAAATATAAATTATAAATTATAAACTAGTTATATGATTAAACAAGATAGAGACTAGCTCTCGCGTTTTGGCTGTTGGAATCGTTGCGAAGTTTTCGAAGGAACTTCTGTAAGAAGCTGTTGCTATTAGCAGCCTTGTTTGCTTTTCTTATTTGGAAAGGGAAGCGTGCGTTCAAGCGAAGGTTGCGTGGTTGACATGACGTGATGGGATGGTTTGGGTCAGCCAGAATTCTATTAAGTGTTTGTTCGCAGACATGGTCTATAAACTCGGCGATTGGGAGGAGCGGCCCTAGAACACTGCCCTGGCGGATTTCACAAGTGACCTCACTCCATTCCGCCACATAATGTCCTATTGAAACTCGCTGCTTACGACCTGATAGAAAGTCTCTGATCCAGTTCACTAGGCGCTCCTCGAAACCGTAAGCAGCCACTTTAGTACAGAGATACTCGTAACACACTCTATCAAAACCTTTGGCGAAATCCAATAAACTCCCAGCACATTTCAGCCGTTGTAAATGCCTTCGCTGATCCTGTCTGCTGTTTCCAGGAGGTTCGTCATTGTTGTTTTGTTAAATTTTTTTTATAAATTTCTGACAAAAAATCGAGTAAAAAAGAAAAAACTATCTTATATTAATTAAAAGTCTATTTTTATAAATATTAAGTCTAGATTAATTAACAGTTTATTTAATTCGATTCTTCTAGTTACATTGCTTATCTTCAAAATGCCCTTAATCTTTCTGATCATTTTATCATTAATATTATTATTATTAGTTGAAAAAAACGCAATTAAAGCTTAAAAAAGTAAAAATAAAAAAGATAAAAATAAAGAAGAAAATTAGAATAAATAAATTAAAATAAAGAGTGGCAAATTGTACATGTCTAAATATTTGTAGGTTATGGAAGAAAAAAAGAAATTTTAAGGTAACCATTACACAAAGGAGTCGGTAATCGACAAATAAAGGCTCAAAACCTTGTCTGTATTTAGTTACTAGTCAATTTATTAGTGAAATAGAATGAAATGTATAACTTTAAATTTTGAAAATTATTTTACAAGAAAATTTTACGTTTATTTTTTAATTTTTTAATTTCCAAAAATATTAAAGATGAAATGAAACTTGATCGTCAATTTAGACGCATAAATAATGAATATAATTTACCAGTTTGGCCGTAAAGGAGTCTTATTTTGATGTTTTGTATGATCTACAATCCATTCATAGAGGACAAGTAGGAATGAATAAAATGGAACAGAAATTTCAGGAATGATTTGACGTGATACAAAATGATAGAAACAACAAATAGATTTAAATGACACTCAAACTTCATATGAGTGTAATGGTAATTGAAATACAATGTAAGAATATTTTTTAAATCAAATAAGACGTATAATTCTAATTGTCATTTAAAATTTGAATCTAAAAGTTTTTTAAATATTGAATAAAATGAAGCTAAGAAATTGAAATTATATTTTATTTTTATTTTACAAATATATGATAATTTTATAAATATTATAAATTAATAAATTAACTGGAATATGTAAGCCTTTAATATATAATATAATATAATGGACATTGATTTAAATATACATTTTTTATGTTTTATATAAAACATAAAGCTTTTTAGGACCTTTTAAATCAAAAAAGTTGGGTCTACCTGGTTTCGTTATCAGTTGATAAAATTCTTTGTTATCTAAGTTACCCTTCCCTGTTATGTTATCAACATTGATAACAAAAATGCTATTAAAGAAAACGTTATTTGGAATTTTATTTTTATTTTTGTTTGTAATAAAAAGAACTTAAAAACAATAAATTATGTCCTTTAAAAGTTTATAAAACTTAATATAATTGACCCTATTCTATCCATGTTGATAATTGGGAAACGCTCATGTCCTTTTCAAGTACCTTTTTGAGCAACGACTGCGATCTGACACAGAGGCTACTGCATCGAGTTGATCATCTACACCGCGATTATTACCCAGTCGAAACTGGTCTCCCTATTTTTATGATGAAAGAGGTTTAAACATTCGTCCCGTATTGCAGAGATATTTTGAAGATTTTTGTCACCCTCAGCAGGTTTTGAACCCTTGTTTCTCTGCTTGCATGACTCACACACAAACCATTCGGCTATACGGGTTCTTTTATAAAACTTAAGCTTAATATGATTCAATTAGATTTACAAATAAGTAACTAAAACTCCAAATTTAAATAATTAAAATTGGATACATAAATAAATAAAACACAAACAAAGAGGACCTTTATAATGAAATACGTAAGAAATGATTTCGTATGAAATGATTGTGATGTATAAGAGGTGTTTGAGGATGGCATAAAAGACAACTTAGTATAGCAATTGCTAAATTCATTTAAACACTTGAGGAAAAAAATTCTAGTACAACATGTAATGAAGCCAACTATGGGACCCTCAATACTGGATCTGGTGATCAGTCATAAGATAAATAGTATTTACGGTGCAGAGATAAAATTAAATCAATCTAGGATAGCAATGGCGACCTGTTAATGGGCAAAATCATTTTCAGTATGCTTTGAAAATTTTTTTAAAGCGTACTTTTTGTGTATAGCGCCGAAGGCTTGGAAAGAGGCAAATATAATGCCATTATGCAAGAAAGGATGTAGAACAGAGCCAGTAAAAACAATTTATTAAGATAGAAAAAAGATTGGAATAAAAGATTAACAGTATACTTAAATTTTGGAAAATTTACAATATCATTGACATGTAAAAAATAGAAAGCGGAACATGACTGTATTTCTTTTACAAAAAGCAATAAATGTAAAAAATGAGAACAAGGATTTAATAATGAAAAAAAATTAAAAACATTTTACTCAATTGATACTTTAAAAGTAAAAAGCTTAAATTGTTTATTTATTCTTTTAATATCAATTTAACAAAATGGTTGTAAACAAGAAGATCTTTGAAAAAATTAATTATGTCCCCTAAAAGTTTAAATGACTTTCATTCTAATTTATTTAGTATTTAAGCTTTAGTCTTCATTTGATTACCAAATTTGTATGAACAAGTACCATTGACACTATTTTATATAATTAATAAATGAAACATAAATGAACGAAAATGTGTACATACTGTAGAACTGTATCCCATACCCGAAGAAGATGGGTCTATTTAAACTCAATTCAGTAAATTATCGAAAATCGGGTCAAAATTAACCGGTTTTTAGACAGATAAAGGTTTTAGGGGACTTTATATTATCAGAATAATAAAAGAAGCAATTGATAAATTTAAAATAAAGATTTATTATGAAAAAAATTAAGAAACAATTTATTAAACTTAGAAAAATTCAATTCAACACATGTCAATCTTATTAGTTAAAAAAAAATTTACAGGTTAGTTAAATAAAAATAAAAGCTAACATTTATCAACTATTTAAGATTTACTGACTCTTCATAATTTAAATTGCTTTTGTTTGATAACAGCGAAAACTACTCAAGAAAACTGCTCTCAGACAAAAAATGTAAAGAGATTCAGCGAAATAATAAATAATAATAATATAATAAGCTGCAACAGACCAAGTTGCCCAGGCCTGCGGAGCGTGAAAACAGTAGAATTCACACTATGGCAGCTTTTGAGTCGGCTTTCGACCTACTCAAAAATTTACAGTGGGTTAAGATGAGTAGTAATGATTTTTACTTTAAAATAATAGCTAAGCATATCGTAAGAAAAAAGAAATTGAAAATACTAAATTAACTAATAGTTTAAAAGAAGTAAGAGTAATATAAATAAGCATTAACGATTGTCTAGAAAATTTATGTAATAAATACTAATGCTAATAATAGTCTAAAATATTAAAGTTAATAACGCTTTTTCTTAGATGTTGAATCTCATCGTCCGCTGGCTGTTTTTAAATTCGTCGTATTTGTTTTTGAACTCGTTGACTGTTTTTGATAACTGTACCTCGCTTGGCAGTGAATTCCAGATTGGCACTGCTCTATTTATAAAAAAATATTCCCTCTGGTTACAATTCCGAGTAAATTGTCTTTTTATTTTTGGAGACTGACGATTGTTTCCTCTTACATTGCTTGCTGCACCCAAAGCGTTAATTGAGTGTACTTGGTTGTTTGGATAGTACCAGCAGACTGAATTTAGTCCAGAATTTATTTTAAAGTATTGGATTGCGTCGCCACGTTCCCTACGCGTTTCCAATGTTGTCAGGCCGAAATGAAAGAGATTTTTTTTTTAAATGACACTGCTCTCTCCATTCCAATTATTGACATTAATTTCCATTTAATTTTAGCAGCATTATAATTTTTACTTAGATTTGCTAGACGGCATTCATAAACGAAACTCAAATAAACATTATGTTCTAGACATAAGCTTGACCAATGTTCAGAATTCGCAAAATTTCCAAAAAGCACCTCCACTTTCTGACTTCATTGAAAAAAAATTATTTTTTATAATTTGATGTTTATTTTAAAAAAAACTTGAATAAAATTATAAAAAAAAATTATTTTCAATTAAAGAACATAAAACATAATTATCTTTTATGTAGCTAATTCAAACTATAACAATTCAAAATTGAGGTCGAATTAATTTTATTTTTTGTGTAATTGTTTACTAAATGATTTTTAATTTTATTTTCAATAAAATTAAATGTTTAATTGTGTTTTTAAATTGGCAAGTTATTGAAATAAGTTTTTTGAATTGTTTTCATTTTAATATATTTGTCGTGATTATGATAAGACACATCTTTATAAAACGATTCATTCTGGTTCATATTTCAAATAATTTAAATTTATCCTTTAAATTAATTTTTATGCATATATAATATTTTTTACAATATTGTGTGTTAAATCTAGTGTCATTAAAGAGAGTTCTAATTTAGAAACATTTATTTTGTATAAAAAAAAACTTTATGTCGAAAAAGGCTTGAAACATTTTTTTGTTTAAATTTTTAAATATTTTACAAAATACAAGAGTTTTTATAAATTCAATTTTTTCAGTTAAAAAAAATTACTAATAAGTGCAAAAGAGAAATTGCCTCTAATTTAGAACCTTATTTTTTGTAAAGATAATGAAAAAATTAATAGCTTTTTCTTTATCAAATAGACTCAAGCTAATGCTCTCGGATAAAAAGAAGCGAATTTTATTTAGAATTTTAAATTGATTTAGAAAACTAATTGTGATTAAAATTAAAATTGAATAAATTACTTTACTTGACAACAACATTCTTTTATATTCTTAATAGTTCACCTGGTTTTATAAATTTAATATGAAAAATTTAGATGGTATTTATTTAAAAAATTAATAAAATAAAATTATTAATTAAAACAAAAATCAGTTTGTGTTTGAACCACATTCGAGCCTGGAATTATATTCAAATCTTTATGGTAAGTTTGTGTTTGAATGGATTGAGTATTTGAATTATTAATTGTCTGAATTTGATAATCGTACAAATAATTGCTTTCGGTCTGAGTCACTGAACCATATACCGAGTCCAAATGACCAACAGGGGTATCACAGCGATTTGTTTGGCATGTCTTATTCAAAAAACGGCTATTTTCATTATTACAATACATATAATCCGGAACATTTTCAAAATCTGAACAAAAATAAACCGACTGGTTCTCTTCTAAGTTATTTGTCTGAATCGAACATGTATTTGTAAAATAGCCTGGCTGAGTCTGTGTGCTTGAATTGTTAAAGAAAAGCTCAAAATCAATGAATGGTGATGTCGATGTGGCTGCATCTAAATAGTCATAATCATCATTGCCCTGATTCAATTCACCATTTTTGTCCTTAATTTCCTCCTTTTCATCATCAATTTTTGATTCAAAATCTTCAATGTTCTGTAGCAGATCAATGGAAGCATCGAATTGAATGCCGCAGCTCTGATTAGCTTGATCAATAGTTTGTGAACCAGTTTCCTGAGTGCTTATATATTCCGAAGTGGTCAAGGAATGATTGTCACTATTAGGTAATAGAATTAGCTGGGCGTTTAGGACATTATTGGGTAGAATAAAAACAGGCTGGATTGGACTTTTGCCATATGTTGACGGAGTTTTGCTTATCTTAATTTTATTTGAATTATCTTTGTTAATTTTGTCATTCTGAGCATGATTCTTTTTCTTTACATGCTTGTGTAATGCTGCCAAAGATGAATAGCTTATGTTGCATTGATCACATACAAATAGCTGACCACAGCTAAGTTTAATAATCTGATTATTTAAAAAAAAAGGGGAAAAAGTTAGCTTACTTTCTAACACTTTAGAAAGTAAGCTAATTTTTTAGGGTAAATATATTTAAAAGAGAATATTTAACTCTGAAAATTGACCGTAGAAAAAATATATGACATATAATAAAAATATAACAATTCAATATCATATTCAAAATAATTAATGATTTTCTTTTTATCTGAAATGTCCAACACTTAATTATTAAGGACCTGAAATGGCTAATTACAATTTTTTTGAATATTTATTTTTTTAAGAAAATTGAATCAAATGACTCAGTTCAATTAAAAAAAAAACTATTTATTTTTTTTAATAATATTTCAAATCTGAAGAATGTAGATTTGCGCAAAATTCTAAAGAAAAATCATTTTAAAGTCTTTTCGAAGTAGATTCAGTGACTTTAATTCAGAAAAATTTTTGATTTTTTTTGAAATTAAAGCATTTTTAAACCGTTTAATTTGAAGATCATCATAAATTCAAAATAAAATTAGAAAAAAGCCAAAATCACAATATTCTCACTCTGGAATAAACAAATAAAAAATTATGACTTGTTGTTTATTAATTTTGAACAATACTACTAATACTAGTAGAATATTGCATTATTTTTTGTAGAAATAATTAATCATTATTTTTCTTAAATTTAATTAATTTAATAGGTTTTAATAATCTTTTTGAATTTAAGTTTAAAATTTAAAATCCGAAAATATCCAACTGATCTAAAATTAATTTAATAAAAATTGGATCTAAAGCAATGACAAATTTTGCTAGAGAAGTGGTTTGATACAAGGTTTTTTCATAGTTAATTTCCATAATAAAAATATCTAACTTAATGTTACCAATTTTTACAAGAAAATCAGACATAATTTCACATGATTAAAATTTAAAATTCGAAAAAATTTAAATTTTTCAAGAAAGGGTTTTTTTAAAAAAAATTTTATTTAAATTTCCATAATAAATTAAATTTTCATAATTATTCATGTAAATTACATTAAATTTGTGAATTTTTAATTCATGGATTTTAATTTAATAATTAACGTAAATTATCGTAAAATGTTGTCAAATCAAGGAATTCACGTAAAATTTGGTAAAATCCTTGTATCAAACCACTAATGTATATTAAAAGATAATTTAAAGAATTAAAAAATCAGATAGTTCTAGATAATCAAGGATAGAAAATGTTGAGAAAATTTTATTAAATTATATGGTGATCTACCTTGATTCGTGACGCTCCATTTCAGATTTAATTGAAAATTCCTTCAGGCATTTTGAGCATTTAAATGATTTGATTCCATGCATGCGTATGAAATGGTTTTTTAGACTATGAAATGTGGGCAGAGATCGCGCTCCATTGTAATACTTGCAAGCATATTTTGGACAGTGATATTTGCACTCGCATTTTTCTTTAACTTTTTGGGATTTGGACATGGCTCTTGTGCAAAATATCTCATCTTTTTCCACCTTAAAAAAAATTAAAAATAAGAAATTAAAATTGAGTAAAAAATTGATTTTCTGTTCTTTTAAATACCAAGTAATTTAAGCCTTGGTTATGTATTTATTCATTCAAAAAATATTTCCGTTTCATTTAATATTTATAATAGAAATCTAATTTTATTTTCGAGTTTTAATGAAAAAGTGAAATTACTTTTTTAAAAATTTTATGAACTTTTTCCAAATGAAAATTTAGTGCTGATATTTGGGAAAAAACTTCATCACATTTTTCAACTGTACATTTTACATTTGTGATTATTTCGCTTTTTTCCAAATATTCCATACTCGGACAAATGACCGAACAAGCATGTTTTTTTCTATTTTCACTGCATTCTTCACTATTTTTCGGGTTGAGCATTTTTTTATTCAAGGCCCTCTTCTTCTTTAAATTTTTTTTTTTTTTTCAAATTTTCAACAGATCTTTTAGTTTTCACCAACTTTTCTTCTTGTTTGAGCTTGGCTAATTGTGACAAATAACTCGATTCTTTGTTAAAGTATAGGTCTAGTTTTTGCTGAAGAAGTTTTCGAGCAATTTTGCGGTTTTCTTGCAGTGATCTAGTGTGATGACTAGTCACAATGATACCTTTACAAGAGAATGAATTTCTGGAAAGATTTTGAAGAAGTTATTTACCAGTTGGAATATGTTTTAGCTGACACCGATTTGTGGCTTTATTCAATTTTTGTCCTCCTGGTCCACTCCCTTTGGCAAAAATTTCTCGAATATCTTCTTCATTTAATTCTGGATAGGAAGGCTCTTTAAGGTATCGTTTTTGCGAAATAATTGGTGTATTAATTAACTTAATAACCAAATTCTGAAAATTACAGACCTGGTTTAACTCAGTTGCGAAGAGTCTTAGCATTTACTTTTATTTTAGAATAAAAAATTTAGCTTTTTTTAGATTTATTATAATTTAGCTAAGATTAAAATTGAAATTGTATCATTTTGAAGCTAAATAAACTTGACTTTGATTTATTGAATGTATGAATCATCTTTTAATATTGCACCAAATTATTGTCAATTTTTGTTTTTAAACGGTTGATACCATTATCAGCAATTATAATACTTTTTTAACTATTAATTTTTAATTCAATAATTAAAAATTTTTTGATGAATATCAGCATTGGTAATTTAAGATCGGCAATAAATACAAGCCATTTTTAAATTTTTTGATTAAAATTTATTTCTAAAATAACTTAGATTCAATAGGGAAATAAAATTAATAGAATCAGAGACATCAAAACAAAACTCAAATGATTTCTATTTGAAAGTAGTTACGTCAAAAAGCAGTTTAAATAATGATTTAACCATTGATTAAAAAATATTTTTTTTACTTAGCTTAGTTTTGTGAAGTTCATCTATAAAAAACTCCAAAAATTGATAAAACATATAATAACTTTAATTCTAGGATTTAAAAAGTAGTAAATTCGTGCTAATTCTTTCAGATAAAACACAGAAAGTTCGTATTAATTCAGCAATTAATTTTTTACTTAAAGAATAAAAGTAAAATATCCTTTTGTTGAGTTCATTTGAATCAAATTTAACTGAACCCTCTGCTTAAATTTTTTAATAGATTTAATAAGAAATTTAAATAAGCCTTTGTTATTTGAATTTTTGTTAAATTAAAAATTTTTTAATTTAACAAAAATATCAACACAGCTCTAAGGTAAGCGGCTGGTCAATTTTTAGCTTGAGGATAATTTCTGTTCTTCAGACATAGTTCATAATTTTTTAATTTAGCGCTGTAATTACTAAAATTTTAGCTATAAAAATGATCAACTATATTTTATTTAATTAAATTTAAGAATTTTTAAAAACTTGTTTTATTTGAAAAAGATTCAAAGGATGCTCAGGTTTGGAGCAGTAAAAATTGTTTATTAATTGTTTTTAATAATTCTAAAATTATTTAAGAAATATTAGAAAAAGGTAGATTCTTAATCATTTCAATCAAGAATTAATTTAATAAATTAAACCTTTGCTTGCATGATTCATGATGTTGATATGTGTGACATATGAAATTTTTTTCTATTTTTTTTGTTTTTTTTTCAATAAGAAAAGCCTTAGACCCACATAGATTGACTCATTTCAATTATTTTAATCTAAGATTCTGTTGGTATATTTATATCAGAATAATTGAAACAAATAACTTTTATGAAATAGGGGGAAGCTATTTTCAAATAATTTAAGTGAAATTTAACAATCAAATTAATTATTTTAAATTAGATATAATTAGATAATTTATTTGGTGAAATGAAAAGAACAGGAAGTAAAATTGAATATAAAGATATTTTTTTTTTAGAAATTCTAATAAGATTTAAAATGAATTTCAAATTACTCTCTTTTTTTACACTTGCAATAGTTTTTATTTATTGCATTCAATTCGATAAAGTTGAATCCAGAGTTTTGCCAAGAATGAGGTTGAACAAGAACATCGAAATGGTAATGTTTGTAGAAAAAAATCTCAAGCTTATTACCTTTTTTTAAGTATGAGATGCTACAGAGAATTTTGGAAAGACTGGAATCGAACGAATTCGATGGAAATTTTCAAAACCATGGTAGAATATCGAGCGAAGACTTAACAGAAACTGCTTTGGAAAACCTTTTTGACCAAGAATCGATCAAAACACCAACAAAAAGAAGATTTCTCAAAAGCTAATTTCCAATAATGCGAATTTTATTTAATTGATTGGTGTGTCGAATCTTTTTATTTTTTTGTAAAACTATTATTTAATAAATGTTAAAATAAAAACTTTTTAAAATAATTTGAATTAAAATTAACCTTATTGAATCTAATCAGAAAGTATCAAAAATATTTTTGTGTCTCATGTCACATTATCATGTTAAATTACATCAAATTGTCATTTTTTTTGTGATCATATTTCTCTGGAACTGAAAAATAATTAAATTACCAAGTTTAAAAATAGATAAATTCCGAAATAAAAGAAGTCATTAAAAACAAAATAAGCAAATAAATAAATTAATAATTTTGAACTGACTTTTTGAATCACTTTGCAGCGTCCAAAAAACTTAAGGATTCTTATCGTGAGTTATTTAAAATTGATCAAGTCGATCGTCTAGTCCCAACCTTTCTTTCGGATGAGAAGGAATATTGAATTTTTTTTGAATAGGTCGTTAAGCTCCTCAAAAATGGTTACTTTACAGCTACCGTATACTCAAAGAAGAAAACTGGATAAAACCATTGAATTCTATCAGAAAAAAAAGATAACGCTTTGATTTGAAATTAGAATTTTTAATGCATTAAAGGGTTAATAAAAATTATTAATATTTTTAAAGCTTAATTGAAGAAAAATATTCCTTATAACATGTAATTAAGTAGGATTTAGTTAAATGCAGCCAAAATCTTAAAAAAAGAAAATTAGAAATTTTTTTATTTATTATTAAAGATTTGGTCTTCAAAATTAAGTAAAATGAAATATTTGAAAATTTTTCCTTTTTTTTTAAAGTAAATTTCATTAAAAAGATTTTTTTTTAATAAATTTACTTAATTTTTCTTTTTAGTAAATTTTCCGAAAATAGTCAAAATTTATTATTTTTTTGGGCTTTTCCAAATTATATAAATTTACGAAAAATTGTGATTTAAAGTTAAAAATTAATAAATAAAATTATTTAATTAATTTATGATTTTATTGAACTGTTTCAAATATTTTAATTATTTTATTTTAGTAAGTTTTATTTTAAAATTATCTTGCTTTTATTAAAAAAAGTTATTTTGCGTAAATAAAAATCTAAAAATTGTTTATTTTGAATGGTTATTTTTGAAAGCAATTATTTTATCAAAAATTTTATCATTCATGAATTTTTATTTTTAGTTCGCTTGATTTTTATTTATTTATCTATGACTATTTAATTGAAAAAACAAATAAAAATGGTTTTAGTGCTTTAAAATTTAGGCAGAAGATAATAAAGCTTTTTAATAAGATTTAGTATCTTTTTTACTTTTGAGAATGTAGATCTAAATAAGAGTCATAAGAGATTTTCAATCTCGTGATAAATTTTCAGTTAATTGAGACTGAAAGTTATTATTTATACACATTAATTACTGAATATGTCTAGTGTATATCAATAAAAAATAAATGATTATCATTGTTTTTTTGATTAAAATCGACAAATATCAATATAATATTATAAACATGTATTTTTAATTGTGTTTTTTATTTTTATTTTATGATTTGTTTTCAAGTGTTTAAAGGAAATACCTGTGTTGTGATTTAAAATAACAATTTTTAAACACACAAAATTCCTGTAGTTAAATTAAATGATTAAAAACCGATTTTTATTAACTATTTTTTTATGACCATCATTTTTGTTCTTAAAAATTTTATAATTTTAAATTAGATTATTTTGTTCCTTCTAATTTTGTGATTTTGTGTAAATTGAATTTTAAACTTTTTGGAAATGTTTTTTGTATTGAAAATAAAAAAGATCTTGCTAGAATAAAACCTTTCTATTAAAAAACATCACATTACAATTACAATTCCATGCAAGCAAGTTCCATACTGTCCCATTCAATTCAAAAACCATTCATTACAAAAGATCCATATATGCAACATTTTGCCGTAAAATGATGTGAGAAAAAATTTCATCTAAATCGTAGCATTAAAATGAATAAAATGTTTTAATAATAGATAAAAAGGAAAATATTAATTTTTAATCGCGTTTTAAAATTAGGAATATATAAAACAGCATAAAAATATTTTCCTTAAAAGAAGAAGAAAGAAATGGGCTGTTATTAAAAAAATTTAATAAGTGTAAAATAAAGAAAATTGTCTGTTCATAAAAAACAGTCACCATTCCGATTTATTTTATCATATAGAGCATTTATTTCTAGAAAGAACAAATTTTTAGGAATTAGAAAACAAAAAGTTTCGAGTTATGGAATGTCTATCTGAAAATCAAGTATTTAAAATTGAAAAATTAAAAACGAAATTTTTTATTGAGGACATTATTATATATTATATTATATTATATTTCATAATATATTTTATTTTTTTATTTAAAAATTAATTTATTAATTTCTTGATATTATTTATTATTTATCTGTGCCGAGCTAAAGCTCCTTCAGATTAAAAAAAACTAAAATATGTTAAACTATAATTAAAATTACATGAAAAATTAATGATGGGTGTAACACGTTTAAGTATTGAACAGGTCAGGAAAGAAAGAAGAATTTTTAAGGTAACAATTACACAACGGAGTCGGGTATTCGATATACAGAAAAAGCTCGATTATGTCGTCCCATTCGTTTTTAAGAAAAATATAATTAAAAATAAATATTTACGAATAAATATTTTTTTTGGAATACAAAACGAATAAAATATCATAAAAATCATCTAAAAAAATATTAATTTTAGATTGTTTAAAAATTTTTTAGTCAAGAGCTCAGAAGATTTAAAAGGTTTTCTAATTTGTTTAATTTGACTTGATTGAACACAATTAAATTGTTCAAAATAGGAAATACATTTATTCATTGCATCTTATCCTTCTTGTAAAGTTATATATTTTGGTTCTGGGTCTAAATCTAGATCTTCATCAGTTTCTGTAATCTCTTCGATATTTGATGGTTTTAGATTTGCATCGACTAACACTTCCTCAAGTATTTCAGAATCATTAGGAATTTCAAAAGTTTGACAAAAAGAGTCTGAATCAATGCATTCTTCGACTGAATTATTTAAATATTCTGCAATTTTTATGCGATATAATTAAAGTATGGGATAAAAAAAGGGGATTGAAGTCAAGTTATGACTTTGACTTAAATTTTTGTGACTTAGACTTAAAACTGTGACTTATAAACAAGTCTGATCATTCCTCAGTTTTTCTAGAATCAAAATCAATTCATTCATGGTAATTGGTTCGTTAAGAGTGCGCTGTTTATTTACTTCGAACAAAATTTAAGTTAAAATCAGTTATTTCCAAGTATTTTCCTGAGTTTATCAAAAGATAAAGAGATAATTAGAAGTTATCACAAAAGTGAAGTACAAATTCCATTTAAATGGTGAGAAAAATTATTAATGAATTATTACTTCACTCATTTAGGATTATATTGATGTTTTTGTAGAAAGAAGTTCTGAACTTAAAGCCCTCCTTAGTAAAGTCTCAAATGAGCTTTTCCAATGGACAACTGTTTTTCTGAAACATTTCCAATTTCTCTTTCAAATTCTAATTAATCTAATTAATTTAATACTACTTTTTTATGGACACTTTTTTAAAATTTTAAATACCAATGGCGAAAAGAGTCTAATTACTCAAAGCCATTTTTTAAATATTAAATAAACTATTTATAAAAAAAAATGATTAATGAATTAAAGCTAACTTCTCACTCCTTTTTTTTATGAAATACCTAAATATACCTAAATATTAATAAAATCCATTAAATTAAATTAAAAGATGACATTTTAATAATAATTTTCAGTGGTGTGACGTTCGCTCTGGAGTTCCTCAAGGCAGCGTTCTCGGGCCTGTCCTATTTATCATTTTTATCAACGACTTACCAGATACTATTCTGAATACTTGCAAACTTTTTGGCGACGACTGCAAGATTTGGACAACAGCTCGTAATGTTGAAGGCTGTTTAAGGTTTCAACGCGATCTCGGAACGTGCAGAAGTGGTGTAATGATTGGTCGATGAAGCTTAACTTCAGTAAACGCCGAATCATGCACTGTGGTAAACGCAATAGTAATTTCATGTACAGCTTAAAAGAAATTAACGGCCTTTCTTATCCTATCGAGGTAAAAACGAGATAACTTGACCTTGGTATCATTCTTACCTAAAACATGAAATGGCATGAACAAGCTACTAGTTCAGCAAGCAAAGCAAGTCAGGTGCTTGGTATTCTAAAGAAGTCCTTTAGAACAAGAAACCAATCGGTGTAAAAGAAGCTAATCACTACGTTCGTAAGACCACATGTCGAATTTGGAGTTTCAGTCTGGAATCCATACCAAGCGGGGATATCAACGTGGTCGAGCGCGTAATGCGAAGGGCGACAAACGTTCCTGCTCGTCTTCGAGACCTAAACTATGTTGAACGTTGCAAAAAGCTGGGTTTGACCAATTTAAAGGCAAGGCGATTGAGGGTCGATTTGATACAGCAGTTTAAAATTGCAAAAGGAATAGAGCATGTTGAATTTGCCGCCCTGACTTCCATCTCTGCGCCAAGAGGCAATAGGAGAGCGAGATTGAGACGAGAATTGGTGAAGAACTGTAATCAACGACATAACTTTTTCTGCAACCGAATTGTCAATCACTGGAACGATCTTAACGACTCCATCACCACCGCCAAAAGTACCAACGACTTCAAAAGCAAGCTTGACAAAACAGCAACTTAATTACGGCAAGTGGCTACCACATAGGGTGTCGTCACCCATCGCGTTTTGCATCATCCTGCATGCAAATCGCGACTTGTAGCCTACCCCTTACTACTACTACTACTACTACTTAATAAAATACATGGAAATAAGAGAAAATTTAGATTTAAAAACCGGGCTTTATTTCAATTAATTTTGTTATTCATTTACTAATCGAAAGAAAAAAAAAATTTCCAAAAATTAAAAATAAATAATCTTTAAACATTGGTTTGCTTGTTTTGATCAGATTTTGTCAAAAAAATAGTTGATGCAAGTGATTTTGATTTGTTTGAACCAGTTTGTCCAGCAATTTGACTTGGAAAACTCTCGCTTTCAGTTTTTCTAAATTTTGACTTTAAATCTGCAAAAAACTGGTTAAATTCAGTACGGAAATTGGGAGCTGAAAAAATGTACAAAAAAAAATTGATTGCATGGCTTGTATGAACCAAATTGTTCACTACTAAATTTACCAAGCGACGATACGGCTTATTGCTGAGTATTTCCCTGTAAAAAGTATGAACAATCACACTTGGCAATGTTAAAATCATGAAGGTACAAGTGACCAAGATAAGCATGAAGGTCATTCGCTTCTTTCGTTTTTCGCTCTTTTTATTCTGTGATTTTACTTTACGCGCATACTTAACATTATAGATAATCAAAAAATTGCACACAAGCATTATCAAAAAAGGGATAGCATTGTACATAAACAGGTGAACTGTCTCCCACTTTGGAAATATAAAATCCTCGTCCCATTTTGACTGATAGCAAATAATTGCCCTGTAGCTCTGAGAGCTTTCTGGATCTATTTTTTCCACATAAAACCCATTGAAAACCAGCAGGTGACTGTTTAACAAAAGCATAAAGACACAAATAAAAATGATAAGAGTGTACAATTTTTTTGATTTATTCATTTGGTGGGTCCAACAGGTCGAGTAGACTCCCATGGCTCGGTCAAAACTTACCAGAGCTAAAAGCCACGAGCTTATTTGAAGTGTGGAAAAGGCCAAAAATGATATCAATCTGCACCAAACAATTGAAATCTCTTCCAGATCTTCAAAATGTGGCGGCGAGCTTAAGTTATACTTAAAAAATGTGTTTAAATTCCATTGATACAATACTAGAGTGTCAACTATTGAAAGAAACGATAAAATTTTCATACATGAATAATTTCGTAATTTTCTTGCATTCATGACCATGAAAGAGATGGTATTACAAATTGTGCCCAGGATGATCAAAAACATGGTGTAATAGGAAAGAATTAGTTCGGTTGGATAGAAGATGTTGTGCCTTCGGTGTTGGGGAAAGCTTTTAAAAAACATAAAAAAGCGTTCATTAGCCCACAATTGAGTTGAATTGTCTTCATCGGCGAAAATCCTCGTATAAAAAATGTGATTTTCTACCATTTTTAAAAAATTTAAGTTTTTTTTGACATTTTTTAGGCTAAAATCAATTCGATCTAAAAATTATTGATTATTTTGATTAGTTTAAGTTAAATAATTTTCAGAAGGATTAGTTTTTTATAGGAAAATTTTTAAAAATATGACAGAAAAAGCACATTACTTTATTTTGAAAATACCTGTAATTTTAATTAAAGATGCTTTTTAAATTTCATGCATCCCACATCGAATTGTTGAATATATCATCTTAGATAAATAAATAAATCTTGTTAGCAGTAAACGCCTGATTAAATTGAAATATTTTTATTATAAATTTGATTATTTTGAATTAATTATTTATTGGAAAATTAAATTTTTATAAATCGAACTTGGATTCAATAAAAATCTTCGAATCTTTTTTACATTCATTTAATTATTTTGCATTTTCAGAATAAATAACTTTTTGTTTATTTAAAATTACTAAATCCTAAAGGGTTGACAATTTTTGACGATTAATTTTTTATAAGGGCTTTCAAAAAATTTATCTTGATAAAAGGACAGAAATTCGATTAAATCATTTGATATTTAAACCTTTTCTTTATTAAACATGATTGAGATGCTACCCCCATGCATACTTGCGTTGACCTTAGTCATTCTGTCGTCTGCATGAATTAAGCTCCCATACCACGACAAGGTCCTAAAATTGAGGAGACTCCTTATGCTTCATTTGAATTTAAAGTAAGAAAAAGAAGAAATTTAATTAAAAATTATACAAATTGAATAAAATTTTTTGCCTTTTAAGCTAAAGAATGCTATTTTAAAAAAATTTATGAAATATAAATAATATACAGTTTCTAAGTTGATATTATAAAAAGATTTATTGTAAGAGGTAAATGAGATTACATCCTATATAATTTTAAATTTATCTATTTACCATAAAATAAAACCCATATATTGATATTTATGATAATCTATCAATAAAGTTTTAAATTTTATTCAAGAAGAAAAATCAACAAAAAAAAACTAAACATGAATTTTTTAAGCATTTATGAATAAAAAAGCAAAAAGTCTAAAAAATTTGGGTGAAAGAGTAAAAAATTGAAATAAAGGGTTAAACTTGGAGTTTAGATTAATTTCTGGGAAAGAGTTGGCAATAAATGCGGCAATTGAGTACGCTGTATATAGCATCTCTAGCTCTCTGTCCATTGATCCATCGTACTAAAAGGATGGGTCAAAACCTTGTGGCAAAAGGGCTGATACAATTCTGAACTTAACTTGGCTTAAATTTTAAATTTTATCACTCCGTTCTACTCTTCTCTGACGTCTTAGAGTAAGGTTTAAATTTTTGAAATTTTCTCTAAGTACTATAAAATTAATAATTAAAATGCTAAATTAAGTAAAATTAATCTTTGAAATATCAGACAAACTAAAGTTTTTTAATTTTGTCTATTCTTTAAAATATTAATTTTTAACGAGGAAGAAAAAAAATAATTATTTTTGCAATTTTTATTAATCTGAAAGGCATCTTAGATTTAATCAATATTTCAGCTTTTAAGACTGGAATAACAAAATTTTCTAAAAGAATTTTTGCAATTGAGTTAATATTTTAAATGATTCAGTTATATACTAAACAAAAGTTTATTTTTTTTTAAATGGCTAGATCAATTCTATTTTTTTAATTACACAGAATTCGACGGAAAGAAAAAAATTCAGTTCAAGCTGTTTAAAAAAAAAACTATAAAAATATTATATTACACGAAAGTTCTGATACAAACAAAGAGTTGAGCTCAATTAAAGGCAAATAAATTCCATTCAAGAATTAATAATAAGATAAAATTAGTAAAAATCATATATAATAATTTCTGCAAACTTAGCCATAAAACCCCTTAAGATAGTTTCAAAGCACTTGAAGGTTCAATCTTGTTGAATAACAAACATTCATCGACTTCGAATTCTTCATTTATTTAAAGAATTCTTGTTATCTTTTACATGACTATACTTCATTCTTGCTATTTTTAGATAATTTGAAAATTGACCAAATTTTTTATTAAAAAATGCCAAAAAAAATTTTTCTTAAAATATTTTGGAAGAAGTTTATTAGAAGATTATCTCGATGCTTTAGTGTACAATAGATGAACTACTAAATCAGTTTTATAGTCCTCTGTACAACTATATATCTATTATTTTTAAATTTATTTGACAAATTCTATTTTAAATTTAAATTTTTATAGAAATTTTAAAATTTAAAATGATAAAAATAGTGATTTTTTAACTAAACAGTGGATTCGTTTTAAAAAGTTTTAAAAAGAAGAAAAATTAAATAAGCAATAAAATATCTACCAGAACAACAGCTTTAAAATTTTCATTCAACATTGAAAGTTAAAAAAAAGTTTTAATTTAGTCAATAGAGGATAATATGAAAGGTTCTTAAATTATTTTCTATACCTTTTAAACAACTGATCCGATCTTAAACAGGGGTTATAAAAGAGGTCTGAAATTTTTGAATTTAAATCGAGCTCTTTAAATGCTTGCTGAAAATCAATAAGAATTTATGAGAATAAAAGACCTTTTTTATGTTTAATTAATGATGGGTAAAAAAAACAATTTTGATTTTTGCTAAAAGGAATTTTTAAAATTAAATGGTGAAAATAAAGATGGAAAAATTTTACATTAGTTCTTTAGATTAATTGGCTGTACAAAAGATTTAGATTCTCTAAATTACAAAAAATAATAAATATTTTTTATCGTATTCAATAAATTAATAGAATAACTGATAACACATCATGGAACTGGTAATTCAAGTATTATATTATATATATAATTGATATTTTATTAAGTCTTTCAAAAAGGATCCATTCTTGAAAGATGATTAACCAAAAATGGAAAATACATCTCTGACTTGAATATTGTTTCTTAATAATATCTGCATTGGATAATTTGCCTTTCAATTCGATTTAATTTTTTTTTATACAATCTGGTTTCGAACTAAGAAACATGATAGAAACAATTTAAAAAAACTCATCAATTTCCAAGCTAAAAATTCAATATTAATGGAGCACTAATTCATTTCGCAATAAAAACTTTGCACTTTTATTATTATTTTCATAAAAATTACTTTGCAGTCAAAAATAGTTGAATCAGCAAAAAAATATCTTAATTAATTCTTTTAATAAAAACCGCAAACTCTTCAGACAATGATAAATGCTGAATTCACAAGAATTAATTTTGATGTCTTTTCCGATTGTTGATGAGGAAAAAAATGAAATTCTTGATGATTATGACCATATCTTAGTACAATAATAATTGGAATGCTTTGAATTTGTGTATTCATAATAAAATCAACTCGATATCTTGTTTTTACTCTCTAATTAAATATCTGATCTTCGTAATGAACCTTCTGTGTGTATTTTTGTTTTGTTTACCAACGAATGTATAATAATATTGAACCACTAATTAACTTGAGTCTTAGAATTCAAACAAAATCTACGATCAACAGTTTAGTTTTAATTATAAAAAAACAAATTATTTTAAAAATCATTTTGTTTAAAAGATGAATTTATTTTTGACTTGGAATGATTTTTAAGCCTTGATAACAATTCTAGTACATTGAATGAGAAGTAAACATGAACATATTCACTGGTTCAGTTCAATAAATAAAAAATCATCTTTTTTCTTTAATTTATTAATGGAAAAAACCTCAGTGCTCTGTAAGAGACTTTTGAGCTTTTCTTTTAATAAATAATGAGATCTAGATATTTATTTATCTAAATGGATAAAAGGTCACGTACAGAGGAACTAATGCTTCAATTTTCAATTTAATCCTGAATAGATTGGCATAATCTAAATTTTCCGGTATAGTTTCATTTAATTTTCTTCAAAATTAACTCCTTGATATTTTTCAAAAAATATGTTTATTTTATTTTGTTGATTTTAGAACCTTGATTTATTTTTAAACAACAAAAAAAGTGTGAATAGAAAATTTTATTTTTAGCCTATTTGCCCACACAGTTATTGATTAAATAGTTTTACTTTAAATTATACGTTTATTTGTACAAATTTTACAGATTATTTAACGATTTTTTATTATTTTAAATGTAAAAACAGTTAATTATTAATGATAAAATTGAGAAAAAATCAACTCAAAATATGGCAAAACTTTTTAAATAAATAAATTTTTAAACTGATGAAAATTTTCTCATTAATATCATTTCATTGCCAGACTGAACGAATCATTTCTGTAATCTTATCGGCTTTAGCAATGAATCATTTACTAATACAAAAATACCTTAATTTCTAAAATAGAAATAGATAGTATTGGAAATAAATGAGATTCATTTGAAAAAATATTAGTGATTTTTTATTCTGAAGAAAGACTTTAAAAAATTAATTAAAATATTGAAAGCAATAGCATGTTTGATTTATGAAAATAATTAAGGACCAAGTAATAATTATGGTTAGCTTTTAAAAAAGCTTCTATTTTAATCTGACTTAAGTGTATAATTCTATCTTTTTACATTTAAAGTTGGAATATCAATTAAGCAGTAATTAAAATTTTAAAATTTAATACTATTTATTTAAGTTATTAAATATTTAAGTCAAGTCTAATTATTGACATTATTTAATAAATTTATTCTCTATTATGTGATTACTTTTTTTAGTAGGTTAAAATATGTAATTTAAGCTTCACTTAATCTAAATGCTTTCAATATTCTTTTTAATTACTTTTAAGGATTTTAAGTCAAGTAAATGTCTAATTGATTTCGCTTTGAAATTTGCCTTACAAAAAATTTTTGTTTGATTATTTTTGTCAAAAATAATCAAATTGATGTAACCGTTTTGATCAAAATCTAATAAGTAATATAATTAATAGTTCAAAATGTTATTAGTTTGTCTATTACTTTATCGAATTAAGCATTTATTTCTTTTGAGAATTCTAGCCAATATTATCTAATTCAATTTATTTCAAGCTTTTAAGGTAAATATTGTAATGACATCTCAGTTTAAGTTAAAATTTGTTATTTACAATAAATAAAAAAGAGAACCTTAAAAAATAAAATATTTTTGATTGTAAAAAAAATTGCTTCTTTAATCTTCAAAATTTATATTCTAAAAAAACCTAAATAAAATTTGTGGTTTTCCCTAAAGAGCAAAATCCGGAAAGCAAAATTTCGTGGCTTAAATTCCGCCCAAAAAAACACAAACTTAAAGCAGAATTCGGGGTTGTGAAGTTCGTTTCAATTCGATCATTTCAATTCAGAAAAACTTGAATACCTTTTTTACTAAAAGAGATAATTCAGTTCTGTAAAATGCTTAATTATAAGCAAATTTGCTTAATGCAGTAAAATAAGTCTGCAAAATACTTTGCAATTTTCTCCATTTTGCACCCCATTAAAAAGTATTCCAATCAAGTGTGCAATTACACTGCAGAGTTTTTGCAGACATATATTTTTAGATTAAGCAAATTTGCTTGACCATTAAGCATTTTACAGAACTAAATTATCTCTTTTAGTAAAAAAGTTATTCAAGTTTTTCTGAATTGAAATGATCGAATTGAAATGAACTTCACAACCTCGCAGAATTCCCATAACTTGGTAAATTTAATATTGTTTTTTAACATTTTTCAATAAATCCTCATGTCTTTATACATGTATTTTTACATTATTTATAAATCTGACCAAAAAAGCTCCAATGAGCTCATATAACTAAATAATTGAAGCCAAATACTTCAGACTGACACAATTAAAATTATCTTTTTGCCTCTTATACAATACTAAGAGTTTGAGTTTAGTGAGATAAGATAAAAATTTTTAATTAAATAAAATTTAAGATTATTTTTATCTCAATTTCGGTTTACGCCTTGAGGCCAATGGAGATTTAAAAAATACAAAAGAATTCAATTTAAAGGATTAAATTATATAAGCTCTAAAAAGATGTTAAAAATTCTTATCATAAATTTTATAAGATAAACATTTGGAAATTTAATTGAGTTAAAGTGAAAAAAGTTTTATTTGATAGTCACTTAAAAGATGCATCCATCGTCTTTAGTCTTTAAAGATTACTTTTAAAAAAATAATTAAATGAATCTTTTCTAAAATTATGGCCAAAATGTCTGCTTAACTCTCAATTTTTTTACTTTTCATTTTGATCTTGAAAATAAAATAATTAAATTCGAGGTATTAATTCATTTGACTTAAACTGATTTTCAATCAATTAAATTAAAATAAATGAAAATGTCAATTCTATGTTGAGAAGTTCTCAAATAATCAAAATTTGAACATCTTTTAAGAAGATTAATTTTTTTCTCATTTTAAAAAACGATTTAGATCATATGTAGACTTAAATTTAAAATTCAGAAATAAAGTAAAAGCAATTTTTTTAAGTGAAAATGATACTTTTTTTCACCAAGATAAATGATTAATCTAATTTTTGATTTTAGGAAATATGACCCGAAATTTTTTTGAAAACTTAATTATTATTCATTTTATTGAGGTACAATCGCTAAAAGGAAAAAAATTTCTAACCAAATGTTACTTTTGGATGAATAATATATTTTCAATTAAAATAATCAGTAATGTTAAATTAAAAATTATAGTTTTATTAACGATGCTTTTAATAATCGCTTCAAAGAAAATGCCTCATGGTTGAATCGAAAAATGTCAAAAAAAAATAAAAAAATAATTTGAATTCAAATATTATTGAGTTATTTGAGTTAAATTTTATTATGTTTGTTTAATTTAGAGTTTTTGAAAAATAAATTATAGAATTTTTGAAATTCTGCATTTCGATATTCTCAACATTGTTAGTACCTAACAAAACTATTTTTGCATTTCTTAAATCTTCATCATCGTTATTAAAATCAAATTGTCTTTTTAACTCTTTTCAGTTCGATCTGGCCAGAGATCTTTAGTTTTATTATGCTCATCTTTAGAATTATAGAACCATTCAAATAGTCAATCTATAGTTCTGAATTGTTTTTACAACCATTGACAAAATTATCTTTAAAGTCTTTCAAAAAAATTAATTTTATTTTTAGAAGTTGTTTTGTATTAGCCCAAAAACAAGGTGCGATGGTTTTATAACCTTCCTTGTTTATTTAACTTTTATTAGTTATACTACGAAGAGGGATTTTATAATATTTAAGGTCTCTTAAATTTTTTATTTAAAAAATGAGATCTGAATAATTATTGATCCAAAATTTCAGATTTTTGCACTTAAATTGAAATAATATGAAATTAAAATACATTTGTATTCAAAAAACGAAACTAAGCTGATTTTGATTAAAATTTTTGAAAAAAAAAAATTTTTGTTTCTAAATTAATTTAATTTTATTTATTTATTTATTCAATGGACGCCTTAAAGAAAATGTTAAAAAAAAATTTTTTTAAATAAGAGTAAAATAAATAAGTTTAAAACAAAAGGAGAGCAACTTCTAATAATTTAAATTTTAAATGTTAATATTTTTAACTTTCTTTTAATTTTGATAATTATTCTTCAAGTTTTTTCATTTTTCTTTTCTCTTTTATTTTTTTTCTCCGCGTTTTTTTTTTAGATGATTTGTTTAAATCGAATAACCGAGTCGATCAAGGAGGAAATCAAGTCGAGTTAGAAGATAGATGGGCAAATTCAGTCAACGTTGGATGCTTAAGGTAAATTTTGTCCCTTTTTTTTTCTTTTTTTTCCGAGTTCCATGTTTCTTTTTTGTTTGAAGGATTTCGTTAGTTCTTGTAAGATTTTTCTGTAAGTTTCATTTTCAATATTTTAGGCATCTTCTTATTGAATCACCTTTACCATTGTAACCTTCACCTTTACCTTTATTTCGAAATTTCTTTCAATTTTAAGTTAAGCAGTGGTATTAGGACATTAAAATCAAGTTCATCAAATTCTACAAACTCAGCATCAAATTCTACAAACTTGCCAACTAAATTTAACAATTTCAATATTCTCGTGCTATATTTAGCTCAATCGAATTTATTCAAAAATATAAAACAAACATTTTAAATTTTTCCTAATTAACTAAATTTTATAATTAAAGACAAATATAAAAAATAATAATAATTATTTGCATTCTTCTTTTCTTACTAAACAAGCATAATGTTAAAATAATGTGTTTTGAAAAATGAATTAATTTTAGTCAAAAATTAATTAAATTTAATAGATCTAAAAATATACTAAAATTTAATTGATAATCAAAATTAAATTTTAAGAGACTCTAAACATAAGTATTTAATTACTTAAAATATAGAAACTCCTCGCTTTTGGATTGAAAATTAAAAAAAAAAAAAAAATATCAATAATTAAAGATAATTATCAAGTTTTTTTAATCAATTTTCAAATATATAAATAAATCATTAGAACTAAAACTTTGGCATAAAATTTTACTAATATATACACTTCTTGTTCTTTATAAAAATAATAATTAGTACTTATTTCAATTGATGTGATATTGGATTTTTTTACGATATGAAATAAAAGATTACTAAAACTAAAGGTCCTATAGCTTGATTTATTGCTTAATTTTTTATCCGAACTATCCCATTTTTCTAGGACTTCCAAAATTTTTTTTCGTTAAATCATTATTGGTAAGTCTTTTAAAGATTCCTAATTTTTTTTTCATCATCTTCTGTTCCGTTTTTTCAAGACCAAGAGCCGAAAGGAGATTTGTAGAGCGTGAGTTTTTTTTTAAATTTTTCATTCTTTTTATCATTGTGCTCTCCGTTTTTTGAAGTTTTTTTATATCCAGATTACTAAGTGCATAATTTTCTAGTCCATAAATCAGGACAGGCCTTAAAAATTTTCTATAGAGATGAAATTTTATTTTCACATTTAATTTTTGATTTTCGGTTTGAAGAAATTTAATTGATGCTATCGCTTTAAAAGCTGATTTTAACTTGGTCTTTGTTACTATTCTTCCTGTTAGGTACACACCCAGTTATTTTATTTTTGTTTTTTTCCGAATATTATGAACTGTGTTTTATCAGCATTAAATTTTATTTCGTTTTTAATTCCATATTTTTCGCAGATATAGATCACTTCTTGAAGTTCTTTGATGTTAGGCATTAGAAGGAGGATATCATCAGCATACATAATTATTCCTGTGTAGAGGTTATGAAATTTTTGTACCCAGTTTTTTTTGATTCTATTTCTTTTATAAGATCTTCGACATAAATTGAGAAGAGCTTGGGCGATAGTGGACCACCTTGTTTTACTCCTATAGTTGTTCTAAATAATGAGCTAATTTTTTTTCCGTTCATAACTAATGCCATTGATTCATCATAATAGTTTTTCAGTCATCTCCAGATTTGCGGATGAGTTTTGTTAATTAGCTTTTCAAAAAGAATTTTTCTGTTTACCTTGTTAAATGCTTTGCTTGCATCGATGGACAACCGTATACATGCTTATTTTTCCTGATAAGATTATTTATTGTTTCTTTTACAGAAAATATTGCATGACCACATGAACTTTTTTTCATAAATCCAAGTTGTTTGTCTGGATCAGTGATTGTTTTTAATAATTCAATTGGTACGATTTTTTCGAAGATATTTGATATCACATCAGTTATTGTAATTGGTCGAATATTGTTAGTGTCATTAATATTTTTTTTTTCATCTTTCGTAATTGGAACTATTTTCCCAATGTTGAAAAGAATTGGTACCTCTCCAAACTGAACAATTTTCACGAGAATTTTTTTTACTATTTTAACCAAAACGTCACTGCTCCCATATTTGTCTCCCATATTCGTTCGAGACATCGCTAAATCCAGTGCTTTTTCGATTCGTTAGGTTCGAGGTTACACTTGTAAAATTTAAACGAATTTTACCATCTAAGATGAAAAATTTGTAGTTTTTGACTTTAAAAACAACATTTTATTATATTACTTATCAAAATTATAACGTCCTAAATTTCAACTATCTTAAAAAATAATATCGAATAAATTTGGTTAAAAAAAATTTGTAAAAAATCTTAATGAGTTTGGGTTATTAGTTACAAACATAACTAAAAATGGGTATTCAAAATATTTAAAATATTGATTGAAACGATAAAGAATAGAATTAAAAAAATATCTAATATTTTTTATTAATTTAAATTTAAATTTTTAATTGACATAAAATAAAAGAGAAATTTCCGATTAACTTTTCGTAATTCAATCTGTAGATTATAAATTTTGCCAACTAAATTTAACAATTTCAATATTCTCGTGAAAATTAAATTCAATTAATTTATTAAATTAATTTAGACTCCCTTGAAGTCTACAGCGGAACAAAAACTTAAATAACGGGAAATTTATGTTTCGAATTCGAATTTATTCAAAAATATAATACAAACATTTTAAATTTTTCCTAATTAACTAAATTTTATAATTAAAGACAAATATAAAAAATAATAATAATTATTTGCATTCTTCTTTTCTTACTAAACAAGCATAATGTTAAAATAATGTGTTTTGAAAAATGAATTAATTTTAGTCAAAAATTAATTAAATTTAATAGATCTAAAAATATACTAAAATTTAATTGATAATCAAAATTAAATTTTAAGAGACTCTAAACATAAGTATTTAATTACTTAAAATATAGAAACTCCTCGCTTTTGGATTGAAAATTAAAAAAAAAAAAAAATTTCAATTTTTATTAAATTCTGTTAATAGTGACTAGAAATTTTAGCATAAGAAATTTTAAATTAAAGATAATTATCAAGTTTTTTTAATCAATTTTCAAATATATAAATAAATCATTAGAACTAAAACTTTGGCATAAAATTTTACTAATATATACACTTCTTGTTCTTTATAAAAATAATAATTAGTACTTATTTCAATTGATGTGATATTGGATTTTTTTACGATATGAAATAAAAGATTACTAAAACTAAAGGTATATATCACGTAAAATACATGCCTTGATTAATTCATGGAATCGAACTTTCAGAGCAGTTAGCGTTGAATAGGATAAAAAAAGATTTATTATCGACTAATATTGAATAATTATTTGAATTTTGTGTATGAATTATTTCTGTTAAGGATAAAATTCATGTTTTTATTTATTCATACAAAATATTCCGAATGTTTGACAAATTTTTTTTATTATAAATTGGCAGATTTTTTGAAAAAATTTTTGATAATTTTTTAATATTTCATTCAAGCAAGAATTCATTAGCAGAAAAAAATGCGAAAAAAAAAATAAATAATTTTTTATTTAATATTCAACCTAGTCAATAGAATTAAATAAAATAAAATAAAATCTCTCAAAATTTTCACTTAGTATCGCATTGAAATAAAGTCTCTAAAATTTTTTTCTCTTTTCTTGCCTAAAAGATAGTTTCGTTTAGTTTGAAGATGCTTGTAATTTGAATCCGATTTCGGCTCTGAATTATACATCTGTATCAATTTTTGGCGCATATCAACCGGACAGTGAATGAACAAACACATAAAATAAGATCTTTTCATAATTCGATCCTGAACATTCCAATCTTTGTTCAAGAGAAAATAGTCTTGATCATCCATCTCTAAGTCCGGATATTTTTCATCCAAATTCAAAGGGATACTTTGACTGATTCTCTCTATTATATCTTTATTTGTTTGGTCTTGGAATTCCTTGGCCAAAAAGCTCTTAAAAACCCATGCCATTAATATCAATTTGAAAACCATTTTGTTGCTTACAAGTGAAAAAAAAACCCAAATCTTTATTTATTTTAATTTGATAGCCTGATATTTATATTAGTCTTTGAAAATTAATCATTGGGGATTTAGTCTCCTGATGGAAAAGTGTTTTGGAAATATATTTTGACGCATTTTCTATTTGTTTTTTAATTTAATTAAAATTCATATTAATTTTCTTGTTTCATAAGTAAATTAATTCGTTTAACTGACAAAAAAATTTTCTAATTAGTTCTGGGTGAAAAAAATAATTTATATTTTACACTTTCATCAATTATTATTTTTGATTATTTTAAAAAATATAATTTACTTTTTTAACAAAAATGTTAGAAAAATAAGGCTTAAAATTTTTAACCCATTTCTGTTGTTAAAATCCTTAAAAAAATCAAATAATTAGCGGGACAAGCTCCTGCTGAATAACAAAAATTGCTTAACAATTTATTTGAAAATTTTAATAATTTTTTATATCTTTTCTGAAAAAAAACTCTATACTTGTTAAGGAAAAATCAATTATTATCGGAGATCAGAACGAAAAAATCTGCTTTTTTAAATGGAAATAAAAAGCTAGGACTATATTTTAGGAGATAAAGCTGATAACAGATACTATAATATTATAAAAAAATCGAAAAAACTTTTTTTTCTAAAATCCTTTAGAAAACTTCGCAAAATAGTATATTATCTTTAAGAACTCGAGATAAACTTTAAAGAAAAAATAATAGAAAATGATTACTGAATAATGAATTATCGGATTAATGACTTTTTTCTTAGCAAATTATAGTTTCTTATTTACAAAAACTGTATTTTAATAATGATTTTTGGAATGGCTTTCTAAATATTAATAAAAAAATTATAATAACGACCATCTTTTTTATTTTTTAACTTAAAATTTTGATTTGAAATTTAAAATTTGATTATTAATTTCAACTTGCGTTTTTTACATGACACTTTTTTTACTTTTTTTTTTGACATGGTGTTTTTTAGATATATCTTAGTTGCGTTCAAGTTCAAAGAACTGTACTATCAAACAAGAGATATTCTTTTAATCCTAGCATATAAAATCATGATAAGCAACAAATTTTTTAATTTTTTAAAATTTGGTCAGTCAATGACTGGGCGATGGAGATCTTTAGTGATGAGTCCAATTTTGAAGTTTTTAATCGAAAAACAAGAATAATAGTTGAAAAGTTTAAAAAATGAGAAATATCATCAAAACTATCTATACCAGGGATACAAAAGGGAGAAGGATCAGCAGGAATATGAGAATACGTTTCTTATTAAGGCACTGGTGTATGCCACATTTAAACTGGGCGTATTTGCCAATATATTCAAACACTAGAAAACAACCTTTTACCATCTGTAGAGCTATATTATGATGCAGAAAACCAATGGATTTTTCAGCAAGACGGCTCTCAAGTTTTTAAAGCTACAATGGTGCACCAGATAACCGGATCTCAATTCAATAGAAATATTTATGGTCATTTATGGATGCCAAATTGATAACGAACTATAGCAAAAAAGAACTAAAGCACCAAGATAACATTAACTGAACATCTAAAATAAGCTCTTTACAACAAGTGGTTGGAAATTCCGACAGAATTTTTGCCAAGATTCGATTAGTTTTAAAAAACTTTTAATTTTAAAATAAAATCGAAACTTTTACAGTGTTTTAGCTTTATTTTTTTTTGCCTTTTTATTTCATTTGCTTTTTTTTTTTTAATTTATTTTTTTTTAACTTATCATCCTTTTTTTGCAAATATAAAATACATTTTTCTCTGGAATAAAAAATTCTTTGGCTTTTGCAAATTCTTATACTGTACAATTCTAAGTAAATATAATACAAAAAAACTGTTGAACAAAAAATTTTTGACATTTTCTTGTCTTGTTTAACATATTAGCCTCTTCTAAAATGACTAAGATTTTAACTCTAATGTTACCATTTGAAACTAGAAAATTATTTTCATTCATTCTGCGAATGGATTTTTAATTTTGGTTTATCCAGGAAAAAAATTTGTATTTAAATCATCTTGCTACAAAAATTTCAAAAAATAAGTGTGAATATAAGATTATTTATTTGTGTTATCTGTGCCGAGCTAAAGCTCCTTCAGATTAAAAAAAATAAAAATAAAAAATAAGACAAAATAAAATAAAAATGAAAAAAAAATATAAGAAAAATTAAAATAAGTTATAATATAATAAAAAGAAAATTAAAAATTGATAAATTGTAAGAGGTGACATGTGCAAAGAATTTAAGTATTGAACAGTTCAGGAAAGAAAGAAGAAATAGTAAGATAGCAATTACACAATGGAGTCGGGTATTCAACATACCTTGATTCAAAACCCGCTTTTTATTCGTCAACCAGCTTGACAACCAATGGAACAGAATACTATAATGATACATAATGTCTTTTAGAATATTTTGCGGTGAATTTTCAATTATTCAATTATTAATCAATTATTTCTCTATCTTTTTAGGGATTAATTTGATCAATATCACACTTGATATTGAAATAAATTAATTGATATTCAAATTAATTAATTGATTTTGAAATTTTATTTTATTTTAATCTCAAAATTAGTCAATTGAAAAAAAGATAAGTCAAGTTTTGATTTTAATTTATAATTAATTTTTACATTTTGACGGTCTTCTTCTTTTTCTCTTTTCTACAACACACGTATTTGAGTTAATTACTTCCATCACATGAGCATTCTGAGCAACATTTTCATTAGCTAAATCAGTTAAATTGTTTGAAACTTTATTTGTTTTAGACATTTCTTTACAAATCGTAATTACCCTGCAGCGTGTACCTGAAGTAGCATAGGTTAGATTACTGTCGGCACACAGTTGGTGAATAATCTCTCTCTGAGCGATTGATAAATCACTTTGGAATTTATAACTTACAATTTAACCGCTTAAAATTAAAGAAATTATTTCAGTTACTCCCTTTTGGAAGTCGTTTTCGTTTAATTCGCTTAATGGCTTTACCCAACATTGAATTGAATCACAATCAGAGCCAGAATTTGATTCAAAAACAGGCTTTACTTTATCATTAGTAAAAACAAAATCATAAATATCTCCATAGCTTTCTAAATTTAGTTTGTCAAGATTGTTTTTGAAACTTTTAATATCTTTTGAATCTACAACATCTCTTGGTAGACGGTTCCAAAATGTTGACACTCTGTTTATAAAAATTTGTGACGTTGATCGCAATTTTTTAACCAGTTGTCTTTCTACTACAAATTCATGTGATCTCAATTGTAGTGCTATTGAATCTGACCCCGTATTTTTAAATAAAACTTTATTAAACCAATTCACTTCATTAAAGCCTTTGACAATTTTGAAAATTTGAATTAGATCACCACGAAATCTTCTAGTTTCTAATGTTGCTAAATTAAGCTCTTTTAATCTATCCATGTATTCTAACCGATTAATAATTGGTATAAGCTTTGTAGCTCTTCTTTGTACCGACTCGAGCGCATTTATATCTTTCTTTCATTTATAAGTTTCGAGAATTTGGCATTCTATTGAATAGCTTTATTAAATTTGTTCCCATAATCTAAAAATTGTTCGTCTAATTTTAATTTGAACGAAAAAATTGGGTGAACCAATATTTCACAAAACCTGAGAACAAGAATTTTTCGGAAAATAGGTAAATTATGGTTCACCTAACTAACTGACTAGACCCGGTTTTTCAACGATTGAATATTAACTTTAATCTGAATGAATTATTTATCTTTTTTTTCTTTTTATTCATTTTTTATTTCATTTTATATTATTTAACTTTATTTATAGTTTTTTTATATGTTTCTATTCTCAAGGAGCATTTGCTCAGGGAAAAATAAATAAATGAATTGTTTAAAAGTTAAAAAAGAATTTTCGATTATTTTTTCAAATTTTCAAACAAAAATTAAACTCATTCTATTTAACAAAGATTTTAATATTAAATATGAAAATGCTTGCAATATTAACTTGAAATTATGTTTTTTTTGAAGCTGAAAAAAATATTTGAAACATCGCACTTTTTCAATGTTATTTCAACATTGGATACATTTTGTAATTCAAACACACAAAAATCTTGCTTCTATCTCTAAAAATTTTGTTGATATTAGTCTTTGAGGGAAAAGTTGAGATAAATTCTTAAAAAATTGTTAAAAATTTTTATTTAATTTAAAAATCATAATTATAAATTCAATTATATTTGGAAAATTCAATCTAGTTTTTATACAAACAGTACTCTTTATTTATTCTTTGCATAATACAAATTTTGAAACTTTTGATACAAGAAGGTGATTTAATAACAGAGCTAATTCATGAAAAAAATATTTTCGTATTTCCAATTTAAGTAAAGCTCAATTTTTGGTTGTTGAATTTTCGAATATTTTATGACTAATTGAGAATAATCATAAAAGGTAAAATTAGAAAAAAAAACACGCCATTTAATGAATAAAATATTTTTTTACTTCGTAAATTAATATCAAAATGGAACAAGTCAAATACGTAAAAGAGACCGATACTCTTGAGCTAAACATTCAAAAATCTGATTGTGGAAATATTGTCAAAGAGGTTGAGATTGACTTGAATAAGCCTGATTCCTATTTAGAAAATTATGAGGAAAAACGTTTCAGACAAAATAATGTAAATATTGCTCCAACTTTTATACCAGATCGAAGAATTAAAAAACCTGAAGGAAAAGAGCCTAGTTTATTTAAATTAATCTCTAGTAAAATAAGAGGCACTGATATTGGCTCAACGTCTAGTAAATCTAAACGCTTAAGTCAATCTCACAAAAAAAAATAAAAATTTTTTGTTGTAAAACTTAACATTTTTTTAATTTTCCATTTTAATTGTAATCATCAAAAAAATAAATTTAATAATCGAATAAATTTTTTGTTTTTCGAAATATTTATTTAGAAAACTTTTTTCGAGCATTAAAATCTTTAAATTTTTTATGCACACTTAAATAAGATATTAAATTTCAACGAGAACTAGATTTATTTATCAGTCTATATGAATAAATACAGTAAATATTTTTTAATTACAATTTGATCTCCAAAAATAAGAAATAGCTTAATTGAGTTAAACTTAATGGTAGCCCGATATAATGATTTTGCTACTATTATCAAGTCACATTAATAATCTATGAGTTAATTGATAATGAGAGCATTTATTTATTTTTTTTTTTTTTTTTAAATAATTTGAGGGGAGCCTCGGGCAGCACAGAATGGAACTAAGTCCTTCTTTTTAGCCCAACGAGTGTAAAAAAACGAATAAAAGTAAAATAAAAAAAAAAAAAAAATTACAATAAATTTGAACATTTATTGAAGTACGTCTAAAAGGGCTATGTGTTAATTCGGTGATTAAATATGATGAGTCACAATTTCTCCTTCATTTTTAAAGCTTTTCTCTAAAAAATATTTTGTCATGTAGAACTCGACGAGCGGAATAGAATGATATGTAGGATAATTAAAAAAAAATTTAACATGCTTTTTTTTCTCTCAAAAATTATTTTCGTTTAATGGGGTGAAAAAATCCCAAATTAGTAATTTAGAATAGGGCTCCTTTATGATTTTTTGTTTAACAATAACTCTAAAATATTTCGTCTATTGGATTCAGCACATCTCAAAGACCCTTTGAGTATTCTTCAAGAATTTTAAGAGTTGTCTATAGTCATTTTTTTTAATAGATATTTTTATTTAAAAGTTAATTTAAAAAGGCTTCGAGCTAACATTCGAAAAGATCGCATATTGCACATACGAAGTGAAGCTCCTTCTGCCCAGTAAAAAAAATAAACAAAAATATTTAAAATTACATCGTTAAAGATAAAAAAAAAATTTTTTTTAAAATTTTTATAATATTTAAAACTTTTTCATATTTTGTTTTTTTTTTAATTTTTTCTTTTTTTATTCCATCAATATGTATTGCCATTTAAAAACTAAATAATTAGAAAATAAAAGACAAATAATAAAGAAGAAAAAAAAAAAAGATAAAAATACTATGATATAATTTAAGTAAATTCAGGCAAATAAATAAATACTTCTTTTTATATTATTTTTATATTTAAGCTTCTTTTTATATTTAACGACATTAGTTTTTGAATACTGTTCTCATTTCATATCTTAAAAAAAGCTAATAATCAAATACAAACTAATTAGAATAATACACGCATACGCAATTCGAATTATAGAGAAAAAGGCTCCTACCGGAGTAGAGGTAACCGATACTTTAGCTGTGTTTTCAGACTACTATTTCGTCTATTGGATTCAGCACATCTCAAAGACCCTTTGAGTATTCTTCAAGAATTTTAAGAGTTGTCTATAGTCATTTATCTAATGAGGTTATTTTATAGTACTAAATAGGTTTCACCCCATTAGACAAAAAAATCACCCAATTTAACGCTATTTTTAGAAATAAAAATATTTATTTTTATAAGTTTCTCTCTCTCTCTTAAAAGCGATGTTTAAAAGAATTATTAAAATCTAGTTATTCAAGGGTTAAAATTAAACTGTCCTCTAATTTTATCAAGATAATAAAAAAGTTTATTACTTTATTTTAACTAGCAATATTTATTTATTTTAAATAATTTAAGGGGTTGACCCCAGGACATGTCCGAATGGTTCAAGAACTTCTTTTGAACATTCATGAGAATAAAAATTGTAAAAATTTAAATTTAAAATTAAAACAAAAATCCGAACTCTAAAAAGTTTTGAATAAATTTTGTTTTTGTATCTAAATTTCTTTAAACCAAATATTTTAAGATTTTCATTTATTTAAAGCTTAAAGAGAATTTGTTTAACATAATCCGTAACGAGTTTTCCTGGCTTGTATTTAAATGGGTAAATAACAAAAACAAAAAACAACAAAAAAGAAAGAGGCAGACCTATCTTGGCAAAAAAAGCATTTATTAGAGAATAATTATTTAATAATTTTTATAATATTCAATAATAATTTTTATTATACCCAAAAATCATTTTTATATTACCCATGAATCATTTTTATAGTACTCGACAATAATTTTTATATACCCAGTTTTTATTTCCTTTTCAAAAATTTTGACAAAAAATAAATACCCAATAAATATTTATTTTTACACCCAAATAATTAATATAAATACCCATTTAATGATAATCCTTTCATTAATTACAGATCAAAGAGAGTAGATTGAGAGAGCTGACGATAATTTCTGTAGCATTTTATTATTTTAAATAATAGGATATAAAAATTAAACTTTAATTATAAAATGAGAATATTTTAGTACAAAATTAAAAAAAAGATAGCAAGTTACACACAAAAATAAAAAAAATCTAATAATCAAAATGGAATGTCTTGAACGATCGAAACAAAGAGATTATATCTAAAAATCATTCGAAAAATAATCATTTACACTAATTCCAAATGATTCATTAAATAGACCAATTTTCTTTGTGAGAAAAAAAAAACAAATTTTACACATTTTGGCTCAATTGCGGTTGAACACGGACACAATTAGAACTAAGGCTAGGTAATGCAAGCTTAGCTGTTTGTCTTTACTAGCATCATTACATATTCTTGGGTCCGTCTTTTGTATTATCTCTATAACATCACTTCCTAGATAATCAACTATATTTTCCTCAATTGGAAACAGTTGAACAGTTGCATCATTAAATATCAGATCAGGATGTTCTTTCATTGACTCAAATAGAGTAAAATCAGGATTTCTAAAATTAAAGCAATTTAATAAATGTAAAACAAAAGTAAAAAAAAGTAAAAAAAAAATCTTACGTGTCTGAGCCAAATAATTGTTGGGCAAAATTAAGCATGTTCCACAAATAGCTGCGCTGGATTAGAGTTCGGTGACCACCGATCATCACAAGTCTCGATGGCACCTTCATTAGATGACAATTTTCATAGTTATCAACTGATTGTCTAGTTCCGTCTTTGCACAACAATTCAAAATCAGTTTTTCTCAGGGGTCTTGCCCATTGATCTGTATTGCGGCCATCAGTGTTGGCTTGGACACTAGTGTGTCTTACAAATGCCACGTCTCCACCACCTTCATTCAAACATCTGAAAGCTCCAGTATCTCCGTAGAAATATTCTCTATGAGATCTTGAACAAAAGTCCGAGCCTTTTGAATAGCATTCAAGGCACAAGGCTCTTGGATTTGTCTCCAGAGTATTGTAGTCATAGTCCTTGGATCCGGGAATACAAGATCGACCAAAATATTCACCAGCCGCTTTGGGCACGTGACAATCAGTGACATAAAGTTCTTTGATAGCTATCAGATAGTCGACTGGGACGTGCCAACCAGCTAAATCTCCCATGGCAGTTCCGCATGCAATTTTTGTTCTCAAATTCCAAAGATTGGTGCTCAAGTCAGTTCGCTTCACTACAGCGACTGCATAATACACTGGTTTGTCAGTCATTGTTCCATAGTCTTCGGAAGCCAATGGAACAAGGCCAAAATAACGACTGGCTCTGTATGCATCGGCCGGATCTAGTGTAATCAAGTCTGCTAATCGATTTTTTATCATTAACATGCATTCCCAAGCATTGTCTGCGCTGACACAATCCAAATCTGGCTTTATGTTTCGGCTGGCGAAGGCATTGCGCATTAGACGGCATTTGTCTTTTTCAAAATCTGAAATTACACACCACCTAACCAAGCGCAGTGGACACTCATAAAGCTTCAGTATTTTATTCCTGTATGTTTCAGCTTTAAAAATTGAGATTTAAATTAAAAGAATTCATTTAGAAACTTATTGAAAAAATATTTTGGAAAAAATCTAGAATAAATTGAGAATTAATTTTTTTTTAATTTAAACTTCAAAACTTTCCTTTTTTTTAATAAAAATTTTCAAAATTAAAGAAGACAATTTCAATTCATTCTTACTTTAATCAATTAAACAACATTAGATTTTTGTCATACAAGCTGTTTAATTAGTAAAATATTGAGTGTTCACAAAGAATTTCCCAAATTTTGATTGTTAAAAAAAATATGTTCTTATTGACCGAATTTAACTAAATTTTAAATAAATATTTAATTGACTTAAACAATTTAACAATCGAGAAAATCAAAAAATCTGGTCTAGTTGTTCAATGGTTAACTAAAAAAAGGCCACCTAGAACATTTGCCTGTAGATCACATCGGTCATCTAATTTTTATATATTTTTTTAAAGATATATTTTTTTTATTTACAATTTATTTAAATAAGAAAAAGGCTTCAAGCTAACATTCGAAATGAGCGCATTCTGTCCATACGAAGTGAAGCTCCTTCTGTCCAGCAAAAATAAAAAAATATAAACAAATACAGTTTAATTTGCATCATAAAAATTAAACAATAAGAAATAATTTAAGGAAATTCAGACAAATAAAATACTTCTTTTTTTTATTTTTAGCAACGACATAAGTCTTTGATATTTATCTTTTTAAAATACTAAAAAGGACATGCCCGAATGATTAAAAGACCTTCTTTTGAACCTTGATGAAAATAAAAAATTTTTTGACATAAAATTCAAAAGTTATTTGAGTTTGTTCAATTTTACCTTGAACATAAATGTGGGAATCATTAAAAAATTAATTGAAAACTTTTTTAAATCTTAAATGAATTAGACTTTCCTTTCGGCAGATATGGAAAATAGTAAACAGTTACTTAATTTTTTAAAATAATTTAAAATTTAAAAAACTGATTTTTTATTGCTCGTTAAAATAAAGTAATAAACGTTCATATTATCTTGATAAAAATTAGAGGACAGATGTGATTTACAGGTAAGTGTTCTAGGTGGCCTTTTTTTTAGTTAACCATTGAACAACTAGATTTTTTGATTTTCTCGATTGTTTAATTGTTTAAGTCATTTAAATATTAATTTAAACTTTGCTTAAATTCGGTCAATAAGAACACAATTTTTTAGCTATCAGAATTTAAGACATTTTTTTTCAGTTAAACATTCTGTTCTAAAAATAAATTTAAAGTAATAAAAATATTAAATAAATTCAAATTTTACGAGCCTGTTAGAATTTAAGAGATTATCTAATAGCTTAAAAGGACTGATCAAATTCAATTCATATAATATCTCATCAATTAGTCCATTACTATTTTATATTAATAAATGATATACATAAAAGAGATAAAACATATAGTGAATACTCTCTTCCCTTTGATGACGACTAGAAAAAAGGAAAAATAGATAAACAAATGCTTAGAAGAATTAGAAAAATAGCTCTTCAAGTGGAAGATAAAAATATCTGGTGAATTAAAATAAAGGATGTATTAAGATAAAATTGAGAGTTAAAAGGAAATCAAGTTCATAAAAAATTTCATTCAAAATTAACCTTTACAACAATGTTTGATGAAATAAAACAGCGTTGTACTTCACGGTTAAACTTAAACTTTTTTATATTTTAACTTATTTTACTTTGATTTTATTCTTAGTTTACATTTTTATTTTATTTGATTTTTTCTTAATTTTTTGAATTAATATAAAATTAAGAGAAAGATGGGACGTGGCCGATCTTGTGTGAAAGGTTAACAGTAATTTATTGAAATCAGTTTATTATTGTTAATTACAAATTACAAAATTACTTAAAACAAATAAAGCCCAAAATCTAAATTTGAATTGATGAATAATTAATTATTTCTTTAATTTTATACTTAAATTAATTTTAATAAATTAGAATATAAAAAAAATTTTGATCTTTTCAAGTATGATCCATTTAATGTCTAAATATTATTTATTATTTATTTATTTGTTAACTGTACCGAGCTAAAGCTCCTTCAGAATAGAAATAAAAAATTAAGTTAAGTAAAATTAAAAATTAAAAAAGTTAAGTAAAATTAAAAATTAAAAAAAGTTAAGTAAAATAAAACCAAAAAATAAGGAAAAAAAAAAAAGTTTGTAAGAGTTAATAACCTGGAATAAAAAATAGATATATGATAAAGAGAGTTTTAGGTCATTCAGGTTTACATAGTTTAGGTTTCAGGAAAAAAAGAGGAAATTGTAAGGTAGCAATTACACAATGGAGTTGAATATTCGACATTTTTTGATTCGAAACCCGCTTTGTATTCATCCACCAGTCTGACAACCAATGGAATGGAATTACTCAGTCCTGTCCCAACATATCTCTCACTCAACTCAAGAAGTCGATTCGAGACTGTCAGTAATTTAAGTTTATTAAAAGCCTCCTGATGCATTTTAAAGTTTTTAAAAAGTGTAAGGCATTAAACTCTAATTATTTTACATTTAGCTTTTTAGCCAAATTATTTTTAATGTCAATTTTTTTTGTTAGAAGGTCTTCTGAGTTTTTACTTCTTTCGAGAAAGCCAATACAAAATAAAATTAAATAAATAAAACCAACTTAGCTAAAGTTTAATTCTATAGAATAGATTGGTTTTTATAAAGGTAAAATCAATGAATGAAAAAATTTTACTAAGCCATCATATCAATAATTAAATCGTCATTTAAAAAAAAATTGATTGTCATATAAAAATTAAACAGGGTCCGGGACAGAGTCCTAGTTTAAGGATTCGGGTATGTTGTAGATCAGAGAGCTATTAGTAAAAATTAATAATTAATAATTAAACATTAAATAAATTAAAATCTTTAATTTAATTATCCATATGACGATTTTTTTTATTTTCATATTACAATCTAATTATTGATATATGGGGTTAATATGTATCCTTTTTTAAACGACTAATAAAACTTTCTTAAGATATTCACAATTAAATACACTGGTCACTCTAGTGCTAATTCCGAATAAAAAAACAAAATTTAAATTAAATTTACTTTTAAAAAACAACACTTACGCAAGAAAGAAAGATAGGTGATTTTTTCATCAAGATCTTTGAATGATTGAGTTTGATCTAAGAAAATTAAATCTCTTCCACTGTATCTAGTTGAATCGAAAAGTCTAAAATTAGGCTGCACAGGTTCCGGTTCGAGATTAAAGTCTTCATTTGGAACTGGAGTTTGCTGAGTTTGATTGAGAAATTGATCCAAATCGAAATTAAAAAAATTTGATGGAAGTGTAGTGGTCATGAGAGTTGGATTAGTTATCTCGGAAATCGGAACAAGTCCACCGAAAATTGCGGAAGATTCTTTTAAAAATTCGCGGTAGCTTCTTCGCTGAGTAAGAGCTTTGCGGCTTGACGTCAACACACCTCTGCCTGGCACTATACCCCAATTGCAGGTTGTGTAATCAGAGATAGGTGCAGTTGGTGCAGGATACAAATTGTTCATTCCAGGCGTATTGTAAGGCGAGCCAACATAGTTTGGACACAAGAGCTCAAAATCATTAATATCTATTGAACTATTAATGGCAGCTAATTCCTGCAAAGAGTTGTGCCTCACAAATGCTACATCTCCTCCTCCATCAATTAAGCAGTACAAGGCACCTACATTCCCGGCATAAGGATCCTGATTAGTGCAAAAATCTGAACCGATTCTTCCCTTGCATAAATCACATGCTGATGTTGGGTTATCTCCAGTTGGATTGAACTGAGTGTTAAGAGCGTCTGGGGCGCACATTTTATTAAAAAAGTTTGTAGCTGCCTTTACATGGTTGTTACAATCAACAACTTCCAACAATTTTTTTTCTATCAGCGTTGAAATTGGTATATTCCAGCCAGATGAAGTACCAACTCCTCCATGACACGAATTGGCGCCTTTCAGTGATGCTAAAGTCATTCCGCTGTTGCGTTTGACTACCGCTACTGAATAATGGTCACTGTAACTTGGTTGATTAGGGCCTCCGTTGTAAATCTCAGTAGAAACGGGCAATAAATTGTAGAATTTTCCCGCAGTATAAATTTCTCCTGCATCAGCAACCATTAAGTCCGCTTTGTCTTCGAAAATTAGCTTGAAGCACTCGTATTTGTCTTCAGCCAGAACACATTCTAGGATAACACTAGCGTTGGTATTAGTCGAGTTCCAAGCATTGGCCCAGTCCAAACATTTGGCATACTCAGCTTGATTCAAGCAACACCAGCGGCCTAAGCTTTTGACTTGGGGGTTGGATGCCGAATGGGAAAATTTTGCATGATTAGATAGAATTATTATTAAAAAGGTGAAAAATGTCTTTAAAAACATTGTGTTTTTTTTTTTAAATAAATGTAGCTGATTGACTCTCTTTATTACAATATGATCCCTGATATCTGAAATAAAAAATTAATTTTTCTGTATTTTTATTAATTTTGGCTAAGATTTTTTTCTATCTATAAAGAATTAGTTGTCAGCCGATTAGATCGCATGCTAAAATGTACAGATATCTATTAACTTTAGCTGTGTCCCCGAAACAAAATTTATTATAATTTAAATTTATTAAACTATAAACCTTATTTAAAAAAAGAAAAAAAACATAAAGTAAACTTTCATTATTCGAATCATGTCATTTGAGCTCGACCTGTATTTTTTTTATTATAATTAAAAAATTACTCCAGTTTTTTTTTCAAGCATTGACGGGTTATAATTAATTTACAGGTAGTCTCTTTATCAGGTAAGTACATGTATTGAAAATTGAAATGTCCAAGACCAAAAATTGAATAGACAGTGAATACATGACCAAAAAAAAGTCTTTTAACACAAATTTATGTTTTTTTTGTTTTGATTTTATTGAACTATTTTTCAAGGTAATATTTTTAAAGTTTTTTTGATCAAGTTTATTTTGCTTTTGTACAATTTATTTAAATTAAACCCGAATTGAATTTATTTACATGTCTTCATATTTCACTAACTCCCTTTGGTCGTCGACACCTTTGAAATAAATGATTCATTAGTTTTAATAAAATTAGAATACCTTGATTGAATTTTTTCAAAAAAAATATTTTGAATTTAAAAAAAAAATTTGTTCTGAAAAAACAAAAAATTGATTTTTAAAATCAATTTATTTTAATTTAGATTTCTTTAATTTGAATATTTTAAACAGTAGATTCATTAAAGCTTTAAATGGATTAAAAAAAATTGTCAAATAATTTTAGTTTTAAATTTAATAAAATGAATGTTAACTTAAAAAACCATGACTTAAAGTAACTTTATTATATTCAATTAACGTCAGAAAAAAGAGATAAAATAATCCAAGATGTTGTAAAAAAGCTATTCAATGGAATATTTGTGTCATGTCAAATAAGAATTCAAGCTTCAAATTGCTAAAAAAATATAAATATAAAAGTAGAAATCCTTATTGTACTTTTTGCTCTCTGTCTTAATTTTAAATTTTAAAAATTAAAGAAAAAAACTTAACTTTTGTGAATTTTGTGAATTAAACTATCTTTTATATTTATTATTTTCTATGTAAAACATCGCCAAGCCTGGCGTAATTTTTTTGAATAATTTAAATAAAATTAAATTAAATTTATTTTAATTTATTTTTCCATATTCTTTTTTGTACTTTCTTTACTTAATCAAAATTTCCAATATTTTTGCCTTGTTAATTAATTAGTTGTTAAATTATTTATTTTAATTTTTACTAATAGTTCTCTAATCTACAACATACCCGAATCCCTAATCAAGCACTCCGCTCCGGACCGATAAAATACTGAAAGTAAAAAAAGGAACATGGCAAAATAAATTAAAATTTAGACAAAGTTCAAAAAGAAAAAAAGGACAGAAAGGAAAATGGCCTTTTGATAGTTTAATCTCATTCTCTATTCATTATTTAGATTTTATTTTAATGAGATATTTTTCTTTAAAAAATATTTATGAATTTAGTCTGATTTATTTATTTTATGTGAATTAATGTGTCATTCTTATTTAGAAACATCGGGCTTAATGGTAAAAAATAATTTTCAATAAAAAAATTTCCATATTAACCAAAAAAAAATTTATTGCCATTAATACAGTCATTACGACAATTAAAATAAAAATATAGCTCAATTTATCCTATTGAAGATTATTAGACACCTAAAAAAATTTAACAATTTAATATTTGATTCTTGCATTTTTTTAAATAAAATAATTTATTACCTTCGGATGAGTAATTTTTTGGACTATTGGCAGATGTTTCATTTGATTTACTAAAATCTTTATTTGAGTAATTTGAACGCTGATTGGGAAAATTTGACCCTCTATTAAATGGTTTTCTTGGTCTGGCAAACGAAACAGAAAATAGACTTTCTTGAAAAGTTTTTCCATTTAACTAAGACAAAAGTTATTCAAAAATTTTTATTATTTTTTTATTGGAAAACCTCATTGATGGCCATCTCGGCTGATTCTTTGGTATCAACATGAACAAATGCATAGCTAAATTGAATTATAAACTTAATATTCAAAAAAAATTGAAGATTTACTTATTTTTAACATCGATAGATAAAATTTTAGCTTGGCTAACATTGGCACTAAATAAAGAGCGTAAAAGGTCCTCAGTTACATTGTTAGCTTTTATGTAGAGTGATACACCTTGATGTTTTTGCTGAAATCTTGGCTGATAGCCGGAATTATCTGACGGATTACGGCGGAAATTTCCTCTTTGGTTAAAAGATGGAGTTCTTGAAAATTGACCGTCTCCACTTGAGTATGAAAACCTGGCATTTTGTGCCGGTGAATTTGCCATTATTGGCGGGGAAATTGCGGAATTCGGTGATGTTACCGAAGAATATGTTACTTGTTTATTTTGCTCCATCAAATCCTTTAAAAAATTGTCTAATAGAAATCAAAAAATCAAAAAAATCGTACAGGGTTGCTAATGTTTAAGTTGCTTCTTGGTCGCGAATCATTGCGTGAACAAGACTTCTTAAAACCAGTCTCTTTATTTTCGGTTTCAAGTTTTATTACCTATCATTTTAAAATAATTTTAATAGTCGTAAGGATAAGAATTTTGTAAAGTACGCCTGATTTAACTAATTTTTTGGCTGCTTCTTTTGCATCAAGTTGTTTTCCAGTTGAGCTCAAGCCTAGCAATAAAATAAAGAAAAAAATAAAAAAAAATTATTATACTTCGCTTGAGATTTGAGATTGCACTAGGTACAGCTGCAGGTTGATGTTCTTCGACATGGGATTCGTGGGCAGATTTTTTTTCGCTAAAAAGTTTTTTCTTAAATTTTGAACTAGAATAGGGCTAAAAAAATTTTGGAATTTTTTTACTTTTTTTTTCATTTTTGCTATTTTCTTGAGCAATTGTTCTTCTTCATTTGTCAATTGATTCGGAAAATTAATCAGCATTTTCAACTATGGGATAATATTTTTTTCTTTTAGTTTTTCTTAAATGAATAATATAATATTTTTTTAAATTTGCAATAAACTAACAAGCTTTATACTAGATATCCTAAATTTTATAAAATTCTTAACAAAATTAAATTTATCTTTACTTAAACTTATTTTCTGAATAATTCTATAGTCATTCATTTTGTTGTTTTTTTAACGAATTCTTTTAAAGAATTATTTCCAGGTATATACAAATGGCATAATCAACTTGTATTTTCCAAATACGGGCACCAAGAGCTTACTGCATACTCATAGTTAGGTCTGATTAATGAGGTGTACAAAAGTTTATTAGTTTTTGCACAAGGGAATTTGAACTCTTTTATGACTGCACCAAGTGACGTGTTTAGTTTGGATTTCCCATTTTAAGTCGCTTTGAATGAATGATCCTAGATCCTAGATCCTTCTCACAACTTGATTTGCTTAGAGGTTTCGAAAAATTTGTGTAATCGAATTCTGTGTTTTTATGCAAGACCTTGCATTTATCAACATTGAGTACGGTAGACCATTCGGTCGACCACTTGCACACGTTTTAGATATCTTGCTCGAGTTTATGAATAGAGAGAGAATTTTTAATAATTGCTATTATTTTCGTGACATCAGCGTACCTTTTGCAGTTATTCTTAATTATTTCAAGAATCTCATTTATGTATGCTGTTAGAAAACTTCTTATCAATTTAATTAAGCATTCTCCCAAGCCGTACTTAAGCTTTCAGATTAGTTTTTCATGGGACACCTTGTCAAAAGCCTTTGCGAAGTCGGTATATATTACATCAACTGGATAGCCTTATGACAAAACTTCAGTAATTATGTCCATTGACTCCAAAAGATTTGAAGTGCATGGTTTTTATGGAAGAAAACCATGCTGAGTTTCTGAAATCAAATTATTTGCTAGCAAATGATCCTACATTTTGTCTTTGAGGAAACTCTCAAAAATTTTACATATGACACTAGTTAGAGAAACTGGGCGATAATTTTTAGGAGACAATCTTGAGCCATTTTTGTGCAACGGAGTTACGTTTGCTTGTTTCGCTTGTTACGGATTTCTTAAAAATAATCGCTAAAGGTGTCGCAAAGGAATCGGCGCATTTTTTAAGAACCATGCATTGAATCTTGTCCGGTCCTATTGCTTTATTAGGGTCTAATGCTGCGAGTTTTTTACCAATTTTATCATTTGAGATGTCATCGTCTTGATAGACGGTCTGTGTTCAGGGTTTCGGATCATGTAGCTAAAAGCTAGTTTAGGATTCCACTTTGAAGTTAATCTGATCTCGTAATTTTTGATGCTTTTCCTAATCATCTTGTTGCACTCATTCCTAATGGTTTTAAAAGAAGAAATTTTGTTTGGATCATGACCGCTTGAGATGTATGATTTCGAGTTGAGAGCTTCTCTCTGATCTTAGATTTTAGTAATCCTGTCATCCATGGCTTACTTTTTTTACTAGGGCCCTTAAGCGGTATGAAACGCTTTCAAGCTGACTGACTGACAGTTCAGTTAAAACCTGGGACCAATTTATTTCTGCGATAGCTTAGAAAATGATTCAATTACCTTTGAAATAGTTACAAGATGAAAACCGAAAATTGTAATTTGAGTTGCATTTTATCGCCTTTAACTCATAGTCCCAGAACAAAGCTAGATGTCCACTGTCTGATGAGCCCATTGGTGGATCAGATTACTCTCAAAAGAATTTTCGTCGAGAGTGCATATTGAAAAAGACTCATTGTGTCAATTTATTTTAGGACATTTAAAATATGATACCATTGTACTTTGAGTTTGTGACCAGTGGCGGAGCCAGAAAGTTGAAGATGGTGTGGCGAACTTCAAGACCAAAGAAAAGGGGATAGAATTGGTGCGTTATAACAAAGTAATGAATTTTAAAATCAGTCTTTTAAAAAATGTTATTTTTTTTTCAAAATTTAAAACATAATAGAGCAAAATATTAAAATTAATTGGAAAAATTCGACTAATTAAACAAAATTAAATAAAATATTTAAAAAAATTTAAGTCTTCTATTCTTTTGCCTAGTAAAAATATCAACAATTTTGTAAACGTCAATTTCTTGTAATTCAGATGACTCAATATTCATGAGGTTTATTTTTTTTAAATCTTTCTTGACAAGTCCTTCAGAGACAATTTTTTATTTTTTTTAAGCAGAAAAAGTTCTCTCTGCCTCCGCATTTGAAATTAACTTAATTTAAAAGCAGTTAAGTTAATGAAATACACTTTTTATCCGTCGAAAATATTAAGAAAACAGATAATTTTTTAGACAAGAAAAATTGGTATTTAAAAAAAACAACTTATTGCTTTTTGATCAAAAAATTCGGATTTTATTTTTTTTTCTATAGTTGGCTGAAAAAAGGAGAAATAAAAACAATTTTTCTTTTTTAATTAAAATTTTTACAATTTTATCCTAAGGCAGCGCCACAATACCTCAAAAGATGGTGTGGCGATCGCCACACTTCGCCATAACGTAGCTCCGCCATTGATAGAGACTATGTCATAGGATTTTTTGATGATGTCGATAATTTTGTTGTCTGTCTCGTTTGACCCCGGTTGCCTGTATAAACAACCGACTAGGATAAGTTCATTTGATGTGTTTATACCACACAATATTTGTTCAACTAATATTATTTATTTTGCTGATTTTCATAGTTAACTGTTAATTTTTATTATCAATTAAAATAAAAAAATAACATTGCATAAAAATAAAACATATGAGATTTTAGTCAGATATAATTTCAATAGTTTTTATTCTACATTAAGTTAAATAATATTTTTTTGTTCCAGTTTCTTTTTAATTAAGCATGAAATTTTTATTTTTTTGGTTTTGAATAATTTAAAAAAATTATTGTTTTAAAAATTTAAACTATCACAATTTTCTTTATTTTTTTAAATAGAACTGATTTAAATTATGAGATAATTTTATTCAATATAATTCGTGATAAAAAATTTAAATTGAAATGATGAACAAAAAAAAACAATTTGCCAAGTTAATTCAGTTTTGATTCGAAAAAAAATTAATCATTTAAAAAAGTCTAATTTCAAGAACCATTATTTAAAAAAACTTTGTTGCTTAGAAACTATTTTCTTAATACATATTCCAAACAACAATCTTTAAAAAAGCCTAACATCAATAATTTTTGAAATTTACAAAAAATAAACTAATTTCCTATAAAGATGGCACTTTTAGAGCCGAGTCTTGAACTAGGCGACATTAAAAACCTGTAAGCTTGATGCAATTAATCTAATTAAATAATAAAATCTAATCAATTCAACCAACCTAAGCTGGGTCGATTCCTACAATGGTCAAAAAGCCTTTTTCGTTAATAATACAACCATTATTTACACATGTGGTTCGACTTTTAAGTTCTTTGACACCCAAACCAAAGAAATTTCCACTTTCATTCCTCCCACATTCAATTCCAACAACGGCCTCAATACAATTTCACTTTTGACAGCTAATCCTGTCATTAACAAATTTGCTTTTAGTGAAACTCAACTTTTTCCCAAAGTATACATATATGACTATGACAAAAAGATAAAGGAACAATCTGTTCTTTTAGGTTCGTTTTTTATTATAATAAATAAATTTAAAAAAAAATAAATTTTAAAAATTTAGATGGAGCTGATATTGAGTATTTGATAATTGAATTTTCGAATGGTGAAGCAATTTTGACTTTATCAGCCATTCCCAATTTAAAAGTGATTGTTTGGTAAAAAAAAATTATAAAAAAATTAATTGTTAGAAATAAAAAAATAAAATGTTATAAAGGAATTGGATGAATGGACAAATAATTGCTACCATCAATTTGAATGAAAGTCTTATGTATCCTGATTTTGTATGCTTTTCTCCGACTAATTGGAGAAATTTGACGATTGCGTATAAAACTGAAATTAATGTCTGGAAATTGGAGCAATTCGACAATCACCGCTTCAAAACCAAAAACACAAGATTATTGCTGCCTTTGACTGATGATCAAGTTCCGGAAGAAGTCATCGGTTCTGGGTTTATAGATGAATTTTCTTACCCGAAAAATTCCATTGCTAATTTGCCCGAAAATTACGAGCATCTTGTGGATGAAATTCTTGACCAACGAAAAAGACATTTACTAAGGGCTTTTTGTTGGTCAAATGTAGACGAATTTTTGATTGCTACTAATGAAAATTATATTTTTAAAGTAAAAGAAAAACAAGATTAATCAAAAAAAATGTTTTAATCTTTTATTTTTTTAGTATTTTTTGAATGATGGTTCTGTAAAATGTGTCTATAAGCCGATCTCCGAAGAGAATAATTTACTAGAACTAAACCAGAATAATCATATCATCAAAATGTGCTTACACCGTCAAGCTCTATTTGTCTTGTGTGAAGTAAATAAGGCTAAATAAAGTTAATTATTAAAAAAAAAATATTTTTTTCCAAGGATGGTTTTATAAGGTTGTTGGATGGCCATGAAATATTGAGCATAAACAAAAATAAAGTAGACCGACCTGTTGAAATTGTTAAGGCTATAGACTGCTGCACAAATTTTATATCTAATTTAAGTTTTAATACAAAATATAACAATTTAATTGTGAGCACTAATAAAGTAAAACTGGTTTAAAATTTTATTTAAATTTTTTTAATTTTTTTTTGTTTAAAAGGGAATCGAATTGATCGACTGTGAAAAATTATTCTATGGACTGAGCCTGTCTGACAAGGAAGTTTTTAGCTTTAAACTGGATGCTTCTAATCAGCTTGGAAATCCGAATGACAAACGACTTGATCTTTTAATAAATTATGATGCAGGACGAATAGTTGGATTAACAAATTTAAATCCTTATTCAGAAAATTTTCTTGTCCTAAAAGAATTTGGAACTGTTCAAATATGGAGCTCGAAAAAAAGAACCATCGTAAATCGGGTTCATTTAAAAAAAGAGGTAATCGTATTAATCCGAATAATTTTTTAATCACTCATTTTCTTAATTAGTGTTCATACATTGCTTCCCATCCCTCGATGCCACTAGTTGTTGTCGGAACATCTGATGGACATCTTATTTTCATCGACTTTTCTAATTATTTACACCCGAAAATTAATGAAAATATTTGCCTGCATACTAAAAAAATTAAAATTCTGAAGTAATTTTTTTTTAATAAAAAGATTTTTCTAAATTTTTTTTTCTTTTTAGATTTAATTCAAGTGGGACTATTTTGATGTCAATTGGAGAAGACAACAAAATATTCCTGATTGACACGCGACTAACAGATTCTGTTCAAGAAGTTTTATTAAATTTAGACCAAAGACTTGTCACTGATTTTGCCAAGTCGTCAAAGTTCACGCCAGGTTTTTATGTTTTAGGATATTTGGGTAAATTAGAAATTAAAGTTTAATTAATATTTTTGTTTTAATTGTAAAATTAAAGAGTTTGATGGCGAAGTAGTTTGTATGGACATGTTTGATTCAATCATGGAAGATTCTAAGACAATTTCAACTCGTGTTGTCGTCGGCTTAAGTGACACTACTACTTGGGATTCAACTAAAAAGCTCCTTTCAGAAAACCCTCAAAGCGCAATAAACATTTCGGATCCAAAGTCACAAGCTTACCAGCAATCGCTTCATTTGCACAACATTCTCATGCAAAATGTTCAAACAAACTCGGTAATCACTCGTCTTGACTACATTGAGTCATCTTCAACTCCAAATTATGACTACATTAATCAAGAGTTTAAACTAAAATTAGCGTGCAAATTCTTGGTGTTTGATTTCAACTTTGGCATTTTCCAAGGTAACTAAACTAATCAAAAATGAATCAATTAAAGAGCTTGAGTTTTAAATTTTAGAAAAAAATAAAATTTATGCTTCAAAAAAATTGGATTTTAAAGACGAGTCGATTAATAAACACATGATATACAGTCATTATTTATTTAGCGATTTGATTCTTACTTCCAAACACTATGTGGTTGCATTTTGCGATAGATTTTTGGCAAAATTTGCTATTTTAGAAAATGATGCTACCAGAAAGACAGTAATAGAAAAAAAAATGTTATTGTTTAATTTTATTCAAATTATTTTTAGAAACAATTGTTTTTGGATCTTGTTGAAATTGTAGGAAGTCATGAGTTTGGCTACGGATGCTTTTCCACTACAAACAATAAACATTTTTTTCTCACTGCAGGTATTGATGGAACTGTTTCTGTGAGAAAAACATCAGATCCAGTAGATTTTTTAATTTTTTTTTTTTTTTTTATTAATTTATAAAATTTTCAGAAAATGTTTGTTGAAATCAAAGGGCCTCATTTCATCAACGGAGGCTGTTCTATGGCAAAATTTCACAGTGATCCGACTACCATTTTAATTAGCGGATATGATAATACTGTCAGTTTATTTAATTGGAAGTAAACTATTTTTTTAATTTGATTTCATTAAATTTAATTTTTGTATTTAAGCCTTACTAATGAATCAACTATTCGTGCATTAAAGTCGGCTTCAGTTGAAGGAGACGTAAATCGATCAGCCTTAGCTAAAATTGAGAGTAACTACAGAAATGAAACAAATGGAGTAACTTGGTATGAATTAAAAGAAAAAGAGGTAAAATAAATTATATTAAAACAATGGAAGACCCCTAACAAAAATGGAAAATATTTTCCAAATATGTTAGTTACTTAGTAGTTCTTGCTGAAAGATTAATTTTTCCAAGATCACCTTTAAGCTTTCGGTTGACTTGGATATTACCACGTGCTCACACAACATATTCCAGTTTGAAATCAGGACTAATTGGAACATTTCAATCAAAACTTCTCTCATTTAGTTTCAGAGTTGTTTAAAAGTCCTAAATTAAAGTCCAAATCATTAAAAAAAGTCCTACACTTGCTTGTCTTCCATAATAACCACCTGGGACGGCAAACATACATTTTCCGCAACAATGACAACCTGGAACGGAAGAAATTTCATTTGTCCTTATTGAGAATTAGGCGAAAATTTTCGTTATCTTCCGTTCCTGAATAATTACTCTAGATAAATGAAAAAACAGGAAAATTTATTTGATTAATTTGTAAAACTGGAGAAATAATTGACTTTGGGATTTCGGAACATCGACTCATCAAGATTAAGAAAATTTATTATTTTAAAATAGTTTAAGAATTTTCAAGTCATAATATTCATTGTGAAAAAAAATATAAAAGTCTTTGAGTCGGACTTTTGAATATAAAAAAAAAGTCCGGACTTGGACTTGAATTGAGACTTGTGACTTTTAAAAAACTCTGCTTAGTTTTGTTAATCTGATTTTCGGCAATCTCATCTCATGAGCTGTACTTCTGAAAGTCAACATTCCTGTACTTTCTTTAATCCATTCTCATCAATTTATTCTACTTGAATTCCAGACCTGTACTTCAATTTTAATTGTAGTGTTCAAATTTTTTTCTAAAGCCGGATTTATTTTATTCCACTCCACAGGTATTTTTCCAGATTGAAGTGATTTTCTGTAAATTATTTCTGTCTTCTTTTGACTTCTTTTGACATTAAGTCAATACTTATTGAATGTCAAAAGAAGTCAAAGTTCTCAATGGAAAGTGAGGTAGTAAATAATCAGGTTCCATTCCAAAATCGAATAAAACTGGTCTTTTAATATTTCAGCAATCAGTTTTCATTCTACAATTGCATCACCTTTTTTTGTTTTCATGGCACAAGATATCAATCTTTGACTGATATTTTTAAATTAGGCGAATGAAATTTCTAATTTAATTAAATAAATTTTTTTTTAAATCCAAAGTTCTTTGTCGAGCAAGACCAGCTTTATTTGCCCATGAAAAAAGAAATAATAAATGGCTTGAATGAAATCAAAGTTCAATTGAATGAATTGATGGAAATTAACAATGAGCGCGAAGATTTAGCGAGGCTTAAAGAACATGAGTTTTATTTGGACCTTGAAGAGCTTGAGCGACTACACAAAGAAGCTGACAATCAAGTTTTAAAAGTAAATTTTGTAGATTTAAATTTTTGGTTTCTAATTTTTTTTAGATAAAAGACGACACTGAATTTGACAATTTGGCAAAAATTTTTGTCAGAGATAAAATAAAAAAAGAATGCTGGGATGAAATGAAAGTCAAAGGTCGTGGGATAAAGGTAGCCAACAAAAATACTTGTTTTTTAAATTATTAACTTATTTCCAAAGGCTTTTAATAACAATTTATTAGTAGAAAACTACTCTTTACGTGAAAGAAGCCAGGAAGAACTAAATGCTCTAGAAAGATTTAGAAAAATTCGACGCATTGAATTAATGGCCCAAAAAACCCGCAATGAACTGACCACTGAACAAATGAAAAAGGAAAACATTACTGAATTGGTAATTTTGTAATTTTTTTAATTTCGAAAATTTCAATTGCTGACTAGGCCGAGCTTGATGAAGAAGAACAAAAAGATGGAGATAATTTGAGCAATGCAAGCGGACAAAATTCGAACAATTACTTGTCTCCAAATTTGGCCCAGTTGTCCTACAAGGGTTCAATAGGCCCCTTATTCAATGGTGATTCCAGTTTGTTCTATCATCAGTTTGAATTGTTTACCAGAGAACAAAAATGGATTCAGATCATTCTAATTCAAGATGCCTTGTACCGAATAAAGGAAAATTTTAACAAAGAATTTTCCAATGTTATGCAAAGAAAGCAGCAAGAGATAGCAAAAATAAAGGAAAAAAATCAACGACTGAAACAGATTTATTTAGATTTGAACGAAGAGCAGCAGCTGGTCGAGCCACAATTTGGTGATGCTGAAAATCCCGAGCTTTTATTCGAGGTTAAAGATAATGAGATCCAGGTTGAAAAATATTTGTCGCCTGAGCAAAAAAAACAATTAGAGGAACAATTGGCCGAAGAAGCTCGAAGACGAGAATTGGAAAAGTTGGACAATTGGAGAGAGCGCGCTTTAATGGATATGATGAGTGGTGTTCTGCAGATTAGACGAGAAGATGAGCTTAAAAAAGTGAATAAATAACTCTAAGTTTTAGTTGATTTTTATTTTCCTAAAATTTTAATTTTTAAAAGGATATTCCTGTTCCTTCATTTGTTAATGAAAAGTCAAAGGAAGAGTGGACTGCTGAAGAGCAAAAGATTTATCAGGCATATGAGCAAAAAGTTAAAGAATTGAACGAAGAAAGAGAAAAATTAAGAAAAGTAATGTTTAATTTGATTATTATTTAAATTAAATTTCCAGTATTTTAACATTATTATATAGGAATTGGACACAAAAATTTAATATATTTATTTTTACTTGCTTTTACAACTCTTATTTGTTAAACATTAAATATCCTTGTAACAAAATTCGAATCTAAACGTTTAACTCTATTTCTCCCTATTCTTACAAGGTAATTATTAAATAGTAGTTATCTTCTCTTTAGAACAGTAATTCTTAAATAAAGACCCATAAAATTTTACAAACTTTTTTTAAAATGGCACAAATAAATATTAAAAGTTTGAAAAGTCTATTTGTATTGAATAAAAAAAAAGTCTACGCTAAAATGGAATAAAAATATGTTTAACCTCATTTAAAATATTTCTTAATATTTTAATAAGCATGATTTTTTAAGAAAAAAATATTTTCTTTTTTATCAAGATTTTGTAAAAATTTTGTCTCTCAATATCATAAATAAAATTCTAAATAATTAAATTTATTTAATCAATAAATTTTTTGGCATTGTAAGAATTTTTAAGTTCAAGTGTGAGATATTCAATCAGAATTCTAATAAATGTAAGGTTCCTGCAATTCAAAACTTCCACACTAAAAAAGTAATTAAATTTTTTACGCTTTGTTCTGTTCTTTTGTACTGAATTTCACAAAACCGAAATAAAACGAATAATAAAAAAAATTTAAAATTAAAATTAATCCCAGAATTTAGTCCATAATATTGTTTAGTTACAGAATATATAATAAATTTTTATGGTAATGGGTATTTAAAACGAGATTCTATTTTTTACTTTTATAATGCGCATTTTCATTTTTGGCTCTTGTTTCAAAATTTATATAGGATCCAACTATTTATTCCACTCATGTTTAGAATATTGAAAAAAGTACAACAGACCTACTGTTCTTCAAAAAAAGTGGATTAAAATTAGGATCGATAAATTTATTAAGTTTAAAGCAGATAAAATTTATTTTTTGTCAAAAATGAGACCAACGGTAATCGAAGTGAACTTTTTTTCTTGCAGAAAAAATTTATTTATTTTTATAATTTTACTTTTCTTTATTTATTTATTTAATTAATGAAAAATGAAAATAAATGAGCACAGTGGCAAAATAACCTCAAAAATTTCAAAAATGACACCGTAGTAATTTGAGTTTAAAATTCGAATTTTACTCTTTAGTAAAATTCAAATAATTTTTTTTAATAATGCGCATTAATTTTTTTTTATTCATTAAAAAAATTTATGGAAAATAAAAATAAATAATAATATACAAATATAATATAAATAAATAAATATAAATAATAATAATAATAATAAAAAAAAATTATTTGAATATTACTCAAATTAAAAATTTAGATTTCGAAAAAAAATTTGATCTAACAACTTAAAAAAAAAAATTTTTTTTTTTTCTCTAAAAATTTTATGACATATGGCATTTAAACAAAAATTGAAAAATTGATTATAAAATTTGAGTCAATTTTTGCTTTGATTATTATTGATTTTAATTTAATTTAGCAATTAATTGCTGAAATTGGAAAAATAAATGAACAAATTGCTGAATGTTATACCAATTTTGACAGTGTTCTCTACAGTTTGCATTTGCGCAAAGTCAAAACTCAACAAGCCATTTATCAAGTAATCTCTTATCATTTGAATAAAAAAAGTTTACATTTTTTAAAAGGAAGAGCTCAAGATCGTTCGTTTGTTTAACTCACTAATAGTGGACACTGAACTCGAAACATATGATAATCAATTGAATTCCAAGCTGGAAAAATTAAAGGAAGAAAAAAAAGAAATAACTCAAGAGATTCAGCACTTGAAGAAATCACTAGAGGTCTTCCGAGAAGAGTTGGATATTTTGGCAGCCGAGGAAAAATCCCAAGATAAGGCATTCTTACGCGAATTTTCAGATGTGTCCGCATCTATTCGCGAGCAGCTTCTCAAACTTTACAGAAAACGCTCCAAGTAATTTTAGAACTTTAATTTATAAAACAATTTTTTGATTTTTTTTAAGTAAAAGAGCAACAGTTAACAAGACAAATCTTAACCCAGTTCCAACCATTGTGCCAGAGCTTGGCGCCGATAACCCTTTTTCAGATAGACCATCCACTGCTCAACAGATCTATTTTAATAACGCAGACACTGAGGCGAGTCTTAGAGATTTGGATAAATACGATCATGCGCCAGCTGGATGCGACACTTCAGTATGGGAAAGATTTGTTTCGGTAAGAAGAAATAAGATAAAAATGGAAGATACACTGCGAATCAAAAATTTGAATTTGAACGAGATGAGTCTTTATCTCCAAAAAAGAATTGATGAAGATGAAAATAAACGCAAAGAAATAGAAGAATATTCCAAGAATGCCTTGGCGTACTTTTTAATTTTTTATTATTTTGCATAGACTTATTAAAATAATTTTTAGAATCCAGGAACTAAGACTAAAAGCTCATCATAACTTAGAGGTACAATTATTGATGAAGCAAGGCCAAGTCGAGATTAATCCTGGTGCATATGTTCACAACTTCAAAAACTGTCTGCTGATCGATCGAAAAGTGGTCGAGTCTTTGAACAAAATCATTCAAAGTAATGGCAAACAAAAAATTTCCATCATGGTTGACTCGAAAGATTTCCGTAAAGGAATAAGACAACTTGAATGGTTTGTTCTATTTGATTAAGCTTCTTAATTTTAAAATTCAAAATGAACATTAATTTCAGGGAACACAAAAAGATGAAGATGATTATCGAGGACTATAATACCAAGCAAAGAGATATCACCTATCTAAAATTAACTCGAGAAGTTCAAGAAGTAATTTTTTACAAATAAAATTTAAAACAAATTATTAAAAAAAATTAGTTTTTGAACTCCGAAGACTATGATTCCAAGAAGCAGAAAGATATCGCTGTCCTAGAACAAACCATTGCTTATCAAGCTAAAGTAATTCAATGGATTCTTAATAGGGATTTTATTAAATTAACTTTTTTAGCAATATGAAAAAGTTTACAAAAACAAGAATAAGAAATTAAATGAAATTCGCAACCAATCCATAAAGATAGCTAATAATAATGATCAATTTGATGATAATTTGAGAGAAAACAATATTTCGTTGCATGATAGAAAACACATAAGCGAAGAAATGAGTAAATAATTAATAATTTTATATTTATTATATTAAATTTTGTTTTTTTCTAGCCGGAAAAACAATTGAGACAATGAGACAAGAGAAGTTTCAGCAAATTATTCAGAGAAGAAAATTGGTCGATTTGGCTAAAGCTCAGGCTCAAGAAGTTGCTTTCTTGCGCTCAGAAGTGGAGCGCTTGCGTATGAAAACGTTTCCAGCATTGGTACAAATTGAATTTTAATTTTTTTTTAATTTTAAATTGTTTATTTATCTAATTCAATAAAAATTAATAATTTTAAAAAAATGTTCCTTTTTCTTTACAAATTGTTCAAAGCTAATAGCTTTTTCTACTTTGAATTGTTGGCAAATAGTTTTTGTTAAAATAGCGCATTAACGACAAAAAACCGATTTTTCGTCCTTTGGTTTTAAAATAACTTGTGACAAGGTTATCATCTTAAAATTAGGAAAATTAATAAATAAAAAATTTTAAATTTAAATTAGAATATTAAAATGATGAAATAATTTTCATGAGTCAATAATAACCAATTTTAAATCAATTGTTTAGTTGAGAAAGTGGGAAAATTTCCCAACAAAAAAATTGGGAAAAATTTAATTTATTCATTCAGATTCAATTGAAATCAAAAAAAAGATCACGTTATAAAAAAAAATATCTTTTCAAGAAAAATTGTAACCAAATTGTAACTTGATTTAAATAAAATTGTTTTGATTTTTTACACATTACAAAAAGCCAATCTTTATTCTTGTTGGAGTGGTACTGATGGTATTAAAAAATTTAAAATTACAGTGGTGTTCCGGATTTAGTAATTTACTAGATTTTACGTAAAATTTGGTGAATTTCGAACGTTTTAGGTAAATTTATGTAAAAAAAATACCAAAAAATTAAAATAATTTGGCACCTTTTTAAAAAAAATGAATTTTTTTTATCCTTCAATATTTATTTTCAAAATTATGTAAAAAAAAAAGTTTACCATAATTTACGAAAATTTGAAACTATTTAAGATATTTTTTTTAACGTAAATGAATGCAGATAAAATTTTTTTTACCATTTTTTACTATTTTTTACTTTTAAATTGATTACATCCAGTAAATAAAATCTAGTAAATTTACGTAAATTAATATTTTACGTAAAATTTGGTAAATTTACTATTCTTACGTAAATTATCGTAAATTACCAAATCCTGAACACCACTGTACTATTAATTTCATATATAAATCAAATATATAAAACCATAATTTTTTTACTTTTTATTTTTTAATATTTTTTCAGCACAATTAATAGTGTAAATTCAAAAAAAAATTTAATTAATTAATATATTTTTAATAAAAAAAAAATAATAATTTTTTATTGATGTTTATTATTGAAACTCTTTTAAACTTGGTTAACGATTATTTAAAATTTTTCAAAAAATTAATAGGTTTAAAAATTTCAGAGAATACATAGTAATATTTTTAAAAATTAATATATTTTTTTTTATATTATTAAAGCTTCATTTAAAAATTCAATTTTTAGAACATATTTTGTACAATCACCGAAACCCTGACTTTATTTTCTAATTTAAATACAATTTTAAAATTTAGAACCGAAAAAATGTTAAATAATTAATAATTATAAGTTAAAATCGACAAAATCTAGTTTTATAAATTAAATTTTTGCTGAGATTTTCTATGAATACAAAAAATACTTAAATTAATTATAAATATACTGCCGATTAAAAATAAAACTATAAAAAGAAATTTTTAATTTGGAAAGGAAAAATACCGTAAACCTTTGCGTGATCATGTGTGGGATAACTTTTGTTTCTTAAGCTCTTGTACAGGCACAAGCGACCATCGATCTAATGTTAAAAAGGCCCCTTTGGATACGTGCATAAGAATTCGCTTTTTTATATTTTGACGCGGCGTTAAAATTAAAAAACCGAAAATGCTTACTTTATCTCGCAAAGGTTTATGATACTGACTTTAATTTGATCTTCTATTTTTTTTAATAAATAAATTCGGTTTGTCTCCAGCGTTTGTCCGAATGGCATTAGCCTTCGTTTAAAACCTCTTGTCACGAAAAAAATTTAGAAATTTAATTATGAATTTAACAGAAAAGTTGAAAAAAAAATTTAAAAAATAAGAGTATTTTAAATTTAGATAAAATTTTACTTGAAGACATCAAATAATAAATTGATTTTCAAGTTAAAATAGTTTAAAAATCCACTTTTTCAGTACTTAAGATATTGGCATACTTTCTTACCCCAATTATAAATCAATTTGAAACTAAGCGGACATTTACAATCATAGAGTCATGTCCCTTAATGTTGACTGAAAATTTATTCGATTCAAATACAAAACTTACAAGTTTATGTATTTACAAATATGGTTAAAAAAAAGCCTTTCAGAACACGTTTAGAATCTAAATTAGTTTTTCAAAGACCGTTCTGATTTTACTTTGACCATTTACTTTTAATTAATTCAAATTAGGGTCAATTTAAAGATAAAAAATCAAGTGATGAAAAATAAGCGCAAATAAGGACTATAAAGTGCTGTTTTTTTTAAATAAAAAATACTAAATACTTTCTCTGTCGGAGGAATAAGTGGTTGGTAAAACATTGTCATTTGCCGAACACGATACCAATAATCCAATGGGTATTAACCAGCAAAAGATTGTCATATAACACAAAACAATGTTGAACTCATAATAAGTTGATGTGAAATGATTAAATGCCTCATAATTGTGTAGCATGAACAAAACTGAAATATTTTATTAATTTTTAATAATAAAAAAAGATATTTTTTTAATTTACTTATTGAGAGAATGAATTCAATTGAGGTAACACTAACTATAGGAAAGTTGCGTACTGATAAATAGTACAACAAATTGCATAAAATGCATGTTATTATTAGATATGAAGGCAAATCTTCGAATATCCACAAGCCCAATGCAAGAAACGTATCAATCTATAAATTATAATCTAATTTTGATTTTTTGTGATTTTTTTAATGTTGGTTAATTACAGCAATCGCATAAAAAATGACTTTTTTGGCTGCACTTGCATATTCCTCGACTATTTCGGCCAAATAATATAAACCAGCACCTACAGTAAAATTTACAAAAGACTTATAAATTGTGTATTTTTTTCTTACCTATTGAAAATGTAATCAAGGCTGATTGAATGATTATCGATAACCAACTTAACAAATATAAATACCACATGATGAAAGAGTAAAATAAATCATCCAACAAATTAGTGAATAATTAAAAAATATTTGTAATAATTATTTTTGCTAAGTTAAAGAATGTGATTTTAGTTGAAATGGTAGAAATATTAGAATTCTACTTTAGTTAAGTTTATTAAGAAGTTATTTTTGAAAAAATTTTTGTTAAATTTGTCTGAATTTTTTTTTTAATTTTTAGGCTCTATTAAAAAAAAAGAGCTAAGAATTTAGCTAATTCAAATAAAAAAATACAAAATTTGTACAATTTAAAAAATCTTTTAAAAAAATCAAATTATTTACAAAAAAAATGCTGAGATCTCTTCTTCTTTCATTCACTACAAATAAGATGAGAAATTTGATAAAATTAGAAAAATTCAGGTTAATTTTTAATTAATCATCGCCAAAGATTATATTTTCTATTAAGTGAGCAAAATAATTTATAATATGATAAAAATGTAATATAATAAAATTAATAACTCAAAGGCAATATTGTTAAGATAATCTAATCCTTAAATGATCAAATCTCACTCTCAATTATCAAAAAAGTTTTAATAAATTCAATTTATTTTAGAAAAGTGCTTTTTATTAGTAATCAATCTAGTCGATATTAAATATTTTTGACTGAATGAATTTATTTATGAGTTGATTCCATTCATTCGCTCTTCTGTTCCAGAGAAAGCTCAACAATTCTTGGTTTGCAATTTGTAAAGTTTTTCTCATTCTTTTTAATTTTGGATTAAATGATTTTTATTTTCTTCTTGGTTATAAAGTTGTTATATTCTGACTTGTTTTTAACTTTATAAACCATTTTTACATTTTATCGCTCTCCTCCAAACACATTGAAACTAATCATTTTATATTTTTATATTTTATTATATGTGGATTTCAAATCAAAATTTTAAATACGGTTTTAGCATGGTAATTTATTCATTCCTAATTTTTTAATTATTTAGATTATGCTAAAGTCGTGCGAATTTGGTAAGTAATTTACTAAATTAGATTCATATAAACAAACTTTTTTGTTTTACTCCAAGACAACAAATAATTAGTAGTCATTCACCAAAAATTTTTTCTTTCTTAAATTAAGGTAAAATATCAATTTTTTTAAGATTTTCAAATTTTTAATTGCTTAGAAAGAAGCTCTTTAAGTCATATTTTAAATTAGAAAATTTTTCATTTATTTAAAGATCTTTAATAAGAAACCTATTTCTATTTCTTATTTGAAAAAATAATGAATTAACTACCTTCTTTTAGTAAATTTTTCATTTGATTTCTAATCACCTGATATCACACTTTTAACTTTGTAATTAATATTTCTTAACAAAAATCATTTGCAACTATCATTTTAATGAATCATCTTTGCAAATAGCAATCTTAAAGTTATGAATTTTCAAATTTTTATCTTGTCCTTAAATTTTATATTTAAGAAACGAATTCTAAAAAATTTATAAAATGTTAAAATACGAACACAGTAAGTCTTGAATAAGATTTATTTAAAAAAAAATAATTTTGGTTTTTCTAACATTTCATGATTAAAATTGTCGAAAATTTTATTTATAGATATTTAAGGTTTAAGTGGTTTCACTTTAATCAGCTGAAACAAGTTAAATGCAATTTCAAATTTATTAAAATTTAAATAAATTAATCTTGATAGCGTTCAATTATTCATTTTAGCAATTTGAATGAAAAATATTTAAAAAAAAATATAATTTAAAATCAAATTTTTAGGATTTAGCGAAAAATTTTAAGGTGAAATCGACACAAAGCCCTATGAAAGAGAAAAACCTGATAAAACATGTTTGTTCAAAGGATAAAGCTGTGCAAATAAAATTTCGAAAATAGTAGAATTGTTTTGAAATTTATTTTCTTTTATTCAAAAAAAAACATTTATTCATTTATGCTTAATAGGCAAATTTTTATTTAATCATATTCCGGTTTGGCGATTCCAGGAGTTTTTCAAAAATAATTAATTATAATTTATTTAACATTGTATTAAATAAAGCAAAATATTTTCTATAATTTATTTCGGTTGTCTTAGTTATTTTTCAAAATTAAAAAAAAATTCAGCTAACTTTTAATTTAAGGTGGAATTGAATTTTTGAATTATTTTTGCTTATAAATACTCAATAGAGTTGCGTTTTATTGCCATAAAATTTGTATATTTTATGTCGATCATAGAAATGGAATTAACTAGCTTAAGTACGTCAAGTCTTCGAATCGTTGCACGCTAAAAGACTTTTTTTCCAAAGGAAAATTGAGCAACAAAATCCTTTGCTGCTATTTAAAATAACAAAATTGTTTTTTTTTTAGAAAAGCTTAATTTATTTTTTATTTTCGGGACTTTAAAATTGGCAAGCATAAATACAGCTATAAATGGCAGTTGCCGGTAGTTCCAAGTCGAAAATTTCGAACAATTTAAATAATTTGATGATGAACAATGTGACACATGTGAGTAGGCACAACTTTTATGACAGTTTGGAAAAGTTCGAGCTGGAGAAAAAAATCGGACAAGGCCAGTTCAGCGAAGTGTTCAAGGCCCGTTGCCTCATAGACAACAGAGTGGTGGCGTTGAAGCGAATGAAAATCTACGAGCTTATGGACCAAAAAGCAAGGGAAGAATGCTACAAAGAAATAGAACTTTTGAAACAGCTTAATCATCCAAACGTTATTCAATATTTGTCTTCTTTTTTCCATGACAATGATTTGTATATTGTTCTCGAGCTGGCTGATGCTGGGGATTTATCAAAAATGATTCGGGTATTTTATTATCTTCTGAAAAAAATTAATATTTGAAATTTTTATTAAAATTTTTTCAAGTATTTTAAAAAAGAAAATCGGCTCATTCCGGAAAAAACCATTTGGAAGTACTTTTTACAAATAAGCAGCGCTCTCGAGCACATGCACGAGAGACGGGTGATGCATAGGGACCTTAAGCCAGCCAATGTGTTCATCACCGCACAAGGCACAGTTAAACTAGGTGATTTGGGCTTGAGTAGATTTTTCAGTAAAAGTACTGGAATGGCGTTTTCTTTGGTGGGAACGCCATATTACATGTCACCGGAACGAATTAACCAAAACGGATATGATTTCAAATCAGACATCTGGTCTCTTGGATGCATATTATACGAAGTTCTATTCTTTATTTTTAAATCTATTTTTTTGATAAAATTAATTTTTTTTAAGATGGCGGCATTAAAGTCACCTTTTTCGGGCGAGAATATGAATTTGCAAATTTTGATAGAAAAAATTGAAAGGTGTGACTATCCGGATTTGCCTGCTGATCTTTACAGTTCCGAGGTAAACAAAAGAATTTTTTCTCATAAATTAATCAAAAATTTAATGTTAAAGCTTCGAAATGTGGTAAGATCTTGTCTAAATCTTAAACCTGAATTGAGACCGAGTATAGATAAAATTTGTGAAGTGGCCAAAATAATGCATCAGCATTTTCAGGCTATTGGAAGCAAATCGCCCATGACGCCCTCTCCAATGGAAATGCAACAATCATAAAAAATAAATAAAAAATACAAAACAGTGAAAATATTAAAATTGTTGAAAAAAAATTTTTTTTATAAAAACAATTTAGACAATTTTTAAAGCCAAGGTGAATTAATTAGATAATGATTGAAGTCGTCGATTTAGACCTCAAATACTGAAGACAATTGTGTGTTACTTTTTTTTAATTTTTCTTTTAGGTAATTTAATTTTTTTGTATTGATTTTAGTCAAGACAAGACTCATCCAAATTGTTGTTAAAATTTGATTTTTTCCATAAAAGGTTTTTTGTAGAATTTAAAAATAAAATTATTTTAATTTTGTAAATGACAAAATTTGACTGATTTTTAATTTTTTTCCGTTTTGACTACGATTTAAATAAATCTTTTTTTAATTAAAAGAATTTTGAAATTTAATAACATCTAACAGTTCAATAATTTTAATTTGAAAAATTATTTTTCTAAAAGTGAAAAATTTAGCCTGAAACAGAAGTAATATAAAACAAGTGATACAACAATTGACTAGACACCAACATATAGTAAATTTAGAACGGTACATTATGAAATCCTTGATTTTTTATTTCATCTTCACTCTCAGATAGAGCTGTTGACTTCAAATTTGTGATATATGAAAATATGTTGAGTGGTCATTTTCCCATTCAAGCATATCAGTTGAGCAAGCTATTACAGTTAATTGCTCGAACTTTAATTTTAAAAAAGAAAATTTGGAACTCTACCAAGAATTAATTTAAAAGAATTTTGGAACCAAAAATGGCACTTGTTCATGAATTAAACAGGAAAGAATCCACTGTCAAGCAGGCCTTTTTTGGGGAAAATAAATATGTTCAGATCGAAGAAATGTTTCAAGAAAATACTATCACTATTTAAAGATGGTAATAAATAATACGGATATTGATAAAGAAAAAATCTTTTATTCCTGACTTCTATTTTTTCTTAATCTGAGGAAAATAGTGAAGTGTCTCATGGAATAAAAGAATTTTTTTAAATAAGATACAAAACAATGTAGACGAACCTATCCCTCTTTCAGAAATTTCAAATACCTTAAAAAAACTATATCAACTAGCAGACTCTGGTCCACAACCTAATGTTAAAATGTTTACTTCGGGTCTATTGCGTTATGTGATCACTGGTTCACATAAAAGGTGAACCAACTTACCCAACCTAAATAGGTGATCAGTTGTGTTCACTTATTAGGTGAACCAAAATTATGTGTACTAATTAATTAAATTTTTTTTTAAAATGATCACCTAAATTAAATTGTGTTCACCTAAAATGATACTTACCAAAAAAATTATGACAAAGTAAATAAAAATTTGATTTTTCAAAATTTTAGCTTTAATAAATAGTCATCTTATTTTAAAAAAATTGCAAAACTTTCGCACTTAAAATATTAAAATTACAATAAAATGCTTGAAATAATAATTTAAGAAAACGCTTTTTTAAATTTTAAAAACTTGATCAAAAAGATTTTTTAAACAATGAGCGATAAGCTTAAAACAGTAAAAGAGAGTCACGAATATAAAGAATTTGTAAAGCTTAGCGAGTTAGGACTAGTTTTACCAATTAAAACATGTGGAAACGAAAATTGTTTTTTTCACTTATTTTTTTTGGGCTCACCTATAATTCAAAAAAATTAAAAAATAAATTTTGATTTTCGAAATAATTTTTTTTGTACTCATATTTTTGGTTCACCTAATAAGTGAACACAACTGATCACCTATTTAGGTTGGGTAAGTTGGTTCACCTTTTATGTGAACCAGTGGTCACATAACGCAATAGACCCTTTACTTCAAGAGACTTTATTTGAAATTACTCAATTTTTTAAAATTTGTTTGGAACTAGGCAAAGTCAGCATCACCGAACACCAAATTTGGATCATATTCATTTTTGGTACCAATAAAGAACAGACGGACTTAACATCAAGAAAATCTTTAATAAAATAGCAATCATTTAGTATCAAATTAAGTTTTTAATTAATAGTCTCCATTTACTGCAATTTTCTGTAAATTTGTGACATTTCACCACGTCAACGCAAATTCCAGGTCTTTCATTAGGCCATCCCATTATTTCTTATTTTTCGATAATAAAAATATATTTAAATAAATATATGGTTTAATTTTTTTGTGAAATAGAACGAGTTTAGTATTTATTTGAAAAATTCAAAAAAAAAATGAAAATTCTTTTTTAAGCTTTAAAATATAATTAAAAAATATAAATTTGACCATGGAGTTGAATGATTGATAATTAAATCATTAATGAATTTTTTATAAAAATAAATCAATTTTCAATATTTTTAAAATCTTAAATCAAATAACTAAAAAAATGAGCCATAAAGAATTTTCAAATAATTTTTTTTTCAGTTTTTCAAAAAAATATTAAACTCGTTCTATTTCACCAAAAAGTTTAATTTAAAATATCAAAATGCTTGCTAAAATCACTTAAAATTATTTTTTTATTTGAAATAGAAAAAATATTTGTAACATCGCACTTTTGCAATGTTATTTCAACAGTGGATACATTTTGTAATTCAAAATACAAAAAATTAAACCATATATATGTAGTAATAGAATAAAAAGTACAAATTTAAAGTATATGGTAGTATGTATCCTTGAATTAACCCTTGAATTCTGTTTGAATAGTCCATTTTTGTTTTCTAAATTAATTGAAGATTACAATTTTTTGTTTTTTTTTTTATATGATTCATTTATTTACAAAATAATTAGTTAGAGTTGAATGTCTTTTCAAAAACAATATATAACGAATATTTCTAGAATGAAAGTTTCGACTACTTTTACTGCTTGATTTTGTTTTTTTGAAGCTATTTGGAAATAAAGCATCTTGCATCTTTATTTAACCATTCAATTCGGCAAAGCAAGATCAATAAATGCACTTTTTTTGGCGTTTTTTTGATTCACCATCTCTTCAAAATAATTATCATTGAATATAAATTATAATTAACAATAAGAAATTTTTAAATTCATCTCAACAGAAAATTACTGTTTTCCAGGTAGTAAACAATCATTGTTTTCTAAATTCATTTTGCTTATTTTCTAAGAAAAACTGGAATTAAATTAAAGAAATTTTTATATAAATTTTTAATTAGAATTTGTAATTGTATTTTCTTCATTAAAATATGCTCTGAATATACGATATCTGATATGACACTAATGATTTAGAATTTACCTTATTATTAATATTTTTAACACTCAAATGATTTTATCTGAATTTTTAAAATTACTAGAAACTTTTTTGCATTTTAATATATGTTACTCTTTTTTTCAATATTAAATTTTATAAAAATTTTGAGTACAAAAAGGAATAATATGCCAAATTGCACGAAATTTTGAATTAGTATTTTAATTATTTTGCTAACTATTTTTTACATGGTATTTGAAATTTCTTTAAATTTTCTTTTGTAAATTAATAAGGTAAAAAAACGCATTCATTACTTTGTTTTAAAATTTTAAATGAAATAATTTGAAAAAATGTAAAAAAATAATATTCATATCTTTGGATTACTTTTGATCTTAAGGTGGATATTTTTTGTTTTACATAGCTATTATATTAATAATAATAATAAGCTACGGCAAGCAAGCTTGCGTAGGCGGTCTACTAGGAGATCGCCCATGGTAGCACATTACGCAATAAAAGGAAAATTACAGAAATAAGAGAAACTGATAAGATTATGTAGTATAATATTTAAAATTTTAGTTAATTATTCTCTATATTTGGTTAAGATAATTTAAAAAAAAAATTGATCAGGTCTGCAATAATAATTGATATTTAAAATTCAAATATGTGTAGCGATAAAAAAATATTTTTTAGATATTTTTGTCAAATATTTTTACTTTATTCATGTTTTTTAGTAAAGTTTTAATAAAATTCTTTTTTAAAAATTGCCATCATAGTTATAAAAATATGTTCATCTTTGAATAAAATTTCTCAATAGATGAGAAAAACTAGTTGTTTTCGATGAAAAATAATACCTGCAATTTAAATTTCCTTTGTATTCAAAATTATCTGACAAGTCATCTTTCTCAGAAATAAATAAATTGATATTCAAATTAAGTATGAATTCAACATTTTTAAATTATAATAAAATTTCTAAAAGATATTTTTCAATTTTATTTTCTAAACCAAAATGCGATATTTTGACAGAGAAATTTTAGAAAATTTGGAAAAAATTCCAACACCTAATTACCCAGGCAGTATTGTCGTGACAGGTGAATCGCAGGCAGTTTTGACCGGAGAAAATCCAGGCGAAGTCTTTATTGCTGCTGCTCAGTTGCGCAAAGGCCGAATTTTGGTCACTGCTCATGATTGCTACTTAAACTGGCTTTATCAAGATAAATCAGAATTGAAAAATAAATTTAATAGAAATTTGAAATTATGGCTTACAGGCGAAGATATCAACTCCGCTGATATTGTCAATTTTAAAGACGCTGCTCGTAGATCTCGACCTTTTAAAGAATATAAATTAATCATGTGGAATCAAGACTTCAATCCTACAGAAACTGATGAAAAAAATCTTCTAAACTGGCTTAGAATAGGAGGTAGATTTTTAATTAAAAATAAAAAAAATTACTAAACATTTATTAAAAAAACCTATTAATTAAAGGCGGGTTAATTTGTTCCTCAACACCGTGGGGCTATTTACAGCTAAATCCGAACAAAACCCTCAACGATATGAAAATGTTCTGTTTCTTAAAAGAACATACTGGAATTATATTTACAACAGAGACTTTAAATTTACCTAATGAGGTAAACGTTTGTCAAAATAGGGCCAAGCATTCGCATTTTGATTACGCTTTTGACCGAGTGACACAAAATCCTCTAAAATTGCTTAAATATTGTAGCACAATTGAAAAAGGAATTGACACTGTTGTCAAGGAATGTGTTCTTGATAAGGAAAAAATTTGTAATTTTCAAAAATTGATTAAAGAAAATGCACCTATGATTGTTCCATGTTTGAATAAACCTATAAAAAAACCTGAAGAAAAGACGACTGTTAACTTAATAGGAAAATGTTTGATTTGTATTGGAGAACAAAAAGCACCTGGTGTCGAAGATTTTCCAGGTGATTTTGAAGAAATGCCTGAATTGTTGGAAAATATTGATTTGGAGATTGAAAGCAAATTTAATGAGTGGGTTTCAACTGGGTACTATTTGCCAGCAGGTGTAACTCTGAAGGCAAAAATTGACGGGAATGTGAATGGCTGGTTGATAAGAATAGGTGCTCATTCAGACAATTTGGAAAATTGCGATTTTTTGACCAGATGGCCTTGTGTGACTTTGACCAATAATCTTACCAATGACTTGACTTTTTCTTCGCCATTTGGAGGACTGATTTATTTTGAGAACTCTCGTCCTGCATCCATTAGAGTGAATTTAAGCAATGTAGTCGAGTCACCATATTTTGATTTGACTAAGACTGAGACAATAAAAAATTGGCAAGAAAGAAAAAATGCTCCAGGATTATGGTAAAAATAGACTTTAATTCTATAATTATTTTTTTTTAAAAGTTAATAGGGCTGAACTTGCTGGAGAGAATATAATTTTTACTACACCATCTTGCTGTATTAGACATATTGAAGATCCAAGTGATATAGTCAAATTTTGGGATACAGTTGTGGCTACTCATCATCAATGTAGAGGAACAAATGTAAGAGACTTTAGACGCGAAAGAGTTGTAAATGATAGGCAGCCATCTGCAGGTTATATGCACTCAGGCTATCCAATTGTTACACATCTTGATTGCTGCCAGAAAAAACATGATGAATGCATTTTCGATTTGGAAAAATTGTCCAAAAATGGAAATTGGGGCTTATTTCATGAATTAGGTAAAAAAATTCAAATGTGATTAAGATTAAAATTTGTCAAAAAAGGTCATAATATGCAAAGAAATCAGTGGACTTTTGAGGGAACTGTAGAGGTGACAGTGAATATTTTCTCACTTCATGCGACTTACAAGGTAATCGGTCAGGACATATTGGATCAAATATGGCCCCGGAGTCAAATGGGCTGCTTTAAAGAATACTTTTCTAAAGAGCCTTCATTTGATGATTTTAAGAATAACTGCGGAATGGCACTGATGCTTTTTGCACAACTGATCAAATATTTTGGTTGGGAAGCAATGTATACTTTTATGGAAAATTATGAGTTGGATATTGAACAGCACACCAATTTACCAAAATCAGAGCAAGATAAAATAGATCAATGGGTTGTCAGATATTCGAAAATTATTTCCCGAAATATAAAGCCTCATTTTGAGATGTTTGGCGTGCCTGTAAGTAGCAAAGTTGATGAGCAATTAGCTGAATTAGAATTCTGGTGTGTCCCAGAAGAAAAAGATGCGAGCAAGTTTTTTGCCAAATTATAAAAAGTTTAATAATTATTTTCAGTATTTTATTTCAAATTTTATTCTTTATTTATTTAAAAATAGTTTAGTATCAATAAAAATAAAAAAACTTACAGTATTGATTATAGGCTTTGATGCCATCTCTCACAAAAAAATCAAATAATTGATATTAGCTATAAATATTTAAATAAAAATACAGAATTAAAATGCATTATTTATAATTTTTGGATATTCTTTTTATGTCACCGGCTGTCACATTTTTATGACCAGAAAAGACAATAATTTATCTTCAAAACTTATTTAGAAACTGAAATTTTTTTAAAAACTTTTCCTGATATTGTATCATTATCAAATTATTTTTGCAATCTAAAATAAAATCTTTATATGGTTTTAGATAATAAATTGTTATTTTTTTTAAAAGAAACATATATTTGTGAATAGAATAAACAATTTAAAATAAAATTTATTAGATTATTTATTTTGAATTTTTCGCATCTTCTTTTTACGTTTTGATTACGCAACAATGGAAAAAGCTTTAAATTATTTTTGGAAATAATTCAAACTGTTGCACACACACTACTGATTTACTCAATGGTTTGTTAAATTTTAGATACCATCATATTATTTAATAGATCAATAGATTTTGAATCTTGTTGATCATCTGAAAATTCTATTATCATCTAGAGTCAAATTTTAGCTACAATTTTATGATTTAGTACCAAGGTGACGATAAAAAACAAATTTTCTATAACAACTTATTCCAAATTAATTATTTTTTATTGATACAAATGTTACGTTAAAATAATAAAAAATTATTTATAACTTATAAAATAGAAAATTTACATTTATGTTAAAAATTTATATTTCAAATATATTTTAGAATAAAAGAACAATTATTTCATATTTTTAAAAATTTAAATTAAAAAGAATAGTTTTTTGTTTTGACTTATTTTGCTAAGAGATGAAATCGAAGGGAATTCGTGGGTGATAATTATGTTGGTGACGGAAATTAATATTTTATATTTCAAAAATTTTTGGATGATGCGATTCCAATTGAATTTCGGCACTCCGGTCACTTTAAAATCTATTACTGCTTCTTTGGTTTTATTTTTTAATAAAAAATATTAATATTTATTTACATTTATAAAGAAATTAAGATTTTAAAAAGTATTTTTTAAAATTTTGTATGTAAGTTTTTTTATTTGCCATGTTAATAAAAAAAAACAATGTAATTGTTTTAATAATTTACTTGGAGGATAAATTGCAAATTAAATAATTTAATAAATTGAACAAAATTTAAAGAAAAAAAAATACTTACATACGACTTTTAAAAAGGTTAATTTTTTGTTAATCTCAATATTTGAATATTTAATCTAAAATTAAAACTTTTGTGGTAGTTATGTAAAAATTTATTTTTATATTTTTATTTCTTAAACATAATTGAAAATTAAAAAAAGGAAACTAACAATACAAAACTCCTTTGTATTTTATTTTATTTTTAACATCGCCCAGTCTGGCTTAATTTTATGAATAAATAATAAAAATAATAAATAGTAAAAGAAATAATTGTAGAGTTTTTTTATTATAAAATAATTATTAGTTGAATATTTTGTCCTCTAAATAAATTTCTTTTTTTGATGAATAATCTAATGCTAGGTTATGATACATTATAAAATTTCACAAAATTCTTAAGAAAAAAATTTTGTTAATGTCCTAAAATAGTTTTTAATTTTTAAAACGTTCGTAAAATTTCAAAAAATATTCCTGAACACTCTATTGCTACTTTTTTTGCTTATTGCTCAATAAATTTAATCATTTATTATGCTTTAATTAATAAATTTTGATTACAAAATATTTTTATTTTCATGTAAAAAAAAGTATACTTTAAATCCCAAGAGGGGTTTTTGGACCCTCCAAAAATATTGTATTATTTTAAGGCATGTATTTTACGTGATATCAAAAAAAAAATTATGGTATCAAAATTAGGTGATATCAAATCGATTTATTTTAGTATATTTTTATTGATAACTAATTTATTTTAAATGATACCTAAAAAATTATAATGATATCAAAGAGTTTTAAAAGAAAAAGAAAATATTTAAGAAAAAAAATTTATGTTCTAGGTTTTTTGTTAGCAGTTGCTTTATTTTTTGATGGTCTACCTCTTGGTCTTTTGGCTGTTGTACTTTTATCAACATTCGTTTCTTGTACTATATTTTGATGTTCCAATTGAGTCAATATTTAATTGTCTGCGTTGCTTATAGAGATAGGCTCGGCTTGAATAATCAAAGTATCGATTGTTTCTTGATTGTTAATTGTCATGATTGAGTCTTCTTCCTCATCGAATTCGATGATAAACGAATCTTCATCTTCATCGTCTTCTACTTCCAAATTGTTCTGTGTTTCAACTGGTTGAACATGTAAAGCCTATCTTATTCTTATTCTTAGCCGGTCTTCCCTTTTTACGATTTTCACCAAGTGGAACATCTTTTGCCTTTGGATGCGTTAGGACATTTTTTAAGATAAAAAAAGATTAACACTTCTATCAATTGTCAATTTTTGATATCATTTTTATTTTATTTTAGGTATCAGAATAATATTATTTGATATCATTATAAAATATAAGTCTTTTTTTTAGAATGAAGTAAAGACATGGTTAATCATGCTCTTAATTCCAAAATCTACTTAATTTCAATAATTCCTATTATAAATAATAAATTTTTGAACCAAGTCTCGGTGAAAGCTACCTTACAAGCTCTTTAACTTCTTAAAAATCCGGATGAAACCCAACAACTTAATATATGGTAATATCCTTGTATCAAATCACTCCTGTTTAATTGATAAGAATAGAATTTTAAAAGAAACTGCATAATTTTTTAGCATCAGATCAACTACAATCAAACAAAACTTATTTTTAGTTTATTTATCTTATGTTTTGTAACTCGTTTTAGCTACCATTTTGAGACTCTTAGTCTTGCTCTACAGGCTAATGCCTATTGTAGCTCATATTATTATTATTAATAATAAAAAAAAAAGAATGCCGCACTATGCGACATCAACAAAACTAGTTTTGGACTTTTAGAAAAAATATATTAGATTTTTAATTATTTTTTGTTCTTTTGTAGCGAATTTCGTAAAACCTTTTTTATTGAGGTTTAAAGATTCAACGTTCATGAAAATATCGTCTAAAAAATCTCGATAATCGAAATTTTTTTATTTATTCTATTAAAAATTACGGAAAAATAGAAAACAAAAAAATGATGAAATTTAATTTTTTTTTGAAAAACAGCAACGTAAATCTTACAAATTTAATTTTAAATGAAAAAAATTCCAATTGATAAAATCTTTTATCCTTATAAACTTTTAAGTTATGAACAAACAAAAAATTTTACCTAAATAATAATGTGGTCTGAAAATTTATCTCTTAGTAGAATAAAAAAATTGAAAATAATAGATTTGAATTAATCCTATATTAAAATAATAATATTAATAAAATTTATTAATAAAATAATAATAATAATAATTAATCTTTTGTTTTACCCATATTTTATCGTGTATGAAAGATTTTGTCAAGAACCTTGAAGACCAAAGTGCCTGTGTTTAATATGATCATTTTTCTTAATCATAAAAATAACAAACAATAAGCTTTATTTCTAGGTAAATTTTATGATCGAAAAAAAATGGCAGATCAATTTTTTAAAGTAGAGTTTATTCCAAAACAAATTAGGTAAATTATAAGACCATTGGGTCAAAATTTTGGCCAGTCTGTGTTAAATTATTTTTAAATTGAATGAAGAAAAAACTTTGTTTTTAAATAATAAAAATTTAAAAGCTAATTGTAAAATTTTGATCTGCAGTAAATTAATTAGATCAATTTGGCTTCTATTTGATTTGATTTAAAAAATGTTATCAAGATAAAATAAATTTGTTTATTTTTAGATGCATAAAGAGGCCTCTCTTTTTATTTTAATTGATAGTGCAATTTTTTAAGACAATGTATGACCATTATTAGGAAACAAAAATTTGACAAAATTTTTTTATCTATGAATTAAATAAAACAAAAAATTGTAAAAAATAAAATTGAGCTCCAGGTGGAAAAGTGATCACGTTCTGTCTCGGACAATTCAAAAATTCAATATTCAAAATCCCTATCGAATGGCTTGATGACTTAAAGCAATTATCTTAGTCACATAGAAAGCTTTTATAGGATAAAATAGCGAAATCAATATTTGATAAGCAAAAATTGAAAAAATTCAATTAAACTAAAATTTTATTGTGTATTTGGCAGTTCTAATTTTTTTCACTAAAATTCACCGATTGTGTGACATTCAATTGATTTAAATTAGTCGAATTAGTCAACGATAATGAATTTTTATTATCGGACAAATTCCTGTTCGAGTGATTCCTGAAAATATTGTTCCTGATATCTGTTTCTCGGTTGGTGCTGAGGCGAATTTGGCTGGAATTTTTGTAGACTGGCCTGGGCATCGGAGGCATGTAGTTGAGATTTACATTGCTCAAGTAGCGATTCAGCTCCACTTTGTATCTTCGCCTATTTGACAGGAACGGATCGGTCGGATCTTCGAATTCCTGGTGATCAAAAAAAAATTAAAAAAATAAACAGTTGGATTTGTCTTTTTTTGATTAAAAAACAAATAAAAAATTAATTTTGTACCGGATTTTTGCTGACTTGCCGCCATCTGGCCAGTTTGAGTTTATCTGTTTGAGACATTTAATCTTCTAAAAATAAACTACTAGAACAAAAAAATATAAAAACATCTTAATGAGATTAATTCCGAGTCATTTATTTAATTTCTCAAACACTTGTTCACGGAAATATTTCTCATATTTAAGTAAAAAAAAAAAAAAGAAACAATTCAGCAAATAGCAAAGCCTTAGAAATTATTATTTTTTATCGGATTTTGTTTTCATAAAGTTTTATCATAAATAAAATATGTTTTTATTATTGTTTTGAATTTGGCACGCATGACTTGGCTCATATTACATCTTTACCAAAACACTATTAGCTTGAAAAATTTATAACCTCTTGAACTTTAAGTCTAACTAACTATTATCGGCTATAAAATAACTTTAATTTTATTTTTATTTTATCTTAGTCGAAAAATTTCAGAAAATGATAAGTAAATGTCTTGCCGCCTTGTTTCTTATCGATGTTATCTATTGCGTAAATTACACCAATTTCTTATACAAATACAGCAATGATAGAGCGATCGAGACAAAGCAGCTTAGCGCGTTCAATCACTCAATCAATCAGTCTGGAATGCGGCCCCACTACTTGAGCCGGGTGGAGAACTCGCGGCGCCTGGCCAAGCCGGCCCCGCTTCCAAGACCGCGCATCAAGGTCTACCGCTTGAACAACTCCATCATAAAGCACTTGAAGGTAAACAGAACCCTAGAGCCCAAGGACAGCCTTAAGATAAGCCTCAAAAACCCGACTTTTGTACACCGACTGAACAAAAATGTGGCCAGCAGAATTTCGGCCATAGGCCAGGAAAGAAATTTTGTGCGCACCAGAGAAAAACCATTTGACCAAAAAGTCCAATTTCATCTGCAAAAATCCAACCCTGCAATCAGTTTTTTGTCGAATATAAACTTTTATTTGACCAAGCTGCAGAAAGAGTCTCAACATTTGGAAGGTGACTACAAACAATATGGTAGGAGGTTTTTTTATTTGGTAAAGTATCGGCTGAAAAAGGCCTATGAGGAGCTGAGAATGAATTTGTGCAATAATGTTCTGGACACAGACGATGATATTGATGAAGAGTATGCCGATGTGGATGGATACAAGTATACTTTTGTCAATTCGAATAACATTATAGAAAAAATGAAGAGAAATGAGCGACGAAGAACAATTCGTGCCAAGAATGAAAAGAGACTGATTCGTAAAATTTGTAACTAGCTTTTTTTTTTTCTAATGACTTTTTTGTGACTTATTTGTATTCTTTGATTAATTATAAATTTTTAAAACTGCTTAATTTTTTATTAAATATTCGATGCCTGTTCCTGAAAATCATGTAATAGTTTAGGAAACAAAAAAAATTTTAAAAGTGTTACTAATTTTGGGTCCTGACAGAAAAAAAAGCTTGGCTATTCTTGATTGAAAATTAATGCATTTGTTTCGCCTCGGCCATCATTAATATGTCAAAAAAAAGCACTTGAATATTCTTGATTTTTGATCAAACATTAGTCTTGGTAAATTAAAAATTAGAAATCAAAAATCTGTGGAAAATGTCATGGTAACAAAAGCTGTCGAATTCGCTTCGAATTTTACAAACAAAAAATTATTTCTCTATTAGCTATAGAAACAAAATTCTAAGGCGCTTTGTTTTTTCTATTGATATTTTGATTGATTTACTTTTGCTATGCTTTTTTCATTTTAGAGGGTTCAAATTTTTGGAGGGTGACAAAAAATATTTTCCAACTAACAATTTTTTTTATTGAAGTGACTGTTTAATATTTTGGTCAAAAAAATAACCATTTTTATTATCTATTTATTTTCTTAATTTTTTTAAAAACCACGGCGTCATTTTTGAGGCTATTTTGCAACTCAACTGTGCCAATTTTTTTTGGCAAATTAGTGACTTGATAAATGATTAAAAAAAGATTAAAATTTTTCTGCTAAAGCTTGAGATTAATTGAAACTTTGATCAAACTAAAGACAACTTACGTAAGCACAATAAGAAAAAAAAGACATGGGTTACCGTCAAAAGTCAGATTAAATGAATCCACTTTTTTTAAGAAGAGAGAGTGTGTATTCTAAGTGTCTATCAAGGGCGAAAAGAAAAAATGTGGCTTCACTTTTTTTATTTAAAACAGAAGACGTTTTTCTGACTTTTCTTCTCCCTTTTTAATAAAATCAAAAGATTTATGTGCTTCCTAGCGGGACCGGGTCCCAATCGATACCCTTAGCGATATTTATTTATCTCTATCTTTCCAATAGCTTAGCTCAATTATCATAAATCTTTCTACTTACCAATATTTCCTTTCCCAAAATGTCTCTGTATTCCTCAGAAATCACTTTTTCTCCGTTTTATCCCACTTCTCCCAAAATATCTGACTATTCCCCAATATCATTCATTTATTTCCGAATTTTCTTACAACTCCACAGCAATCTTATTTCACACTAGTCCCAAAAATTTCTCACTATTTCCCACATATTTCTCTTCCACCATAACTTCCAAGCTTTCCGAAAAATTATTTCTTTAAATTATTTTTTTTATATTCGTGTTAAAAATGACACCGACGGTAATCTACGAAAAAAAATTTGGTAGTTTTGAGTCTTAAGGAGCTATAGCTCGGTAAAGATATGCAAATAAATAAATTTTAAATGAACCCTATTTTACTAACAAAATAAACTAATTCGAGCGACAAAATTATTAATTTGAATTAAAAAATTAAAAATCAGTATGACCAAGCTAAAAACTAAGAAAAAAAAACTTATTTTTTCTTCGGTTTTTAACAGTCGACTTCTTTTTATTTCTTCTTTTATTCGGTAAATCTGTATAGCCTTCAAATTAACCTTTAAATTTAAATCGAAAATTTTAAGACAATAAAATAAGGTCTATTTTATCAGTCTAACAAATGATAGCCCATTTTAAATTCAACTAGATTTTAAATTCTTGTACAAAAAAATCACATCAGTCTGATTAGCATTTTTTTTCATTAAAAAAATCTTAATTTTTAAATTGCAATTTACAGAAAAAAACAAAATTTTTGCTTTAATATCATAAAACTTTTTCTGCAAATTTTTCGCCCAATTCATTCAAAGTCTGCTATAACTTTTAGATAGCGTGCAATAGTGGGTCCTTTATTTAACATTTTTTAATTTACGGGAGAAATTAAATAAAAAATTCAACTCAAATCAATCGAATCTTTTATTTATTTGTGGCTCCTTTAATTAGAAGAAATGTGGTAGAATGAAAATTTTTCGATTCATTAAAATTTTAAATAAATTTTTTTATTATTAACTTTTCCAAATAGAATTTAAAAAAGATATTTAAATATTTTTAAATCTGGTTTCTGATTTATAAAAAAAATTATTTAGAAATTGACAAAAGAGTTATTTTATTCATTAAATTCGGATTTTTTTTCGAATGCCACATTACAAATTCTTGTCTTTTTTTTTAAAAAGTTTTAAAAAAATCAAGATTCAAGATTTGACTTTAAAAATTGTATCTTTTTAATTTTTAAAAATAAAACCTTTGATCTTTCTTCTATTTCTAAAAACATTTTAATATCGACATTTTGGTAAAAATATATTAAAATCAAATTAAAATTCTAAATAATTGGCTCTCTTATTTATTGACATTTCAGATTTCATGTAAATCCTGATGATTTTGATAATGTATTCCATCATATATATTCAAAATGACCTTTTGAAGATGCATGCTCAATTTTTTTCTATATTTATTAGCATCGTAGAAGATCCACTTTTCATCTACAATAAGTTTTTTTCAATTTATTATCTAATTATCACCTAATTTTTTTATTTCTTTATTTAAAAAAAAATTTCAATTTTAAAATTTAAAAAATTTGAAGAAATCAATTTTCGTCTACTAGTAATTTGGTTCTTAATCTAAATTTTAAATCAAAATAATAATTTCATTATTTTGATTAAAATTTTTTGCTTGTTTACAAAAGCAGTTGATTTTTGATGCAATTATTTTTATTCTTGTTCCATTTTGCTAAAATTTAAGTATTTTTCAAAGGATTTGGTATGATAACAATGCAATTATGTTTAAATGAACTGTAATTGCTCAAAATTCTTATGTGGAATTAATAATAGCAATTCAATGGTCTTTTGAAAAATTTAAATATTCAGATTGATTGCAAAATTAATGAAAGATTTTTTTTAATAAAAAAATTAGAAGTTTAATTTTTATTGAAGTTTTTTTGTTTTTTAAAACTTTTACTTTTATTTAAAGATATTCATAAGTCTATTTAATGCAAGGTTCATAGTTAACCTTTAATTTAAACATCATTATTTTTTACAATACTTGTTCGTTTATTTTCATAAGGATGTTTGCTTTTTTTTCAATAATAAAAATTCGGATGCATTGATTCTTTATTAAGACGTAAGAAATATTTTGTTTCTACTTTAAAATGTTTTTTTTATTCTTCAAAGTGTTTAAATTAATTCACTGAAATTTGAACAAAGCTTTAAGGTTTCAATAAATTTATATTCCTAAATAAGCTTAGTTCTTAATTGACTTATAATTTAATTTCACTTCAAAAAAAACTTAAAGATATTGTTGTGACGTAACTAATAATAAGAATTTTTTAATTATTCATTCCTTTGAAATAGAATTTAAAGTGCCGGTCTAAATATTTTCCAGCATGAAATTAATATGTTCTAAAGTAATTCAATTAACGTAACGAAATTAATTTAGCTCACTAAATCGGTCTGTATCATATTCGAAATATTTTCAATTTTGCTTTTTTTTTAGCCAGATATCTAACCAGCTTAAAAGAATTATAATATTTAAAATAATTTAATCTTTCTAAAACCAATACTGAATTTGAAATATAAAATATGACCAAGAAAAAATCATTTATTTTTATTGAATTTTTGTTTTTTATTTAAAAGAGATTGAAGAAGTATTTTATTTCTATTTTATAAAATCGAGATATTTTAACTGAATGAAAGAATTTTTGTAGAGACTTAATTTGAGCGACACCAAAGTTTTTTTCAGCTGATTCATTTTACAGAACGAGTTTTAGAACTGAATATTAAATATAAATTTAAATTTGTTAAATCAAATCATAAAATTTAATTTTTTCTCAGCTAGCGTAAAATGCTGCTTTAAATTTTAAAACAAATTCCTTTTATGATGAGATCAAATTACAATGAATTGAAAATTAACTGCTAGTTAATATTTTATCAAAAACCAGATTTAGAAAAATGTATTTCATTTAATGATATATTTGAACTTTATTTAAAAAAATACATCAATCATCAAAGTTGTTTTTTGAATAAAAAAAATTATAAAAGAAAAAAAAGCCTGATTTAAGCAGACTGTCCATTAACCCAAAAATTTAATTTTATTCAAATTCTTAGAGTTCAGTGAAATAAATCTAATTTACTTGACATTTGATCTGTTTGAACAAAAGAATCATTAAAAAATTGCAAAAAATAATTTTAAATTAACTTAGCCGACTTTTTAGGAGATAAAAAATCTACTCAAAATCGTTTATTGTTGATTTTAAATTATTTATTTTTACTAATTTTTGTCAACATTAACAACCACAATGTTTGATTTTGTTTTGAATAAATATTCCGCTATGAATATATCCAATCTGCATAAAAAGTGTTTAAATTTTTTAGAGCGGATTTTGTTAATTTTGGCAGAATAAATAAGATTCCAACAGACTGAGAGGACTTTTAAAATTAATAAATGATAAAAAAATTGATAAATGGAACTATAATAAGAGATAACACTTAAAAAATAAAATAGAAATTAAATTATCTCATAGAAATGAATGGAATTGATTAAAAATTTAGAAATTTAAACTTGAGCAACCATCAAATATCAATTCATTTTGTGTTCATCTATTTTAAGCTCATTAATAATAGAATACTTGAATACAATTAGAGAATTATTTGATTTCTAGACAAATTTTGAAGCTTATAAAATGCTTTTTCCTAACCCAGAGAATTTAAAAGCCGCACAAATTTTAGCTTAATTTCATGCAATAAAACAATTATTAATTATCTGGAATATCTGAATTTGCTTTCAATTTGAAGTTTGCTGGACTGGTCTGCTAGGGCAATGATTTTTTTTCTATTTCAAAAAGAAAAATCTAATTTTACAAGTTAAACACATCGAAAGAAAAACTTGGATTTCTAGAGCGTTAATATTATTGATTAAACTTCCTTTAGACAACAAAACATGGTCGATTCTGATTTTTAGATTATTGATAAATAGAAAGGATGCTTGATTGAATGAGTACAATAGGCAATCGAGTATTTACAGTTTGTTTACAATTTGTTTAGGCCGACGAGAATACAAATCTTTTTAAATTAAATTGATGGAATTTATAATAAGACAAATATTTGGTAAATTGAGCGGAATTGGAGAAAAAATTTAAATTTTAAATTGAGTTTAGACAACAAAAATTTCAAAAACTTGCTGTCACTGATCAAGGCTTCATATCTATAGTCTCATTTTTTAGGTGCCTGATTTTATTCTTTTTTCTCTTAAAAACATGATGAGGAAACATTTTTTGAAGATTTTCAAGATAAACAAAACAAGATGTATGAATGCCTGGTTCGCTCTTTTTTTGTATTTTAACACATATTTAAAAGTTTTAGCTTTTATTGAGTGTTTGTGCCGGATTTGTTCTTTTGGTTAATGGCAGTGCTAAATATAGACTCGGTTCAAAATTAGCTCAAAAAGGATTTATTAAATTTTTAATGACGAGAAAGTTTTATTTTTTTTGTTTTGTTTTTTTAAGTTTTCTTAGGCGTCAACAAAATTGATTGCGTTAAATAATTTTGAATTTCAATAAATAGAAGGAAATGTTACTTGCGTAATTCTTAAACAAGTAATTCATAGCTTTTAAATTTAAACTTTGTGAATGTCTTTCGTTTTATTGAAGGTTTTGGAAACAAATATTTTTTAAATAAAAATCTTAAGATAGTTTGGTTTTATGAGACCAAAGAGAAAATTTTAGTGCTTTTTAAATATTTTGACCTAAAATCAATTAACTGAGCTATTCTTTTGTTTTAAGGCTTTGAGTGGATTAATCAACTTCAATTGTAAGAAAAAGTGTTGCAAAACTCAAAATATTTAATCCATTTTAAAAGAAAATTTGAAGCGATTAATTTCATGCTTTTTCGAAATTCTCAAGTTACAAAAAATTTCCAAATAAAATTTTGAACAAAATAAAATTAATGAAAATTCGATTCTGCAGGTTTAAATTTGAAAACATCTTTTTTTATGGATCTAAGAAATTTAGCATTATAAAATAAACAATTTAAAGTAGACTGAAAATTATTTTTTTAGTAGTTTACATTGCTCAATAAAGTCAAATAAATGCAAATTACTGTTTGTTTTTATTTTGTTTTCTAAACAGAATGGAAAAACCAAAAATTAGTTTATTTAATTCCTGAATGAGATTTCTTTTAAGTTGTTTAAATAGCGGAATTGTTCCACTCTTGTTTTCTCTAGATTAGAAAATGCATCCGAAAAAAAGTACAAAAAAAGTCTTGTTTAAAACCTTTGTTCAATGTATTAATTATCTGGCAGTATTTATTATTTATAAAGCATTTTCTAAAAGGTTTAAAGTATTAAATTAACAGCTCATTAATGAAAACTTGATAAATCTTTTTGATGTATTATTTAAAAACAAATTTCAGAAATTATTTGTTGATTAAGGGATAAAAAAATAAATAAATTTTGATCTTTTGAATGGTGTTTTTTTGAGCAACAAATTTATTAGGTAATACCTTCTAGTCCTAATTGATCTATGGTCTCTATGGCGAGTTGCCTAAAATAACTCTCAGTTTCGAGCCTAAAGCTAAGTTTTTTTTCATCATTTTAAAATAAAATTACAAAAAAAAACTCATTTTGTAGCTAGAAACTCGGATTTTTTTTTAAATAATCGGCTATTTACCTGAAATTTAAATCAATATTTTTTAGATCAATTAGCAATCTCTTCTGAGCCGAGGAAGTTCTTCAGGTTTAATAATTGTTCTCAATGGTCATTAATTCTTTGGCATAGAGTCGGCTCAAACTTCCTTAGGGCACTAATTTATCGATAATCATTGATTGCCTATGCACTTCAAGCTATATTTTGTCTTACAAAATTAAAAGATAATTACCAATGTAGAATCAAATTATGGTGATTTTGTATATTTTTACTAATTATGTTGATAATACTATTCGACTGAATTGATTTATTTCTATGCCATTACCTAGATTTTACATAATCTGTTTAGAAGAATTTTAATTACCAGTAGTTGTAAATATTTTGATTTTGAAAATAAATCTCTCATTAATTTAAATACTCTTTTTTACATAATTCTTTACATCGGTCTAACTAGGGTTAAAAGGATCAGAGATTACTTTGCTTCAGAAGAAGGGAATAGTAAATAGAAATTGAGTTTTGTCGTCAATTGCTTGAGTTGTTTAATTTTTTTTTCTTTTAACTTTAAAACTCCAAGTGAAAAATTCAATAAAAATTAAATAATTACAATTGTTCATTTTTTAAGATTTTTTTTTTTCATTAGCATGAGTTTTAAATACACACAGATTTTCAAAATAAATGCTTTTTTACGTAATAATTTAGATATTGGTCTAACTTAGGTGAAAAGGATCAGAGTTAAATTTTGATCTTTTTAGGTTGTAAAATTAATGTCTAAAAATTCAGCCAAAATTAAAATTTTATATTTTTAGAAAATAAATTTTTGTTAATATTACAAATTAAAAAAAAATTCTCATAATAAAAAGATCCTTTTTTAAGGCAATTATTTAGATATTGTTCTAACTGGGGTAAAATTGGTCAGAGTTTATTTTGATGATTTAACTTTTAGCCACAAAAGTAATATAATTTATTTATTTTAATATAAAGTATTAAAATTCAAACAGTATTTCTTTTTTCAGTACTTTTCTATGTGTTATTTGCAAGGATCTACCATGGGTGACCTCCTAGTAAGCCACCTCCGCAAGCAACATTTGCTTTATCTTATTTATATTATTATTATTATTATTATTTAATCAAAGTTAAAGTTCCATGGACAAATTGAAATATTATATTTATATAAAAAAGGATAGAAAGATTTAATAAAATTAATAATTTAAGATATCGCATATTTTCTTCAAAAGATCTGGAAAATCAAATTAAAATAATGTTGTTTAAATTTTACGACTCCAATTCAACAAAAATTTAAACTGTTCATTTTAGTTTTAGGTATTTAAGTAAAAGTTTTAAAATCATTAAAAGTATTTAAAAAATTATCATTAGAAATACATTAACTCCAATTCAGCAAAAAATGTTTTTTGATTTTCAAATTTTTTAAAAATATTTTAATTCAACAAAAAATTATTTTTTCTGCGCAAATCTGTGTTCCGAACTAGTGTGAAAAAGGTGTGAAAGTAGCTATGGGTGAAAATAAATCCAACAATTGACATCAAGTAATTAAAATAAGCAAGGGATTAAGATAAATTTTGGCAATGTTTGATGAAAATTGTTTTAGTTCTCGAACTTAATGAGGCAATTAAGTTGAAAAAAATTGTAACAAAATATCTTGCGTAAATTAAACTTGAAATTTAAAACCTTTATTTTATTTTATTTAATTTAAGTGTCTATTATAGATGATATTGGAAATTGTCGATAATTTGCATTTAACAGTAGGTCTTGAATTACACTTCTAGCTAGAAAACTTGATCAAATGAATGTATGTGATCGATTGAGCGATATTTGATTCAAAATTTTCAACTCTTAAGAGATTTTCATTAATTGCCACGAGTTTTTGCCGGATATTGAGTTGAGCTTAAAACAACAAGACTTGCTGTTAATTTTCATTTTATTTTAAATTTTAAGTATTACGCAAGAAATTTATTAAAATCCAATTTAGTTCGCTTAATTATATCCTATCTAGTGCTAAGCATTTCTCAAATTAATCGATAAGCTATCGACTCCAGCAGAGACTGTCATTTTTAGAAATTGGATAAATTTTCAATCAGAAAAATAAGCAGCATTATTTCACATAAATTTCCATTATTTGGTCAAAGAAGTGTTTTTCCTACAGCCAGATCAATGCGTTTCTTATTAAGACAAGTAATCACGGCGTCTGTATAAAAGACTCCTGATTCATAGCAAAACTAAAATTTTGCTATTCGAGCTCTATTACCGGCAGAATAAATAATTTATTGACCCAAGGATATTTTGATGATCTGAAACGCTAAACAAAACAAGGCCTAAAAATCAAATGTTGGAGAATTTTTTATCTTTTAATCATTAATAGATAAATTTATAAAAATAAAGAAATAATTTTGAGTTGTTGAGTTTTTTAGACTAGATGGCTTGGAAATTTTGACTTGAGAAAATTTCAGCATAATTCCGGGAAAAATGAGGAAATAAAAAATTTGAATTTCAACATTAAAGAGTCTTAATTTGACATAAATGATAGAATTTATGTTGCATCAATGATATATAATTAAGCTTACTGTGATTAAAAATTTTATTTAGTTCCAAGTGGAACAACACATGCATGAACTAAATTAAGGTGATATTTAGACATTTTAAGGATCTATCTAAATGCGAAAAAGCTAAATGAATCAGTTTTATCATTTGAATAAAAAATAACATTTTAATTAAACATCTCAAGTTTTTTTTTTTAGTATTTGCAAAGCTTAAGTGCAAATCGATTTTGTTTTCTTTTTCTCTTATTTGGATCAAGTCATTTCAAGACCGAAATTGATCGTCTATAATAGACAAGTCTAAATCAATATATCTTGTTAAAATCTTTAATAGATATGTTAAATTTTGTTAGTCGGTCATTAACTTATTAAAAAGGAAAAAATACCTCGAAATCAAAAAGATTCAAATAGTTCGCATTTTTTTATTGTTTAAAAAATTCTTATCTTATCTATAATAGAATAGCCGTGGTTTATTTTTGTTCGAATAGTGCTTTGATGCCATGAATAAATGTTTAAAAATTCTCATTGATCTAATCTACTCAATTAAATTCCACTTCTGAACTAAGATACATCTTAGATATTGTTTGTACTTTATGGTAATAAAAGAATGGTTTAGGAGATTATTTTAAGATAACAATATTGGAATCAAAAATCAATTTTATGCATGAAATGATTTCCGTTTTTTGTTTCATATCTGTTTTTTTTCCATTTTCAAAGCAGTTTTAGTTTTTTTTTTAGATTTCTCATTAGGTGGGCTTTTTGGACCACTCGTGTCCTGAGCTATTTCCGTATTTTATGATTATTTAAAATCTATTAAACGACTTAGTCAATTTTTTATCAAAATTAGTCTCATTTTTTCCACTTTAACGCTTTCGGAAAGAGCTATAACCCTATTTTATTAAAATAAAATTTTTTATTTAAATATAAATCTATTTTTCATTAGCAAATCAGCCCAATTAATATTACAAAAACAAAGCCTTAAAGACATTTTTAAATACAAGAATCTATATATTTAAAAAAAAGATTTCGATTTTTTCTATATTTTAACTTGATTTAAAGTTTTTAATTTTTTAATTTTAACTTTAAAATTTAGAAAATCAAATACTAAATCCATTCTAATCGACCATGGCTCTTTCTAAATTATTTTAAAAAATAAAAGAAATATTTATCATAAATTAAAAAGTTATTTTTTTATTTTTTATTAAAAAATTGAATCAGTCAGCCAAATTAGTATTCTAATATTTTGCTTGTGAATTTCATCAGCCGATTGTTTAACACTAAACGATCCAATTTTTTAACCATTAAAATATTAATAAAGAGCAATGGCCATTTTTTTTTTACTTTTATTCTACAATTTTTTGTATATATTTTTTATATATATTTTTTATATAAAATTAATTAATTAATTAAAATATTTTAGAAATTACTGAATAAAAAGACATAATTAGTGATAGAAATTAAAATTTTGAAAGTCTTAAAAACTTCATGGTTCTTTATGTTAATATTTTTTTAAATACTGTTTAATTATTGATTTAATAAAAAAAAAAATTTTATTAATTTTTAGGTATTAAATTAGAAGAAAATTTTTTTTTTTATTTTAAAAAGTCTAAAAAACTTTTCGGGTAGTGTTAATATCAAAAAGTTCAATCTGATAATCAATGGTATATTTCTAATGAAGGTTTGATCAATAAATATTTACCAATTGATCGCTTTTTGAGGTAATTTTGTCACGTATTTATTTATTGTATTTATTTATTTAAAAGATAATTTAGGGGTGAATGGTGCAAGACCTTCGTTTGAGCCCGTATTAAAAAGAAAAATTGATTTAAATTTAGATGTTAGAATAAAATTGGATAAGAATAAACATGAAAAAAGTAATTAAATTAGTTTAAAAGCGAATTCACATTAAAAAGAAAAGAAAAGAAAAAAAAAAGAAAAAGTTATTTTTAAATTATTTTTTACAATTAGTTCATATTTTATTCAATTAATTAAATGAAAAAGGACTTTGATCCATTTCGAGCTTCCAAAAAAGTAAATTTTTTTTCAGAAAACAGTCTAATAAAAACTAAAAAATATTTTCTTGTTAATTATGGTAAAATAGTTTTCAATATTTAAAAAATAATAATGATCTTGTGAAAATTTCCGTAATATGTCGAAAACTGTCAAGATAGCTTCAAGGATACAAAAATTTTAGCTTAAGTGCCAATAAATAATAATTTAAATTTATTGAACATTTTATTAATGGCTACTTATTTTACGACATTTTATTTTCTTGAATGTTTTAAAGAAGGAACTGATTTACTTAATATAATCTCCCAGAAACTTCCGAATTCATTCAACTGATAAATGTGCCTAGATTGATCCTTTTAACTATACTGCTCCACAAAATATTGATTGTAGGTAGATAATTGTTCAAAATTGCTTTTTTTTAAGTCAAATATTTAATGAAAGAAAACATTTTTTCATTTAATTTAAATACATTTTATTTCGAGTCTAACCTAAATTGAGTTTTATGAGAACTAAATTTGTACATGAGAGAAAACATAAAAGTAGACTCATGAGTTTAGCACAGCATTTAGACCTAATTGAAGGACTGAAATCGTTCTGTTGAAACTGAATATTTTGTGATAAACGAATGATTTTTTAAGTTGTTCCAAAATTAAATAAATGAAAAAAGTAAATATTTAAAATTGAAGAATACCATTTCGAGTATTTTAAATCTAAAAAACCGAAATTAAGGCCAGCGATTCTCAAAAGACCACATAATGGCATGCTATTCTAATTAAAACTACAGGTACTTAATTCACTCGTTCGGAAATGGATTCACATTCGGTTTCGATTAGAGCCGATTTTTATCAGACTAGCAAATATTTCAAAGTACTTGAAGCAGATGAGTAAAATCGGAAATTGAGCTTTAAATATAATTACAGGTCTAATCAAACAGAGACAATTTCATTTTTTTGATCGAGTCTTTTGCTATCGGCTCTCATACAAAATACCCAAATTTCCTTTTAGATAATTGAATATACCAATACACGACTCTTGAATTCAGTGAAAAAACTTTATCTGAATAGTCATTTCGACTATGCTAAGATTAGAATTTAAAATCAAACTATCATTTTTCTTTCATAAAAATGAACAGACCTTTTGACACATGTTTTTTTAAATTAAAATCGAAAATTTTCCATTCAAGTTTTTTTAAGATTGACAATTTATTTGGGGAGTCTGAAATGACGCCGAATCTTCAAGTTGGATTTAAGTAAAATTCATTATAGTTAATTTTTATGTTAAATTTTAAAATAATTAATCAAATTTTTTTTATTTTAGAGATTTGTCTGAAGCTTAAACATTTAATTATAAAACTGTAAGAAAACGAATGGTTGACTAAATAATAAAATAAAAAAAGCCTAAAAAGTAGTTCAAAATGTTATTCTACATGTAATAATAATATGATTTTGGATAAACTGATTTTTATTTTAGTGAAAAATTGATAATTTCAGCCCTTAAATTAAGAATTTAAATTAAAGGAATAAAAAATGGTGATTACATATAAGTCAAAGCTTAAAATTTTAAAATATTTAATTAAATAAAATTTTCGTTAAATTTATTTTTAATACTAAAATAAAATATGATCCGAATTGAATGTTAAATAGAATAAGTGACTAAAATACAAAAATCAGATAGAGTTAAGAACGTTCTTTTAATCAGAGAGAACTAATAACATTTGTAGAGAGTATTAAAAAAATTTAAATGCGGTTCTGGTTTTGTTCTTTTTTATTTATTTATTAATTCTTAATCAACCTCTAGAGGGAAAAGTACAGTTAAATAAAAATAAGTGTTAATTACATTTAAAAATGATATTGAAATTTTCAAAGAAGTGTAAATAATGGATAAAAATAAATAAATTAAATTCCATAAAGAAAATAATTAGAATTTAAATTAGAATGATTTGTCATTGTGACTAATTATTTACAATTTGATTATTGGATTTGGTTAAATCAAGAAGCGTTCTGGGGATTTCAGTGCTTTTATGTGATTAAAATTAGCCAATTTTTCGATTTAAGCGGGTTTTCTTTCAAACGCCTGTAGTTGCAGACGATACATTCTCCGGCAAAATTTAATGAATTAGTTGACTCATCTACAACATATTTATAAGACTTTAGATTTCTGATATGAGTCTTTTTTTCTTAAATTTTTACACATTTATAAGGATATGAGTTGGATCTTTGGTCAATTATGAGTATAGACCTGTTGATTTGAATCTTTTTGATTTCCAAAACAAGATTTTTTAAGGATAAAAATTTATTCAAATATTTCTAATATGAACAGAGAAATTAAAAAATAACAATTAGTTATAAAATTTAGAAGAGCTGTAAATAAAAAGAAAGAATGAGAATTCGACTTATTTAAACCTGATTATTCAAAATTAATTATTAAGAAAAAAATCAATTTTTTAATCTAAATATATTTTAGTATGAAACACATATCATTTCACTTTTCATTTCTGGAAAATTGGCTTCACAGTTAATTAGTTTATGCTAAGAAAAATTAATTTCTCAATCGAAAATAAATTGTTTAACGTGTTTATAAATTTTATTCTTTATTTTTCAAGTATATTTACAGCCAAATCTTGAAAATGATGAGAAAAAAATAACAATCAAGAACTAAATTTTGTTTTCATCAAATATTTTTTTGACCAATATCATAAAAAAAAAGTTAATTATTTGAGGCAAAAAAATAGGCTACTACAATAATTGTTAAAATTCAGGATCAATATAAATCAAATTTTGTATTTAAACAAAAGACTGAGCAAAAAAAAAGAAAAATCTTTGCAAGACTTTCTCGATTTAGTCTACTTTGAGCTCAGGTTCCGAGTTTAAATAAAAAATTTAATTAAAATTGGCATCGACTTTCATAGTGCAATAAAATCAAAATTTTTCATCAGTCTATTGACTAATTCAGCAATATTTATTACTTTTTTTTGTTATATGTAAAACCTCATAATATGCCTCGAATAATAAGCTCCAAAATAATCATGAAATGGAATATTTACACTTAAGATTTTTTTTTTATTAGATTTTAAAACCCTAAAGAAATGATCATTTAAGAAGCCAAATTTACCAAGTTGTATGAAAATGCAAGTCAAAAGCGCCACCATAGTAGCCACAGTCGTTCTTATCTTGGCCCAATGCATCACCTCATTTAATTATCGAAAACCATTGAAATACCGCCGATTTCAAAAATCCCTAAAAAAACCACCAGAGCCTGAGTTCGATTTTAGTTCTGTTTTTCAAGCAAATCCATTTTCTAGCATTTTCGAAAATTATCAACGCTCTCCGAATGTCGAGTACATAAATGTAATGCTTGGTCAAGATGTAGTGCTACCTTGTAGAGTAAGAAATTTGGGCTCGCACAACCTTCTCTGGCTGCGCCTTAGGGACGGAGATGTTTTGGCCTACGACAATATGACAGTTACTCAGGACAGCAGATTCAAACTAGAAAAAAGGTCTGAAAGCGAGTCGAATTTGATCATTAGAGAAGTCAAGTTAAGTGATTCAGGAGACTATGCATGTCAAATTAATACACCGAACTTAAAGTCTAAAATTGTTAATCTGATGATTTTAAGTAATTTTTTTGTAATATAATTTGAAATTAATTTTTGTTTATTTTTGCTGTTAAGAATCGCCTGTTTTTTCAGAAATTGAATTGACTCATGAAATTCCAGACCGGAATTATGCTCATATGGCACTTAGTTCAACTGACACTGAGAATATAATCAATTTTAGTGGCGAGGACTATTTAGCTGCCAAATCAATTAATGTCATCGAAGGAAGACAAATTTCGCTGGGTAAATATACTAAAATTTTCAGTTCAAAATAGGATACTCAATATTAAAAAAAAATATCATAGTTTTTAAAAAATCTCAAGAAAACTCATAAATTAAAAGTAATTAAAACTTTTGGTCTTCTCCTTTCTTAAAATTTTAAAATTATATTAAGCCTTTATTAATAAAAAATAATTTTTTTTGGTTTTTTCTCCGAAATTTGGGTAGTAAATCAAAAATGCCATGAAAATAAGTTTTGGTAGGCTCTAGCAGCTTCCATTCATCCATGTATCAAACAGTACCTTAAAGCTGTTTATACTTCTTTCCATAACAATACTCTTTAGATGCAATTCCATATTGGTACTATTTGGTTACATCAAGTCACCTTGGTTTTATGTCTAATCTAAATTATTTGTTTTCCTAAAAGAGCTGGAGCTGACTGAAATGAAGTTAAATTTTAGATTAAAGAAAATTAATTTTAAAAAAAATTCCAAGTATTGAGAAATTCAATTTAAATTAGGTCTATTAAATAAATCAATTTTTTTAATCCACGAATTAATAAAAAATGATTAGAACAATCAGAATGGTTCGTTGTAGATAATTAAAAAAATATATTTTACGCATTCTTTATTATAATTTTTATAAAAATTTTAAATAATAAGAAAATATTTATTTTTTAATTTTTAATATGATCAATTCTTGTTGAATTTTTTTTAAAGAAATTTTAAAATATATTTGACATCGAAATACATTTTCGCAAGGCTTCATATATAATTTATTTTAGTCATAGCACTCGAAAAAGATTGGTTTGAGATTCTGTTTGAGTTGTTTCTCAAGAAATTATTCAGTTGATAAAGTTTCTCTGCGTTTTAAATCACTTGATTCATTTGAAAGAGTTCGTGACATGGGAGGATTGATTGAGCTTGAATTTAGTGTTGATGGGAATGCTGAATGTTTTTATTAATATGAGCTTCTGGTCACTCGAGAATGAGATGTAGACAAAGTTGGTGTTGAAAGGAGAATTAGACGGGAATATAAAAGATTTTCCGCACAATTTAGCTGAAGTGATTTAAGAAGTTTGTTTCTAATTATAAAAGAAATATTAGCATTTCAATCTCCCTCTAGAATTAAAAAAAGAAAAATAGAACAAGCTTTCATGAAATACTACTAAAACTGACTCAAATTTTAAGCAGGAATTTAAAATTTTTTAATTTATTTATTCTAGAGTTTGAAAATCTTATAAACTTGATGTTATTCAGAAAACGTTAAAACCTTTTTTATTGGCATGTCAGTAAATTTAAGCTGAAATAAAAAAATTAACTTTCAAATTTTCTGAACTAAATTAGTTAATTCAAAAAACAAACTTTTTCTTTTAAAATATCAAAGAGTAAGTAAAGGTATGTTAGAAGATGTTATCAATGATTTAGCGTTAGAGTTAGTCAAGTGAAGTACTAACTCGAAAAAATATATCAAAAAAATTCATGTTCAAATTCTAATTTTTTTCATTAAAGAAAAACTAAAAATGTAAAAATTTTAAAATATTTGAATAATATTTTAATATCATTTTAAAGAATATTGAAAAGTAAAATAAATGTGATTATGTTTTATTTAAAAAAAACTAATTTTTTGTAATTTTCAAAACTTGTTATCTAAAAAATTAGTATTTTTTTAATTAGTATTTTATTATTTTCTGTTTCATAAAATAATAAATGTCAATTATCATATAAATAGAATGCAATGCTTTTGGTCAACCAAAGCCAACAATTAATTGGTATGTAAAACGATTTAAAAGCCACAATTTAACAGGTAAATTTTGAAAAAAATGAAATACCTTCAATTGTTGACTAAACTTTTTTAGTATATATTTTAAATTCATCTAAAATATTTGTAAATAATGTAATGCGTGATCAATATGACTATTTTGAGTGTGAGGCTACAAACAAAGTTCCGCCATCAATTAGCAAAAAATTTAAAATAAACGTTCTATGTAAATTTTTGAAATAAATTTTTTCTTAAATAATTTTAATTAAATTTTTCATTAAATCAGATCGACCTGAGGTTACTGTTACACCTTCTAAAGTATATGTACTTCAGCTACCCACTCAAGTTCGTTTTAACTGTACAGTTGATTCTTTTCCAAATGGAGAAATCATGTGGATGTTTAACTACCGAAACTTAAGAGGAATAAATTACTATGGTGCCAAACAACTAAGACAAATCAATAGACACTCAATCAAAAGCTACAGATACCGTAAAAGAGTGAGGCAATTAAAGATAAGCAACAGAATCTTTCCGTACCGCAAACGATCTCAGGAAAATTATTTGAGTCCCTACAAATACAGAATTAGTGAACAAATTAATAATGAGACTATTAAAATGAGTTCCATTGTCATAAATGTTGAGAGTGAGAACGACTTTGGTTCTTATGAATGCTATTCGAACAATACTGCTGGAAGCAAGTTTGCAAAATTTTATATATATGGAGGTAAACTTACGAATTATTTTAAAGAATTATTTATTTAAAATGAAAAATTTTAGATATAAAATCTGCTGCTGATTCAGATAATTTGTCAAATAATTTGAATTCTTATACACCTATTGTTACTACTAAAACAACATTGGACTTTTTTACCGAAGAGATTGTGATCCCCAGGAAAGAGTTAGTAGTAAATCAAAACAAAGAATATGTTCAAGGTGTCAACTCGGCAGATTTAGACCAAACAAACGCTATCAATGATAAAGTAATCAATTTCTCTACCAATATTGTGGAAAACTCGTCCCCAAACGATGTATCCTTATTAGAGTATATTTTAGGAAATTCGAATGAAATTTCCTCATCGTCTAATGCCCTATCGTCGTCTTATTTCACAAATTATTATTTTTGTCTATTTGTTTTCCTTTCAAAAAGATTTTCGATTTAAAATCATTATTTAGTCTATGAAATCGATTTTTGTTAGTTATTTTTTTAAAGCCGCAGTTAATTGTAAATTTATTAATAAAATTTAATTTTTAAATTATTTTTTTGTCTCTCAAAATTATTTGATTTTGCTAGCACACCTACAAAAAACTAATAAAATAAATTTCTTTCGATCAATATTTTAACTTCCTGTTTTTCAAATCAGATGCTAAAAAATTTTTTTTAAATTAATTTTTTTTTTTTTAAACTAAAAGTTAAGTAGATTGTATCAGACGATATACTTAATGTATCACAACAGTTGAGCATCTGCAAATAGGGTTTTTAAGTTTGCTAATTTTAGCTATGTTTTTATCTTGTAAATACCAATAATGTTTTGTTAAATCTTATTTATTTATTTATTTAGTAAAATCATAAAATGAATTTCTGAAAAATTTTAAGAGCGAACTAATTTTAAATTTCTCAACTTATTTTTTCGTAAAAAGATCAATTTGAGTTTTTGTACAGACCCAATTGATGAATTTTGAATTACTCGTAATTTTTAAAACTATTTTTTATCAGAGAACGAATACATTATGTTCAAGTAACTTTGACATGATGATCAATGACGAAACAGTGTTAAACAGATTAAATAAGTAAGAAGAATACAAAGTAGTCGGTCCAGATAAAGTAAGTGGCTTTGTTTTAAGAAAAATTCCTGTATTTGCAAGTCTTCAAATTATGTTGATATTCAAAAAATCATTAAAAACAGCGGAACTACCTTCCATTTGGAAGTATGCAAATGTTTCACCTTTGTACAAAAATGATTCTAAACTTGATCCTGTGAATTCTAGCCCTGTTTCATTGACCAGTATTGTCTCTAAAATATTGGAAGGTGTTATTAATGAAAAAATGATGAGTTATTTGTTACAGAACAATCTTTTATCAACCTCTCACCATGGTCTCGTTCCAAAAAAGTCATGCTCCACAAAATTATTGGAAACAATTGATCTTACCTCTAGCTTAAAATCAACTAATAATCAGATTAATGGTAAATTGGGCAAGAAAATTCTTGCCTCTCATTAAAATCCATAAGCTGATAACTTATAAAGCAGCAGTCGATGTTAAACTTTGTCAAATGCTTTGGAAAAATCGGTGTATACAATATCAATCTGATTACCAGTCGATTTTAAGCTAGAGGTAAGATCAATTGTTTCCAATAAATTTGTGGAGCATGACTTTTCGCATTGTATTTTTTAGATAAGTAATCAGCTTATGGATTTTAAGGAGAAATTTTAAATTGGGTAAGAAATTTTTGTTTTTGTTGAAATTTTTAATTTTTTAAGTGAAAGAAAGCAAAGAGTTGTCCTTGGTAGCTCAGAATCGGAATGGCTGGATGTTACTAGTGGTGTTCTAGAAGGCCCAGTGCTTGGTCCTCTCTTATTTGTTATTTTTAAAAACGATTTGTCTTAAGCAATAAAGCAAAAGTAAATGCTGACGATTTGAAAATAATTACAGCTATTGACCAACTTTCTGATAATTTAGCTTTACAAAAGGAAATAGATTCCGTTTCAAGCTGGTTGATTACGTGGGGTATTGGCTTAAACTTAAGTAATTGTAAAGTTATGCATATTGGAAATAAATCAGTTTGACTGCACAATTTTTAATGAACACGGAACAGAGTCATTAGAGAAAACTAAATTAGAGAAGGATTTGGGTGTGTATTTTCAAAATAATCTAAAATGGGGTGCTCATGTTAGCTACTGTTATAACCCAAATTTAATGTCATGCTAAATTTGAGTTATAAACAGTTACAATATTATTTTCAACAGTTACAGTACTTATTATTTTCTAGTCATAATTTTCATATATAAATGCTTCTTTTTCACTTATTAGTTTCAGATTCCAATTTATTACAAATAAAGATTTATCCTTAAATGTGGTTTTTGGAACAGAGAATGGTGCGAGTGCAAAGAACTGCCACAGCCACACGGCTTTACTCGTCATTCGAGTCGCAGTTATTTTTATTACTACTAGGACTAGTTTTATTTGAATATTAAGCCTTAAATTATAACTTTTCTGAATTTCTTCTATCATTGAATTAAAATTTAAATTAGGATTAAATTTAATAACTTTATCAATAACTGTCTTTCGACTTCATTTCTTTAAATTCTTTGGTTTAGTTCAACATTTTCTTTTTTTGTTTTTAAATGACCATTTAACAAGACTTTTCAACTGATATCTTCATTTTCTACTTGCAAAGCCACTTTTCTAATTCGTTTAAGTATTTGTTAATCTTATTTTCTTGATTACCCTGTTTCTAATAGATAAAGAAGTGACAAGGTAAACATTATAAAGAAAAGAGTATTCATTATTTGTTTCACAGTTGATTCTCCGTATAACGAACTAATGTAAATAAAAATGTTGAGATCTTCGAGAAAGTTTTAAATTAGCTATAATTTTTAACTCATCTATGTCATTTTAACTTTCTTTACTTTTTTTAGCTTCTTTTCTTTATTATGATTTTCATTTGATGTTTTAAATAAAAAAAAAATTTATTCAAAATTCTAACATTCTAACTTGCAAAGCCACTTTTCTAATTCGTTTAAGTATTTGTTAATCTTATTTTCTTGATTACCCTGTTTCTAATAGATAAAGAAGTGACAAGGTAAACATTATAAAGAAAAGAGTATTCATTATTTGTTTCACAGTTGATTCTCCGTATAACGAACTAATGTAAATAAAAATGTTGAGATCTTCGAGAAAGTTTTAAATTAGCTATAATTTTTAACTCATCTATGTCATTTTAACTTTCTTTACTTTTTTTAGCTTCTTTTCTTTATTATGATTTTCATTTGATGTTTTAAATAAAAAAAAAATTTATTCAAAATTCTAACATTAAACAAAAAATATTATAAAAAAATTTTTTAATTTTAAAAACGAAATTATTTTATTAATCGACGCGTTTCGACCAAAATGGCCTTCTTCAGAATCTAAAATGACTATTATTTAAGAAAAAGTGATTAAAAACCGAAGGTAATGTAACAACGTTTCAAGATGTAAAATCATGATGAAGATGTTTAGTGATCAATTGGTCACATAACGTGTGAGACCCAAAATTCTAACTGAATTTATTAAAAAAGAATGAAAATCAAGTAAAGTAAATAAAGCCAAAAAAAAGGAAATGCATCTCTCTTGAAGTCAAGATGGAAATAATAAAAAAACATTCTTAACAAAAATGATTTATCAAAATCTTATTCCAAATAAATCTATTGTCAAGAATTTGATGCTGATTTAAACAATGCTAAATCATTAAAACAAATTCCAAAAATTTATTTTTGAATCTAATGCCAAATGATTAAGTAAGAAAATAATGCCATTAATTTGATTTGAAATTTGATGACAGATATTTGAAAATGGAATATAATACCAATAATTAAATCAAGAATCTATTGTCTAAAGATATATCAGATAACAATATAAAAAAATAATTCAGAATTATACAACGAATGAAAAAAAACATTTTTTTTAAATTGAAGAATTTAATTAATTTAATTTGGAAATTATTTATTAATAAAATTAAAAAAAAATATCTGATAACTTGTAAAAATCCTTATCACCTTCAATCCTTTAAATAAGCAGTCTACCATTTAAGGGAGTATGTGATTAAAATTCCAAAATCCCGTTCTTTGATCGCTTTGGACAATATTAAACCATTCGAAGTATAGGCATAACAAGCAAATAAATAAAAATTTTAAGCTAAATTTTTATTTTTTTTTCATAATTTTCAGTTGAAATTATTTTAAAAAAAAACAAGGTTCAATGCAATGAAAAATGAGTCTGTTTGCAACCATATTTTTCTTCTTCAAATAATATATTTTCAAATGAACTTTTTTAATTTTTTTTAAATTACGTCAATATTTTATTTCGTTTTAGAGAATTAAAATTTAATAAAATTTTTGACAAAAAAATAATAATTTAGGATACCTGAAAATTATAAGACTATGATTATTTTGAAAAAACTAAAAAGTTCATATGAAAATATTTAATTATTCGAAGAAAGAGCATGGTTGTTAACAGGCTCATTTTCACTGCACTGAATCCTAATTTCAATTTATTCTTATGTTAAAAAGTTTATAGCATGAGTTTTATATCGAATTATAAAATTCACTTTAATTTACTTATTTTTATGGCAAATCTTATGATCAGAAAATTACCTTCAAAAATAGATGAGTTATATAATATGATCGGTGGGTGAAAAAATTGACTAGCTCCATATATTTTATTCATTTCACGTGACAGAATTGGTTAAAAAATGATCTAGCAATTGAACAATATAAATGTTGATATTCATTTAATAATTTAGCTTTATTTAATTCTGAAAATTTTTTTTTATATTAAAATAAAGATTTAAATTTTAATATTAAAAAGATTATATGAACAATTTTTTTTTATATGAATATGATTAATCATTTATTTTAGATCATATAATCTTTCATGCAACAAAGTTAATCCTTGTTTTTAAATATAATTAATTTTTTGAATAAAATTTTTAAAAATTTTATTTAAATATTCTTATATCGAATATAATAGAGTGAAATTGAAATGTGTTTTTCTTAAAATTAAATTTTAAGAATTGAAATATTTAAATACTATACTTTTTTATAAATAATTGTTAGGTATCATTGATAAATTAATAAAAAAATTAATGGCACAAATTTCTTCAAAGTCAAAATGATACAATTTCAAATCAGGAATATTTTTGTTTTAAAAATTAACTAAAAATTTCCAACTCGTCAAGAAAGTTAAAATATAATTTATTCCTCGGATTCTAATTTTTGCATTTCTTGTCTCCTCTTTTTCGATACTCCAAGAAAACCACCTTGAGAAAAAAAAATATTATTTATCTTTATAATTTTCGACTTTGTCTTACCCTTGTAGTTATCATAAAAATACAATAATAGGGAGCATAACAATGCAACTAAAAAAAAAATTAAAAAAAATGATCATCATATTATTTTTTTTCCTACCGCATAGAGAACCAAGGAAGAAAACTTCTAGAACGAAATATCCAGCTTCATCAACAATTATACCGGTCAAAAGACTAATTAAGGCAAGACCCAAATTTTGAACACTTTGCATCCTTTAATTTTTAAAAATTAAAAAAATTGTTTTCAAAAAATTGATAATTACAGTCCATATGCAGTTCCAAGTTGATGTTTGGAAACAATAAGTGCGACCATTGGCCATAGTGACGCAGCTAACAAACTGTAACTAATACCCATTAAAATCATAGCTGCAAACGGATTTATAAATGTAAATGCTAGCAATAAATGAGATCCGATAGTGGCAGTGATGGCACCAGTTACCCACAATGTGTTAAATCCGATCAAATCTACCAAAAAGCCACAAATTGGTGATGCAAAAGCTGAAATCAAATAAACAATACTTAAATTTAAAATTAAATGTTATTCAATTTTTTCTATTTTTTGCTGCGATACCTGTCGGCACTGTTGGCTGTCACTGGTGAAAAATCATATTTACTTATGAAAAAAACTTTACCAAGTGAGATAAATGGAAAAACGGCACAATAAAAAGCCACACAAATAATGAACACTAGCCATAATGAAAAAGGAAATTTTAAAGCATCGCTCAACTTGATTTCGTCACCGGCTTTAACTGGTTCGGCCGGAATAAACTTTGTTCTTCTCTTATCCAGCAAAGCTAAAATGGTGGCACAACCAAGCGAAAAAACGCATGTAAAGGCTGCAATTAGTAAAGCGGTTCCAAGACATTCATAGCCAGATTTTGACTTAGAAATAGCTTCATAAATTGGGCTCATTACAATTAAATTTACAGTGGAACCCTATAGGAAAAATTAATGTTTTTTTTTTCCGGATTTTTTTAGAATTAAAAATTACCAATCTAGCTATGCTGAGCTGAAGACCGAAGACTAGATTTAGTTCTTTTCCAAAAAACCAGGCAACTGCATAAGTATTTTGGGCAACAGCTAAACTTTCTCCTCCAATACCAAAAATAAACCTTCCGACATCCATCAGCCAAATTTTGTTCCAAAGAGCACCAAAAGCAAAAACAAGTTGTCCGCTTAGAACAAGCGTGGAAAAGAATATGGCGCCTAAACGAATACCAAATACTCTGTCAATCAAATAGCCGCCTAAAAAGCATAAGACAACATTTGGCCAGCTGTACCAACTGTAAAATGCTGTAAAGGTTGCTGTGCTTATTTTAAGATCCTTTTTGAAATTGTCCTGTAACGCTGCTGGATTATCATAGCAAAAATAGGAGCCAAAACTCAACAAGCACATAAAAATTAGCGCAAAATAGCGAAAGAAGGCTTTTCTTGGATTGCAAATTCGGCTCCCTAAACTCTCTGAATCATCAGAGTCTCTGATCTGAATGATTGGATCGGTCTCGGATATTTCGTTTGACATTTTTACAATTTTAATTCAGAAATAAAGCTTTTTAAAAATTGAAAAATTAAATAAATTTTTGTTCACAAAATTTTTTATGCATATGTTAGAACAAAAATGGTTGAGATAGTTTAATTTGAAATTTTTTAGCTCAAATCTTGTGATGAAAGAACAAATACTCATCATGTGATTTTACTATTTTAAGAAGAAAAAACAGTTTTTAAGCTAAACTGTTAGGGGTTCGCTCAGATTTAACATGTTTACCCATTTAGTTTTGCAATTATTTGAAGGTTGTCTCAAAAATCATCTGTCATAAGACTATTTTAAAAGCCTTAATACAACTTATAAAAAATTAATTTGAATTTTTTAAAAAAATTTATTAAAGCATTTAATAGAAATAATTTTATAATTAACAATTTTAGCTCAATGTAACTTCACATCTTTCCTCTTTCGAAAGATTTAAATGTCCACCTTTTTTGTTAGAAATTAAAATGTTTTACCTTAATAAAAAAATCAAATGATTTACCTGTAAGTTTATCACAGAAATAAAGAATTATTGAAGACAAAAGGCCGACTTAAAATTAAAATTTTTTAATTTTTATAATCTTTTTAAATAAGGCTACCAAGAACAAAATTAATAAGCTTTAAATTTTACTCACTTATGCATAAATATATATAGAAAATCTCGAGCACAAAGTATCCATAATTCTCTACCAAAAAACCCGCTGTGATATTAAAGATTGCCAAACCCAAATTCTGAAAACTCTGCATTCTAGAAAATAATTTAATTTAAAATTTTTCAAACATGCAAAAAATCTTACAATCCGTAAGCTGTTCCCAATTTATTTTTAGGAACAATTAATGAAACCATAGGCCAAAGGGAAGCATACAACAGCGAAAGTGATATGCCCATTATGATAACAGGAATAAATGAGTTAATAAACGAAAATAGTAAAATAACATGAGATACTAAAGCCAATAAAACTGACAGCACCACCCAGAAAATATTGAATCCGGTTGCATCTACTATTTTTCCGAATACTGGCGATGAGATCACGGTTCCAAAAAAGAACAAACTAAAAATTAATAATGATGTTAATTGAAAAAAAAAAAACTGTAAACACATTTAATTTATAAACCTTTGTTGTAGAGATGCACTTGTTGACGAAGAACCATACTTCTTGATGAAATAAAGCTTTCCCAATGATATAAATGGAAAAGTGGCTGAATAAAAAACCAGGCATATAATCATTATTAACCAAACTTGGACTGGAAATTTTAATGATTCCCCAAGTTTAATTCGTTCTTCGACCAGAAGTTTTTTGGTCGTTACTCGAAGAATCCGTTTTCTGTATTTGTGAAGAGGGCTCAGGATGAAGGCACAGCATGTTGATCCAATGGCTGTTATTGATGCCACAAATATAGCAAGTCCTAAACATTCATAACCTGACTTGAATTTATTAATAAAATCATAAATAGGATTCATCACTATTTGATTGATACTGGAACCCTTAAATTTTATCTAAAATTCTAGATTTTTAATTTTGTTCAGTTATTTTACCAAAAGAGCCGAACTGGCAATAAAACCGAAGACTAGATTTAGCTCTTTTGACGGAAACCATGTCACGCAATAAGCTTTTTGAGCTTAAATTTGAATTAAATTTAAGGTTTTTTATTCTTTTGAGTAAATTTTACCCACACCAACAGTTTCACCTCCCAAGCTAGAAAAAAAAATCTAATGATTTTTTAATTTGATAATTTGTTCCTGTTACCCGAAAAAAAAGCGACCAATATACATAAGCCATATATTTTTGGTAAAAGCACCAAATGCGAACATCAACTGACCGATTGTGACAAAGGATGAAAATAAAATTGTTCCAAGTCTGACACCAAGGACACGATCAATTAAGAAACCGCCGAAAAAACATAGAATTATGTTTGGCCATGAATAAAGACTTGTAAAAATGGTAAACTGGGTAGTGCTGATGTCCAAGTCGTGTTCGAATTCTTTTTCAAGAGCGCCCGGTAATACATAGCAGAAATATGGGCCAGTGGTTAGAAGACAAATAAAAATTAATGAGAAATATCTGTAAAATTTTTTGCTTGGATCAAATGCTCTTTGCCAAATGCCCACGCTGTCTGCTTCATTTATTAAGCCATCATTGATTGAACTGCGGATTAAAGGCTGGCTTTCGTCAGTTTCGACCTCTGTAGTTATTTCCATTGTAAAAAAAATTGAAAGCTGAATTTAAGCTATTGCATTTAGCCTTTTTGTTTTTTTTCGTTTAAATCTTTAATCTTATTTTATCTCAAGTAAGAAAATTTTTGTGAAATGAATTTTTAATGATAACATTATCCTTCAAATCATGTGATTTGTTTCTTTTTTTTTTAATTTTTAATAAATTCAAATTTTTTGTCTTAATATTTATAAAAAAATTAATTAAATAATTAATTAGAGTTTGATTTTGATGCGATTATTAAAAAAGAGTTTTAAATTTACAATTTATTTACTTAAAATTTGTTTAAAATAAATTTTCTCAAAACTTTTGAATTGTTTTTCGTATTAATTAATCAACAATTTTAACATTCTTTTTTTTTAATTTTATAATATAGTAACTAAGCTGCCTTTTCTTTCGAGCCTGGTCCAACATTTCGAATTTTAGATTAAAAGAACAAAACAACCTTGAAAATTTAAATAGTCAATTGCCTAAAATTTGTTCTGAATATTTTGTCAGTCGGCTAATTCAATTTATCAACTTTGTCCAAAAAAAATTATGAAAAAATGCGCACTTGTTACGAAATGCCATTGCAGAGGATTCACGGGTAAAACATGGAATGATACATTTAGCAGAAAAACTTTTAGGTTTTTATACAAAATATTTGCTTCTTGGTTGTTGGTTTTTTGTTCTGAAACTTTCATTACGTTATGGTCCTTCGCCTTATGGTCTTTCCTTGCGGTCTTTTTTCCATTTATCTAATTCTGGATATAAAATTCTCTATTTAAATTTCTAAAATTCAAAATAAGTGGCAAACACGGAGTGGTTTATAGTAAAATATCAGATAGGCTTTTTCAGAAGAACATTTTTTTGTCACAATCATAATCAGTGGCGGAGCTACGTTATGGCGAAGTGTGGCGATCGCCACACCATCTTTTGAGGTTTTGAGAAAATTGTTAAAAATTTAAATTAAAAATAATTTTTTTTTTTTAAATGCTCCTTTTTCTTGTCTAAAAAATTATCTGTTTTCTTAATATTTTCGACAGATAAAAAATGTTTTACGTTAACTTAACTGCTTTTAAATAAAGTTAATTTCAAATGCGAAGGCAGAGAGAACTTTTTCTGCTTTAAAAAGAATAAAAAATTGTCTCCGAAACAGGACAGGTCAAGAAAGATAAAATAAAATAAGCCTAATGAATATTCAGTCATCTGAATTTCAAGAAATTGACTTTTACAAAATTGTTGATATTTTTATTATAAAAGAATAGAAGACTTAAATTTTTTTAATATTCTATTTAATTTTGTTTAATTAGTTAAATTTTTCCAATGAATTCAATTTTTTGCTCTATTATGTTTTGAATTTTGTTTAAAAAAAATAACATTTTTCTAAAAAACTGATTTTAAAATTTTCAACTTTTCGCCACACCATTTTCAATTTTCTGGCTCCGCCACTGATCATAATTTTAAGTCAGATTGAGCAAAATTGAATTCTCTCAAGAAAAATATTTAAAACAGTTAATTTATTTGAGTTAATAAATTCAATAAAAATGAAAATTCTTGAAGAAAAACTTTCCAAATAAAAAAGTAGTTGTAGAAGAAAAATTAACAGTAACTAGATATTCTCCTAACGAAGCTTTAAAAAGGTATAACAGTCGTTTCAATACATTTCACCAACCACCCATCAATCTTTGCCTTGAAACTGCTAAGACAATTTGCTTTCGCCATTGGTATTTAAAATTTTAAAAAAGTGTCCAAATCGGAAATGTTACAGAAATCGGAAATGTTACAGAAAAAAAGTTTTCCATTGAAATAGCTCATTTGAGACTTTACAAAGGAGGGTTTTAAGTTCAGAACTTCTTGAGCTTTCAACAAAAACATCAATATAATCCTGTATGAGTGTAGTAATGAGTGTGTTTTTACATATTAAACTTTTTTTATGTACTTTTCGAGTAGAATTCTGAGTCTAGACTCAATTCTATCAACCTTTTGGTCCTCGAGAAGGCCAGAAAGTTGAATAGAAGGTGTGTCATAAGGTAATGAGTGATAGATTGATTTAAAACATGTATTTTGAATTACTTGCAGTTTTTGAATGTTTGTCTGGGAGACACGGGATAGGATGAAAAAACTATAGTCTATAATGGAACCTATAAGTGCATTATAGACTCCAATTAAGGTTTTTTTTATTTAGCTTCCACGATCTGCGTGACAAAATTTTAATTAAATTTACGCGATCATGACATCTAGAGCGAATGAATTCAACCTGGGTGTTGAGAGAAAGACTTTGGTCAAATTTTATTCCAAGGAAGACTGGGGAGCCAGTGTAGGGTATTTTTTTTCCAAATAGTTTTAGACTTAGCTTATTGTTTTTTGACGGATTACCAGAATAAAAAATGTAGCTACATTTTTCTGGAGACATCTATAGCCTCCATTTTTGTAGCCACAGCTGCAATTTTTTAAGATAGCTATTTATAATGTTAGCAATGTTGCCATATTTTTTAAAAATAAAAAAGGCCACCAGGTCATCGGCAAATAACAAGGAATATGAGTGTTTTTTTTGGTCCTGCTTCGGGATATCATTAATAAAAATAGTAAAAAGTAAAGGACTAATGACTGCACCCTGGGGAAATCCAGTATCTATGGACCCTGAATCCGAGACAAAGTTATTTACTTTCACAAAAAAACTTAGATTTTTTAAAAAGCTAACCACCCACTCCATAATGTAGAGAGGGGCCCCAATTTTGGTAAGTTTGTAGATTAATCCACTGTGCCATACCTTGTCAAACGCCTTAGAGATGTCGAAGAAGAGGGAACATACTTTTTTCTTTCTAACTTAAGTTTCAGAGAACTAAAACCAGACTGTTCCTTGCAGATAAACCTCAAACCTGGGATTTATTTATTTGCTTCTCGTTGAACTTTTTTAAGTTGATTGACATCTTTTTCATAAAATGGATACCACGATGTAATTGCGTACTCTAATTGAGGCCTCACTAAAGAACAATTTAGTAATTTAAAAATTTCCATCGTGGGGTATTTGAATGACTTTCTTATCATTCTGATAATACGATTTGCTTTAGCAGTTGAGCTTCTGAACTGGGCGTCCCATTTTAAGTCGCTCTGGAAAAAAATGCCTAAATCTCTTTCGCAATATGATTTGTTTAGAAACTGGGTCTCAAACATTATGTACTCATATTCTGTGTTGTTACGGTCGCAGTTTAACAATTAACGCTTTTCAACATTTAGCTGCATTGGCCAGTCTTTTAACCATGTACAAACTTTATTTATGTCAGATTGTAAACTAAGGTTTGTAAACTATTTCTTCTTTTTTTCCTGAAACTTGAACTATTTAAACATGTGCCACATGAAACAATCTTTTCCAATTTATGTCTTTTCAACTTTAATTTTTTATTAGCTTATTTACTCTATTTTGATTCTTTTTTTTTTTTTTTTTTTATATCTAATTTTATTAACTTTAATTTTATTCTTATTTTATTTTTTTTTTCTTTATTTTATTTTTAATTTATTCTGAAGGAGCTTTAGCTCGGTACAGATAACAAATAAATAAATAAATAAGGTTTGAATTTCAATTTTTGATTACAGCAGGTAAAATTCACGAAAATCAAAACTTTAGTGCTATCTGAATTTCACATTTTTGACTCAAAATTCGTAATCTACTCCCTCAAAAACCCCACAAAATAAATTTTTTTGAAGGGGGCAAAAAAAAAAATTTTTACACCCAGGGTTCCAAAAATAGCAAACCCTTTAAAAAGTTTTTGTTCTTTAAGACCCAAAATCTCAAAGATAAAACTTAAATATACTAAAAAGTATATATATTCTCTACATTCTAATGTAATTTAGAAAAAAAAGGGTGTGGCGGTTTTTGTTGGCTAAAAAAAGGAAAAAAATGTGTTTTTTCTGGTTTATTTCATTACGTCTATTTCCATGTAGTATTTGGGTTCTGAGCTTTCAAAAAAATTAATCGACGATTTTTTCGGTGTTTAGTAGATTACAATAGTGGTGCGACATACGGTCAAGTCCTAAAAGCATATTTTTCAGGAAAATCGAAAAAACAGTAGTTGAGCACCTTTTTTGGGGTTTTTGAGGGGGTAGATTACGAATTTTGAGTCAAAAATGTGAAAATCAGATAGCACTAAAGTTTTGAATTTCGTGAACTTTATCTTATTTACATCGCAGTAGACTTTGTTTTTATTCTCAATCATTTCTAGCATGTCGTTTGCATACATAATGAAAATCAACGGACCCAAAACTGACCCTTGAGGTTCTCCACTAGTGACGTGAGTCCAACTCCAATAAACTTCACCTAGTACTACTTTTTGAGAGCGGTCAGTTAAAAATGACAGCATCCACCCAATTAAGCGTTCGCCGAAACCATAACACATAAGTTTGTACCAACAATATAGTGCCTCTTTTATGAAGAGTAGTAATAAATGTTTGCTTCCAATTAAGAAGTTCTCCCAGTTCGTAAGTTATTTTACATAAAATAGACAATGTCGAAACAAGAGCATCAGCACAATTTTATAGGACTGATCCATGAATTTGGGGTCTTACCGGTTTTTTATCAACTGATAACGTATTTTGTTATCAAGCTGGTCACGTCCGGTTTGATTATCATGTTTATAACAAAATATATATTATTAAGGAAAAATGTTACCAAACATGATAATAAAATAAGCTTAATGTTAACATTATATTTTAAATGATAACATAATATTTAAAAGGATAACATTGTATTTTAAATGTTAAAATAATATTTTAAATGATAACATAAAGTTTACTAAATTTTGAACATTTGAAATAGTAAAATTTGAAAAGTAAAGTAAAGTTTTAAGTTATAAGAGAAATCAAACTCCATGTCCTGATTGTGGGAAATATATGGAAGGCCCTAGTGGCTTAAATTGCATGTGTCCAGCACTCATAAAAAAAAATAGATTAATTTTTAAATTTTTATACTTTATTTGGTAACAAAATTTTTTTTTGAACGATTTTTGTAATGATAACTAAATTATTAAAATATTGTTTTTAAAATTTTTTTGAAATTTATAACATTTTTCCTTGAAAACATTTTTTTTTTCAAAAACTGGAATTGTTGTTTCAGAATCGTTACTGAAAGCCATTTTGAATTTTTCGTTCAAAAGATTGTTGCGATTTGGCTTAGTTCGGAAATTGTATCATTGAACCCTTCAGTTTTCAAGGCCTTAATTGACGATTTGATATTTATATTTCGGTTTACATAATTATAGAACAATTTTGAATTTTATTTGATATTTTTAGCTAACTGAAGGCTAAAGTTCCCTTTTTGACAATTTTCTTGAAAAAAAATTTTTCGTTTTATTGCCAAAAATATCTTCCAGGTTTTAATTTTACGGAAAAGGACCTCGGCGTATATTTCTCTAGTGACCTGAAATGGAGAACCCACTGGCAACACTCGGCGGCCAAAGCCAACTCCATTCTTGGACAACTCCGCCAGGCCTTCCATGCCTGGAATCCTCAATCCTTGAAGTCCCTGTACACTGCTTTTGTCCGACCTCACCTCGAATATGCCACCTCAGTGTGGAATCCCCATAGACGAGCAGATATAAGGATCATCGAAAACATCCAAAGGAGAGCAACCAAACTAGTAGGCCGCATCAGAGACCGTAGCTACCAAGACAGGCTCGCCATCCTGAACCTAACCACCCTCGAATCACGCAGATCAAGGGGTGATCTCATCTCCCACTACAAGATCGTAAATGGACTACTTGACGTCAAATGGCTAGTCTCAACCAAACTTATGTCGTTCATCGCCTGCCACGGCCCAGCCAACGCAATCAGGGGTCACAAAAAACGCCTTTTTGTCCAACTATCCAACTGCCCGGCGCGAACAAACTTCCTAAATAACAGAGTTGCATCTATCTGGAACAACCTCGCGTCCTCGACAGTCAACGCTCCAACCCTTAACAGCTTCAAGGCCCGCCTCGACATACATCTTGCCCGCACGAACACCACCACCACCTAAACCTCAACGACCAACCATGGCCCAGTCAGTGAGACGGTGAGTCGAAGGCCTGGGCACTCCCCAGAAGCGTTTACGCTAGGACTGAAGTGGCCTTAGCTAGAAAACTCATCGTCCCACATTCCTTCTTGCCAAACGCACAGCCAGTCATCATAGCGATTCAAGTTGTTTTGGATTGCTTGCAGGGTGATTCCCTGCTATGACTCAATTGATTATTATTATTATTATTAATATAGGGTGATAAATCCAGGTGATAAATCAAAAATTTTGAAAATGAAATTTTTTGAACAAAAACTCTCCAAGTAAGAAATGTAAGAAATCAAAAATGGTTTAAAAATTTAATTGTTGTGACATAAACCACTAAGGTTCTATCAGAAAGCCGATCGCTCAGCCGAAAGCTTAGTAATCGTGTGTTGTGGTTTGATCTTAGCAATTTTTACCTCTGAAACACCTTAGCTTTGAAGTTAAATTTGTTTTACTAATCCAACTAATACTAAAAAACACTTACAACGCAAAAATTTTAAAAAGGTTTCCGAGAATATTTCATAGAAATATCTTTAACTTTACAAGTGTTGTAACGATGAGTTCTTCAAGAGACTTTTTTAAATTTTCTTTTTGTGCTAAGTGTTCTGTAATTTAATTTAGAATTTTTTTTATGTAGAAAAGGGAGACTCTAAAATTTTTAAAACAACCTATTTTTAATTTATTGCTTTTTGGAATTCTTTAAATTTTTTGGATTTATTGGTATATTTTTTACCAAAATTTACTTTAAAAGGTGACCAGATTGGTACACTGTTTCATCTTCAATGTTATTCTAATTAACTCAAATATTTTTCATATTTAAAACAATTTTAGTTTCTATCAATATTTTTTATTTTTATGAAATTTTTTAAGATGGAAAAAAATTATTTTAGAAGAATATCTCTCAAGAAATTTCGATAAAAATTATTATTTATTTGTATGTACCGAGCTAAAGCTCCTTCAGAATAAAATGTAAATTAAAAATCAAAATGAAGTTAAATAAAATAAAATAAAAAAAAATAAAAAAGATAAATTGAAATAGAGAGTTAATAATGATATATGTTTATAAAGTTGAGGCTTCAGAAAAAGAACTAAATAGTAATTTAATAATTACATAATGGAGTCGGGTATTCGAAATCCGTTTCGTATTGCAATACGAGTCTGAAAACCAATGGAATAGAATTCGGTATTTTTATTAATAATTAGCTTAAATGGAATCAAATTAAACATAAAGAAAAAATAAAAGGTGTTTCACTATTAAGAAATAAAAGCTGTAAAAAGCATTTGGAAATAACAGCTTAATTAAAACTTACAACTTTAGAAAAAAGAAGAGAAAGAGGTTACTTGAAACAACTTTAGAAGTTTGCAAATAACCACATCTGATTTTTATACACCGGTTTCCAACACAAATGTACCTCCAGGATCAACAATATCGGAGCAAAAACTATATCGAAAGCTGAAACAAAGATGAGCCATAATTTTGGCATACCATAAAAAAATGATACCAGCAAAAATTGCCTTGCAAGGAACAATTTTTTAATCGAACAGCAATTTTTTCGAATGAATTACCTGGTATTAATGGAAATTTTGAAGAAAAATTTACCCTAAGTTTAAATTGCGTAAACAAATCTATATCTTGAATGATTTAGAAAAACTAAGATTCGACTGTCAATCTATAAGATTTTAAAATTAAGTGCTTCATCAATTTTTCGAAAAATTGATTGAAAATTTTTTTTAAATTAATAATTGATTAAAATTTTTCTATTTTTTAAGATTTTTTTCTATTTTTATTTTAGAAAAAATTCACAAATAATAGGAGTAAAAGTAATATTTATTTTTATTTTTCAAATTTTTTTTTTCCTCAATTAAACAATGTATCTTATAAAAAAAAATTTTATTAATAATATACAATTTGATGGTGAATTTTAAACTAAAATTTAGAACTTAAAATATTAATAAAAAATCATTATTCAGACAATATAAATAAGAAAGTAATAAATTCATAGATGCTTAGATTTTGAATAGAGAACCAAAAAAGTAACAGTCATTTCTGTTCAAAACGATAGATAAAAATATCTAGCACTATTATGTTATTGTTAAATAATAATAATAAATTCTCTTTGCTTGTTTGCTTAATGATTAATATTTAAATTAAAAAAAAATAATGATCCACATATATTTTTTAAGATCCACAAATTAAGGCAATTAATGGAAGTATTTCAAGATTTTGTGATTTAAAATGAAAATCTGGTTAATTACTTTTAAAATATCTTGTTTATGTTGTTTTTTCTTTTTCATGCATTAAAACAATTTAAAATGATTCATTTATTAAAATTAAAATATCAAAAAAATTAAATAGCTTTAATTCAAGATTTTTTAAAATAATTTTATCAAAATATGTTTTGAAATAGCATAAGAAATTTATGCTTATATTTAGCATTTGTGTCCTTTTGTGTTCTTTCTACGAATCTAACTAACTTTTAAAATTAGTCAAAAATCTAAATTTAAAAAAGGTCTAAAAATGGATTTTATTTCAGAACTGAAACAAAAAAATAATTAAAATGCGTACAAGATTAATAAGAAAAAGACGATGTTTAATTACTCTTCATTTCTAAACACAAGTCCCTAGATAATTAAGCATACAAATTTATATTTAAATAGCTAAACAAATTAAATGGCTAAAATAAAAATAATTTTCAAATTAGAATCATTTAAAGTTAAATTAAATTTTGGACAAGGTGTTTAAAATCGATATGTTAAGGTAATAATTTTGCCTATACAAAGTTTCAACTCGCATTAACTCGATCAATGACTCGATTCGAGAGTTGGAAAAATGTTTATTTAACAACTATTAATTTATAATCCAAGCATACAATTAAATAATCCATATTTACACAAATTTTATAAACACATCATAAATTTTTCGAATAAATCATACTTTGCTTATCTTCAACAAAATCTGCTCCAATAAAACCAACTTAATTATCTGTTTTGGCAATATTTTATATCAAGTGACATGATATTGTTTATTTATCTAAGCATATAATTACATGTGGGCTAAATGCGACGTGCAAGTCGAGCACTTTTCCGAATTTATCTTCCAGTCATTTTAATAAGAATAATGATCTATGAAAAAAGTCAAACAAATAGATAATGATTGATTTTCTTTTTCCTAAAAGGTGCTACTATTAATTATAATGATATGGTCCATTTTGAACAAAACCTAGTCTCAAATTAAATTAATAAAGTACTTTTAATGCGACTTTTTGTGATACCCATCTTTGAAATTTATCTCTAAATCTTTTGAATTAATTTTGCTGCATTCCTTCTAATATCATAATGCTCTAATACCTCAATCCGAGCCAGTCCTTTATCACTTGAAATTAGATTGAATATTACACTGATAAGTTTGGTTTATAAAAAAATTAATTTTTAATTAAATTTTATTTAAAAAAGAAAATTTTCAAATGAATTTGTTCAGACTTGATCTAAATTTGCTTTAATCTGAATGAAAATTTCGAATTTTGAAGCAAAATATTAAGCAGCACCAGGTCCCAAATGCCATGGATATTTTTTTTAAATACTTCATTTATTTGAATTCAGTATTAAATTAATTGTAAAATATAACAAAGTATTGATCAAAAAAGTTAATGTTAATGAGTATAAATGGCATGGATATCAATTTTTAAAATTTTTAGCTCAAGAATCTTTAAAAAAAATAACAAAGCGCAATATTTTGTTTGATGGTTAATTTTCTGGCTTAAGTATAGAGAGCCGATAATTATTTTGAGCATATAGACATAAACCAGTTATCTATACTTAAGCACTCTGTAAAAGTGATATCTGATTTTAAGTGTTTTTGTTTATTTTAAAAGAGTATTTTTTAATTTAATCGTCTGGAATAGTGAGGCTCTTTTATTTTCGGACTCTTTATGATTCCAAGACTCATTTTTCATTCATAAATATCAGTCATTATTTCTAATTAACTTATTAAATACTTATAAACAACTCGTTTAGAAAATCTAATCGCATTTAAATGTACCAAATCTTGAAATATCAAATTTTAATAAATGTGCCAATCTGAAACCCGAAGCCATTATCACTCGAATAAATTATTAGCATTCGACTTGAAAAAAAAATATAAAAATTTGAATTAAATTAGATGTAAACAATTTAAAATTTTAATTTAAGCATTTAAAAATAAATAAATAAACATTAAATGCAAATAAAATAAATTAAAATAGAAAATAAAATAAAATAGAAAGAACGAGTGTTCACCTAACAAAAAAATACCTCTTGATTCAAAAGTCAAACGTATCATATATATATATACTTCAATCGATTTAGAAACGGATGAATAATTGTATTTATTATTAAAAGCAAGATTATTAAGAATATTCATCATTCATTTAATGCTAGACTTGTTTGCTAAATAGTTTACCGCTGCCACTTTTAAAGTGGTCATGATCAATATATTTTCGATAAGTCAAATGCCTTCAACTAAAACTTGAATTAATTCCGACTATTTACTTTTATTCAAAAGTCGTCATTTCTTAGAGCGTCACTTTATTAAGTTTAATTTAAATTTAATTAAAATAAATAGCAAATACAATTTAAATTAGATTCATTTATTTATTTATTTGAATTTGATTATTTCCAACCAAGCCTATTGCACAAAATCACCTTATTTTTCACGAAAAAAGGCCTAGATACAAACAAAAAAAAACAAAAAATTTTAAGCAAATATATCCATTGATAATTAAGTCTTTGAAACAAAATTAATTTGAATAAGCTTTTTATTTCGACAAGAAATTTTTCTTTTTCTCTATTTTAAAAACTTGGTCTTTGGTTTGACTTGAACAACAAAAATTTTGAATTTCGGAAAATTTTTACTAAATTAATTGAAAACTTTAATGATTCAAATGATAATGATCGCTACAACGATAATTTGTTTGAATCGGTTCATCTTTTTCATCTTTTAACAACACGGCTATTTTATGTCTCCAACTTCTCTTGTGGCTATTTGAGCCTCTCGCAATTTATCTTGATAATTTTACAGCAATCTAATATTCGATAGAATACACAAAAAACTTGGACAAGTCAGTGTTCACAGGTGACCGATAGAGACTTATTATTATTATTATTTATTTCAATGAACGCCTTAAAGGCGATGTAAAAAAAAAAAAAATTTAAAAAAAAATGTAATAAATAAGACAAAGTTTAAATGTTTTCTAAAAAATTGAATGAAATATCTAATTTTAATTTGAAATGTTAATTTTTTATTAATTTCAATAATTATTATTCATTTTGTGCTCTATATTTTTTTTTTTTTTTAACAAAATAGAATCTATTTTAATATGATTTGAGGAGTAGTTCTAGGATTTATATAAGCATCATTTCTAACTGCATGTGGTTATGGACAACAGCAAAAAAGAAGACTCGAGTTATCTGAAAATTTATTTTAAATCAATTTTATAAAAATTTCACCAAATAAAATAAATTTGTTTAAATTTTTTTTCTAACATTGATTGACCAAAGAAATTCTTAAAATTAAAATAAAATGCATGTTAAATCTGATTATTCGACTGGTCTATCACAAATCACAAAAATAATTTTCGATTCTTTTTTTTCTTAGTAATTAAAAATTCAAGCTCGAATGAAGACTGAAAGCATAATGATATGTTTCTCAGAGCATCTGGTTTGCTTTAAGCAAAAAAAGGCTCTTTTTGGCATTCATTCTGAGCAAATGTCCAAGCGATCTTGATCCTTTGACTCAATGGTTGGAAATTCGTCATTCCGTATAGTTGGTTGTCCTAGCTTACGACACCCAAGAGCGACGTAAGGTAGGACGACCGGAAATATTTTGAAGGTCAACAATCAATAAGTTCATATCAATTGAAATGCATGTGGTGCGACTGGACTGATATGGGTTTGATTAAAAGCTGAGATTATTCAGTAGTTTATGGTCATCACCAGTCTAAGACTCTAAGGTGTTACTCTAAATATCTTTAAAAAAATCGTCAGTTTGTCTTGTTAACAAACCAGATGGTTCTATAAGATTTTTCGTTGATTACAAACATTTCACATGAAGATTAGAAAAATTTATTAAATTTAATTTTTTTGAATAAAAAAAATACCGAAAAATGAAAATAATTTTGACTAATCCATCAAAAATCTTCAAGATATAGGAATGTTTAGACCTCTTTCATCATAAAAAAGAGGGACACTTGTTTCGACAGGGTAATAATTGCGGTGAAGATGATCAACTCGATGCAGTAGCCTCTGTGTCAGATCGGAGCCGTAGCTCAAAAAGGTGCTTGGAAAAGGAGATGAGCGCCTGGCCATTATTCACTAGGATAGAAAAGGCACAATTATTTCTTTTATTATTAATCAAGATCAATTTTTCAAATTTCAACTAATTTTTGTGTATCTATGTTGAATTTTACGGTGCCCAAAGTTACGTGATCCATCATTATTTCCCATATAGCCAAATGAGCGGTTTGTGTATGCAATCCATGCAAACAGAGAGTCAAAGATGGGCACCGCGCTGAGGCAGAAACTCTTTCAAATATTCAAACCATCATGACAACTAAATTAGCGCAAGCAAAAAAAAAATATTTTAAAATTTTATTTAAACGTATAAAATAAAAAATGCCAAAAATGAACACCTAAAAAGCAAAAAAAAAATTTTTTTTTTAATTAAAAACAATTAGTACAACAGAAAAGAAAATTTCTTATAAATAGCCAAAAAAAATTTACAATCAATCTCGACCGCTTACTAGTCACTGTCAGTCAGTAGTAGTGTGTGCATTTGAGTGAGTGAGTGTGTAGTTTTAATGTTGCCTTTAAATGAGCAGCAACCATTTGCGTCCCGATGACTCTGACATCACACGGAAACCAACAAAAATAAAAAAAACTATTAAATTAAAATAAAAATAGATTAAATTATTAATTCTTTTTGTCTCTTTGTTTTTTTTTCCATTTTGCTTAGTTTAAATAAAAATTAAAAATTAAACGTGTGCTTGATTAGAACAAAGGATTTGGGGGTAAAAAAAAAAAAAGAAAAAAAATTGAAGAAGAAGGAAACGATCCATTTAGATGCTAATAAAACGGCACAGATGATACATAGGATGAATTGACGGATATTAATGGAGAGGCTGACTGATGCTGGTTGAGCGAACTGTTGGTAGAAGACGACGACGACGACGATGACGAAGAAGGCGACGTAGATGAGTGCACCGACTTGGCAGAATGCGCGGGAGTCTGTGGACCGTTTGCATTAGCAGCTGCGGCTGCGGCGGCCGCTGCGGCCAGGTAAAAATTGCCCGAAAAGTACTGCTGGTAATTGTGCGCTTGGTGTTGGCCGTGCAAAAATTTGCTCAGCTCAATGTGGTCACACGGCGCGTTCTTTTTCAGCCTCTTGCCACTACTGGACTTGGCGTGGTCGGTGCTGAGCGCCGAGTCGACCGACTCGTTCAGTGAGTCGGGGTCGTCGTTGTGGTCGTGGTGGTGGTGGTCGTCATGGTCCTCGTGGTCGTCGCTGGGCTCTAGTTGGCGCTCGTCGAGTTGGGAGCGATTGGGCGACGCGCTTTGAGTGGCCGAAGTGGCGGCGGCGGCGTTGGCTGCCGCGTACAAATAGGCGGCCTGCAGAGGGTTGGAAGAGGAGGCGGCGAGTGCGCTCGCGTAGAACGGCAACTTGGCGGCCAGCTTGTACTTTTCGAGCTCGGCCTCCTGCAGCCGCTTTGACTTGGCGCGTCTATTCTGGAACCATATCTTGACCTGGACTTCGGTGAGGCCCAGCGACGACGAGAACTCGGCCCTCTCCGCTATCGACAAGTACTGCTTCTGCTTGAACTTTCTCTCCAGGGCGAGCAGCTGCTGGGTGGTAAAGGGCGTCCTGGGCTTGCGGTTGTTTTTGTGTTTGCGGAGGGTGCACTTGTTGGGGTTGATTGGCGGCAGGTCGCCGGCGCGCGCCGCGTTTATCGTGTTCGAGTCGGGCAGGGTGGTGACGAGGCCGTACGCGGGCCATGTCGCTGCGTGGCCCTTGGACGGCTCGTCCGGCTCCGGCTGCCCGCTCGACGACGACTGGGACGACGAGGCCGTCGGCGACCAGCTGCTTGTCGTGTGCTGCTGGCCCTGCTGAGCGCACACTGTCTGCAACAGGCCCAGTTTCGCGTACGAGCTGTCCATGTAGTGCGCTAGGCTGGCGTTGGTGCGCAGAAAGTCGTACGCGGTGCACGAAGAGTCGTCTGTTTTTTGTTTTTTGCTCAGCGCGCTCTCCTCCTCCGGTGCTGGCTTGTTCTTGGCGCTGCCGCTCGACGATATCAAAAAGTCAACCGAGAAGTTTGTCTTTTGGGTGCTGCGCGTGTCCATCCTCACTGTCGTTTGTTTGTCTTTATTGTTGCTGTTGTTGCTGTTGTTGTTGTCGTTGCTTTTTTTTTATATATATATATATTTTTGTATTTCTAAATAAAGAGAGAGTTTAGTTATTAATTGGTTTATTTAATGAGTGTGTTTAATGTGGTCTAATCAAATTATTTGTTTGATGCCACAATGCTGTTGGTTCTGAATGATGATGATGACAAACAAAGTATTTAAAATTTTTTATTTTTTTTTTTACTACTAGTTTGACGAATATTTATATGAGAGGATTTTTTATTTTTTACTTTTTCTAATTCTTTTTTTATTACTTTCTCCATCATCTAAATTTAAACTCGAACAAAAAAAGAGAGAAAAGAAAGAGGAGAAAAGAGGAGAAGAGTGGCTAAGTATTATTGGAGGGAGGCAGGCACAATAATTTGAAAATAAGAGCTAATTTACACCAATTAGGAATGGGCTGGATTAGAAGCCAATCGTAGCCGGTCTGCATGCCAAGTCTACGAGCCGATTGGCTTCTAAATTCGAAGGCAAAACACTCCAAACAAACAACGAACAAAAAAGCAAAAAAATCAAAATTTTATTAATCAATTAATTAATGCTAATTTATTTTTTTGTTAGCAAAAGAAAGAGCTATTTATTTTATTTTTTTATTTTATTTTATTTTAGTTGCTTCTTCTAATCTAATTAGATGATTTATTAGACGCTGCGAAGCCAAGGTGCTATCGACGACCCATTGCCTTTCTCTCTCTCTCTCTTTTTTTATTACAAACCGGATTCGGATCTAATTAAATTTTCTTCATAATTGCAGCCCCTAAACAACTATAGCCCAACACACACACATATTAATATAGTTGTTTAAATGCAATTAAAATAATAATATATAAAACTAAATTACCCATTACGATCTTGTTTTTGTTGTTGTGTGCCAACAATAACAACAAAATAAAATTTTGCATTCAAATGTCTACTAGATTAAATGATTTTTAAAGAATTGCGTCAACTCATAAAAAAAAAGAAAAAAAAAAAGTTGTCAATAATACTCTAATAGCTTTAAGCTTGGCTAGCTCAAGAAGCTGATTGTGTGCCATTATTGATAAATTCCTTTAGAGAAAAAAAAAAAAACTGCACTTGTTTATTCTAGTGCAAATGCTTGGCCTACCACGTCACAACTAAGTCTTTGTTCTTCGGATCCGATCACTAGGTAACAGTGCCGAGTTTACACCGAACCCTCGAGTTATTTACCCGCCCGAACACAACACATACACACAATGCTCACAATCCAGAGATTCTGAATTGTGAAGTATTCTCTAGTGCTGGGCGAGAGTGCCAACTTGATAGGCCAGAAGCCTTTGAAATCATTCGGCGCCAAATTTCAAAGTTAACTCGATGAGCTCTGGCTTGTTGTGCAATCTTTGTTGCCAAATTTACAAACAAGCGCTTGGATCACAGCTGCACAACACAGCTAAACAGTTTTCAACTTTCCTGCTCAACAATACAAGACAGGTCTATTGGGCATTGTTCGCGAGAATGGCAATGCTCTAGGCTGCAAATGAGACGTAAGTGTGTGAAATTGCTAGCCAGCATATAACTATAAGTATATTACTAGTTACAAAAAAAATCAAAAACTCAACATAAAAGACGGGATCTCAATTTGTCTATCTTAGGTTTGGATCACGATAAAACGGCATATCGTTCACACATTATACAGCAACTCCTTTGTGTATAATTAATTAACGAGGGTTTAGCCTCATCATAATAGCTTGTTTAAATCAAGTTTATCAATTTTTTTTTCTAAAAACATTAACTGTATCTGAATTAATAACAACTTTATCAAGTCGATTCTAAACATTGACCACTCTGCTGCTGAATAAATTAGACCTTTGCTCACAGTTCTTTACCAATTGTCTTTCTAACGTAAAATAATGACGTCCAGGGGTCGGACGAATCTTATTTTCTGGACTGTTCTTGAAGACTAGTTGTACATGCCAGTTTATCTTGTCGTGTCTTTTGATAATTTTAAACATCTCAATCAGATCCCCTCTTATTCTTCTGGTCTCTAGACTCGTTAAATCCGATTTATAATTTAAATAAAAAATATTCTTATCTTATGGACAAAAGAAAGGAGCTGGACAAAATAATTTACCAATTTTATATGTGATTAATGTAGTGTCGTGAGAAATGGCATTAAGCCGAAATACAAAATATTAATATCTAATCAAACACGTGTGCATAGCGTCATCTTTATGTATGCAAAGAAATGTCTTATTTCATCAAATGAAATAAGATGTTTGTTTAATGTAATTTTATACATTTATTTTATTTTATATTTTTCTCTCTCTTTTTCCTCTCTCTCTATTATATGTGTTAATCGGCTTACTCTTGGTAAAGAGTGGCCACTTTCTTATATATTTATTTAGACTAATAAATTATTTAAAACGAAACAAGTTCTTTTAATTTGACCCTAACGTATAAACATTTCAATTAATGACTCTTTTCTTGTTAATTGCCAAATTTTATTAAATAGAAGAGACTTGAAGAAAATTTTCCTCTATTGGAGTTTTCTTCCCAAATAAAAAAAGTCTCTCTCCAAGAAGAAAATTCATCAGTCATTTGTCATGTAAAACATCTACCGTCTTTCTTCGAATAAAAGAAAGTTCTGCCATCAAAGTTTTTTTTCGAAAATTTTTACTCTAAAAAATTGAAAAAAAAAATTAATTTTTCCTTTTTTTTTCCTCTATAAGAAACAATTAAAAACATGTTTAAAAAAAAATTCTTCAAAAATTATTCTTTTCTGCAATACGGGAAGAATGTTTAGACCTTTTTCATCATAAAAAAGAGGGACACTGGTTTCGACCAGGTAATAATTGCGGTGAAGATGATCAACTCGATGCAGTAGCCTCTGTGTCAGATCGGAGCCGTAGCTCAAAAAGGTGCTTGGAAAAGGAGATAAGCGCCTGGCCATTATTCACTAGGATAGAAAAAAGACAATTATTATATATTATTATAAATAAATTTTTAACATGACGAATGAGTGGAGAACAGCTTTTTTTGCAAAAACAACTCCAATGAAGCAAATGTTTGATTCAAATACTAGCAAGTTTCTTCTATTTGATGTAAGACGCTTTTTTCTTGTTTAAAGCAGAAGAAGAAAGAATTTATTTCATTTGAGTCACTTTTTAGGAGTGGAAAATTTCGAATAGAAGAAACCCTTTGATGAACAAACATTTTTTTAAATGTGTGAAGAAAAACACCAAGTTTGGTCTGATAAATCTCCTTATTTCATTAATGAATATTTATTCTCTTTCTTAAATGGTATATTCTTATTCTTATTTGAAACTTATTAACTTTACATTTTTATTTTACTTTATTGAAAATTGATTGAGTTTGCATATTTGGACACAATTTTATTGGCTCTGTGCAGATAAAATAAATGATCATCTTTGACGATTGTACAAAGCTAGAGATAGACATAGATGGAAAAGTCTGCAGAGCCAGGCGACTCTAGCCTGTTGACTTTAAAATGAGTTCAAATTTAATTATGAGTCAAGAGGCATCTAATCCCTGACGTGCATAATTTTATTTTCTTAGTAAGAAAAAAATCTGTATCACCTTGCATCATCATCAATCGACTGCAAACAACTTAGGCTTACAGGTGTCCACTTGACGGATTTCTAGTTTAATTCTATTACCCTGTAGCCTTGATAGACCATCTCTCTGAGTTAATCTAATCATTTTTTCGGTATTTTAATTGCTTCAGTTTCAAATTGACTTTAAGAGTTTAACAAGAAGCATGCATGGACACTACTGGATCATTATGTGACTCTAAGCGATTAGACTGATGCAAAGAAGGCATAGTCAAGATTTTTCGATTTCTTATCATCGTTTATTTAAAACTAACAATAAACTCCTCTTTTTCAAGACCACTCTTCTCATTCTCTAGTCTCCTAAATTAACACTTTGTTTTTTTTTTAACTTCATAAATAAATATTTAAAAATAAGATAGTCTTGTTTATTTTAATTCATTTTTCAAAAATTTACACAAAGGACGGAGGCCTGAACAAAGCCCAAAAATGTGAATTACATGAGTCCTTGCTTTAAACAGCATGGAAAACTAAATTAGATAATAAAATACAAAGTGATGGATCACAAAATAAATAGAGCTGATCTAAATTTGAAAATTTATGAATAGATAACATCAATTGTATTAGTTTTCCGGCATAATTTTCTAAAATAAATTGGCTTATTAACTTGTAGCGCCTCATATATTTTAGATCATGAAGTGATCGAGAGAACTGCAACAATATAGTTTGGTCAAGAATGAAAATAATTTGGCATTCATAGTCACAAACTCTAATAAAGCTAAAATAGCGTTTAGATTTCCATCAAAAGTCCATCAAGAGTATTGCAATTTGTAGACATTGTTTGAATAAGAAATAAACTCTATTTTACAAGCAACGACACTTTTGCTTGACTAAATTTAGCAACAGTTCAAATTTAAAGGCTCAGAGATGGTCTAATGTTTTTTACAAAAAAAGAATTTGGGGGAAATCCCCGGCCATGTTGTGATGAACATAGGCCTCCCTTTTAGTAAAATTAAATTTTAAAAAATTAAAAACTGTTTGCAAAAACAAAGACAATTTCTATCATATCTTAAAAAGGTTAGAGACATTTTTGAAATCAAATTTAGATTTTAAAACAAAAAAAATATTGTTTCTAATCGATCTATTCACTTTAATTATTCCTAAAAAAATAAAATTATATTCTTAATTACCATCTGAAATTATTTCAATGCATAGTATAAACTATGACTGCATTCATAATAACAATTATTTGCCAGTGTACCTTTCAATAGATGCAGTTGAACTATAAGACTAGCCTCTTTTATTTTTTTATACAAGTACTTTCTTATTTTAATTTAATCAAAGCCACACTTTACATGATACAGTTGAAGTAATCTTAAAAGAAAAAAATCATCTACTGGACCAAAGATTTTCAATGCACCAGAAGCAAAAAAAAAGTCCTTTTAAAAGACTGATTAAAGCTACTTTAGACTTCCAAAGTCTCCCACATTCTCAAGCTAATACACAACAATTGCTTACTTGCATCACCTTTATCTAAAATTATTTCAGTGATGTACAGGAAAACCCAAGGTGCTGACAAATTTATTTATTTTAAAAATAATTTATGCGAAGCCTTGGCCGGTTGAAATGAAGACTTGGTCCTTCCTTTCAGCCACATGATTGATTTTTGACACCACACAATGTTAAAAAATAAAAAAAAAATTTGAAAAAAAGTTAAATTAGTTTGAGTTTAGATTTTAAATTTTTCTGTTAATGTTTAAAAAAAAATTTACAAGGTGCTGATAAATCCATCGTTATTAAACCAGAATAAATGAAAACTTCAAATTTCATGCATCTTAATTTTTTACCTTTCTATTGCTAGTTTGTACAGAAGTGTTTGTATTCATTCTGGATAGCCTGAGGAATTCCGCAAAGCGGACCAAATGCCAATTTGTTTTAATTTTAGAATAAAACTGTAAATCGTGGCCCGAAAGAACTAGATTTATATTCACAATTATCTGACTGTAAAAATTATTGGGTTACAATTATTAAGTTTTAAAAAAATGAAAAAAAAATTTCTTTTTTATTTGTCAAATCTTGAACGATCAGCTATAAATATCAAGTTGAAAGGGAATGGCCGCTTTGGTAATTATAGAAAATGAATGCGTAATCTTTGGCTTAAATTTGTAGCTTAGCTTTTGACACTAATGGTCGGAATAATTGGACAACTTGATAAAATGTTTGTCACTTGAATGATGGTCAAAGAATTATGCAAACAAGATCACTATCATTATCTACATGATCTTATTTGACATAAATAGCTATGCCTACATTTTGAAGGAATTCTATTAATTGTAATTTGATTGACGATCTCTAATAGATGATAAACGATTAATTATCATCATTCTTGTTAGCTTGGTCAGCATATTTTTATTACAAATTAGAGGATTGAAAATTTAGAAGCTTAATTATTAGTTTCGCTTGCTATTTTCTAGGCCTAACAAATTCAAAGCTATCTTCTTTTTTTATTGCTAGAGAAAGTCATCGGTCAAATGTATGCCTGGTTGTGCTGATGGCCGCGAGTCATGTGACTCGAGATGCACAAGAGGCCAATGCTAAACTCGGTATCTTAGCGATTGGCAAACTAGCAACTTCTCAGTAATTAATGATCGTGGAACTCTATATGTGCAATTAAATAGTTAGAAAAGTAATTAGGAAATGAGAAGAAAAAAGCAAAAAGTTGTTTTTAATCCATTTCATTTTTGGACTTGGAATTAATGATCAATGTTGGAGCAATTTCTGCCTTGAAATTTGCTACTAATTCATCAATTTAGAAATGAACAAAAAAATTTCGAATCTAATTGCGAAATAGATATTTTATTTGATTTAAACTATAACCATAATAAATCAAATGAGTTGACTTATTGTATGCGCATAGACATTTAAATTTAAAATATCTTTTTTCTTAATTAAATCATCATTTTCATTTAGACAAAAATCTAAAATTTACCTTATTGATATGTTTTTTTTGTTTGCCTAAAACAATTAGGAATTTTAAAAATAATTACGATTAGTTTCAATTAATATCATTTGGAAAATAAGATAAGAAAAATTGGCTCGTACAAAAATGCTTGCTATTTTGTTTGCCAGTCATTTTTTGTTTTATGTTTCTATCGCTGGCAAAAATATACTAAAATATTTAATTGATTTTATTAATTATACTTTCTTAAAATTTGTTTAATTTAGAAAACAACAAAAAAAAAGAGATTTTAAGATTTTTGTTCAAGAGTCAATTATTCTATTAAATCAATCATTCGTGCAAATTTCAAAAACTGGTCAAAATTATTTAAGTAGTAGCATTTTTTTATTTTGTTTTTTCAATAGAGTTAACTATGCTCAAAGCATGAGACAAATTGATTAAATTTTATTTTAAATTTTAGAAAAACATGGTCGGCTTTTTGCTGGCATGGTTAATGCATTAGACATTGATCTAAAGCTCATTTATCATCATTTAAATTCTAATAAATGCTTTAAATTGAATTTTAGTTTTTGGTCTTAATTCAAGCTTTTAAAAGTGCACTCACAAAATTGATTTTAATCTCAATTAATTGGAATTAAATAACTTGATCATTGATAAATACCAGATATTTCTAATCTTCATAACAATTCTGATTTGTTTACACGCCGATACGGAAGAGAAGAATTTTCAAAAGCTTTCAATTTCGTAATCGTGCAGATGGTGCCGATAGAGCTGGGATTTTTTTAAAATCCTACTAGTGTTGTTAATAAATAGCATTTGAATTTTTTTTCTTATTCACTCCTTGTGGAGCATAGGGACATCATAAGAACTAAGGAAGAAGCTCAAGGGAGTTGTAATAACATCCCGATGGCCGATACAATGCCAGTCAAGGCGCTTGAAACTGAAAACCTAAAAGGAGGTTGCAAGCAGAAAAGTGATATTTGCTGTGAAACACAGATGTTGAGTCGGACCCTGAAATATCAGAACCATGTCCGAAACATCAAGATGCGCTCAAGCCGCACTGGTCATGGATAAATACGGTTTAGGAGTGCTAGATATATGTGAAAGTCGAAGGACTGGGCCAGGCCAAATAAACAACAGCACTTGGACCTCCCTGTATTCTGGATGTGAAAACACAAGCATTTGAATTTACTTTTGAATAATTAAATTAATCTTTAATATTGAGTTTAAACTTAAGCCCAGATATATTTGAATGAAATTCAAATTTTGATTATAATTAAATTCATTTTTGAATCTTAAAATATAAATAAATTAAGCTTTTTCGGAAAATTCAATCAATAATTCAAATTTTTTGATATTTCAAAATAAATGTGATCATTTAACAATCATCACATTTCTGTGATAAAAAGAGACAAAAATAATTAAAATGGAAAATTTTCTTGGTGATCAAGAATTTTTGAATTTTTAAATTGCAAATTTTGATGGGAATTTAATTTCTATTTCAAAAAATTTATACTTTTTTTTAAAATCAAATACAAATTAATATTTAAAAATTTCACATATAGAAAAAATTATTTGGTAATCAGAAAATAAATTTAGTGATAATTTTAATTTAAATATTAATTGAGTAAATTCTGTTTCGATTTTTTGTTTATAAAATAGCTTTTTAAATTACATAAATCGTTAAGAATAATATAATTCTTTTTTAAAACTCATTTTTTAAATTCAAATTAAATTTAAAATTATTTAAGCTTAAATTGTAATTAAATAAAATTTTTGCTCAAATTGTCAACATTACTTCATTAAATCGTGCTCATCATTTATTTTTTTGTGATAATGGTTCAATTTTAACTAATGTCAGTAGAATTTTTAATTAATGATATTGACTAGAAAATTCTAATTTCTTTATTTGGTTATTAATTGATAGAAAATAAAATCAATTCAGATTTTTAGAAGTTGAATTTTATCAAGATTTGACATATTTAAACAATTTTAAATGTACATTCTTTTTAAATAAACAAATCATACGTCAAATAATAAAAAATAGTTTCACTAAAATTTGCTTATTGTTTTAAATGGTTAAAAATGAAAATTTATTCTACTTTCTTCTACTCAAAAAACTAATCGTGCTATAACAAAGCACCGTAATTTAAAATATATGGCAAGGTAAATACCTAGGTAGGTTTATGAAAATAAAAATGCTATTTTTTTATTCTAAAAATTGAAACTGATTGAAATAGAGCGGATTAAGATAAATTGTTTAATGCTTAAATTAAACAAAGTAATTAAAGTGAAAGTTATTTAAAAAGTAAAATTAAAAGCAAAGAGTTTTAGACTAATTTAATATTTGAATAAAACACTCGTTGTAAATTATGTAGTATAATTTTTCTTAAAGATCATTACTTGATTAATATTAATTGAAATTTAAGAAATGTCATCAAGTATTTGAGTCAAGTGTAAAAATGAAGAAAAAAGCATCTTTACCAGATAAATGGACAAAATCAGAATTAAAACAATCAATCTATCGAGCAATTAATATTTTTTTAATATAATTTATTTAAAGAGCGATTTTTTAAAAAAATTTCTTCTTTTTGTCTTTCCATAAAGGTTAATAAAGAAGGGTACTTATCTCCTTTTCAGTACTTTTTAAGTGACTGTTCGATCTGACACAGACGCCGAAATCGGTTTCCCTTTTTTTTTTAATAAAACTGGTTTAAACTATAAAAAGATTCACTTAAAAAAAATAATTGATTATTTATATGTGCCGAATTAAAATATTAAAATTTTACAAGAAAATTAAAATAAAAATTAATGTAATTAATGTTTAAAATTAATGTAAAATTAATGTAAGTAATTAATGTTAATAAAAATTAATGTAAGTAAATAAATAGATTTAATTACTAAATCAACAAGTTTAAAGAGCTTTATTTTATTTTAAACTGAAAATCATTTAAAGGTAAATTTATTTTTAATTCTATTTTGAATATAAATAAAAGAGATACAGGGATAACCATAAAAATAAATTCTTAAAAAGGTGTAATTTAAACTAGAAAATTTATTATTTAACACCAGTTCTGGATGGATCTTATCCTACTATTCAAGTGATAAAATTAATATTTAGACCTTAAGATTGAATACATAGACATTGAGAAAAAAACTGAATGGTTCCTACAAGTTCTTTCTAGTTCTTATATTAAATAAAAAAATATTTGAAAATATTTACTCTTTTAAAGATAAAATTTACAGAAGTCAAAAACGTATTTTTTAACAAAATTTTATGAAAAAATGCAAAATTTGAGATTTTTTTAGCATTTTTGGATTTTACATAATTAAATGTGAAATTGGTAATTTTACTTCTATTTAATTAAAATTTAGTTAATTTACCATTTTTTACAATTCTCGTTAATTGGTAAATTTACGTATTTTTGCGTAAAATTACGTAAATTTACCATGGATCCTATTAAAAAATCATTACTGTAACTTAATTATCTTTCATATATTAAAGCTGAAAAATCTATCTAAATATTTAAAAGATAATAATTCTAAAAGAAAAATGGGTCTATGGTAAAATGGGAAAATCCTCGAGTTTGCTTTAATAAGAGGTTGGATAAAAAATAAAAGATATGAAAGAGTGTAAAGAACCAAAGCGCTTCTGTATTAGTCTTAAAACTGCAAAATATAGAACCCAAAATAACAAAAAGAACAAAAAAGATTTATTCAAAGTAAAATTAAAAAGAACCAAAGATTCTTAGTTATCAGGAAAGTCTAAATTTAAAGAGCCACCAAGGACCAGAAGGAATCAAAAAATGTTCTTTTAATTTACCTAAAAACAACTAAGGATATTTTATATTTTATAAGATTAGATTGTTAAAATAGAATCAAACTGAACTTTGTTAACTTTTTAAAGAGCACCATTAAGAACTAGTAAGTTCATTGTCAATAAGTAAAAAAATTGTTAGTTTATTATTTGGCCGAAGATTAAATAAACATAAAAAAGTGTTAATAACACAATATTTGAGTACGCTATGTTTGAGACTCAGATGCTAAACAAATAAAATTTCGAAAGAGATTTAGGCATTTTTATTCAGAGCGACTTAAAATGGGACGTCCAGGTAAGAAGATCAACTGCTAAAGCAGATTGTATTCTTGGAATGATAAGAAAGTCATTCAAATACCCTACGTCTGTTCGGTTGTCAGGCCTCAATTGGAGTATGCAATTGCATCATGGTGTTCATTTTATGAAAAAGATTTGAATGAACTTGAAAAAGTTCAACGGAGAGCGACTAAGTTAATCCATCAAAGCGTTTATTGAAACTCGGTTTAACTGATCTTAGAATGTGATCTTTTTCAAATGTTTAAGATTGTAAACAATATGGAAAGAGTTAATTTTGAAAACGGGATCGATTTTAGCCAAAACAAAATACCTGATACCAGAAGATGCGACTTGAGAAAGAATAGCAAGAACCTAATCCGGGAATGTGAAAAAAAATGTCTTCCAAGATATAACTTTTTTACTAATAGAGTTGTGAATGAGTGGAACAAATTGGCAGAAGAAATAACGAATGCTATAGCTTAGTAAAGCTTCGCTTGGAGAACCCCCAAGTTGCAGTTAATTTACTACTCCTATAAGTAAATAATAAAATACTACATATAAAAAAATATTCAAGTTAACTAAAAGAGTGAAAAAAAAAATAAATACTAAAATAAAATTTCAAAAAAGATTGTTAAATTTAAACAATTAAATTTATTGATTAAAAAAATCTTGTAGAGTTAAAAATCTCATAAGACCACATAAAAATTCATGAAAAAGATAAAAATATACAATTTTTTTTGTATTCAGATTTAATAAACATGTAATATAATGTGTGAAAAAATTGAATGGATATTTATGACTCCTATTGACTCTTAATATTTTTTTAAACATATCTTCAAAGCAACGTCGAATCACAAAAATATTTATAAGAAGATAAATATATATTCCATTATTATAAATTATAATATTAGAGTTAAGATTCTCGATAGAAAAAGCTGTAAGAGAAAAATTTTATAAATATATGTTCATCTTCAGGATCGTTGACTAGACCGGAATGCATCGTATCCGTTCTTGAACTTGTTGACGGAGTCGGCGTCTTTCACTGTAACTGGCAGGGTGTTCCACTCGTTGACTATCCTATTGGTAAATGTGATTGCCCGTTGTAGACATTTGGTGGAGGCCTGGCCGGATAGTCTTCTTGCATGACCTCTAATACCTCTGGCGGGTCCGGGTTGGGATAGTAAACTTGCGGGAACCGGGGGATTCACCCAGCTCACTTCGTTGATGCCTTTGGTGAGTTTGAACATCTGGTCTCCACGAACACGGCGCTCATTAAGAAGAGTTAGTCTAAGGACGGTTAGACGGTCTTCGTAGCGCCAGTTTCTAATGCGGGGCACCAGTCTGGTGGCCCTTCTCTGCACCTGCTCGAGCATCTTTGCGTCTTTCTTGCTAGGGGGGGGGGGGGGCAGACAACAACGGCATATGCCAGGTGGGGTCTTACGTAGGCACATTAGAGGGTCCAATATCTAAATGGTCTCTACAACTGGCCGAGAATTCATGTAGCTCTGTTCACCTGATTTTTAATGTGAATAGAAAATTTCAAGTTACGTGAAAACGTGACTCCCAGATCCTTTTCTGTGTCGACGAAAGCTAGTGCGCTCCTGTACTCGTCTTCCCCATCAGTAGATCGGATTGGGCGTAGATGTTCCTGACGGACCTACTGAATTCCATCGCCTTGCATTTGCTCACGTTGAAGAGCATACGCCACGTGTTTGACCACTTGGAAAGTGCGTCGAGGTCATGTTGCAGTGTGGGTAATCTATGTTGGCCTAATCTATGTTCTTATTATTTTTTCTTTCTTTCTTAAACCGTGTCAAGCTTTAAAATCCAGGAATTGTCATTTCCAATTATAATTTATCTTTTTAAATTTTCTATTAAATTTAAAATATAAAGATTTTTGAATTAATTATATTTTACTTGCAATTTTCAGTTTTTTTTTCCATTTTAATTTTATATTTGAAAGAGTTTTAACTCGATACAGATTAACTCATAAATAAAAATAAAAAATTAATAATATTTTTGTTTCGAAATGACATTCTTTTGATTTTTTCATACAGTAATCAAACCTAAGACATTCTGCTTTCATGACTGGCAATAATAAAAAAATTTAATTGTAAATTATATTATAAAAATGGAATTATTAAGTGTATTTAATGTTGTAATTGAACCTATCAATGCTTTAACATTTAAAACATTTTATTTTTTTAATTTCAATTTCTTTAATTTTAATTTTAAATTCAATTAATTTTATTTTAATCTGAAGGGCCATTATTGGACAGATTATAAAATTTAATGAAAAAAATAATAATAAAAAGTTTTTAAAATGTCTAAATAAGTTTTAGTAAGTATTTGAAAAAATTATTTTTTTTGTTATTTTAGTTGATTTGTTGTATTTTAAAAAATAAAAGAATTTTTAATTTTATATATTTTTTAATCCTTAAGAATAAAATTTAGGTACTTTGTCTAAAATTAGTTTTTTTTTTTAAGAAAAAATGTCAATTAGTAAAAAAGGATACGGGGCAATTAGAAAACAAAAAAACTCAGCAGTTTCATCCATATTTTTTTTGGCATATTCTAATAGAACTCAATGCGCTGATTAATATTAAATGTGAAATTTTGCTAATTTCTTAATTTTTTCATATTGTAAGGCTACTCAAAGTTTGAACCTAATATAGGATATTTAAATTAGGATATTTTCTAATATGTGGAATTTTTGTTTTAGGGTAGAAAATTTCCTAAAAATAATTTTTTTTTTCTAAAAAAAATGTTCCTGGCATAAAATTCTCTCAGAATTTCGAAAATGCTATCAGTTTTTTTAAATCACTTTTTCTTTCATCAAAAATTAAGAAAAATCCAAAAATATTTTATATAATTTCAAAAATTTATTGAATTGTAAAATCCGATAAAAATAGCAAAAAAATGAAAAATTTGAATTTAGACAATTGTGATTTTAAAATATGTCTTAACACTAAATGGACTGCTAGCCTTCTTTTACCAGCCTCTCCATCATCTTACAGGGGACATGAGTGAGAGATATCTGTCTAAATCTGGATTGTTCAGTTTTTTCACTTTTTTTTTGAAGAGCGGACATAATTTTTGCTTCATTCCGCAATGCTATATCTAGCCTTGCCATGGTTTGGCTGCTAATACGCGGTAAGTATAAAATAAACGCCTTCATTAGGTCAAATACTAAATGGACTGCTAGCCTTCTTTTACCAGCCTCTCCATCATCTTACAGGGGACATGAGTGAGAGATATCTGTCTAAATCTGGATTGTTCAGTTTTTTCCCTTTTTTTTTGAAGAGCGGACATAATTTTTGCTTCATTCCGCAATGCTATATCTAGCCTTGCCATGGTAGCTCTCTGATTTTAAAATATGTCTTAAAAAGATTAAGTTAATAGGAAAAAATTTATCAAAATTTGAATATTTTTTTTAACAGTAAAATTTTTTGCTATGATTTATCATTATTTATTTATTTGTACGGAGCTAAACCTTTTTCCGACCAAAACATATAAAAAAATAAAGTTAAATAAAATAAAATGAAGTCAAAACAATCAAAAAGATAATGAAAAATAAATTATAATATAAGTAAAAATTAAAAAAAAATAAAAGATTAATTCAAATAGAAACTGACAGGTTAAAAGTGTTTAAATTTTTGAGATTTCATAAGAAGAAAAAAGTTTAGGTAATAATTGCACAATGGAATCGGATTCTTGATACATCTTGATTCGAATCCGGCTTAATTTTTTTCTTCCCTCAGTTTGTCAACTAATGGAACGAATGACCCAGTCCTGCCTTAACATATCTTTTATTTAATTAAAAAAGTCGATTCGAAACTGTAATTTTTTTAAGTTAACAGCGTTCTTTGCTTAGTCTAGCAGTTAATTCCAAGATGGGATGCCTGTATTAACGAATAAAGTATTTCTTGGCGGACAGTTCCTCACAAATTGCCTGCAAAACTTGTGTTTGGTGCCAGCAATAGAATCAGATGGTCCCTCTTCCATACTGTTTGGGATTCTTTTCAAAAAGAAAAAAGAAAGTAATAAGTGACACTATTTATGTTTTTCTTGCATTTGAAGAATTCTTTCATGTCGAATCGATTAAATCCTTTTTCAAAACTTAGCGGATTTTAAAATTGGAGTCTTTCTTCGTAACTTTTGTATCTCGGTCTGCGAACGCTTTTGGTAGCTCTTCGTTACACTTTTTCCTTTAAGTTTTTTTATGTCCTGTTCCTGTTTCTTGTGTGGTCTCCACGCTGGGGCTGATTATTCTATTAATTTTTTTATGTGGCTTTTACAGGTGGCGTTAAACATTTTTGTGTCCCATCTAGTGAAAGCCTTTTTGAATTAAAATTTTCGTTTTCGGTTCCGAATGTGTACCTGGAGATACAGAGGACATGAGTGTTACCTAGACACATCACCTTACACTTCCCGAAATTGAAACTCAAAAAATGTCCATGCCTCAGACCACTTAAGTAGCTCAATTTAGTCGAACTGGAGTTCGTCTTGATTATGTAAGCTTCTTATGATGATGGTCATTAGTTAGCTTTCGTCCGCTGATAGCTTATACATATGGTTCAGACCGTCGACTGAAAGTCGTTAATGAAGATTATGAATAGCAGTGATTCCATGACAAAGCCCTAAGGAATTCCACTTAACTCTACCCTAGATTTTGAGGCTGAGTCCCCGACATTAACTCTTTGTTTTATTTTGCTCAGAAACACCCTTAGCCAGTTGATTAACTTTCCTTGAAAACCATTACTACGGAGTTTGGCTGCTAATACGCGGTAAGTATAAAATAAACGCCTTCATTAGGTCAAATACTAAATGGACTGCTAGCCTTCTTTTACCAGCCTCTCCATCATCTTACAGGGGACATGAGTGAGAGATATCTGTCTAAATCTGGATTGTTCAGTTTTTTCACTTTTTTTTTGAAGAGCGGACATAATTTTTGCTTCATTCCGCAATGCTATATCTAGCCTTGCCATGGTAGCTCTCTGATTTTAAAATATGTCTTAAAAAGATTAAGTTAATAGGAAAAAATTAATTATTTTTGTTTCAAAAAGATATCCAATTTGTTTTTGAATTCATTTTTAGATTTTGAATTTACAACCTCTATCGGTAACTCGTTCGACGCATTCACCACTCTATTTGTTAGAAAGTTCTCTCTCACTTTGATCCTTGACATTTGCTTGGTCAATCTTTTGTGATGTCCTCGGATTCAATGAGTTATTTCCTTTTTTTTCTTTATTTGGTTCTAAAATTCAAAGCATCATTTCAGAATCAATTTATGGAATAAATTTTGTTTTTGAAATATATAATTTTCCAAAACGGTAGCACTTTTTTAAGTAGTGCTGTAAAAAAAAAGTTTACAACATTAAATCTCTTTAAAAGAATTCCATGAGTTAACGTGTGTTAAAATGTTTTGTTCTAGTCCTGAACAATGCAGGATTTCTATAGCTTCCAAAACTGTAAACATAACTATGATACCAAAAAATCATCCCAAAAACAAGATCCATTTAATTAAATAACATTTATTTTGTCAAGTTGTCTTGGAAAAGTGCTTGAACGCATAATCTATCTTAAATTATACTTTTTTTAGGGTACATTACTCTTTCCTGATTAAGACACAGACCAATTGACTTTTTTTGTTGAATCTCTTAAAATAAAAAATAACAATGCATTGTTTTTGATATTTGATATAAAGCGTTTGATAGAGTTTGGCATAACGGTCTTGTGTATTAGCTTATTTAGAATGAATCTACCACACTACTTAATTCACTATCTAGGATCTTTTTCTACTCTAGGAAATCTAAAGTAATCTTAAATGGTCCTTTTCCTGAATAAAAATGCCTGGCGAGAACAGAATTCCCCAGAGTACTAAATGAGTGCGCTCAGAGCTTTGTCGAGCATTTATCTTTAATATTTAATCAATATTTTATCACAGGCATTGTCCCAGACAAATGGCTACCATAGCAAGGCTAGATATAGCATTGCTCCGCAGTTAGTCTGCTGTAGCTTTTTATTATTATTATTATTATTATTAAATTTAAAAATGTTTCTGTAAATCAGCTAATACATAAAAATATTAATTTTTCAAAAATTTAATAAAAAAATTTTAAATCCTTTTCCATTTTTAAGACTTTAATTAGAAAAGTTTTTAGTTTCTTCATTTTCTTTTTTCAAAAAACATAACAAGTTGTTAAAGTTAAGACAAAATTATTCGCTTTACCAAAATTAAATTAACTTTTTAAAGTTCAAGGAAAGTGACCGATTTAATTCGAATTCTAAAAGTTCAATTTTAAATCAAAATTTTAATCAAATAATCTCACAGACCATTTACTTATTAAAAAAAAGGATGACTACTTTTATTGAAGCGCTTTTACCTTCTGTGCATGACACCCTGAGTTTGCGCGAAGCTCTAAGCAAATTAGCCCGTAAGACTTTATTTTTGACCATTTTAAAAAAGAAGAGTTTAATAAATTCAATCAACAGAATGTGAGAGAAGCATCAAAGCTCAAGGTGTTTGCAGTATTATAGAAAATTTTAACATCATTTACAGTTGCCTTTAGTAATTTTTTTTTATAAATAAAAAAATCGAATAAATTTAATTCATAGTAATGTGACTCAATTAAAAACCGAAATACTTGACGAAATAATGAACATTCTGATCCGTGGACTTCAACTGCTTGAGAGTGATATGAAAAAAATTTTAGCTGACAAATTTTCATCCGAGACCCGAATCAGTTATTTGAAGAGTCTCAAAATATTAATCTATTTGACAGTTGAATTTTCAAATTATCTTGAAAAAAAATTTCTCTCCTCAAAAGAAAACGAACTTCTAACTCAAACCAATAAAGTAAATTTTAAATTTAACCTTTTTTTTATAATATTTATTTAAAAGAAAACCAACAAAAAAACTGCTTCCAAAAAAACAAATCTTGATCTTTCCATAAACGAATCTGCATCTCATTTTGACTGGAATGACATTAAAGAAAAATTTCTCGCATGCTTGGTCAAAATAGTTGACCTAAACATACAAAAATTTTGGGAGCCACCAATTGTCGAAGAACAATTTGTCACGTAAATATCTTTTAAAAAATTAAATTTTTAATATTTGTGCCAAATACCACACAAACTTAGAAATAATAAAGAAAAACTATTTGATTGTCACATAAAATTAAAGATAATATCTTCGACAATTTTTTTTAAAACTTCATGAGAAAACGAAAAAACTTTAATTCTATTGAATTTTTTTAAATAAAATTCACGCCAATTTTAGTTATTTTTCCTAATAAAATATATTCGATTTACCAAGAAGAAGTTGTAAATCAAGCTTTATTAGAGAGAGTTTTTTTAAACTGCTTTTAGATTAGTTTCAACATTCCTTGAATTTCAAATATGTTTTTTGTTAAAATTTATTTCAATTGTGTAAAAGAATAAAAAAAAAAAAATATAATTCTCAAAAAACACAAAATGTGCTGAATTTCTTGGCCATTAATTAAGAGAATCTTTTTTTAAAAAAAATCGTCTAAATTCAAGAATTTTGCTATTAAGTTATTTAAAATTTTGATTAATTGGAATCCTTGTCCAAAAAGAAAAACTTAAAAATTTATTTTTTAGATTCTGACGAAATTCTCCATCTATATTTATAAGTATCTTTTAACAGACGGTTCTTATCTTCACCATCACAAATATTACTCAGTAAAAAATGGTTCTTTTTTTTCAATGAAAATGGTTTAAAATATATTTTATTTAAAAAAATTCTTCACTGAATAAAGATTCAATTTTATTTATTTATTTGTTTATTTATCTGTATCGAGTTAAAGCTACTTAAGATTTTAAATTAAAATTAAAATTCATTTAAAAATTTAAAAAAATTTTTATTTTTAAATTATTATTAGCTTAGTTCCAACCTTATTTGAATTTTGAATTTGTATTTTGTTAAAATTTATTTAAATTTCGTAAAATAAAAATTAATAATTAATGCAATAAAATTTAATAATTTTTTATTTTACTGCGGCGATGTGAAATTCGGTTCAATTTGAACAAATATATTAATGATAAATTAAAAATAACATTTTTTTGTAGCTAAAATAAATCTTAAATGTCCCCTCAGACTCTTGTTTATTTTGAGATGAATTTTATCTTTTATTTTTAATTTACTAAAATAAATTTTGTTCAAATTGTACTGAATTTTTATGCCATTTTTATTAAAAATCTATTATAAAATAAAATCTTCCAAATTTTTTTATTGTCAAAATTTTACTAGTTAAATCATTCAAAATATTTGAAATTTTGAAAAGTTAGAATCTTAGTTGAAAGGGAAAAAACAAAATATTTAATATTTAAGGCTGAGTTAATTCAATACAAAGCAATTCTCCCATCTTTTCGTTAAGAATAATTAAGGTTGATTCTTCATATTTTCCAGTCCTTTTTAAGAGACATTTCCGATCTGATTAGTTCTTTATTATTCAGTAAAAGATGGTTCTTTTTCGGTAAATGTTAATTGTTAATAAAATTAAAATAGATAAATTTTAATAAAGAACTAATTTAATCGTAAATTATATATTTTTTCTCAGAACAAAGAGAATGATAAGATCCGTCTTGAGCTGGCTTTAAACAAATTTTTTTAATTTCAAGCTTAAATTTTTATAAGATTTTTTTCTATACATTCTGGATCTCTTTTTAATTACTTTACTTTTAAAACGAAATTAAAAGTTAGTATAAATCTATTTTAAAAATATTTAAAAATTTTAAAAATTTTAGCTCTTTGACCAACTTATGCTACAAATTAATGGAAACATGTCAGAGCAATTCAATAAGACCAAATCAGCGTAAAGTAATTAAAGATCATTTGTGTCACATTTTAGCCATAATGATCAAAAAATACAACCACTCGTACAGTGCTTGTGTAATGATAGTTCAGACCCTTCCCCATTACGAGCACTTTAGTTCGGTTTACGCAGACTTGATTCAGACATGCGTAATCCAACAAGGCTATGAGTCTATACTGCCTGATATTTTGCGAGAATTTAGCCACGCTAATTTGTCCGCTGCAACAGGCAACAAAGAAAATCCGAATCTTAAATTTTATTCTCAATTTTTAATAGAATTAGCGGACAGATTAGCCTCCCAATTTTTGCCATATTTGAGCTTGGTCCAAGAATTCCAGGACGAAGAGTCCTATTTAATGAGAAACTCAGTTTTCTACATCTATGGTGAATTATTGATCAGAGTACTGAATAAAGACAACATGTCTGATTTAAAGTCTAAACAAACCAGGGACGAGTTGCTTGACCATTTGATGGATCATATCCATGACACGAATGCAGTGGTCAGGTCCAAAACACTGCAAATTTGGCGTCGTCTGTCCGAGGAAAATTGTATCCCATTGCATTACATAAACGAGCTGATGAGTCGGTGTGTTGGCAGGATGGAAGATGTTGCGTCCAGTGTGAGAAAAAGTGCATTCCAATTGTTGTGTGATTTGATCAGAAAAAACCCGTTTGGAATCAAGAGTGTCGAAATGAGTCTGGATCAGATAAACAGTGAGTTGACCAGAGAAGAGCAAGTGCTTAATGAATTGAATAAAGAAAGTGACAAGCTAATTGAAGAGTTGAACAAGCTAGTTCAGCCAAAAGATGATCAAAATGATGATCAAAATGAAGAGTCGATGAATGAGGATCAGAACGATTTGGAACTTCAGGATCAGAAAGAAAAGCATGACCAAATGACTCTAATACAAAAGAGTAAAGTTAATTATTTGAAAGATATGCTTGGTTTTGTGAATCAAATTGAGACTGCTATTCCCAAATTGTCCAAATTGTTGTTCAGCAAGACCCAGACTGACGTTTTAGAAGTCATTAGTTTTTTTGTGACCTGCTATGAGCATGGCTTTACGGATATGCTGTTTGGTATTAGAAAAATGTTGGCTCTAGTGCTAAATTCGGAAAAAACAGTCAAAGATGCGGTGATAAATGCGTACAAACGATTGTATCTCAAATCAGACTCAAGGCAGCAGCCGATTAAAGTAGCCAAACAATTACTCAAGCTTACTCAGGACCTTACAATTTGTGAACGAGGCGCATTGGAAGAACTTATTGGCGAATTTGTAATCAATGGTGAACTTGAAGGTAATTGATCTTGTTTAATTAAGAAAAAAATTTAGTCCTGGAAAATTTTTTATTTATTTATTTTTGTTTATTTGTTTTATATGATCCGAGCCAGAGTTCCTTCAGATAAAAAAAATTAAAAATCAAGATAAAATAAATATAAATGTAAAGTAAAAATAAGTAAAACAATTTGTTTTTATTTCAAATTTTTTTTGTAATATTTACCTGTGTTTTTGAATTTTATAATCAAACCTTCTAGTTTTTAAATAAAACAAATTAGAATTTTATTAAGATTTAAAAAAATTAAAATTTGAAAGAAACTAATTGTTTGTAGCCAAAAATTTAATTTAAAATTATAGGTGATGATTGTAAAAAATAAAATTTTTTTATCATTTGAATTGATTAAAATGAATCCACCTCATTACTTAACTAACTGGATTAGATCTTTTCTAGACTCTAGGACATTAAAGGTAAATATGAATGGCCACCTGGGCGAAGAAAACCAAATAACCTCAGGTGTCCCTCAAGGCTCAGTAATTAGTCCTCTTTTGTTTAGTAATTATATTAATGACATCCCCAAAAGAAACAAAACAAATAATGAACACTCTCTGCTTTTCGCAGATGATTTAGTTACATTCTTCATTTATAACAAAAAGGGGAACCTAAAAAATAAGATAAATAAATACACTAAAGAACTAGAACAATGGCTTATTAAATGGAAAATGAAGATATCAGTTGAAAAGTTGTGTTCAGTAATCTTTTCGAAGTACAAAAAAGTATTAAATTTGTTAAATTTTAATATACTGATAGACGAAATTAAAGAACGCTGCAATAAAAGGCTAAATATTTTTAAGATATAGTCAAAAAAAATGGAATCGATCATAATAAATTTATTTTGATCTTTAGTCAGATCAATTTTAGACTATTCTTTTCCTTGCTTAAATTCATTTTCACAATATAATATCAAAAAACTACAAGAAATTCAGAATACAGCAGTCAGATCTATCCTTAAGTTATAAAATGATACTTCCTCCAACATCGTGCATCATGAGGCTTTTAATAAACTTAAATTACTAACAGTCTCGAATCGAATTTTTGAGTTGAGTGAGAGATATGTTGGGACAGGACTGAGTCATTCTATTCCACTGTTTGTCAGACAAGTGGAGGATTACAAAGAAGGTTTCGAATCAAGATATGTTAAATACCCAACTCCATTGTGTAATTATTATCTTAATTTTTGTTCTTTTATTCTTGAAGCTTCAACTATGTTAACAGGTGTCACATGTAACGCCTATTTCAATATACGTCTTTTTAACTTTCTTTACATTTTTTTTAGCTTATTTACTTTATTTTGATTTTTAATTTATTTCATTTTTTAAAAAAATTTATTCTTAGGGAGCTCTAGCTGGGTACAGAAAACAAATAAATAAATAATAAATTGATAATTAAAGTTTATTAGTTCTTTTATCTTATTCCAATTATTTGGAGACAAATTTAATAGTGTTATCAGATTAAAATAATTTTTAAAATGTTCTTCGACTGAAAATTTGATTTTCTTTTTAATTTTCCAAGACCATGTAAAAAAAAATTCTTGATTTTAAGTTGCCAATTTCGGATACCTTTTTTCAGGTTAAATACTTTTAAGGATCAAAATTTATTTTTTTCTCTTTTCTTGTACTGAATTAAAAAAACTCAAATAGTAATAAAATATTCTGCTTCAAAGTAAAAACACTGTGAAAGCGTCTTTCAACGCTTAGCCAAAATTTGGCTTTTGCAGAAGTTGTTAACTGTCATTCCAAACATTTCTTTCCTTGTCAATCAGTGCTTTAAATGAATTCAAGGAACTAGCCATCACTGCTCACCTCCATAATTCGTTCCAGTGGTTTATGACTCTGTTTAGTAGTAGTAGTTTTTACTGTAGCTGGCTAGCAGTGACCTCTTCCTTGGATTTTGGTGACATTGAAATTGTTGCTTTTTTCAACCAATTCCATTCCATGCATGAACTTGTATAATTGAATTAGATCACCTTTTTTTCTTCTTTCCACCAGATTTGGAAATATTTGTCTGAAAATCAAAACGGAAAGGGCTTGTTAAGATCAACTCTCTTTGCAATCGTTTTAAGTGATCTCTCATGTTACCAGCTGGTCCATTTATATGGAGTGACTTGGCAAAATTGATATTTTTATTTCTTTTACGATTTTATACAACTGAATAAGATCGCCTTACTTACGTCTCTGATCTAACGGAATAATTGTTTCAGTCTATCTTCGGAGCTTAATGTTTTTATTTTGTTGACAGATTATAAACTAGCTTCTTGAGAAGTAAGGCGGAAAGGTTCGGTCCAGATATAATTTTCGTAAAATACTATAAATTATAAATGGAAGTCAAATTCTAAAAAAAATAATGTTAAATTTTTTTCTATCTTTTTTTGTAATTTTTTTAATGATTTTTTACCATTATTTTCTCAAAATAAAATTCGAATTTTTCTAAAATTTATGTAAAAAATGGTGTTGAAAAATTTTCTTGAACAGCTAGTTTAATGATCCATGAATGTTTTTTCTTAAAATTGGTAAAAATCGTAAACCAATGTTTTCTATATTTTGAGAATGTTTGACCAAAATAATTTTGTATTTATCGACTAAATTTAACGTTTTTTCAATAGAAAAATATCATTTGAATATTTTTAAAATTTTTCAACTCTTTATGAACTACTTTATTAACTTTTTTTTAGAAAATACTTGTCCTTTAATGATAAATTCACTTGGTAATCGGTCTTCTCGTTTCTTATGATAATTCATGACATTAATAAGATATTTTTATGGATCTCGGATTTTTAAATTTCAGTTGAAATCTTAAATTTTCTGCAAAATATCTAAAAAAAAATTTTAACTAAAAATTAATGAAATTATTTAAATTCTTTTTAAAATGTACTCAAATAAAAGTAAAATAAAAATAGATTCCTATTAAAATTGAAGTCTCTTGGTCTCCTATTACGGAATAATATTTTTTTTATTTATGATAAATTTTTGTCAAATAAAATTAATTAAAATTAAATCTGATTCATGTAATTTAGGGTCAGTAATTCAGATTTTCTGGGAAATATTCTCAGACATTGAAAAACCACCACTGACTCGTTTGCATTCAATTCGCCTGCTGACCATGATAATAAAGCGAATACCCGGCAAAGGAAAAGCCAACATTGAAGGCCTGATAGATTTCGGCCTAAAGCTGCCATCGCAGACCGAAGCCACAGATCTAGAAATGCTAATCTACTCAGAAACATGCCTGGCTTTGTCTTACACTTCTGCAGATGTCAGCACCAAACAACTAACTCAACAAGACCCGAGCTCGGTGATCCGGGACAATGCGCGAAAAGCCAAAAAGACCAAAAACCAGAACGAAGACGACGAGGCCGACACATCCTTGGTCCAGCCCAGGCTCCAGTTCAAAAATGAACCCTTCAAATTGGCCAACACTCATCAGCTGTTCGACAGACTTGTGGAAATTCTAAATTGCCAACTGACCAATTTAAACACCAGCAAATGGACACCGTTGGCAGAAAACGCCATCACATGCATATTCAAACTAGCTGACAACCCCATAATCATCATAGAAAATCTCGTCCTAAAATTAATTGACCAAATAGCTGCACTCAAAATTCTCACCTCTAGTCCCGCTCAGGCAGATGACTCGAATTTTAAGATCGATTCTCTGGTGCTGAGTCGCTTTTACAATTTGGTCGGAATTGTGGCCACCAAATTGCTGGTATTTTTGAACCAATTCATAGTGTGTGAACTAAAGAGGCGAAAAATGTGCAAAGAAAACAAAGAAAACCAGAAAAATTCCAAAAGTTCCAAATCTAGAAGAAAATCGATGCGCTCAAATAAGTCACTGAACCGGCAGTCGCTGGGAGTAGACGCCAATTTGGAAGAAGACTTGGGACTACAAGGCGCAGAAGCCGAAGACACTGAACTAATGTTCATCGAGAGTGTGGTCGAGCAAAAAGTGGCCGTGTCCAACTATGGAGTCAACAGTCTGCTTGCCCAGCAACTGCCCAGTATTGTTTACATCCTCAAGGAGCAGAGCAAATATCCGGACAGCTTGGTGCTTACTTGTGCCATGGCATTTGTTCGCCTAATGGCACTCTCTCAAAAATTGTGCACCGAAAATCTTCAGCTACTGTTCACTTTGATGGAAAAGTCGCCCAATGCCAAAATCAGATCGCAGCTAATCATCGGCATCGGCGACCTGGTCTACCGCTTTCCAAATGCTCTGGAGCCCTGGACCAGCCATTTGTACCTGCCATTAAGAGACATGAAGTCTCCGGCGGTCAGAATGAACACAATCAGAGTCCTTTCCCATTTGATTCTTAAGGAAATGATCAAGACCAGAGGTCAAATATTCGAAATAGCCCTATGCACTATTGACGAAAACACTCAAATAAGTTCTTTGGCAAAGCTTTTTTTCAGCGAGCTGTCTCAGCGAAACAATGGCCTAGTCATCTATAACGCCATGCCGGACATTATCAGTCAGTTGAGTGGGGGCGGAGGAAGCAGCGGGCCCAGTGAGGAAATTTACGTGGCCCGCGAAATAACCGAGGAGGCATTCCGGCAAATTGTCACCTATTTGTTCACTTTTATCAAACGAGATAAGCAATGTGAGACTTTGATTGAGAAGTTGTGCCACGGTTTCAGACAGGCCAATGTTGGTGAGCGAAAGTGCAGGGACTTGGTTTTTTGTTTGTCCAAAGTGCAACTGAGTGAAAATGGTGTCAAAAAACTCAAGGAAACGTTCAAGTGGTATGCGGACAAATTGATTTACCAGTCGGTCTATGACACATTTAAGCAGGCAATTTTGAAAAATGCTCGTAAGCTGCCCATGCTTAAAAATGAAACCAAGCTGCTAATTGATGAATTGGAAAAGCAGATCGATGATGTGAAGCTGAAAGGTTTGAGTGATGAGGCAAATAATGATGTCAGTCTAAGGGAAGACAAGGGCTCAGCAAGCGAATCAGAGGATGCATCCACTGGTGTTAAAAAATCGAGCAGAAATTCCACTCTTAGGAGTAAAAATGCTGCCCAGCAATCTCAAAAAGTGAGCAAGAAAAATGCCAAATCAAATGTGACAAGAAATAGGCGCAAAGTCATAGATTCGTCTTCCGGGCCGGATGATGACTCTTCAGAAGAGAGTGATAGCAATTCAAGTACTGATTCAGAATAAATTTAATTTTTGTTAATGCGATTTGGCTGTAATTTTTTTAATTTTTTTTTCAATTAAAAAATTTGTCTTTTTTGTAAAAACTTATAAAATGCGATGTTTACTTCGACGCTTGTCAATTATGTGACCAGCTTGTGACAAATTTTACTTGAAAATTTTGGCATGTAAAATTTAATATCAACTTTTTTTTAAATAAATTGTAAAATTCATAGCTTTTAATTATTTTTGTCAAAAATTTAAAGAGTAAAAATAACTAACATTCATAAAGGCCTTTTGATCATTAAAATTTCATTTAAAACATCGACTGATAAGCATGCTATTTTCTTAGAATAATACATACAATTAAAAATTATATATTTTTGTCATTAAAATATTTGCGAAAAAATATTGAAAAACATAAAAATAAAAATTTAATTTGGTTTAATTGCCTTAGTAATTAAGAATTTTATTCATTTGTTAAATGTACTGAATGGTTTGTGTGGAAAAAAATAAATGCAGAGGATCGAAGGTTCGAATCCCGCTAAAGGTGAAGAAATCTTTAAAATCTTTAATTTTTAAACCACTTTCATTAAAAAAGAAAGACCAGTTCAGAATTAAATGTATCAAAATAGCAAAATTAAAAAGAAATTGTTCACTTTTCTTCAGTTTAATCTCATTCAAAACAGCATTAATTTAAAATAGCAGAATAAAAATATTAGATATAACTTAATTGATTAATTTTGATTTGTTTTCTCGCTAAAAATTTATTAATTCTGCCAATGTCAAAATTTTAAGGACAATTTGACAGTATTTTTTTTTAAAGCTTGACTCCAAATATTTAAATAAAAAACTAAACTCAACCTTTATTTATATGAATCGTGCCACATCGAATACACTTGAACAATAATTAGGGATGTTTGTGAGAATTAAATATTTGGGACCAAAATTAATGCAAATCTTTCTGTATTTTTAACTCTTATGTCACGCTATTTTGAATTTTGCTATTTGATTTCTGTTAATTTTAACGGAATTGCTATTTTAATCTCTGCTATTTTAATACAGAGCCGGTTTGTATTAGGTAACAATTGCGGTGTAGATGAAGATTATCAACTCGATGCAGTAACCTCTGTGTCAGGTCGGAGCTGTTGCTCAAAAAGTTACTAGAAAAGGAGATGAGCGCCTTTCTTGGGATTTTGAAGTTTATGATCAATTTTTAAATATTAAATTAACTTTTATTTTTATTACGAATAAGTGCAGAAATACATTTTTGGGTATAACATACTTTGTTAAATCTAAAGATGAACTCTGCAAAAGTCTGAAAAAAATGACTCTCTTAAAATTGCATCATTTAGATGGTGTGCAATCTGAAATGTGCATTCTGATATTGCAGAGTTTACTTTTAGATTTAACAAAGTATGTTGAATCCAAAAATGTACCTCTGCACTTATTATTTTAGATTATAACAATTTATTTAATATTAAAAATTTTATCATTCACTTCATGCCTCTTATTATCTTTTTGGATAGAAGAAAATGTACTAAACTTTAACTGCAGGTCAAGAAGATTTTTTTCATTTTTTAATAAGGCAAAATTTTCAATATAAAACCCTTTTCAACAAAATTATTTGTTTCAAATTGAACTCCAACTTTTTTGTTTACATGATAAAAAAAAAAATTGACCAACCCATAGCGAAATTAAGCAGTTAACTTAAAGCAAAATTTTTACCGCATTTAGATTTAGTATTGATTTAAAGCTTTAAAATGTGAAACTTTTTAATGTCCCTGACAAATTATGTGAAATTTGTGATTTTTTTCAAATACAATTTCCTTAGGAAATTAAATGGAACTTCAGTGTGTCAAAAAAAGTTACAATCAAGCTTTTTATTTATTTGGATCATCATAGCAAATTAAAATCCAGATTTTTTTCATTTCTATATTTTTTATCTATTACAAGCAATTTAAAAACCTAAAAAATGACATAAAAACTTAAAATCAAAATTATTTTAGGCATTAAAATGACCCCCTTTTGCTTTGACGCAGAAGGTGACTCGTTTTTTCATTGAAGATATCAAATTTTTACAGATTTCAGTTGAAATTTTCCAGATTTGTTTACAAGTCAAAGTCTAGGTCATTGAAAAAAAGAAGTCCAAGCCCGAATTTCTTTTCTATAATCCAGGTAGTTATTGTGTCGGCCTAGTTAAGGTGAAAGTTACTAAAAGTCCAAGTTCGGATTTAAATTAAAAAAAATTCATCTGTTCTTGGACTTATCTTGATACTTGTGGTTTTTATAACACCTCTGGAATTTTCAACCGTTCGTCATGGAACACTTGCTTTAGATACTCGACTGAAGTTTTTCTATAATTCAGCAATTTGTGATCAATAAATAAATAAATAACCATAAATTTTCAATCGGATTGAGATCAGATGATCTTGGATACCATAGTATAATTCTAAAATCATGCTCTCTAAACCAGGCTTTTTCTGAATGCGCCATGTGTGGTGCGCCGTCCTGTTGTAAGTCCTTTCTAGGTTAGACTCGATTAAAAGCTAAAAGAATGATATTAAGTGGTTTTCTAGGGTTTCCATGAAAACGTATTGGTTTATTCTTCCGGTGTATATGGAGAAACAGCTTATTTCTTCGTAAAGCATGCATCCCCAAATACTGGCTGAGCCTCCGCACTTTTGAACTATTGAGACACAAAATTTTGGGCGAAATTTTCATTTTGGAATCGCTTGACAAAAACTTGAGTTTTTCTTTTTGGGACTTCAAAGTTGGACTCGTCGCTAAAAAAAACTTTAGTCCAATCTTTGTCGGTCCTTGCGTCCTTCTTTGCACCACTCGTACCGTTTTGTTCTATCGCTGACAGTCAAAAGAGGCTTTTTAATAGCCGAAAAAGTTTATAAACCTTTTTAAGCACTACTCGGACCCATCTCTACCTTTCTGGATTTAATGTTTCATTTTTCAAGAAAAAAATATAGTAAAAAAATTATTTTTATTTTAATTTAATAATTTATAGAAAAATTAAAAAGCCTTGAATTCCAATTTTAAATTTAATTTTTTAAAAAGAATGCTGATTTAGAATAGTGACACATTTTGTTAAGTAAAAAAATAAAAAATTAAAATTTTGTCCTTCCAAAAACTGTTTAAAATTTTAGAAATATTATAACTAATAAGATAACTGAAGTAAAAAATGCAAGCAAACACCTTTCGTAAAAAGAAGCAATATATTAAAAAACCTAGCCTTGAAATATTTAAATAAATCAAAAACCTTTAACTCAACCACCCGGAACTTAATCGAACAGCATTCGCCCGCTGAGCATATCCCGAACTCCATCCATCCAGACCTTCTAATCAATGATTCAACCAGTCTTACAAATTTAATAACCTCGACTTAAAACATAAAATTTAAAACTTAAATTACTTTGTTTATCCTTTCAAAGCTATTTTTATTTACTTTTCTTATTTTATTCAGTTTTAATCTTTAAAATTATCAAACTTTTATTCAATTTTTTAAATTTTTGTTCTTATTTTATTTTTAAATAAATTCCTAAGCTCAAATGGGGGCTGAAAGGAAGCAGATAGCTTCCATGCAGTCCGTCCAAAGCCCCTTGGCTTTAAATAAAAGCAATCTATTAACTTAGAAAAAAAAATCAATAAAATTTATTAAAAAAAATCTAAGATTAAAATTGACATACCAAAAACAAATAGAAAACAAAATGACTCAATTCTTAACTTCTATGGCTTCGTTTACAATGGTATGGGAACTGTAGTTATTTTTTAAAATTAAGCTTAAAAAAATTAAAAAATTCTGAGGCGTTAAATGATTTATTTGAGGTTATAAAATAGCAGAATGCATTCAAAAAATCCTCTGGCCAAAGATTCATCTAAAATTTCATGAATCACAATATTGATTCAGCTTTTTTTAAATTTATTGTTAGCGCACAGAATATCAGAATAGATTTTGTCTATGTTCTCTTTCTAGTGAAACTAAAGATATAAGCTCTCAAAGGTAGCCCAAACTCTATCAAAAATTATTGCAAAATTACAAATAAAAACAAAATTTAAATGAGCGAAATTATCAAAAGATTTAAATTTTCTTGTCCTAAATTTTTACAGCTGGAAAAATTTATCTCACAATTTATCAAAAATTTATTGAATTTAATTCATTTTACTTTAAAAAATGCAATGTTGTAGGAATTTTAGGTAAATAGTTAATTTATGAAATATAAAAACATACTCTGAATTAAATTGATGTTTTTTATCATTTTAATTTAAATTTGGATTTCCATTAAAAAAAATTGTTTTACAAAAATTTTAAAATACCAATGTTGTATCTTTGACTTATCTTTGTTTAAATAAAAGTGAAAATAAATTAAATCAAAAATTTTTCACAAGATTTACATATTTGAATATTTAGTAAATTTTTTTGCTAATTAAATGAAAATTCTAATCACTTGTTTTAAGCAATTAGATTATTTGAAATAATTGATGATCCTTGAATTGAAGAATAGGCATTTTGATGAAGAAAAAGACTGAAGATTTTTTTTTACGATAGGCTCATAGATTTTCATAGCTTGACAAAAATGGTTCATTACAAATATTTTGACGTTTATCATAAAAATTATTGAAAAAAAGCCCAAGTTTTGCTTTTTTTTAAGTCAATTATTTCTCTTATATCAAAATTTTTTTGATCAATTTACTTAAGGAAATGTTATAAGATATTTCCTGAATAAAAAACATTCGAAATGAGAGTTTGAAATTCTCAAATTTTCCTTTACTGTTTATTTCGAATGGAATAAAAATTTTTCTTTTTTTGATTCATAAATGCAGATTATGAATTTGAAGAAGAAAATCGAATACTAAGAGAGTAAAGAAGTTTTACATTTCCTGAATCTTAGCACAGATATTGGTGGTACCGGCAGAAATATTATTTCAATTGAAATTAAACCATAATTTATACAAGAAAACAAGATCTGTTTGTCTCTTTTATCACTGTGGGTGATCCTAATAGACGAGCTCAGTGATCACTTACATTGCATGATATGTTTTAGAAAACAAGGAATTTTTTGGTTCTGCTTCGACAGTATATTAGATAACATAAATGAGAGAAGTAGATCGATGTAATTTATCACAATGATGGGAAGCAAAAATTTAAGGAGGAAGCTGAGACAATAGATAAGGAATGTTGGGGTTCTAATTCAATCAAAAATTGACGTAGATGTTGAATTCATAACTTGTCTTTATTAGAATGGAGGAGTAATGTAACAACGACACTACAATCTCCCACACATGAGCTTAGCACAAACAGTATGTAAAACTATAATTAATAATGTGTAAATATTATACTAAAAAACAAAATTTGAATTTTCAATTTTTTAAAAATATTTAATAAAAAGTCATTTAAAACACATTAAGGTAAACCTTAATCAATGTGAATTGTATCAAAAAATGAAGCTTAAATTTTTAAGTGATCTTGAGATAAAAAACAAGATTGATAAAAAGATAAAAGTAACTAGTTCTTTTTTGATTAGACCCAATAGGTAGACATGCGTAGATATCTATAAAAAGCATGTTTATTTTTATTTTTGAATAGATAAGAATTTTTGTACTTAAGTTGATTAATTTATTTAATTTGGAAAAAATAAAGACTAATAAATTTTAAATATCCTCAATAAGATAAAAAAAATAAAAGCAGTTTTAGAAAAAAATGTAGGTGATTTAGGTAAATATTTATATTTTCTTAAAATTTAGAATTTTTAATAAATTCCTTATAAAATTGATGTTTTTTATTTAAAATTTAGATTGATGATTTAATAAAAAGAGTGAGGTAGAAAATATTTAACATGACTAATAAAATGTTGATTTTCTTAACTTTTATTAAATTAATAATTATTTTTAGTTATCTGAAAAGAAAAAATCTATTTAAATTTGTCAGATAAAAAGATGAATTTCTGTACAAAAATTTCTTATCTTTATTTTCTATTTTAAGAGCATCTTACAAAACACTATAACCAGCTGATAAATATATAATAAATACTTTTTTATTTTTATTCATTTCTTTGAAGAAATTTTAATTTCTGATTTTTTGAAACATCAACAAAATTGTCATTCTTCTAGATTAATTTAAAAGCAGGAAAAAAATAAATTTAACATTTATCTTTTCAAAAATGTCGCCACAATGTTTGCAATAAAACTTTGAGGTCTTAAGTTTTATGTATCACATTTGTTTGCAGTCAATTTGGATTCAAAAAATGTACGCTAAGAGTCTCTTTTCGAGGTACCATAGGTAGATTTGGCTTTGATTTTGTTTTTAATTATTTGTATAAATGTTTAGAATTATGGTGGGTGAAAATTAATTGTGAAACGCCTTTTACTTCAAATATGTCAACTAGTCTAAGAAATAACCTATTACATGATTTGTTTTTATTTAAATAAGATTAATATTTAAGGTGTTTACTAAATTTTTAATATTAAGTTGTTGAATAACTTACAATAAAAGAAACTCTAGATCTTAATAAAGAGCAAATTTTTTATTAAAAAATGAATAATCTGTAGACATTTGAGTTAAAATGTGGGGCAAATCTTAATTTAAAGTTCAAAAGAAAAAGTATATAAAGCCCTTTATAAATTTTTTGAGTTTTTTTTTTCAACTTTTTCAGTATTAATTAGAATTTCTCAATTAACAAACTAGCATAGGAAAATATCGCTATTTTTTTTTTAAATAATAAAAATTAATAATCTGGATCAATGAGTCCAGCAAAATTAAATTAAATCGATTTATTTAGATTAAAGTATGATCTAGATTTTAAACGAATACAATATTTATTTAAAGTAGTTTGTTTACTTCTTGATAAGATAGCTAAAAACATTGAAAACATAAGTCAGGTAGAAGTGAACTTTTTAAAATATGAGCTACGTAAAAACAAAATCTTGTCAAAACATTCTATGATTGTTTTTTTTTAATTTATTTCGAACTTTTTTAAATAATAAAAAAATTTAAAGTGAACAAATTGCGGAGCAGAATTAACAAAATACATAAATTTATTTAGAAAAAAGCTTGGTTTTATCATCGCATTTTTATTTTAATAAAAAAAATTTTGAATTTCTTTTTTTGAACATTTCAATGTGTTCGGAAAAAAAGTAAAAATTTTATAAAAGCAAAAACTTTGTCCCCAAGATTAAATTATTTTTTGCTTGAGTTTACTTTTAACAATTAAAACAGGTAAATTTAGACAAAGAAATTCCAAATCTTGCCGAACAGAACTGGAAAATAAAAAATTTGTTATTTGAAAATTTTAACTAAAAGCTTGAATTAATTAAAATTTGATTTTTTCAAACCAGGTTTTTCAATTTATTGATAGTCCTGAAATTGTAAGATAATTTAGTGGGAGAATTATGCAATGATTATGAAGATTTTCGAGTGTTTTTGAAGTTTTTCCAATTTTGTTGATTGCAAAAACAGCGATTGAACCGGTCAGAAGTTTTTTAATTATTATTTTTTTTTGGATAAAAATGCTTTGAGTTGAGCATATTTTACTATAAAATATGCATTAATCTAAAATCTTATATTTTAGCAAAATTTATTAGTTTTGATAAAATTTTTTTTTATTATTCTAATAAGATGTCCTAGGCCATAAACACTAGCTTTTCAATTATAAAATCTATGGGCATATTTTATTCAGCTTTTTTTCAGTCTAAAATCGAATAGATTAGGGACCCCTGTACTGATTTTTCAACTAAATATAATTAAGACAATTAAGATTAGTAAAGTGATGAGATAAATCAAAATTTGTCACAATTATTGGAGATATGTTCAATTAAGGCCTTAGGCTCAATCCTTTTAAATTTTTGAAATTTTGGCAGAGTTTTTATTTTAAATTGCTTTAGAGTCATGAGCATAAACAAAATGCTGAACAAGGTGCCACTAAATCCAAGTTAGTTGAAGTGAAAATTGAACCTTGATATCAAAAAATTGAGATAACAATCAAGATAAGGAAGAGTTTGATTGACGAGTGAAAATTTATAAAAGGAAAATCGTATTTTTCATGATATTTATTACAACTAAATAAAATATAAAATAGGTAATAATTATTATATTTTATGTAGCTTGGTTGTCTTGACTAAGCAGCTCTTGCTTGGAATTATGCAATTTAATCAATTTTTCGATTGCCTTACGAAATTAGCATGACAAATTATAGCATCATTAGAAGCTAAATAATAGTTTGTTGACTCAGCAGAATATTAAGGGGCCTGAACCATAAATAAGTTGGAAACAATTGTTAACGCCAATTATAATAAAAATCTATAAATTATTTTAATACAAAGTTTCCTTTAGGCATAAATAGGCCTCAAATTATCTTCAAAAAAATGGAAATTTATTTTCTTTATTTTTAGAAAAATTTTGCCAAGTTTTCATACGCGAAGCAATTAGAGTGACGCTTAAAATTGCGTTGTTTCGCTTGCTTGTTTGCCAATTGTATTTAATTCAAAAATAATTTTAATTTTAATATTTAGAGAACAAATTATGATTTCTAGAAGGTTCTGAATAAGACGCTTAAAAATTATGATTTTTGAATTATTTTTTTGCTAAAAAGAAGAAATGCTTTGGATGCTGAGCGGGCCAAATCCTCACATTTGCCTTAGAATAAAAAATTATAATTTTATTCCTACTGCCTAATCGACAATCTCTCGAACTAAGCGATTGATTTTCTGTTCAAATTTTGCACAGGTCTATGCTAGAAATAGTTTACCAATAAAACTGGTTATCATTTGAAATAATTTACACATTGGTAATGTTTTGCATTTTTTTTGTTGCCAGAGAGTATAGTTTTTCATGTAGAAATATTTCAGCTTATTTTAGCTTCATTAGCAGGAACATCGATATTTCAAGAGAGCAAATGGAAGCTATGAGCATTAACAGCAGAACAAACGCTATTATAATAAAGCAGAATATGGGATTTTAAAATTTTGAAATTATTTTCTTGAATTAGACTAACGCTTCTTTGTTGTAATAAGTTAATTTTTGCCAGTAAAATTCAAAATAGTTTAGTTTTTACCATTTCATATTTAGTTCGGTTGATATTTTGACTTTTTTTCTAGATTTAGAAAAATAAATAAATAATTTTCTTAAGAGTTTACTTAAGTTAATTAAAAATGTATATCTTTTTGCTAAAGGTAGATTAAAAGTGAGCTAGATCGATGCTATTGATGACGGATTCTCTTTTTTAGCGATTGTCCTAAAAGCTGTACCCCAAGATAAACTCAAATATCCAGCAAAATAAAAATAAATTTGACAAGATTATCTAGAACAAAATGGTTTAGATTTTTTTGATAAAATTTTATTTAAAATCACCTCTTTTTTTTACCCAAAAAAATAATTTATTTTATTTAAAAAAAAATGCGCAATAATTATCAATCTAATTTCAAGATGAGACATTAAGTTCAAACGGAACTGCGCTAAAAAGAAAGAAATTAACAGATACACACCCATAAATTGAAATTAGTTTTTCGAATCGATAAAATGATTTTGTTTTTTGGAATTTTTTGCTACTTTCTAACCAAAATACCTTAAGGAAATTAGAGAGTCTTGCTTGCAAATATTTGATAATTTAATCGAAAGGTGTTGTATTGTCTGCGACAGTTTAGTCATTAGTCCTAGAGCTCTTTCAAAAGGAGTACTTAAAACAATTTTTTTCTCATTTGATTCGGTTGAAATTTTTTTTTCTTAGGAATAGAAAAAAAAAATTCTCTGTAATTATTTTAATTTAATTTAATTTAATTAGAAATTTTTCTAAGTAAAAATTTGAATACAAATATTTTGTATTATTTTAAATCCAATTTTTAATCTTTTTCAAAGTTTAATTTCCATCCGATAAAAAATTGAATGCATTTGTATTCAGTGTTCAAGTCAGACCTGTTCACGTTTAAATTATCTTAAATTTTTTTAAACTTGACCTTTTTAAAGCTTAAAAATTTACTAATCTTTTGTTTAAAATTCTATTAAACACTTAAAGTCTTAGATGATTTATCAAACAATAAATCAAAAGACTGTGATTTTATTAAAACATGAATATTCAAACCGCTCATTTTCAACAGCTCTTCTAGTCAATTTTTCTCCAAATTTTTCTCTAATAAATCTGTGCTTTTTCATTTATGAATATTTCTATAGCTATTTGGCTAAATTAAACACCAAAAAGTAAAATTTTATTCAAAATTTTAATTAAATTTAAAAATTTCAATCCTTCAAATTATCTATTTTGGGCGCTGATTTATGTAGCAACGCTTTTTTGGTTGTTTGTACAACTGCGCAAAGCTAAATCTATAATTAGATCGCTTTTTTTTCCTATTTAGATAATTTCTGTTTGGCAACAAGCAAAAAATTGTAGAGAATTTTAATAATTTTATTTTGTAACAATCATTTTAATTAACAAAAAACAAAAAAACAACCCGCAGAAATGGAAAATTTTCAATCATCGTACATAAATGGTCTGGGTCGAGTACTTTCGAGCAGTTTGCATTATGTACAGAATGAAATAGTGGGACGGGGCCTTAAGGCAGCTGTAGTTAGCACATCTAAGCAAGGCTCGGGCAGAGCGGTGGCTTTCGATGCGGAGAACAATCCGGGTCTGATGAAAAAAGTTGTAGCGATTAGTTTGGCGAGTGCCGCGGCATTTGGATCCGCCTTCTATGTAGGATACCAACTGGCCAAGCGAAGACACCGCTTTCATGTGCGCGAAGCCGACAAGAACGACCAGATCGAGCACGTTCTGGGCAAATTCAAGTTGTCCAAAGAGTGCTTGCACAAAGTGATGGAGCTTATGCTGGACGAAATGCACAAGGGTCTGGACCCGGCCACTCATGATAAAGCAGATGTGAAGATGTTTCCCACTTATGTTCGCTCGTTGCCAGACGGTACAGAAAAAGGCGACATACTTGCGCTGGACTTGGGTGGAACTAACTTTCGTGTTTTGCTAATCAATTTGGACTCGGGCGATATCAAAGTCAAATCGAAGGTTTTCTTGATACCACAGTCGATTATGACCGGCACTGGCATTCAACTTTTCGACCACATTGCCAAATGTTTGGCAGGCTTTATGAACGCCGAAAAATTGATCCAAAACAATCGCGAATATCCACTGGGCTTTACTTTTTCGTTTCCGTGTCACCAAAAAGGCCTTGCGTCCGCTATTTTAGCAAATTGGACCAAGGGCTTTGATTGCAGTGGCGTGGTTGGTAACGATGTTGTAGGCATGCTACAAGAAGCCATCGAAAGAAGAGGGGTAGCAAAAAATATTTGAGAAATTTTTTTTTTTTAATTTTTCTATTTATTTCATTAGGATATAAAAGTTAAAGTTTTGGCCTTGGTTAATGACACAGTTGGTACTTTGATGGCATCGGCCTACAACGACCAGAACACTAGAATCGGCCTCATTCTTGGCACTGGTTCGAATGCTTGTTATGTTGAAAATTTGGATAATGTCAAGACTTGGGATGGTGACCGCAATGATCCAAAACAGGTTATTATCAATATGGAATGGGGCGCTTTTGGCGACAATGGTTGTCTTAACTTCCTCAGAACTGACTATGATATCGAAGTTGACAAGACCTCTCTCAACCCCACAAGACAAATGTAAGTTTTTAGATTTAAATTTTTGAAAAAATTTTAACTTATTATTTTGAGTTAATTAAAAATGAATTTCATATTTTTTTTAGTATTATTATATTGATTTATTTTTTTCATTTAAAAATGAGCAAGAAAATTTATCTAAAAATTAGTAAAAAATTCTTTTTTAAATTTTAAATAAATTTGTCTTCTTTAGCTATGAAAAAATGATGTCCGGTATGTACATGGGTGAAATTGTGCGTCTTATAATCTTGGACTTGTGGGAAAAAGAATTGCTTTTTGTTGGTCACCGAGATCACAGCTGGAGCACTGACTATCGCCAAGCATTGTACACCAAAGGCAGTTTCTATACCAAGTATGTGTCCGAAATCGAAACAGACTCAGGCGTTACCTATAGACACACAAAATCGGTGCTCGAGCAAATGGGCCTAGACCGACCGACCTACGATGATTGTGTCATAGTTCAGTACGTATGCAAACTAGTGTCCAGACGAGCTGCTCAATTGGCCGCTGCAGGTAATTTCACTGGCAAATTTTAGTTGTTTTTTTAAATTAAAATCAAAGGCCTCGCCGTACTGCTTAATCACATCAATGCGCCCAATGTGACCATTGCGGTCGACGGATCTCTGTACAGATTTCATCCCAAATTCAAGAAAAACATGGAAAAAGCCATGCAAATGTTGGTTCATCCACACATTAGGGTAAGTTGATTTAATTATTCTACTTGCATGTAGGGTGTCTGTGTAAGCCGGTTCAATATTAATTGTAAATTTCAATTTTTAAAACTTTCAAGAACAAAAAATTGGAATATGTTTTATTTATTTTGATTTAAATTTTTTTAAAAATATTATTTGATTTTTTTGTTATCTTAAACAGTATCAAATTGTACTCTCAACCGACGGAAGCGGTATTGGAGCAGCGCTATCAGCAGTAACGGCGCCCGACTACAAAGACTATAAGACCAACTTTTCATTCTAAACGTGATCGATTTAGAATGCTATCGTATTTTGCCTCAATTTATTACTATTAAAAATCATTAACTATGGAAGTTTACCATCATACTTAAGAGAAAAAAATCTGTTTTTATTTTTTTTGCATACAGAATGTTTTTTTTGGAACAAACCGGTTTTATAAAAACTGTTCTTTTTTGCTTTATGAGTGGTAGATACAATGGATTAGTTCCATCTAATTATTAACACCAATTGAAAGAAATAAAATAAATGAGAATTTTTTTAGTGAAGCTTTTTTTCCGGTTTTTTCTCCAAGTCAAAAATTTAATAATCTATTAATTAACCTAATGTGGATTTTAACGTTGAGGCCTATTTAGAGCATGTATATTTTATTGTAGATTCAAAACAGAGAAAGAGAGTTATATTCACAAGTTTTTTTTGTTAATCTTCTTTATTTGTTTTGATCCTTTTTCAGTTGTTCAATTTTTAAATTTTTTTTAATCTCAAAAATTTCTAATATTTTTGGAATTTACAATTTTAAAAATAAAGAAAAAATATAAAATTTTATTTTTCAATTTTTGACCAAACCTAATAACATGTGTTACATTCAATTCTAAGACTATTTGCTTAAGCTCCCTTAGACGCTTATCACTTCTCTATAATCAATAGTGTTTAAAGATTATTTTGCTTAATTTTATGCCATATTTTGCTCTTTTTCTAACTTTTTAAATGTCACTACTAACGCTTTTATATTTAAGTACAAGATAATTCTGTCCACGGACGCATCGGGCAAAGGTGCAAGCATGGTTGCGGCGGTGGAGAATAAAAAACGCTTAGAAGCTCTTGGTCAATCGTCTCCCTAAAGCTCTGACTACAATACCTAGTATCTCATTTCTGTGTAACACTTTATTTATTACCTTTACCTATACTTTCGTTTATCTACCTTATTTTCGATTAAACGACAAAATATTTTAGTTTATTGCGACAGTCATTTTTTTTCTTTTTTATAATTTAAGATAAAATCAAAGAGGCTCTTGGATATTTGTTGCCAGAGCAATAATTAAAAAATTAAGTTATTTTTAGCAATGGTTTTACCAGCGATCTTACTCTTAAAAAAAAATAGGCTCAATTAAAAAATTATCTTTTAATTCAATTTTTTCTTATTGAAAATTTTGCTTTTCTTTCTCTAATTTAGTCCAATTCTTGGAGAATTTATTTTTTTGTAAAATTCGTCAAGAATTCAAAACACAAATAGCTTGTCATAAAATTTTATTTAATTTTCAAAATTTATTCACTTTGTTCATTATTTTAATGGTTAAAAAATTAGAATTATTTTAAAAAATATCTTTTTTTTCTACATAAATAAAAAATAATAAAATTTTTAAAAAAAAATTCACTTTCAATTTGTTCATTTAAATATCAAATGCTTTGCCAGAATTTGGATAAATTGACTCAATTGATTTAACAAACATTGCTAACTTCCAGACTGATAAACAAATAAAATTTTAATTATTAATACAAATGGTCAGCACTTAAATAAAAATATTTGATTGCTTCAAAAAGTCAATTATTTAATTATGAAAATTTTACTATATAAACAGATATACAGAAAGTGTAAGCATATTTGGTTTGCTACCAAATCGAGCTATCTGAAAACAATTTGCAAAGGCTAGTTTTTGCACAGTTTAAATTTCTTCAAAAAAATAAAGTTCATTTGTCATATTAATATACTTTAAAGTTTTCCAAGTTATTCTAAAAAATGTAGACTCGATGCATTTGATAGCACAAAGACATGTTCAAGCGCATGACAGTAGCAAAATTTTCAAATATATTTTAACAAATTTATAATTTAAAAATAGAAATTGAAAAATGCTAATCTAATTTATAAACATAAAATATTATTTTTAGTTATTTGTATCGCAATTTGCATATGAAGCTAAAATTTAATTTTCTCAAAAACAAAATATAAAATTTCTAATGCATCGTTTTTTTCTAACTACTTTAAGAAAAAAAGTTTCATTCAAATTTTTCACACTTTACCACTGGATTAAACATATTCAGTTTTTAAAACTATGGTTCAGAATAAATTTAAAAATCTAATTATTTTTATTTTCTAATAATAAATAGATAAAATTTAGCACATTGAATAAATGGCTGATACAGAAAAGCTAAATATAGACAGCATTATAGCACGCTTGTTGGAAGGTATTGTTTTCATTTTGTCCCTGTAGAAACCTTTTCCTTATCACCCAACCCTTTAATGCAAAAATTATTTATAGGTCGCTAAATTAGAGTCGATAAATCATTAATTTGATAGATTTAAATTTTAAGTAAGAAACTCAAAACCAGGCAAAAATGTCCAACTGACCGAAAATGAAATCAAAGGTCTGTGCTTCAAGTCACGCGAAATCTTTCTCAGTCAACCAATTTTGCTTGAACTCGAAGCCCCACTCAAAATATGCGGTATTCCATTTTTTTCCCATTTTTTCCCCAGAAATTTTTTTTCATCAAAATTTAATTTTGAACAAAAAAAAGGTGATATCCACGGCCAATACTATGACTTGTTGAGACTGTTCGAGTACGGTGGCTTTCCCCCCGAGTCCAATTACTTGTTTCTCGGCGACTATGTCGACCGAGGCAAACAGTCCCTTGAAACCATTTGTCTTTTGTTGGCATACAAAATAAAGTTTCCGGAAAACTTTTTTCTCCTTCGAGGCAATCACGAATGCGCCAGTATAAACCGTATCTACGGTTTTTACGACGAGTGCAAGCGCCGCTACAACATCAAATTGTGGAAAACGTTCACAGATTGTTTCAACTGTTTGCCAGTGGCAGCGATCATTGACGAGAAAATATTTTGCTGCCATGGTGGCTTGTCGCCTGATTTGCAATCAATGGAACAAATAAGAAGAATTATGAGACCGACTGATGTGCCCGATCAGGGTCTGTTGTGCGACTTGTTGTGGAGTGATCCGGACAAAGACATTACTGGCTGGGGAGAAAATGACAGAGGTGTATCGTTCACTTTCGGAAGTGAAGTAGTTTCAAAATTTTTGCAAAAACACGATCTTGATTTAATCTGTCGAGCACATCAAGTTGTCGAAGATGGATACGAGTTTTTTGCCAAGCGACAACTGGTCACTCTTTTTCGGCGCCAAATTACTGCGGTGAATTCGACAACGCTGGTGCTATGATGAGTGTAGATGAAACTTTAATGTGTTCATTCCAAGTAGGGCTTTTTTTTCGTTTTTTTTTTTTTTTTTTTAAATTTTTTTCAAAAAAAAAAAGATTTTGAAGCCTTCGGACAAGAAAAGGCTAGGGATGGCAAATCCGAACCGTCCGTCTACACCAACTCGGAACGGCATCAAAAAAATGTGAATGTAACCAAATAAAATATCAAATTCTTATTGTTTTCTTTACTAATGATTGCAGTAAGCATCTAAAAGCTAAAATATCTATTTGGATGAGTTTTTATTAAATAGAGAAAAATATATATTTAATTTTACAAGTTGTTTTTTTCGCAATGTTTTTCGTTTTACGAAACTATTTGACTCATTAATAAGTTCAAAACTATAGCAAAATTCAAGGATTTTGTTTTGAATTTAAAAAAAATTCTAAAAAAATTTGAAATTAAAAAAAGCAAAGCATTAAGGAAATTTTTTTTGGCTTAGTTTTTATTTTTGTAAAATTAATAAAAAATTAAATGGAAAATCGTTGGAAAATTTAATTAGTTATTTGAGTAAAAAAATAATTGAATAATCTATCTATTTTTGTATTCTTTACGCTTCTTATAAAATTAATATTTTTTGAATTGTAACTTAAATAAAAATTTAGAAAAACTCCTCAATTTATTCATTTTGTTTTACTACAAACTACTATTTTAAGTTTTTATTTGAATTTCACAAAATGTCATATATGTAACCTTCAATAGATAAATCATAAATAAAACATAAAATTAATTATTTTTTCTCGAAAATGATTATAGAATACATTAGACTCCAAGTGATATCTAATCAATCGATAGTAATTTGAAATTATTTTTTAAATTACATTTTTTTTTAAGGAAATTAAATTTTAAAATCAGACTTAAAAGTAATAATATTAATAAATAATAAGTTAAATAATGAAGATGATTATTAGTTATCGTTTAACGGAGTCCATAGGTAAGTTGTGCCAAGACGACGTGTAAAATCTTAAAAAAAAAAAAATTCATTCTATTTGATTAGAGACTTTTTCTTTATAATAAACCATTAGGATTTCTAAAATTAAAATTTTAAACGAAACATTTTACTTTTTCTACATTCGGTAAAACTTTTCTAATTTATTTTAACCTTATAATTTAGAAGAAAAGAAAATTAATTTTTTATTAAGTTTGCTGGTGAATTTGATATTTTCTTTATGAAAGTACTTAAAAATAAGGGGTATTTTTTAAATGAATTACCCTTTTTATCACTAAAAGATACACTTGTGAATAAAAAAAAATACGTGCTATAAAAATATATCTTATTATGTAAAATGTCTTTTTCTTATTAGACTATTCCAAATCCTATAAAATAATTTTCTTCATTTAATTAGTGTTTTTTATAATGTATCTAATTCAATCTTTCACCCAAATTTTTCAGTTGAAATTTTGAAGTTTTTAAACAATTTTTACTTTTATTCGTTTTAAACAAAACAAAATAATGATCATAAAAATTTTGATCAGAATTTAGGACCCATTAAATTTCTTAATAAAAAAAAATTCTTTTTAAATATCTTAATATTAAATTTTTAACTAGGAAAGAGCATTTTTATAAATTTAATATTTTTTGATGAAAAATTAAGGCAAACAATAAAAAAAATCATCCCTATTTTTAATTGTTTTTTTTTTTAGCAAATTTAAACAATGGTTAAATCAAACATCGATATTTGAAAAAATTCAAATTTAATTTTAATTTTAGAAGATCTTTCAAAATTTGAGTTATTTTCATGAACTTTATCTGAAGCGGGAAAATTTCGATTTTTTTGTCTGAAAATTATTTTTTATGATAAATTTGAAGAGAGTCACAAAATCAGTTGAGAATTTTTGCAATTCTGATTTTGAGATTGTCAAAACTTTGTTTTTAGTGACTTAAATAAAAGCTGAATATTTTAAAGAATTTATTTAAATTTAAGCTTTTTATGTATCAATTTGTCATATCGAAAATGATGATTCTAAATATGAATATGTTCATTTGATCATCTGGATGGTTGATTTATTGAGGGTCCGAATCGGAATTGGATGAATTGGATCAAGAGTTACATGTGTTGTGATGACATCAATCCGCAAAGCGAATATGATGAATCTACAATTACAAAAATGTGAATTCGCTTTTAAAATAATTTAATCACTTTTTTCATGTTTTTATTTTTATCCAATTTTATTCGATCATTCTAAATTTATATCAATTTTTCTTTTAATGTGGGCTCAAACGTCAGAGAAACGAAGGTCTTGAACCATTCGAACGTGCCCTGGGGTCACCCCCTAAATTATTTTTTGAAAAAAAAAATTCAATTACAAAAAATAAAAGGAAACAAAAGATATGATCGAGCTAATTATTGATTCAGTGAATATATGGTCACAAATTTAATAATATTATACAATTTGACTGAAAGTTTCTTAACTATTTTATTTAAATCTGAAAAAGCCTCAGAATTATCTAAAACTTATCTTATTTATCATTAGATAAATAAGTGGTTAAATTTTGAATAATTCTTTTATAATTTAAACCACAAATACAAAATCGCAAAATATTTAAATAAACTAAGCTTCATTATCCGTACTATTATCTAAAATTTTAACTAAATCATTTGCTGAGGGTGTTCAACCCAACCGCTGGAAAACTGCAAATGTGTCACCTTTGCATAAGAGTGGTTCAAAGGTAGAGGTTGCCAATTATAGGCCAGTTTCTCTGACATCTATTGTTGGTAAAATAATGGAAAGAATTGTGAGAGATGAACTTTTAGTTTTTATAATTGTAAATAAATTAATAATCGAAAAACAGCATGGGTTTATGCCAAACAAATCATGCAACTTAAACTTATTAGAATTTATTGACATGGTTACTTGTGAGATGGAAAAAGGTAACTTTATTCATGTTGTGTATACTGGTCTTTCCAAGGCCTCTGATAAAGTGTCACATAAAAAATTATTAGCTAAGTTAAAAGCTTATTCCTCAAGTGGAGTTCCTCGATTCTCGGACCTATTTTATTTGTTTTTTATATAAACGATCTGTATAATATTCGTAGCTCATGCCTGGGTTATGCAGATGATCTTAAAATTATTATAATAACAAAGCGGAGAAGATTTCAAAGCAATTACATGAAGATTTAGACATATTGAATGAATGGTCAAATAGATGGTCGACGAAACTAAATGTTTTAAAGTGTAAAATAATCTACATTGGAAAAACAGGGAAAAAATGGAATATGCTTTTTTGAATGAAGGAAAAAATGTTACGTTAATAGAAACACTGGTTGAAAAAGATCTGGACGTATTTGTTTCTAATGACTTCAAATGGAACAAGCAATGCAGGGCGGCAGCGGCGAAAGCAAATAGGGTTCTTGGACAAAGCAAGAACTCATTTGTATGCCTAGATCAGGAACTTTTATACACTAGTCTCGTAAGACCACATCAGATTTAATAGTAATAATAATAAATAATAAGTTAAATAATGAAGATGATTATTAGTTATCGTTAAATGGATTTCATAGGTAAGTTGTGCCAAGACGACGTGTAAAATCTTTGTTTTCAAAAAATGAATTTCTAATTTAAGTTTAAATTTGTTTGCAACTGTTTATCACTCACCTGTTTTGATAACTTGTCCTCTTCATTCACTTCTGAATATGTGGAGCTCTGAGTATGTGGAGTCCTGCAACAAAGTGCGACATATTAATTTTGGAAGATATGTCGCACTTTGTTAGGTGCAAAGAAGGGCAACAAAATTAGTCAAATCGTTGAGGAACGTTTCATATGAGAATAGACTAAATACCTTGGAATTTACAAGTCTAGAAGATCGTAGAACTAGAGGATAACTCATTCAAATGTATCAAACAATCAATGGCTTTGAGAAAATTAATCTAGTGAATGGTATCAATTCTGCTAAAAGTTTGGCACTTAATTTAAGAAGGGAGAATAATATGAGGCTTAAAAGAGAATTGAGCAAACGCGGCTCATACAGATACAATTTCCTTACAAATCGAGTAGTATCAAAATGGAATAACCTGTCATAGGACAGTGTCAGTTCTAAATCAATCAACAGTTTAAAATCAAGGATAGACAGTGAATTGTTTGGCAATGGGCAAAGCAAGAGAAGAAAGACTGTCAAAGCCTTCCAGGGGCTAAATGCCGACAAGCGTTAGTATAGCATAGCTTTACTATAGTCCCAATACTCAATACTACTACTACTACTACTACAAGAAAAATAATATCTTATTTTAAAAATTTTCATAATTCACTCTAATATTCAATCAATTTTAAATTAATTTTTAATAGGTATCATTTAAAATCCAATGGTCCAAGTTTTTTAATTTTTTCAAATATTCTCTAAAATTAAATTTTAATACTATATATCTTGATATTTTTACCATAGTTGGTAAAAGTCACAAGTCAAAATTTCAGGTTAAACTAGTTAGTTGAAATATTAATTTCTAATTATTTCAAACTATAAAAAAAAATTCCTAATTAAAAATCAAAATAATTGTGTAATTCTCAAATTATCATTTATTTTAAATTCTTAGAAACTATTTGATATTTTATCTTTTTTTTTCTTTGAATCTCCTCTAAGACGCTCATTGAAATAAACAATAATAATAATATTAATCAGTCTATTTTGCCACGACTGATCATAGATAACTCGTTGCACTAGACTTGAAGGCATCGTATTTATTCTTGAATTAAAAAGCCATCACACTCTTTGCTGCAATAGTGAGTTGCTTTGAACTTCAATTCATTGCCCCCTCTTAGAATTTCACTTGATTTGATCTCAGAATAAAAATATAGAAAAACAATATCGTAATTTATTTTTAAGAAAGATTTTCTTGGTAAACATAGGAGTCATCAAGTTTGATATAAAAATGTAACATAGTGTAATTTTCAAAGTTGCATCAAATATCAAAGCCTGTTAAATTTGCAGAGTTATGCAGAAATTAAATTTCAATATAATCGAGTGTAGTGCATTTTGCAGAGATTCTGCACACCATTAGCAGACTTTTACAGTTGATGCAACTTTGAATGTTGCACCATGCTGCATTTACAGAATTTATTTTAAACTTTAAGATAAAAAGTTATTTAATTTTTTAATACTTTGTTCTGTTCTTTTGTACTGAACTTCACAAAACCATAAACGAATTGATCACATAATTTTAAAATTTAAAAAATTTAAATTTTAGTACACGATGTATTGATTAAATCCATCTTCTTTAAATATTGAGAAAAAAATTAAAAAATACTTGCAAATTAAATTTTTAATTTAAATTTTGATTTCGATCACACTAAAATTTTTGTAAAAAATGCATAAAAAAAGCTTTTATTTAGTATCGATTCGAAAAAAGGTTTTATTGAAAATGAAAGTTCCTTTCTGATTAAAAATTTTTCAGCGTTTACTTAACCCTTACACTTTTAATATTGTAGGTTTTTGTTAAAATCTTAGAATTTTTCTTTTATTAAAAAAAATTTAATGTAATAGAAGATAAAAAATATTTTTTTTGGTTTTTCTATTTATTTTAAACAATTTACTTTTCCAAAAATTCTTAGTCAAATTCATTCGTGATTTTTATTATCAAAGTGTAAATTTTGGTATCATATTTAAACAAGTAAAATTTTGAAGAAATTAATTTTATTTTAAATCAAATAAATTTGGTTATTTTAAAATGGCTGGATGGCCTTTAAGCAAAATTGGAAGAAATTTAAACATATAAAGGAGGATATTAAGGATTTTAAATCAAAATTAAATTAATTTGAATATGGTTTAATTTTTTGTGTTTTTAAATTACAAAATAATCTTATGTTAATATTGCAAGCATTTTCATATTTGAAATTTAACTCTTTGATGAAATGGAATGAGTTTAATTTTTGTTTGGAAATCTGAAAAAAAATTTGAAAATTCTTTTTTAACTTTTGAGCAATTCATTTATTTATTTTTACCGAAAAAATGCACCTTCAGAATAAAAACATTTGAAAAAAACTAAAAATAAAGTTAAATAAAATAAAATAAAAAATGAATAAAAAAAGATAAATAATTCATTCATATTAAAGTTTATATTCAATCGTTTAAAAACTGGGTCTAGTCAGTTAGGTAAACCATAGTTCACTTTTTATCCGAAAAATTCTTGTTCTCAGGTTTTGAGTACAATTGGTTCACCCAATTTTTTTGTTCAAAATAGAATTAGATGAAAGATTTTTATATTATGTTAACAAATTGAATAAGGCTATTTGTTAGAATGCTTAATTCTCGAAACTGATTACCCTTTCAAGAATCCCAAATACCCAAACGCGCTCTCTACTTTAATCTTTGTCTTTCAGCTTAAATAATAAAAATTAAAGATAGTTAAAATTAATTTTTCATCCTTCAAGTGTTTGACTTTGGGGAACATAGATTCATCTATTTCGCAAAATTTACGTACTCCGCCAAACTTTAAATTTTCTATGTAATTATTTTTTTTAATCTTATTCTTTATCCTTACATTAGCTTTTTTCTAAATAGATGAAAAAATTTCAACTGGGTGAACATTTTTTAAATTAGGTGAACTGTTTTTAGATTAGGTGAACTAAAAGTTCATAAAACCAGAGAACAAGAATTGTTACAGTAACAGGTGAACCATAGTTTACCTACAAATAAACTTCAAATATTATCTTAAGGATCATCATATTACAAACCCAAAGTCAAAATTTATAAAAAAAAGCAAAATTTTTCATGTTTGCAATATTAACTTAAAATTATTTGAAATTGAAAAAAATATTTGAAACATCGCACTTTTTCAATGTTATATCAACATTGTATACATTTTTTAATTTAAACACGAAAAATTATAACATATTTTATTTGGTTTATTTTGTTCTATGTTTCAAATGGTGATATGAAGCATAACTGAATTTTTAAATTTTTTATTCAAGCAAATGAAAATGATAATGATAAACAAATTCGTAAGAAAAATATTTAAAAAAATTCTTCTCTTTCTAATCCAGCTCTTGAAAACTAATAAAAACTAATTTAATTAAAATAAGTTTATAAATACAAACTTTTAATCTTTTTTTTATTTGAATATTTTATCGACAAAAAAAATTGTAATTAACAAATTTATCAAGTTGTTTTATTTTATATGATTGTAAATATGTTTTTGATCAAATTACAACCCAGTAAATATTTAATATCTTTTGATTTCATTAAGAAATTGATTAATTTATTAATTGACTTTAAAAATATTTTATAATTGTAACTTATAATTATTTTTACAAAGCCTTTTGAAGAAAATTTACAATTAAAATAAAAATTATTTTAATTCTTTTCTTTTGGTGAACCAAAATTTTTCGAAATATTTTAATTTTTTCTTTTTATATTTTAACTTTATTTTTTTCCCAATTCCTGCAAAAATTAGTTAAAATAATCCATTCTGATGAATAATATATTTTCAATAAATTTCTTTACTAATTAATAAATAGTAGTATTTTTCAGTCAATAATTTTAAATAAAGATAATTTTTTAAATTAATTTATTGACTTATTGATTGATTAGAAGATGCAAACAGACTAAAGACATTTATTCGTTTCAACATAGAATATTTGAAAGAATTCATTATTTTTTTTGTTTTTTTTTTGCTGTCGAGCTTAAGCTCCTTCAGAATACAAAAAAAATAAAATAAAAAAAATTTTTAAATAAATTGAAATTAAGAAGAGATAGATTGAAATATAAAGTAGCGTGAAAGAATGATTACCTTCTCTTTTTAATTAATTTTGTGAATGCAACTTAGTGGAACATTCAACGTTGCATCAAATATGAATGTCTGCTAAATTTGCAGAGTTTATCAGAAATCAAATTTCAATAAAATCAAGCGTAGTGTATTTTGCAGAGATTTTGCAGATCATTAGCAGACTTTTGCAACTTTGAATATTGCACTATATTGAATTCACAGAATTAATTTTAAGCTTTTAAATTAAATTAACTCAATTTTTTTTCTGTTCTTTTGTTCTGAACTTCACAAAACCAAAGTTTTCAAAATTTAGGCTGTCAAACATTATTTTGATTTTTTAAGAATTTGTGAGAAAATTTGAATAGAAAGAATATTTGAAAGAATTTGAACTTAAATATCTTGTTGTTAATTTATTTCAAATAATTTTGGATTCAATTATTTTTTTGATTTTATAATAATTTAAAAATTTAAATGAATACTCTTATATAAAATTTAATAAATGAAGTGTTAATCAGTCTTAAAAAAGGGGCACTTGTCTGTTGATTAACTTTGAAATTATAATTGTAACTGACTAAGGACAAAAATCCTAAATTATTTTTTGAAATAAAGAAATTTTGAGTTTTTGTTTTTCATGTTAATAAAAAAAGCATGCTGATTTTATGCAATATTGATTAACCTCGGCTCTTCAAAATATCAAAGGCTACAAATTTTAAATTAGAGCTATTATTTAAAGCATTTATCAGCAATTTTATCATTATCACACCTCTATTTAAATACTTGAATTTTGTATATTTCAACTATTTTTAAAAGAGATCTTTTCAAGTTTAACAATTCGGAAAAAGTTCAAAGAATTTAGTTTAGAAGCGTTTCTAACAAAAGAATTTTTTTTAATAACAGTAAGAAAGTTTAAATCATGGTGATGCAATTCAAAAATTAACACAGCAAGATTCTTTTCAATTCTTTTCAAACAGAGATCAGGATTTCAAGCGATTACGTGGCAGACTCTATCTATTAGACGTGGCACCATCAAGTGGCTGTTAACGTCTTAAAGCATAGTTATCTTTATTTGGAAATAATCAAGTATTGAACCAGTTAATACGATTTATGAAGGAAACAAAATAATTAGTAATGGTAACAATTATTTTTGGAGCCATGATTGGCACTTGAAACAAAAAAGATTAAATTTTTTAATTACATTTATAATTAGATCCGATTTCTTGTGATAAAAATTCTTTAATTCAAAAAATTTAAAATAAAATAGAATACCGAAAAGTGTCCTATTTCAGACGATAATGTCATCTAAAATATAAAGTTATTTTAATCTAATTTTCGGTAGAAAATACCGATGAGACATTAAATGAAAATAAATCCTGTTTTTCTCCCATGCAGATAAAATATTGATACTAAAGATTGAGATTCGCTGCGCGTTTAATAGAATTTATAAAATCTTATTGTTACTGCAAAACTAGAAACTAGCCGCTGGATTAAACTATTTACTACCAGTATTTATAATCGAATTAAAAACACCAACTATTCGCATTCTGTTTGTTTCTATTGTCCTACTAATGCTCTATGGCGTGAAATAATCTAATTTGTGTCCCGAACAAGCTTATCAAGATAATATGGTAATGCTGAGTAGACAGCTTTATTGGAGCATATAAATTATTTGACAAAATTCAGAGTCAATGACTTGGTTTAGAAATAAATTCAAAATTTTCTTGATTATAAATGGAAATTAAAGTTTTGATAGCATATTTTTTTATCTCTGAAAATAATACAAAGTCGAACACTCTCAAATATCTTGGTTAAAAAAAAATTTGACAACATAATGTTCGAAATAATTAGTCTAATATTAACAACTTAATTTAAATATTTCATATATTTTTTTCAATTAAAAACGAAGCAAAATTGAATAGTTTAAAATAATAGATTAAAAGACTCGTCAAAAAATAAATTTTAATTACAAAAATTTCAAAACTCATACTAATCTTTATTGTTTTATTTTTAAAGTAAAGAAATCTTCAATTAAAAATAGAGAAAATTAAACTGAAAAAAAAAATATTGCCCAACTTTTTTCAATATCATCAGCTTTCGAAAGTAAAAATTTGTTTTTTTTTTGTAAAGCTATTTGAATAATTTCTTAGTCTTTTGTTTTAAAAAAAAATAAATTTTTTTTATGTTTAAATGCTGATTCATTTCTGCTGATTAATAATAAAACATTACTAAATTATTTAATTTTAAAAAATTTTAAATTATGTAGTAATTCAACACGAAATCAAAAAGGATGATTTAAAAATTTACAGGTAGCAAATAATAATCTTTAATTATTTACTTAAGTTTTCGTTTTTTTTTGTTCGCAAGGTATATTTTTATCATTCAATAATTTGAAATTAATTCATTTTTTTTAGCTAGTAGATATATATATCTGTATTTTTGGAAAAATTGAAATATATTTTTTTTTGTTATCAGGACTCTTCGAGAACATATTATAATAGAACCAAAAAAAAATTTCTTATCTTTAAATGATTGACAAAGCCGAAGAGATGCAAATATCTCGTGATAAACAAATTTCTTTTTTAATTTTGATAATTAGATTTAGGAATTTTGATATTATCTTTTATTGGATGTAATGAAACTATTTGCTTTAAATGAACATTTTTATTTGAAATTAAATGCAAATTTACAATTACCTTGAGGACAAATGTTAATATACATAGTCATCTAAACTATTTGCATCCAAATGCTTTATTTGACAAATAACTTGGCTAAATTTGATAGAATATTAATTAAAAAAAAAAAAAAGAAAAACTAAAATTGATTCTGGCTGATTCGACAAATATTCCAAGACCAACTTCTTCTTTAGAGAAAAACCACTCATGCGTTCTAATGATCAGCTTTTAAGGTACTTTAATTATTTAGAATAAAATGGATCGATCTATTAAAACCGAGCTCATATCAACTAGACTGAAAAATAAGCAAAATTTTGGTCAAAAACTTTGTCGAAAAATTATAAATATTCCGTTCTACTAATCTATTTAATTATAGGTTTATTGTTTTCTACTTTCATAATTACTTTCGCCTATTCGAGTTTCTAAATTAAAAAAAAAAACACTTTTTTGTTTACTTTTACTGTTTTTCCAAAATTTTCAGAATTAAAATTTCACTTCAAAAGTAACAATCTTCGAATGAATTTGTATTCTCGGACCCTTTTTTATTTTGCATATTTTTTGATGGTCATTTTGCTAATATTCTTTAAAATCTTTTTGGTACCTTTTTTAAAAAATTCTAATCTGAAACTTTAAAATCAAAAATAAATCAACACTTTGCTTTGATTATTCTTTAAATGAATTGATTTCTTGAAATTTTGCTTATGACCAGTTAAAATTTAATTGAATAAATTTAATTTGAAAATAAAAGTCTAAAATAATTATAAAATAGCTTATTGAATTATTATTAACACAGTTAGAATGGGACATGTTGATTTTATGCAACAAAATGTCTCGACTCAGATAATGGTTAAAATGGAAGCCAAAAAATGAAGGAGAAAAAGATAAAATTTTTGGATCAACATTTAAAAAGATTTAATGTTTTTCCCTTTGCCATCGAGATTAGTAAAGAAATGGTTTCCAAGAGTTGCTTTGAAAATTTATGGAGTTGGCTCGATACAAAAAAATTGCTAAATAGGAGCCTAGGTCATTGAATGAGCTGAAGGAAATTGTCACAAATGTTCTAAATGATGTACCAAATTCTCTTCTCGATAAATTAGTATCAATTTCATTTTCAAAATTTTTAAAAAATAAAATTTCAAGCTAAATTTTGTGTCCTAAGTTAAAATTTTTTTTGAATTTTTTTTCTAATGAATGTTATTTTGTCCTGAAAATACTGTAATTAAATTTAACTCAATCTTATTTTCGAAAAAAAATTATTTCATAACAGAATTGTATCATGTGCCTCTTCAACCCTCGGCTTATTAGACTAGCTTTTTCAAATTCTCAGAAATATCCACAGGGCTTAGATCATTTTTAAACAAAAAAAAATTTTTTTATTTGATACATTTATTCAAAAGATATGAGAATGTAAAAAAATTAAAATCAAAATCAATAATAAAAGCTGCGACAAACGGCCTATTAGGGGGTCACCTGAGATAGCACATTGAGCCATACAAGGAAAATTACAGAAATAGAAGTGGCAAGTTTTTTTTTCTATTTTACATTTCTAAAAATAATTGCGTAATTATATTTCAAATTCTAGCATGCTTAAGTATTGAGTTTTAATGAAACAACATAATTTCAAAATTTTAAAAAAGTTAAATAGAAAAAAAAGCTTACCAAGTTTTTAGGAGTCAATAGACATTATTTTTATTGTTATTCAAAGTGACTCGTTTGATTCTTCTAGTGTTAAACTAAAGCTCAAAAAGAAATCAAACAAATTCGATTTTTTTAAATTTTATTAATCGGTTTAAAAAAAATCCAAAATATGTCATTTAAAATTAAAATAAGAAAAAAAGCACAAAATAAACAAAAATTAAAAAAATACTAATAGAAAAAACAAAAAAGAAAAAGAAAGAAAGAGGGGAATAGATTTAGTATGTACACCATATTTTTTGTTGTTAATTGACACAATTAGGAGCTAGATAAATTCTAAGGGAACAACAGCAACAACAAAAAAAAAAAGAAAAAAAAGAAAAAAAAAGAGAAAAAACATTTAATTATTTTTTAAACATGTCTTAATAAATAATCGTCATCTCAGTGAGAGTCAAAACAAATTCTCTTCTTTTTGTCGTCTCATTTGGTCCTATAGAACACTTGAAATAGATTGTTTGTTGGTGCTGTTTGCATTGTTGGCAATGTTGAGATTGAAATTTTGAAATGTGCCGGGTTGGGCATGAGCAGCGGCAGCGTAGTACAAAGAAGAGGCAGCGGCGGCCGCAGCCAGCATAGACGGCGAGAGCATAGAGGCCGGATTGAGGTTGTTCGACAAGCTGGAGTTGGATGGCGAGTGCAGCGAGGAATGGGTCGACGAAGAGCTCGACTGAACGTGCTCTGCGTCCTGGGCGACAAACGGCCGTTGACTGTCGGCCTGGTAGAGCACGGGCACTCGCATCAATCGCTGGCTGCTCGCACTTCGCTGGCCGTTCAAGCCGGCCGTCACACTCAATTGATGCTGTGTTTGCTGGTGCTGGTTTGAGCCGCTCGCCTCGATCTCGGCCGCCAGCTGCCGTTTCCATTTATTGCGTCGATTTTGAAACCAAATTTTGATCTGGGTCTCGGTCAATTGGAGCGAGTTGGCCAGCGAAGAACGCTCCGAGCTCGACAAGTAGCGTTTCATGTCGAATGTGCTCTCCAGCTGAAACACCTGATTTCGCGAGAACACCGTTCTGGTCTTTTTTTTGCGCATGTTGTCGAACGAGTCGCCGTTATTGGAGCCGTCCAAGTCTTCGTCGAGCTCGTCGTCGTCCAGATCGTCCTCGTCGGCCATGCTAGTGCCGCCAAAGGCCACCCGGTTGCCCGCCTCTTCCTCGTCCTCCACTGATCTGTTCAGCTCTTTGCCATTCTTTTTGCCACCCTGCTCCAGGCTGGACGGCGACACTGCCGAACTCGACGACAACGACGACGACGACTGATAGGCCTCTTGCTTGCCTCTAGTCAACTGCGTGCCATTGTCGGTCACGTGACCATAGCTCGACTGCGACAAGTTCCTCAAGTGTGAACCATCCACCGATCCAAACAAGCCAGAGGAGTATCCTTCTAGAAAAAAAAAAAAAAATTAGTAATCTGATTTTTTTTGTCTAAATAAAAATATTGATATTTCAATTTGGTTTTTTATTTTTTTTTCTCTAATTGTTAACTCAAATTAAACTTGAAATCTAAATTGATTGTAATTTTAAACTTTCACTGTCATCTAGAATTACACTGCAGCCATAAAAGCTTGTCAATTAACTTGTGTGTCAAATAGCAGTGGGGAGAAGAAAAAACTGAGTGCTTACTATCAAGGCCGTACAGAGCGGACATGGCGGCCATGTTGAACCAGGGCCACATGTCGGCCGACTGCTGTTTGGACAGCATGGCCAAATTGGATATGTTGTTGAGGAGATGGGACTGGCCGGACTGAGCGGCGGCCGCGGCCAAGAACGGGTTGAGAAAGAACGGGTTGAGCGGCTGCGCGTGAGTGTCGGCAGGAGCGGGCGACACCGAATGAGCCTCCACGCTGTTCTCCTTGTTGGCCACGTTGGCTCTGGGCTCTTTTTTGTCCTTGGCTAGGATGTTCATTATTGAATAGGCCATTTTGGCTGTTTTGGATGGCGGCGCAGCGCTAGTGTCCTCTGGGTCACACGAGTCGTGTCGGTGGCGCTTGAGCGTTTCGGGCTCTGGTGCTGGCGAGCCGACCGGCGACACTGGCTTGCTGGACACCCCATTGCATTGACTTGAGCTTTCGTTAGTCATTTTCTCTTCCTCTCTATCTATCTCTGTTGCTATTACAAAAATCTAGTAAAAGCTAAATTTGATTTAAATTGAAGAAAAAAAGAGAGAATAAAGAGTTGATTTTTTTTTTATTTTGTTTATAAATGGGTGTCAACTAAAGTCTATTCGTATTTTTATTGGCATTTTGTTTTTCTTTTTTGTTGTTGCTATTTTTTTCTAGTTAATCGAAATAAAATAAAATGAGAAAGACTGATTTTATTTTTTATAATGCCTAGCAAAAACCAATTAGATTTTCGATTTCTCCACCCATTAATAATTTATATTGGTTGTATTTTTTGACAAGAAAATAAATATTTTATTGGTGAACAAAAGAAAATGAGAGAAAAAGAGAGAGAGAGAGAAAATAAATCCTAATTTTTTCTTGTCAAAGATACACAGAGCTCGATTTGTCATTTAATTTCGAAACAAAAAACAAATCTCCAAGTTAAATAGCGAGCTTTAAGTATTTAAAACATTTTGCTCAGGACCGAGCGGGCAAATATTTTGCCTCTCTCTCTCTCTCTCTCTCTTGACTTTGTCACATCTCTTGGAAACAAAAAAGGTTTTTATTGGATTTTTTCCACTCTCTTTCTCTATTTTGTTGCTCTAAATTAATTTTGTTTCTAATTAAAAAGTCAATTTTTTTTGTTTCAGTTGATTCACTTGGTCGTGCACACTTTTTGTTTCTTGTTTGTATAATTATTTTCATTAAATAAAATTTAATTAAAACAAAAATCTCTAATCATTTTAAAAATGAATGTACTTTTTGTACACTTTCAAACTAAACTTCTTATTGCTTGGCAGATAAATTAAAATAACACCTTTGAACGCTTTCAAAACAATTTTCTTAATATGTATCGTTTCCTATTATTTTCAATCGCGTCATTTTGGTCATGATAAAATATTTAGGCAAGCGGGCGCCCATCATGAGCGCAACACATTTTAACTATTAAGCACACAAAAGTAAATTGATGCTTAGAACCTACCACAAACCACGCCAACTCTTTAAACCAACTTTCTAGCATCTTTTAATCAAAGTCATGTCTTGAATATAACAAATTTAATTTCGAAAATTTTAATCTATCATTTTTTGATAGAGTGATAGATATTAGGAAAAAAAATTTCAAGACAAAAAATTATGCTACACTGGACTAAAAGTTGCATTTCAAGCTGCCTAAATGGAATTCAAGTGTTAAAGCTCTGTGCTCTATCTTACTTGAGGTTTTCGCATTAAAACTCTAAAAGAGCGCAGTGGGTAAAACAACAGCTTACTGCGACTGACAGTCCGGGTTCGAATCCCAGTCAAGTAAAATAAATGTAACGTTAAAAAATTAATAAATAATGGATAAGAGCTTGTGCTTTCAGTGTTGTGCCTCTACTTGCCACCTGGTTTGAGTTAATCGCCAAATCATTTCTCTAGATGGTTGTTACCATTCATCTAAAGAATGGAACCTGGCATTAGAACAGCGATTATCTCCCTAAGGGAACGTGTCAGGACTCGCGGGTCAAGGGGACTCTAAATAATGGCGTCGAAAGACGTAAGTAGCGAGTTTAAAAAAAGCCAACTAAATATAACTTGTGTTGTTCTACAACGATTTAGACTTGTCGCAAAAAAATTAAAAGCGACAAACAAAACTCGAACCCTCAGTCCAGTATGAAGTTCTAGTCTTAGACAAAAAGCACATTTTTGCTAGGCTCAATTTTGAACATGATGATTGAAAAAGTGATTCAGATGCTTATATAACTTGGTCCAAGGCCTGGATTGAATTCTTCTAAAAATAAAACAAAAAAGTCTCAACCTAAACTAGGAGTTAATTAAATCCGCCCAAGTGTTTGAATCCGTATAAATATTGTGATGCGTAATTTGGTCTTATCGGATAAGTAGAGAAGCCGGAGTCGAGGCCTGATTGAAAGTTGACAAAATTCTATTTGAATAGAGACCTGTTAAATCGCTGATATTAAGATAGTTCATTTATTCAACTAAAGAAAAGAGAAAGAAAAAAGATAACAAACGATATGTTTGTGTTCGCTTGGCTCGTTTGAATCCAATACACCACACACACACACAGCTATTGACATATCAGATAAAATGCTGTTAAAGCAAATCCACCGACAGATTCTCTACTATTCTATCCAAATCGCCTAGAAAAATGTTCTAAAATCTAAAATCTATTCAAAGGCGATGCCGATGCACCAAACTAAAAACACAATAAAAATAAATTTCCATTAGACTCATATGTGAGAAGAAAAAGGCAATTACTTCCAGAATAAATGACAAAGTGTATAAAATTTGATTGGATTTTGGCATGGATTATGGCACTCTATTAAAACACAAAATGAATGAATGAATGAAAAAGAATGAAAAAACTTAATTAGGGATCAAATTTCTGAACACTGAAACAAACAACAAAATAAAAATTTTGATTAAGAAGAAAAAATTTCGATTAATTTTTGTTGGCTGATTTCTCTGCTAAATATCCAATTTAGTTCTAACTGTTTTTCGATTTACCTGTTCGGTCTTAATTAATTTGTTCAAGCTTGTTTTGTCGCACTGCATCCCAAATAGTCATTATCAGCAGGAAGACTAGAATTTCATGCTTAATAGTTTTTAGAGCCCGTTCGTGTCTTGAACGAATGTCGGCTTGCGTTTTAAACGCTTGTCGTAATATATGGCTGATAAAATGACATCGGAACTTGAGCAATTTTTTTGTTTTTTTTTTTAAGGAAAAGAATAATAAAAAATAGTTTTAATTAAATTAATAAATCGATTTGGAATAATCAAGGCTCGGATTTTTCAATTTTGATCTATGCCTCCTAAGTGTATCTACTCACGCAATATGCTATTTAGTTTGTTGATTTTTCGTTCGCTTTTTATGTCCTATAAATCAATATTTGTCATGATAATTGATAATTAATAAACTTTTGCTTCTATTGTTTGCAATCGATTGGATGCAAAATTTTTCTTTTCTTCTATTCTCTTTATTTGTGATCACTTTTTTGTTGTTGACAATTTATTTTTAATTTTGTGAGGTTAGGAGGGATTCCTTGCATTTTGCCAATAGTCAATCATCGGCCCAAATTATCAGTATTGATTGACATTTTTGCTTACAAAAAAATTTGTAATTTTTAAATTCCAATCTTCTCTGAATTAACACACAGAATTAATTGTCTATGTTTTCAATCATTTTTATGTTTTTCGTATAGCTTATAGACGAAATATTTTAATTAAATTTAATTACATTAAAATTGGTTGATAATTAAAACAAATTTTGCTCATTGCTTTCTAGCTTTTTGCTTTGTTTTATTTCGTTCCTACGAAAATACACCCTCTGGAGTTGAGCTCTTCTACTCTGCACATTCTTTTGCTAATTGAGACTCTCCAAAGGTGTTTAGTGACAAATTTTGCCCAAATTAATCTGATCATTGATTTTTTTCTATTAATATGCTTATCTCTAACAACACAAATATCTTAACTTAATTAATTAGTGATAAAATCAAAACCATGCAATTGTCTTCTTGTTTATTATTCTTGTTTTTTACACTGTGAAATTATTGCAGTTAATTGAGCTGGAAAATTTATCTCTCAAATTGATGAAATTTTCTTCCTTTTATTTTAAATTTATTTTAAAAATGGACAAAATTTTGATAAGAAAAAAAATTTAATGATAAAATCAATACTTTTTTTTATTAATTTAAAGAATAATTCCTTTATTATCGAGAGGTGTTTAGAGGAAACATTGATCCTGATTTAAGGATTAATTTAATTACAAATAATAATTTCCCATAAAATTAAAAGCAGAAAAATCAATCAAACATGCTACTATGTTTAAATACTTCAATATTTTTTAATTTTAATTCTAAAGCTATTTTTAGCTCAAATTTATTTATTTTTCTTTTGATATGAATTTAAATGACATAATTAAATTGATACACAGTTTTAAACAAAAAAAAGTCAAAATTTTAAGATTGAAAAAAAATTCCATTTGTTTTTTTAAAGGTTCAATTTTTTATTTTTAAAGATGTTAAGCGATAATTGATTAAAACCGGCATGTAATCAAAAATAACTAAATTATAATAAGTTAATATTGTGAAAAATTTCCAAAATTTGCAAAAAAGGTAAGCCTTGAAAAATTTCTCAATGATAATAAAAAATTTTAAAGGATTCAATATTTTTGATCATGAGTTAAACATCGCAAAAGGTTTTAATGAAATAAATGACGTTTTAACTACCCTAGTTGAAAATGATTTGAAGTCATATAAAATAATAATATTTTATTATATCTCATTTTGTTTTTGTTAAATAAAAATTTTAAACTTTTTTGTCATCATTTTATTGAAGTTTATTTATCTTATAAATGATCATTTGGTCAGCTGTTTGAAAGGCGAACGCCCTTCTTTTGCAAGGTAATCTAAAGAAAATTGATAATTAAATTGGCTCTATATTAATTCTAATAAATATTTTTAGAATAAAAACAATATTTTAGTCGAAATGTGTTCAAAAAATTTAAGATAATTATTTAAATTTATAATGGTTAAATAACTAATCTAAAATTAGAATATTTTTAGTTGTAATGTTCAATTAAAAAACTCTTGATAAAATATAATGTTATTTAATTTAATTTTATAAATTTGATTGGGATATAAGGAAAATTTAAACAGATCAAACAGGGAAAATGAAAAAGTAAATAGGGTTTAAAATTTATTTGTAGAATACAAAAAGGAAGAGCGATGTTTATTTTTTTTTAATTTAATTGCAATTTAACTAAGAAGTTTCTTAAATTCTACACACTTTTAAATATTTAATGACTAATTAGATATTCAATAAATCCATTTAATTTTTCTCTTAATTAATATTCTCTAAAGTTTTAATTTTTTCTCAGAAAACTTTTACAAAAGTACTTTTTAGATAAATGATTGTTTTTCGTTAAATTATTTAAGAAAAGTTGTTATTAAAATTTTATTAAATAGATTCAAAAATTAGAAATAAGTTTTCATTTGATTTAAAGGAAAATTGAGTAGTTTTGTCAATACGAATATTAAATGGGCAATTATTTTATGTAATTTAGCATGTAAATAAGAATAATAATGTATGTTATTAATTACTTAATATTTAAAATATTAAAAATAAAAAAATTACTTATTCAGATTGACAACTTCATTGAAAATTTTAATGAAATTGATATAGGTCTTATAGCTTCACCCCAAAGATAGAATATTCTGCAATTATGGTTATTTTTATAGAAGTTCTTGTCGAAGTGTAAATAAATTAAACCAGATCTGTACTGAAAAACAAATGGAATTTGAAGCCAAATGCTTACACTTGGATATACTATGAACAATGAGTATATTTATTTTGAGGAATTTCACAATTACGGACTCAAATCAATCTGACATTATTGTTTTTTATTTTGAGGCATTAGATACAATTAATGCGATATAATTAAAGAGAATTTGTGCTTTAGGCATATTTTTTGTTACAAAAATTAATGAAAAAATTTAAAACATTAAGTCCATTTCTCTTGATCTTTAAGATCCTTGTTAAAATACTGTATAGGAAGTTATCATAAATCATCATATCATCCCTTGAAATAATTTAAGTTGATAATTAAGCAGAAGAATTGAAGAATTAGTTTAAAATAAATCTTATTTAGAACATTCTATACAAAGAAAAGTTCTGAAATCGACTCGAGTTCTGGTTCATTCTGCTGATTTTAAAAATTTATTTAATGCATACCTAGTGAAAAATTTCATAAATTTGCTTTTATTCGAATAAAATGAATTTGTAATATTTCGTAATTTAAAGTAAAATTACTGTTTGTACACGAAAAAATTTTGAAATTCAAAAAATTTGAGAAAATTTTCCATACTTTTATTCAAATAAAAAAATATTTGACAGATTGAATTTCATGATAAAATTTAAATTTCAAATAAAAATTTTTAGCTTTAAGCTTAAAAAAAAGGTATTTTTTATCAATTTTTTAATAATAAATGGCTTAAATTTATTAAACACGATTTGTTTAATTTTTAATTAGGAAGAAAATTACATGAATTTTTATTTGAAGTAAAATAAAATCTTAATCAATATCTTGAAATTTTGCAATAAAAAATTGAATTTTTTATCAAAGAATATATTTTAGCTAATATTATTAATATTAAAATATCTTTTTAATGTGGATTTTAAATCTGTCTGCAAAATTTACAAATAAAGATTTTAGAAGAATCAATTAAAAATCAATTAGAAAAAAAAGTTTTTTTTAAATTAAAATAATTTTTCTTTAAAAAATAATGCTTTAAAAATAAATGAGAGTTTCAAAAAAATAATGCTGCTTTTTTAAATTTAAAATTCTCTTTTATCCTCCTATTTATGGAACGTTCTACTTATCTCAATTTATTTACGGTAGAAGTTATCACTCTTAACTCAGAATGCCTTTTATTTTTAAATATAAATTAAAATACTTTAATGGAATAAAAGATAAATTTAAAATGGCATTAGCACATGTCTTGCATTCTCAAAGCTCTCAAAATCTTCAAATTTGATCAATTATATTTTTACTCAAATTGTCATGTATTGGTACGCTTAAATTCAATACACTTGCCTACGGTATCTTTAATTCACTTTGTACTCACGCATCAACTAACAACCAATATTCTACCATCTCATTTGAAACTGACCTTAAAAAGTTAGGACTATGTATTTATTTATAATGAACTTATATTAACTAATTGAGAGGATAGATGGATTAAAAGTAGAAATGAAGTGGTATTTAAACTTTCGTGATGGTGTCTCTGACTCTTTTAAGCTTTGTCTCAACAGTTAAAGATTAAAAAAATATAGAACCTTGTTACAACAGCTTATTGAACCGAAGCAGTATCATTTTTAAATTATAATTTCTTTCATTTTTATACATTTTTACTCTTAATTCTTATTGTTCTTCTCTTGGAGAAAGTTAATTATTTTTAATTTTTGGATTTTTCACTGCATTAAGACCTGTTTTAGATTTAAGAACAAGGTCGATGAATTAGGGTCTCTATAAGATAAGAACAATGGTCCTGAAGAGATTTCAACTCCAGTTACTTCTCAATCGTGCCCACTTACGCAGGACCAATCTAGACCGAAAAAGGGTAGAAGCATTGACGAGATTGATAAGTCACCTGAAGTGTTGAAAATAAATCCTAAATAATTCTTATTAGAAACGCATCCTCAAAAATATTGACTCTTCAACTGAGATTCGAATAACAAGAGAAAATTATTCGAACGTGAACCAGTAAAATGGAAAAACTGTAGAATCAACTCAACCCAACTAGTCAAGGATAAAAATGTAAATGTAACAACTCGACTATTTTCGTCTAGGATAACTGAACTCACTTCCAAAGAACTAAAAAAAGAATTGAGAGAAGAGAGAAAAATCTAAAAAGATTTCTACTGAATCGGAACAGCCACAAAACAAAGAATCGTTACTTTCCAGCTGGGTAACGGTTGCTAAAAATCGAGGGTAAAAAGTTAGAGCGTCAAACGCAACAAATTGGGGTGCTGTACTCGGTTTTTAGTGGGCAGAAAAAGAAAGAGAGAAGAAAGTAAAATTTAAAAGTCTTTGGTGTTTTATTTAGCTCCAAAGAGACAAAAGAGAGCCAAAAAGCCAACGATCATGGTTTTATTGAGTGATTAAAATAAAAATCGTCCTCCACCAATTTTAATCCAGCTGTAGGTCGATGAAAATCGTGTAAATATCCTAAAGACCGCTAGAGAGTTACACAATAAAGTTTTTAAGCGCTAGATTTAACTAACTTGAGTACAAAAACATTATGAGGTGATCTAATTCAAAAGAACAAATTGAATTTAATAAAGCAATCAATTACAATTAGGTACATTCTTAATACAAAATTTGTTTACCAAAGATATGAATTGAGGAGAAATAGATACAAATAGAGTCGTGAATGAATAGAATTAACTCCCGAAAAATATGGTAAATGCAACGAATCTGAAAAGTTTCTAAGCGAAGCTTGATGTTTGGATGGCGAAACAAAAAGAAGCGAGTGCTACAACTCTTTAAGGCTATGCTTGGATAAACTTTAAGCTACAGTGTAAACTACTATTAATACTACTTATTCTAGTTGATTTTTAATTGATTCTTTTAAAATCTTTATTTGGAAACTTTAAAGACAAATTTAAAATCGAAATTAAGCTATCCAAATTATGCCTACAAACAAGTGCTCTAAACCATATTTTAATCAATACAGCGGAACAAAATTAATATTGATTTAAAATTTTATCTTTAATTTAGATAAAAATTCGTTCTATTTTCTTCCTAGTCAAAGATTAAAAAAATCATGTGTAATAAATTTAAGCCATTTATTATTAAAAAATTGATAAAAAATACCTTTTTTTTTAAACATAAACCCAAAAATTTTGATTTGAATTTTACATTTTATCATGAACTTCAATTTGCCCATATAAGACACAGACTGTTGGCAATGGTATAAAGTAAAATTTAAATTACACCAAGATCTATGTTGATTGCAAATAGTTAAGGCAGATAAATCAAGAAAAATTAAGATCAATCGATTTAAGTTAAATTTCTATTTCAATTCCAAAAAATTTTCATTATTTATTAAAAAAATGCTTTAAAATTGTTTTAAAAGATAATTTCTATATTTATTTAATTAAATTTTTTCACTTTCGATGTCATTTGGAAGCAATCTGAAAATTTTCTATGTACATCAACATTTTTTAAACTGACTTAATAGAATAAAAAGTTGATAATTATTTTATAGTTAAGATGATTGATTTTTAAACATAATCTTTGATTATTATTAAAAAATCAAATAAATATTCCTAAATAAACTGTAAAGAAACAATTCTGAAATAAAATTCTGAAAAATTCTGTAAACTTTTTGCTGACGATAGTAAACTTATCTCCACAATACGTAATTCGTTTGACCTAAAACTTGTTGTTCTAAAAGATATTGACAAAATAGTTTACTGGACTGACACTTGGCATTTGAAGTTTAACCAAAAGAAATGTAAAATTATGCGATTTGGCTCCAAACATGCAACCCCCAAACACCTTTCACGATGAAAAAAGATGCTTCACACAGTCATGTGTTAGAACAGTCGTCCGTGGAAACAGATTTAGGTATCATGATAAATAATAAGCTCAAATGGATTGAGCAGATAGACAAGACAGTCCAGACGGCCAATGGAGTCCTTGCTCAACTCAAAAATGCCTTTAAATTTTGGAAAACGGACAACTTTAGAAGATTCTTCACTGCGTTTGAGACCGCATCTTGAATACTGTACAGCAGCTTGGAATCCTTTGCAAATGAAAGTCATTAAAAGGCTGGAAAAAGTCCAACGTAGAGCTATCAAACTAGTGCATGGTCTCAGAAATCTCAATTATCTCTCAAGATTAGAAAAAATTGGCATCTCTACGCTTGAAAGTAGAAGGAAAAGAGGTGATGCAATCCAACTTTTCAAAATTGTTAGTGAGCAGAGCATTGTTCACCTGCATGCCTGCGCAGATTCAAGCCAAACTCCAAAAATCAATCACTCATCGATGAATCTACGTAAAAAACCAAAACTCAGGAAGCAACTCTGCTTGTCAAAGCCAAGAGAAAACTTCTTCACGAACAGAGTAGCATCCTCATGGAACGAGCTCCCGGACACTGTCGTTTCTGCAACATCAACAAATGCATTCAAAGACAAGTTTGACAAATTCAGATTTCAGCAATTGGCGCCTCATGAAACAACTATAGTTCTTCATCTGATTTTCATATCAGATTCTAGTCTCACTTTCATATTATATCAAATAAATTCAGCTTAAAAACAGAATTTTTAATAATTTTTAAATAAGTTAATGTCATATCAGTTGGTACAATGAGTCATTTGTATAGGAGCAATTAACCTTGATAAAAATTTATAAAATTTTATGAGATTTAAATCATTATAAATGTTCATAATCACTTATCTGAGTCAAGGAAATTACCATTATATTGTCTCTTCTTTACTTAAGCATTTCTAAAATTGTTTAAAATTTTTTTGATTATTCAAGTTTCAAACTTTTATAAATTTTTTCTCTAAAAAATGCCAAACGATAATTTAAAGATTTTAATCAAATATTTTGTTTAATTCTTGATCGAATTCCAAGGTTGTCTATTCAGTATTCATATTTTCTGGTTTTTAATAATTTTGAATCTTCGCTTATTTTCCAAGTCATTTATTTTGTTTTGGCAATTATTTTTTTTAAATGTATTTATTGAAATTTCTTCTGCGAATAAATTTAATTGCTCAAGTGAGATTTATGATATTAATTTTTTTTAGTATAAGAAACATGAAAAGAAACATTAAAATATTAGCATGTCTGGGTTTGTTGTCGGGAATGAAAAATACAAGATTTCAACGAGCCATTCTATGATATATCTAGAATTTTTTATGAAAAAAAATCAAATGAATGTCACAAAATAGTCTATAAATAAGCATTTATCAAATACTCTCACAGTAATATAACGGAATATAAGTTTATATAATTGTATCATCTAGATCCCTGAATTAGCGATTAACCTCTATTAATGAAATTAAAAAAAAAGTTTAGAATTAAATTTTTTTAAAGTCTGCAAAAAGCTAAGGTTGACTTTTATTAAAAATATTAAATTGAAATCAAATTTTATTTAAAATTATTCACAAATATATTTCTTTAATAAATTTAAAAATAAAGAGTTTCTTAGTCACTACAATATGGAAAAAGAAGAAAAGCCTCATTTCAAGAGCGAAAAAATTTCATTATTTAAGCTTGTATATTTTATTTCCAATGATGATAACAGTTCTATATTTTGTAATTATCAATAAATTAAAGTTCCATTTTGCATCATTAATGGATTGGTTTCTAATTGCTTTTGGAACTGTTGCTGCCATAGCTGGTGCTGGATTGTATCCTCTATTATTCTTAGTATACGATGAAGTTGTCAGCGTTCTCTTGGAAATCGACCATCGAAGAAACCAAACCAAGAAATCTCAGATAAAAAATGGTAATTTTTTTTTTTTAAATTTGAAAAAATATAACTAAAATTTTATTAGATAGTGAAATTATATGGTAAGCAATCTGAATAATTTGAAATATTTGATTTTCAAATCCATTTTAAGTTTGGAACCGAATATAGCCAACAAGTCAAATGATTTAATAATTCAAGAATCAATTAATTATTATTTGATTTTTGGGTCATTGTCTCTTATTTTCAGCTATCTATATCATATTTGTTGGAACATTTCTTGTCAAAGACAAATTAAAAAAATGAGGTAAAATATGATTGTTTTAAGTGCTTTAAAGTTTTATCTTTTTTACCAGACAAGAACTATTCAATTCATTAATAAGTCAAGATGTATCTTTTTTTGACAATAAATCATCATCTGATTTAAACTCAGCTATGATCAAGTAAAATTTTTTATTAAATTTTTTTAAAATTAATTTTACTTTTTTAAGCAATGTGGAAAGTATAAAATTGGTAATTGGTTTTAGATTTGCTGATTTTATAAACTTAATGTGTAGAGGAGTTGGTTGTTTTATTTTTTCAATGTTTCAAGCATGGAAATTCACTATAATTTATCTATCAGTCATTCCATTTATAATCATCTTGTCAATCTTAATGAGCATTTTTACCAAAAAATTTACTCTAAAAGAATTAAAGTCATATGAAACAGCGGGAAAAATTGCCAATGAAACTTTGAGTTCAATTCGAACAGTTTTTTCTCTGAGAATGCAAAAGAATCAGCTTAAAAACTATCAAGCAGCTTTGCTCTCAGAGGAAAGAAGTGCCAAAAAAAAAGGCCTCATATTCGGAATTTTCAATGGATTGATAGTGATGCTAACCAACATTCTTTTTGGGATTGGAATTTTCTATGGTGTCTATTTGATTCGATATGAATGCGATAAATTCTTACCTGGGAATATCATTCAGTCTTTTTTCTCTCTGTTTGTTACCACTTTCGCCATTAGTCAAGCTTTGCCATTCTTAAAGGAATTATCCGAAGCTAAGACTGCTTCCAATAAAGTTTTTCAAATTTTAAATAGCAAATCTTCGATTCATTCTCCTGATGAAAAAAGTGCAATTAAATTAGATGAATTAAAAGGAGAAATTGAATTTGAAAACGTTGTATTCAGTTATCCACAACGAAAAGAAATGAATATTCTAAATAGATTAAATTTTAGAATTCCAGCAGGAAAAACTGTTGCAATCGTAGGGTCCAGTGGAGGAGGTAAATCAACCATATTTGCACTTTTACAAAGGTTTTATTCAGTAAATTCAGGCCGAATTAAAATTGATGGTCACAGCATTGAGAAATTTAATCTAAATTGGTTGAGAGACCAAATGGCCATGGTTTCACAAGAGCCCTCTTTATTTTCTAAGTCTATCAAAGATAATATTCGCCTTGGTCGTTTAGATGCCACTGATGGTGATATTGAGCGTGCAGCCAAAGATGCAAATGCCCATGGTTTTATAGTAAAAAATAGTGATACATACGACGCTAAAGTTGGCGAGAGAGGAGGTCAGCTTTCTGGTGGACAAAAGCAAAGAATTGCTATTGGTAAGAGTTAAAAAAATATGAAAGTGCTAAGTTTGGACCAGATAATTATTTTTTATTCTAATATCAATTTTTTTTACAATTTATGAAATTTAAATTTACAAAAAAAAACACAGTGATATCAAAAGACAACAAATGGAATTTAGTGGTATCACCAGTCATCATTACTTTCAATTACAATTTTAGCAGAAGAATTGAAAGATTAATTTTGAATAAACCTTAGTTAGAATTTATACAGAAAATGTAATACATAAAATAAAAAATAGCATAAAATAATAAATGAAAAATTTCATAAATTGGCAAAAATTTGAATAATTTAAAATTCCAAATTTTAGTTTCAAATGATAAATCTGATGATGTGGAACGAAATGAAAATTGTTTAACTTTTAAAAAAACCCAAAAATGACCAGGAATTAGTCGACGCTTTTTTTTGAATTTCAAGAAATCCAATGTCAGAAAATTTAGATATTATGCTGATAATTAAAAAATAAAGTACCAATAAATATTTCATTTATCTATATCAGAGTTGCTATTTAAGTCACTAGTCTCAAGTCAAGTCAATGACTTTAAATCTTCATTTTCATTTTGTTATTGTTAATTTTTTTCGATTAACTTTGGTTTACCGAAAAAAATTAACCAAATTTATTTAGGAAAAAAAATTTGGATTTTTTTTTCACTGAATTTTATAATAATTATCGGAAATTTACGATAGTAATCCCTATTTAACGATAAAAACCGTTTTTAGATTAGGATACGTAAAGTATGGTTAATATCGTGAATTTAGCATAATTTAAAATTAGATTTAAAATAAATTTAAAATTTCCAAAAAAAGGGAATAAAGATAAAAAATTTAATTATTAAGTGCGGATAAAAAAATACAAAAATATAAAAAAAGCATTTTTAGATAATTGAATAAAACACATTTTAGTCGATTATTAAAAAATTTAGAACAATAAGAAAAACCTAGAAAATGAGTCTCATTAATTTTTTAGAAGTCCATTTAGGATAGTTTTGAAGTGATTAAGTTTGAGATTGCCTATGCAAAGTCTTAAAATTGAGTTGCAAAGTTAGACATTTTCGGGCCAGAAAACAAAGTGGGCAAGTAGAATTTTTTAAAAAAAATTAAGATTAAAAATTTCCAAAAAATTGATTTACTGAGAATTCTACTGAGAATTCAAAATTTGCTTCCGATTATCAAAAAATAAAATTTATTCTTAAAAAAAAAGACTTCTTTTAAATTTTAACAAACACAAATATTTTGAGGTAAAACTAAAATTTTAAGTACTTAATACTATATTTTCTTAATTATTCTTTAGTTTTGTTTAAAAATAATCAAAATTTCATATTTTATTTTATGAATTTAAAATTGCTTACAAAAAACATATCTTAAAAACTGAATTTTTTTTACACTGAATAGATTTTAGGCTTTATTTGAGAATACTTTGACAATCACTTTTCAAATTATAAAATTTTTCAAATTTTAAATAACAATTTAATGAAAAAACCTATTCCAGAATACATAATCAAAATAATAATAATTTTTTTTTTTTTTGAACAAAACTTCTGGAAAATTATAATATTCTGATTTTTTTAGGAAATCGCATTTATTTATAAAATTTTTCTTTTACAGCTTTTTCTATCTATAACCTTAACTCTTATTTTTACCTAAAATTCAAACAGTATTTCTTTTTTCAGTTCTTTTCTATGTGTTATGTGCAAGAAGCGACCATAGGTCACCTCCTAGTAGGCACTTCCGCAAGCTAGTCTTGCTGTAGCTTATATATATTATTAATTTTATTATTATAATTTTTAAAATGTCTGAAATAAATATCTAAATTAGTGTCAAAAGATCACAAAATTAAATTTTTTTCTCAAAAATTGATTAATATTTTTTATTTTTAAGCCAGAGCTTTAATAAGAAATCCGAAAATATTACTTTTGGATGAAGCTACATCTGCTCTGGATAATGAAAGCGAAAAAGCTGTCCAAGATGCTTTGGATAAGGCAAAATGCGGTCGTACAACTTTAATAATTGCCCATAGACTTGAAACAATTAAAAATGCTGATTTGATTTTTTACATATCTTCTGGACGTCTGATTGAAATTGGAAATCATGATGAACTAATGAACCAAAAAGGAGAATATTTTAATTTATTTGTATCGAATGCTTTAGAACATGCACCAAGTGAAGCTTCTTTGGATAAAAAATACATTGAGGATACGCGTGACCAAAAAGCTGATAGCGATTCCCCAGATGATCATCATGAAATTGATAATGGAATAAAAAGAAAAAAAAGGAAAAAATTTAAACCATTTTATTATGAAAAAAGATTATTTAAGCTTCTTGCTCCAGATTGGTTTTGGCTATTTATTGGTATTTTAGCTCAAGCTCTATTATCTATGATTCAACCGATTACATCTCTTTTATTTTCCGAGATATTTTTTCTTTTTAATATAGAAGAGGCTGATAAACAACAATCTGAAAGCATAAAATACATGACGATAATAATTTCTTTAGGACTTATAGGCATCTTAACCAATATTGGCAGTTCGTTTTGTTTCTCCCTAGTTGGTTCACGCTTGACCAGCAGACTGCGCGTTTTAATGTTCAAATCAATGCTTAGACAAGAAATCGCATTTCATGATTTAGATGAGAACAAATCAAGCGCTTTGTCATCACAGCTTTCGTATTCAGCAAGTTTGTGCAAAAATTTAGCCTCAGAAAAATTAAAAATATATACACAAGGAATATCGGCAGTGGGGTTCAGCATTGTGTACTCTCTTTTTTTGAACTGGAAATTAACCTTAATAATAATTATATTTATTCCCATTTCATTTTTTTCCGGAGCTTTGTCAAGTCGGTCATCACCAAAATTTAAAACAACTGATAGATTGGAGGATGGCAGCAAACTGATTGTCGAAACAATTGAAAATATAAGAACAATATTCAGTCTAGGAAGGCAAAATTTTTTTATTCAGCAATTCAAGAACATCTACGAAAAAAAAAAGAGAAAAATATTTTTTGAACTAAGTTTCCAGGCTGGTTTTTACTCACTATCGAATTCAGCTGTGTTCTTTATTAGGGCTGTTGCATTCAGTTTTGGTTACGTGTTGATTAAAAATGATGAAATAAAAGTTCAAGATATTTTTAAAATTTTTCCGATGATAACTTTTTCATCAATGATTTTGGCCCGATCATACTCACAATTACTTGACCAAAGTATGGCCCTTAAATCGACCAAAAAGTCAATCAAGTTAATTGATCGAGAACCTAAAATTGACAATTTAAGCTCAGAAGGACTAAGTCCTGAAAAATTTTTAGGAAACATAAAATTTGAAAATGTTACATTTAGTTATGCCAATCGCCCTGATAGAAAAATATTAAATGAATTTAATCTTGAAATAAAGAGTGGAACTTCAAATGCCCTTGTCGGACCATCCGGTTGTGGCAAGAGCACGATATTTTCTCTGATACTCAGATTTTATGATGCTGATCATGGAACTGTTTATATTGATAATATTGACATCAAAAAATTGAATCTAGAATGGCTGAGATTTAATATTTCTGCTGTAACACAAGAGCCGGTCTTATTTGATCGCAGTGTTTTTGAAAATATATGCTTAGGAGACTTGAGGCGATCAATGGTAATTATTATTTTATAAGGGTTCTAATTTTTTAAATATTTATTTTAGATTGAAATTAATGAAATAGTAGATGTTTCTATGAAATCGAATATTCATTATAGAATAGAAAGAATGCCAAATGTAATTTTTCAGATGTAAATTAATTTAGAAAAGCTAAAAAAATTTCCTTAAATAGAACTATAAGACTATTGTGGGACCGAAAGGAAACCAATTTAGTGGAGGTGAAAAGCAGAGAATAGCAATTGGTAAATTTTAAAATTAATGTATTTTAAAAAATAAATATAATAATTTTAAAGCTCGTGCACTAATTAGCGGGTCGAAACTCCTACTTTTTGATGAGGCAACTTCGGCATTAGTAATTTTTAAATTTTAATTTTTTTCGTCGGTAGCTAATTATTACTTATTAGGATAACAAATCCGAAAATTTGGTCCAGGATGCAATTAAGAAGTGTCAGATTGGAAAGACAAGTATTACGATAGCTCATAAGTATCTAAATTATTTTTCAATTTCTTTAACTTTAAATATTTCTAAAAAGATTGAACACAATTCAGAATTCGGACAAAATATTTTTTATTAAAAATGGATCTGTAATGGAGGAAGGAAGTCATGAAATTTTAATGCAAAATAAAAGTTTTTATTTCAAGCTATTTTCAAGTGAAAAGAACTCTAATTAATTATAAACCACTTTGATTATTTTTTTTATAGAAACTAAAAATCAAATTAAAAAAAAAATTAGATCGCTTGGTTTTAATTTCAATTTTTACAATATAAAATAAAAGACACTCAACGTTTGACATTCTATTTTAGTATATGTCTTTTTAATTTTCTTTGCATTTTATTTTAACTTATTCTACTTTATTTTGATTTTTTATATTTATATTTTATTCTGAAGGAGCTTTTGCTCGATATAGAAAACAAATGAATAAAAATGATTAATATTTTTTATACAGGCCGAGAGTGTGAATACTAAGCTTAGTATTACGTAAAATACTTCATTAAACATCCTTTGAAAATTAATAGGCAAAATTAAGCTTTTTATTTAATTAAATTATTAACTCTTAAACTTTAATTTTATTTAAAATTAATCAAAATTTGCTGTAAATTTAATCTTCTTAAAATTATCAGAATTAAACTTGACTATTAATAGAGATAGAGGATTGTTTTGTTTTAAAATGGATTTTTTTGGAGTTAAATTTCATCCTTTTATAAAACTAATTTTTTGAAAAATTAAAATTTAAGACCCTACTGTCAAAAATCGAAAAACTCTTTTATTTTATTCGAAACAAAAGCAACATTTTAACTAAAAAAGCTCTTTTTTCTTTATTAATTTATCGAATAGAAAATTTTATAAAAAATGCTGTGGAAGTTTAAAAGTAAAATGATTTTTTATCTAGTCTAAAATTTAATTTTTTTAATATTTTCTATTCAATTAATAAGTTGACTATTTTTTGAAATTTAAATTTAATTTGAATTTCATATCGATTTTATAATTTTACATTGGTATTAACCAAAAAATCCTAGTTAAAAAGGTTTTAGAAAAAATTCAAAAATCTTTCAAATATTTCACATGATCATCATTTGAAGATTTTTCTTGATGCCATATTTTAGATATTGGGGAAAAAAAAGTTGGTTTTTATCAAGGTCCGAAAATTTTTATTTTATTCAATAAGTTTAAAAAATGATCTACTTAAAATATCATCTATTTCTTTAAGAGCTAAAGCAACACTAAATCTTAATCTATGAAAAACATTCATATCCATTTCAAAAGAGACAGTTTTTCCATTAGACAAATTCATTTGAATCAAAATATAAGAATCTAAAGTACGATTGAGTGAACTTGTTGATAAAGATACATCAATTCTCCAATTTATCGACAAAAGATTAACATTCCTTGGAATATCAATGGTAATATTTTCAAAATTTATCCTTATATAGCATAAAATTAAATTTTGAATAGTTTTAAATAAAAAATACTTCGTTCCGTAAAGAACATTGATTATATCCGTGGCAAAGTCTTTGGGGATTCTTAGAATTCTATTTATGATTGATGAAAAAAATATTAAAAAAATTTCTTACTTGAGAATTTCAAGTAAATCCTCTTTTACAACCTAAAATTTTAGATAATAATTTATAAAAAAATAATGATTCAATAATACATTTTGTTTTTTGCATGGAGATTTTATAGCAAATCTAAACAATTTTTCCAAACTTGCCAGTAACAAGACACAGTCTTTCTCAGGTATCTTGTAATTCTTCGAAATAAATTCAATTTTTTCATTATATTTATTTCCCTTATGTTGCTCTAGCACGAGGATAATAACTAAAATTAAAAATTAATATTTTTTTTTAAATAATTCAAAATGAACCTCTTATTAGTTCTCTAAAACAACTTTTGGTTACATTTACCGATTGTTCTTTGTTATTTAAAATCGATTGCAAATACTTTAATTCAGGGGTTACTCTGGGACCCCAGAACGGCGTACGATCATAATTTTGAATTTTAGATGACATAAAGAAATATATTTTTTTGTATCAACGAGCACAGAAATAAAAATATTTCACATGATCATCATTTGAAACAGATAAATTTTCTCTATAATTTATGAAATATCTTTGAATAATATAATTTTTATTATCATGAACGCTTCAAACGATTAAAAAATTTTTATAATATATTAAAAGTCTATTTAAAAAAGCTATCCAGATTGAAAACAAAAAAATTAACTATGGAAAACAATAATAATTTCAAAATAAGTTTTAAATAGAATTAAATAATAAATTTAGATTTTTTTTATTGAAAAAAATTTCATTTAACATACAAAAATTAAATACAAAATAATTTCCAAATAACTTTTTGAATAAAAATAGTGGTTCAATTACACCAAATAAAAAGAACCAAAAGAATAAATATTATATTTAAAAAGAAAGTAAATTTATTTCTAGAAAAATTATAAACGGTTATAGCTAAAATTTAAAGGAGAATCCTCAAAAAAAAACTAAAAAAAACTCGAAAATATAAGAACAAAAATTTTCAAAATCAATAATTTACACTTTCTTCGCCTTTAATCCATTTCTTGTCGGAGTAGACGGTCGGTTCGGAGCAGCGCCAGCTTTTTTCTTGTCTGAGGGCTTCAAAATCTTTTTTTTTTGAAAAAAATTTAAAGAAAAAATAAAAAAAAAAACGAAAAAAAAGCCCTACTTGGAATGAACACATTAAAGTTTCATCTACACTCATCATAGCACCAGCGTTGTCGAATTCACCGCAGTAATTTGGCGCCGAAAAAAGAGTGACCAGTTGTCGCTTGGCAAAAACTCGTATCCATCTTCGACAACTTGATGTGCTCGACAGATTAAATCAAGATCGTGTTTTTGCAAAAATTTTGAAACTACTTCACTTCCGAAAGTGAACGATACACCTCTGTCATTTTCTCCCCAGCCAGTAATGTCTTTGTCCGGATCACTCCACAACAAGTCGCACAACAGACCCTGATCGGGCACATCAGTCGGTCTCATAATTCTTCTTATTTGTTCCATTGATTGCAAATCAGGCGACAAGCCACCATGGCAGCAAAATATTTTCTCGTCAATGATCGCTGCCACTGGCAAACAGTTGAAACAATCTGTGAACGTTTTCCACAATTTGATGTTGTAGCGGCGCTTGCACTCGTCGTAAAAACCGTAGATACGGTTTATACTGGCGCATTCGTGATTGCCTCGAAGGAGAAAAAAGTTTTCCGGAAACTTTATTTTGTATGCCAACAAAAGACAAATGGTTTCAAGGGACTGTTTGCCTCGGTCGACATAGTCGCCGAGAAACAAGTTATTGGACTCGGGGGAAAGCCACCGTACTCGAACAGTCTCAACAAGTCATAGTATTGGCCGTGGATATCACCTTTTTTGTTCAAAATTAAATTTTGATGAAAAAAAATTTCTGGGGAAAAAATGGGAAAAAAATGGAATACCGCATATTTTGAGTGGGGCTTCGAGTTCAAGCAAAATTGGTTGACTGAGAAAGATTTCGCGTGACTTGAAGCACAGACCTTTGATTTCATTTTCGGTCAGTTGGACATTTTTGCCTGGTTTTGCGGTACGAACTTTAAGTCTATTGTTAAATTTTTCAATTTTTTCAAAAATACAAAAAGTTACCTTCTAATAAGCGAGCTATAATGCTGTCAACATTAAATTTTTCCATATCAGTCATTACTTTTTCTCTCTGCAATCAGTTGGCTTTAATTTTTTATTGGATTTGTTTAAATTTCTTTTGTTTTCACACTCTTTAATGTTTATAAATTCCGCTTCATTTTTTTAAATCTTTAATAAAAAGCAGAATAAATAGATTTAAAAAATCAATCTTTCGTCAGGTACCACACAAAACACGCTTTAGTAAATTAAATGCGAAATATTGTAAGAAAAAAAATAATTAGGTGCTCAGAATAAAATAAAATAAAAAGTTAAAATAATATTTTTAAGATGTTTTTTTTTATTTTTCTTTAACTCCTTTGTTGCAATATAAAAGAATAAAAAAACTAATAGAAAGGTTGTCCTAAGCAACGGTTATATCTTTTGTATAAAATTTTATTATTTTGAGATTTATTTTTTATTTTTTTTTGCAACAATAAATGTTTTGCAATAATTCATTAAAAACCCCATTAAGTCAATATTTGCCTAAAACAAAGCCCTTTGCAAATAGGCCTAACTTTGATACGCCCAAGAATTTTACTCCGGAATTTCGCCCTTATATCCTCAATTTAAAAAAAATTCCTCAACTATGCTCTCATTCAGTTTAAAGCATCACGACTTAATTACATCAGCAGACTTATAAAACAACACGTCATTTATTCAAAAAGCTCTTTTTTTCGAGGAAATAAATCAATAAAATGCTTTTAAATTATTATTTTATAATGATAAAAAAGATATTGCGATAAGACTTAAATCTTCCAACAAAAAAAATTTAAAGAAAAAGAACGCCAAGTTTTTTTAATAATAGATCTTATTATAGCTGAATCAATAATCAAAAATTTATAATCAACTTAGACAGCTTTGTGATGATTAATAACTTATCTGGCTTTAGGCGCTGATGAAATAGACGCGTTGTTCACATTTTAAATAAGAAATTATTGCCGGGATTAAAATCTCCAATTTATTGCGTCAAAATGCCGAATTTTATAAATTCTTTTGTTTCGGGACCCGTAACTTAAGCTATTTAGGATTAGTAGAATTAAGAAAAATGTGGGATGCAAAATAATTATTTGGAATTGTGAATCTAAATGCTGAGTTAGAAAAAAGTCCCCGCTAGATCAAAAAATTCATATAATTACAGCTTAAAAATTTGATTCAAAGGAAAAACCAGCTCTAGACAAATATTCGCATTCTTGGTAATTTTTTCTAAATATTTGCCTGACAGATTTAACCCATCTTTGATTAGGAGTTAAGTAATTTGTGACTAATTTTTGACGTCAACGAAGATAGCATATAATTTTCTTCCTGTGATGTAATTTATTTTTCTTGTAATAAATCAAAAACATTTTTCAAGTCTTAGAACTGGGTTTGGATCGAAATCTAAAACTTAGCATTTTTTGAAACAAAAATATTTCCAAATGACATTTAATAAAAAATTTTCTAAGTATTCATCTATTGAAAAAATTAAATTAGAGATACTTGATAAGAACGGATGTGAAATCATTCGGTTCATTTACAAGCTCTCTTATGTGATTGACAATTTTTTTTGCGTAAAATAATTTTATAAAATGTTTAATTTGAATTTTCGATATTGACCTTTTGAAAAAAATAATTTCATTCGGTTGCCATGAATGACTTGAATAATTAATGAGTGGCAAATTGGCATCAACCTAAAATCAATGCAAACTCTTCGAAAAAAAAAAAAAATTTCTAGCTCTAGACATATAAATTTTAAACAAACAAAAAAAAAGCTTTTCTTTAAATTTAACTAAAGCATTAATTAGAATTATAAAGTTCTGTTGCTTCATAAAGCTAAATTCGCCAACAATAATTACACCTTGTAAAATAATTGCTACTCTAGCTACCCAGATTTTCAAGATAAAATGATAAAAATTTTTCAAAGAATTCCTAATTTTTTTGAAAAAGCTTCTCTTATCATTGAGAAAAAAAACATTAATCCAAATTATAAACAAAAACACTTAAAATAAAATGCACAATTTCTAAATGTATATGCTTGGAACTAGTTACAAATTATTTTTAGAATGATATTTATTCTTTCAATCAAAAAATAAATTAACCTTATAAACGTACATTAAATATTAATTTTGAAAGCTAAGCTTAAGCATTGAAAAAAGCTAAACTTTTTTTTTAGAAAAAAAGCGTTCATGTTCATGAATTTAGTTATATAATTCATGTCTAAATAAATAATTTTGAATTTGTTTAAGATAATTCAGCTTGCTAGATTGAACCACTTAAAAAATTAAAACTGTAATTGTCTAGAATTAATTAAAAAAATTGAAATAATGCTAGAGTTGCTGGGCGTTAATATCATAAATACTTAAAACACATTTATTTAATTATGCTAAGAATTATTTGAACAAAAAGTTTCACAATTCGACAAAGGTGTATGATCTAAATCGAAAAATTAAATTTTTACTATAATAATACTTGATTTTTGAAAATAAAGAATATTTAAACAAAAGTAATTTCGAAATATCAGATATTTTTTTAAAATTTTCAATTTTTGAGCGCTTTGTCTAGTCGTTTTGTTTGTGAAAATTTCAAATAGTTTTAAAAACAATTCTAATTTACAATTTATAACCCTATAATAATTGTACCATTTGTTCTCCAAATTTTTTATATTGAAATTGGAATTTATCACAACGAATTTTAATTTTAATTAAAACAAAAACTTGAATAAGTCTTTTCATACTTCTTTTAAAAAACTGCCGAAAGACTTTCTTTAATTTCTTTTAGAAAAAAAAAAATTTTTTTCTTAGATTTTTTTAACATTTATAGTTGAAATGAGATACTAAAATATGTCATTTATTCTTTAAAAAATGTCATCTTGGAGAATTTCACATTAGTATCCAAAAATATTAACCTTTTATAACCAAAATTCAAATGAATTATTGATAAAGACTTGATATTATACTGCGTCTTAACATCAATTCCTCATTATTCCTTTTGAATTCTTTTCTAAAAGAAAAATTTTCGTTTCTTTTTTTTGCATATCCAGCACCCTTTTGCTAATTAAAGTTGATTAATTATTCAAGAGAAATAAATTTTTAGGAAAAAATCCTTAATTCAATTCAATAATATAAAAGTTAACAAAAAAATTGAAAGATAATTATATATTAATTAGAAAAACTTATATGAAGTAAAATGTCAAAAAAGAAATGATAATAAAGTTTGACTGCTTTGATGATAAGTTTTTTGATTAAGAAGATAAAAATGGTGCAGTTGGTATAAACAGCAATGATAATGAAAAATTATTCCTCAAAATTATCTCAAAGCATGTTTTGTGGGCTGCATCAATTTGGTTTCTTAATTCAAATAAAACTAGGTCTATTTCATTAGTTTTTATCCTGCAAGAAATTATGATTTTATTCTATATAAAGTTTTAAGTTAAATACTTTCTAAGTTAATTAAATATATTTAAAGATTTTTGTTAAACAAAAATTAAATATAAGTAATTTAGTAAACGCTATATTAAAATTTAAAATTCTTTCCAAATTTTGCAAAAAAATAATTATTGCTTAGCTAATTTCAATTTTAGGGCTGCTATTGTGACTTTGGGGATAAAAAATTAAATGAAAAAAATTTCTTTCAGTCATTAACCCCATAGAATTTTTTTAAGAAAATAAAACATCTTTACCCTTAGGTATCAAAATCTGAAGATGAAAATTTTTTACCATAAAATTCATTTCGTAAAATTAATTAAATTAAAAAAATATGATTTATTATTTATAATTATTTCCTAAATAGAATTGAGACTATTTTTTATTTTGATAAAAAAACTCTAATTTTTATATGATAAAGGATTAAAAGTGAAATTAAATTTTCAAAAATTGTGAAATAAGCAAACATCAATTTCAATCACGAAATTTTTTTATTACAACTTTTGAGCTATTTAGACTATTCTTTTTAAATTTTTTTTGGTTTCTTTGGTAAATTTAAAAAATGTTGAGTAAATGGAGAGCAAATTAATGGAATCCTTTGCCAAAATAACTTGTTTCAATACGCCTTTAATCGATAGTTAGAGAGTAGGTTTTGATTGCTAGAATAGTACTCAAATAAATCGGATATCAGAATGAGCTTGAAAATGATGGATCCAGAAATTTCCTCATGGGAAGTCTGTTGTTTGAACAAATTAGGAATTTAAACGCATTTAATTTATTTCTTGAAATTAAAAAAAATTACAAAAATTAAAGAGAAAAAATTCTAAAAAATGGTTAGTTTAGTGATTTTTCGTAAAGCAGACACTTTAAAAGCTATTACCAACTTGATTTTATCTGCTTCTCATGGTTCAATACTAATTAAAAAATCATTAATTAGTCTTTCTTAAGAAGAAATTAAAAAAAAAAATTTCTTGTAAATTGAAGTATAAACAGTGAATAAAAATTTGTTTTTTAGTTTTAATCCTGAAATTATAAACTTACAGCTTATAAATAAAACAAAATTTGTTTAACAAATTTAAACAACAAAAATCCTAGATAAATTGTTTATTCAAATAGCAATTAATAAAATGGATTTATTTTTAAAAATAAGAATAACTAAAAGCAAGTGTTCATTTTAATATTAACTAATGAAAACTTTAAGCAAATATTTATTAGAAAATAAAATTGAAAAAAGGAATTAAAAGTTCCTGTTCTCGGCATCAATGTCAAGAAATCTTTTTTTCTAAAAAAGCTATAAAATGTTCTCTTAATTGGCAAACCTAAGAGATACTTGACAGGAGCATAAATTTTAAATTCGACTCAAAAAATAATTTATTCATCTCTAATGAAAATTTCAAATCGTAAGTCATTAATAATTATTTTCGATCTAAAGTCCTTGAAGTTAAACATTATAATCCAGCTATCTTTTGTTGACTTTATACTTGAGATTAGTATAGAAAGTCCTAGATTACAGTCTAGGTTTATTAGTAAAAAATAAAAATATATAAAATGAGATTTAGCCGAAACACAATGTGTCTTGATTTAAACAGTTTGATTACTTAAATAAAATCTGTTAATCTGTTAATTTAAAAATGTGTCTATTTTGATTGTCAGACATTTCTTTGAGAACTAAAGCCACGTTAAATCGAATAAAATGAAACATTGGAACATTCATTTCGAATGTTTTTATTGTGCCATCAGATAGCTGCATTTTTAATATGATAGTTGGCAGGAGTCCGCGGGTTACAGAGCTTGAAGATATAGACACATCTATTCTCCAGTTGATTGACGCAATTACAGGATATTTGGGATGATTCAATGACAATGATTTTTCCATATATTCTCGTCTTGATTTTCAAACAAAATTATTATTTTCAATTTAATTAAGAATTAAGTCCTTTTGACAATCTAACAAAAATATAATCGAAAAAAAACTCTTTAATATTCTGATGAGAAATATTTATCATTGAAAAAAATTTTAATTAAAGTTCAGAATGGAATAAAATTTCCGGAGCAATATTAAGAAAAAAAATCTGGTATAAATTTTATAGCTCAAAAGGTCTATTTTTCAAAATATTACCTATGACCCGCTATGACCATCATAAAATCGGAAACAAATTCTTCAGGTAGTCTTTATAGCAAAAATAATTAATGAATTTAAAAAAAATACAATTACTTTAAAAAATCCAGTAAATCAGCTTTTATAGCCTTTTTATTTAATAAATTATCAAAAGATTAAAGTTGACATTCAAATTCCTTTCTTTAATTTAATTATTTTTTCTTTTAATTTTTCCAATCTTTTACAAAATTCCTTCTTTAGAAAAGAATTTGATGTTAATTAAATATTACATCTTGCTTAGTAGATGAGCGCTTTGAATACTTAATAAGTTTGTAAACACTAGTGTACAAGCTAATCATCATATTATAGGAAATTGAATGCTTTTTTGACGCATCATCAATTTTTTTTTCAACTAATTTCAATTCATTTTCATTGTTTAAATTTTCAAAACTAAAAACGACGGCTTAAAAAAAAATTAAAATCGATTCTAAAACCAAAAAATTGCCAAACCTTTGAATACATCCCGGTAACAAGCTTTGGTAATGGTAAAATTTTTAATCTCATTATTGAAAATTTTCTGAATATATTTGAACTCAGCTGGAGTTCTGAATCCCCAGAAAGGAGTTCGAATTGAAGTAGTTAAATGAGACGACATTATTCTAACATGAATAAAATCAGAGAAAATAAAACTCTTCATCTTACAATGTAATTTACAACACTGGTTTTGAAAAATTATTTAGTCATGTTTTTATAATTTATTTAATTTATACAATTAGAAAAAATTGAAACTTTTAAATTCGATTTTAACAATAATTCTTTTAAATTTGATGTTTGCTGTCTTGAATGATACCTCCAAATTCGTTTAGCACAATTGAATGTACAGACAAAACAAAATCTAAACCCTTGTTCAAGTTTTTAATTAAAAGACAAATGACACAAAAAACTTTTTGAAAAAAAATGCATTTTTATTCTTTTCTATTCTTTTTAAATACATAAAAATTAGTATCAAACATACAGGCTAAATTTTTTTAAAACCATTGCGAGTCGGGGTTGATGGACGGTTCGAACTATTGATACTCATTTTTTTCTTGTCTGAGGGCTTCAAAATCTTTTTTTTTTGAAAAAAATTTAAAGAAAAAAAAAAAAAAAACGAAAAAAAAGCCCTACTTGGAATGAACACATTAAAGTTTCATCTACACTCATCATAGCACCAGCGTTGTCGAATTCACCGCAGTAATTTGGCGCCGAAAAAAGAGTGACCAGTTGTCGCTTGGCAAAAAACTCGTATCCATCTTCGACAACTTGATGTGCTCGACAGATTAAATCAAGATCGTGTTTTTGCAAAAATTTTGAAACTACTTCACTTCCGAAAGTGAACGATACACCTCTGTCATTTTCTCCCCAGCCAGTAATGTCTTTGTCCGGATCACTCCACAACAAGTCGCACAACAGACCCTGATCGGGCACATCAGTCGGTCTCATAATTCTTCTTATTTGTTCCATTGATTGCAAATCAGGCGACAAGCCACCATGGCAGCAAAATATTTTCTCGTCAATGATCGCTGCCACTGGCAAACAGTTGAAACAATCTGTGAACGTTTTCCACAATTTGATGTTGTAGCGGCGCTTGCACTCGTCGTAAAAACCGTAGATACGGTTTATACTGGCGCATTCGTGATTGCCTCGAAGGAGAAAATAGTTTTCCGGAAACTTTATTTTGTATGCCAACAAAAGACAAATGGTTTCAAGGGACTGTTTGCCTCGGTCGACATAGTCGCCGAGAAACAAGTAATTGGACTCGGGGGGAAAGCCACCGTACTCGAACAGTCTCAATAAGTCATAGTATTGGCCATGGATATCACCTTTTTTTTGTTCAAAATTAAATTTTGATGAAAAAAAATTTCTGGGGAAAAAATGGGAAAAAAATGGAATACCGCATATTTTGAGTGGGGCTTCGAGTTCAAGCAAAATTGGTTGACTGAGAAAGATTTCGCGTGACTTGAAGCACAGACCTTTGATTTCATTTTCGGTCAGTTGGACATTTTTGCCTGGTTTTGAGTTTCTTACTTAATTAAATAGATTGACTTGATTAAAAATTTTAAATAAAACGTTTTTCGCTGCATGCTTATCAATTTTAGTAGAAAAAATTCTTACCTTCTAAAAGACGAGCTATGATACTGTCAATATTCAATTTTTCGGCATCAGACATTTTGCCTAAAATCTAAAATTCAACAAAACTTCAATTTTAAATTTGAATACCAATTTAAATTCAACACCAAAATAATTAACTCAATTGTTAGCTTCACTTGATATAAAGAGCTTGATTTTTTCTCTCTCTCTTTTTTACTTCATACAAACCACAATCCGAAACCAACTTAATATTTTATGTTGATATTATTTATAATTTTAAATTTTTTTAAAATACTTTATATTTCGCTCCATCATGTAACTATTAATGTCTTTACAACTACCCTTTAATTGATCGAATTTCACTATCCAAGCATGAATTTTTTTTTCAATACGTGATTAAACTATAATTTTTTATTTAATAATAAGTCTTAAAAAGCTTTTTTAATTTGAAAAGTTGAACTAGATACCTCCTAAACGAAGGCGTTTTTTCTGTTTCAATTATTAGAGCCCACGGCATCCGTGACGAATTCGATAATAAGAATTTATTTGAAAGTGTAGTAAATTAATAGTTAATTTTTCCTTCAATAGTTTTTATTCAATAAATGCGTCATTATGTTCACCAGACCATTTATTTTACCAATCTTTTATCAACCAAGTATTATTATTTTTTTTTTAATTGAATGTGGTAAAATATTTATTAAAATCATTTTTACAGACTTAATAATTTTTCTAGGGATTTGTCTACAAATCAAATCTTTTTTTACCAAAACAACATTTGAAAGATTTTTTGTTACAAGAAAATTCCTAATTCAACTTTAATTTTTTTTTCACATATTTAGTAAATAAAAATCGCTTCTAAAAATAATTCTGAGAAATTTAGGTTTTCGTTAGATAGTTAAAATTATTTTTTCCATTATATTTGAGCTTTTCACTATTAAAAATTGAGTTTTAATGTTAACTTCCATTTATTTTAAGAAATATTCATCATAAATTATTTTTTCTCAGAAAAGTCCTTTTTTCCATTTTTTACTAGATCTAATGCAATTTTGAGTAATTTTGTAAAAATTTAATTTTTTTTAACGCAAACTGTATGATAGGGTTTCCTTCAAAGTTATGCATTTTCAAAAATATTTTCCAGATATTAGAATAATTTTCAATCGAAAGAGATATGAATTTTATGTAAAAAATTTACAAGTAAAAAGGTAAATTTTTCAATAGTTATTTTTTTCTTAATTTTTAAAAACAAATAATTTATATGATTTTTTGAAAGTGAAAAAAGATCTCAATAATATTCACAATCGAATATAAATTATTTTGAGTTAGAAATCTAAATCTAAGTATAGGTTAGAATTTTACAACCAAATTATTAGATTCTATAAATAGACATGGGTATTTTATTGATTACTCAACACCCTATTCTAATTGCTACTTCTTCTTTCCTTCATTAAAAGTCCAATATTTAAACCTTAAGTAGCTATCATGCCTATTTAGCATTTTCTTTGATTGTTTTTTTTTAATCTCTTTAATACACATATATATATAGTTATATTAAAAATAGAATAATTATAAATAGAATGGCTCTGTATCTATATGATGCTTCTTATTTCTGATTTAAAGTCTAATTTTGATTCTTTTTCAAATACTTAACTTAAAAAATACGACAATTTTTTTCATTTTTTTTATTCTAATAAAAAACGTCATAAGGCGACTAAAAAATAATTTGCAAAAAATAGTCGAAAATCAGTATAAAAATTGTCAAAATTTACCATTAAATAGATTCTAAATAAGCATTTAAGAGGTTAAACTTTTAGTAATTTGAGTGTAATTTTTTCGTTTAACAAGAAAGAGTTTATTTACAATTTGTATTGAAATTTCAACAATTGATTATTATCAGAGATAAAATACAGTAAAAATTTGATTGATCTTAATGTATAAATTAGATAAAAAGCTTTGAGATTTTTAAGAGTTTAATTTAGTAAGTCAATATTGATTTTCTTCGTTTATTTTTTCTTACATCTTTTCTTGACAGCATTTCAAACATTAAAAATTGTAGCTCTGGTGGAAAACAGACTAGTTTAAGAGTGGCCTCGGTATCAGTGCTCTGAATCCCAGTTATACTTTCAATATTTCTTATAATCAATTTACCATCAAGGTAATTTGGGAGCTAATTATTGACTTGGAAATGTGTAGCTCAACGAATTCTCACATAATCTAATAAAAAGTCCATGCTTGGCGCTTTTTGAATGTCTAAACCTAATTTTTAAGAATGTTTGATTCAATGACTTGTATCTTCCTAGTTTCTGATTAATTAATGACTAAAGCATCAATTTAAAATAGAAACTCAGGTCTTACATTAGTTTGGTACAATTGAGCTTTTATGTTATAGTCTAAGTCAATGCTAATAGCACTTCCCGGTAACTCTAGCGCTGCCATGTTTGATGCAGTTTGATTGCATTGTATGTGGGTGCATTTTGTCATCATTTTGTTAAAGGAGACTCTTAGTGACTTCATTTAATCTATTCGTAGTCAGTTCGCGCCTCGATGATTTTGATGCCAACTCGCATCAACCCAAATTTAACATCTTTATGCAATGTTTCAATTTGTAGGACTATGTCCTCAGCATATATTGAAAACAGCCTCGGCGACAGTAATCCACTCTGCTTGACACCAATGGAGATAAATGGGATAAATGATTTATATAGTGATGTAGATTAAATTATTTGTTCAATTAAATAATTAATTAATTAAAAAAAAACAAATTTCAAATAAATAAATTAACTATTTTTCTTGTTTACTCGAGTGCAATAAACGATAAGACCCCAAGCAATACCGAAATTTTTATTTATTAATTTTTTTTGAAATAATTTTGAGGAAACCCCTGGACAGTTTGATAATTCAGTTTTGTGTTAGATAAAAAATTTATGTTTAAAAAAATACAGTTTTAACTTTAAAAAAAAATTGTAAAAAATTAAATTAATAACTTTGCATAGTCTAATTTTGCCATTGAATAGAACAATAATTATTTAAGATAAAATTCAGGTAATTTAGAAGAGTAAAAAAAAATTAATTAATCGTAAAAAGAATTGTTTAAAAAAGAGCTGAATATAAAGACAACGCTTTTTTACAAAAAAATTATTTTTTTTATTTAAAAAAAAAATAGAAAAATAATTCAGCACTTTCGGATTTTTTTTTAGTTTTTTTTTTAAAATTAATTTAAATAACAAATTTTGATGCTAAGATTATTTTTGGACTTCTGAAACATTATAAAATTGTATTTTTGGATCTCTTTATTTTTTTTTTTGCCAAAGTAAAAATGAGAAATTTAATGGAGCACGATTCAGACGATTTCTGCTCAAATTTTTTGTCACATTCTTTAGTGAATATCGACCATATTTCCGAACCAGAATAAATCAAATACTTAATTTTTTTCACTAGTATAATAGTTAAACCTGTAATACCAATTTTTTCTTAGTTGAATTTGCTGGTTTATTTATATATTTTTTTTTTACTTCTTTATTTTTGTTTTTTTTTAGATTTGAAATTTTTATTTTAATATTTGTTGTTTGTAGATAGCAATGAATAATTTTTGATAAAACGTTTAACTACATACTAATGTACAAAAAGATTAGATAAAAAAAAATAATTCACAAAAAGAATACGTAGCGCCTAAATTGCTTAAAATTTCGTTTTTCCTCAAAATTCATTTTTATTCCTTTTTAATTTTATTTATTTTAATGCCTGAAGAAAACAAAATTTGGAAAATAAGACGGATTTAAACAATTTTAGAAAGTACTTCAATTTATTTAGCTAAAAACATCTTTAAGTGCAATTAAAATAATTTTTTTATTTTTCATTTAAGCTGTTTTAGAATATAAAATGACAGAGCTTTCATTGCTTCGAATGTTTCTAAACCGGAAGGGATTATTTGATCAGGTGGTAGCATAAAACCTTGGATAACAGTTATAAATTCTATTCAAAAGAGATATCCTTACCATATTGTCCTTGGTCTCTTAGCTCGACAGCATATGAGTAGCGAATCTTTGCAGTATCATACGTCCAATCAACTGAAGAACCTGATGCAACATCTTTCAAAAAAATATTTAAAAAAAAATTCTTTTCTGTCAACTAAATTTACAAATTGTAGATGCAATGTTTCCGTGCTGATATTTAGTACCGTAAAGCTTAATTAATGCGTTCACTGCAGCTGCTGAACCATTGTCCTAATGATAGAATGATCGAATTGTTTTTTTTTTAATTAAAAATTTATTTACCTGTATCTCGAAATCTTTTGGTTTTTTAGTGGTATATCCCCAAGGACTCATCCATAATTGCGAATAACTGTGAAAATTTAGATAGGATACAATAGAATCGTTATTTTTCAAAATAAAATTCGCAACTCCTTTTATTTCTATTTCTGAAAATGGTGACATTCCGCAAAAAGTATCACTACATGGATCTTTGGAAGCACCCTTCTCTAATTAAAAAAAAATTTAAATTTTCTTTTTTATTTATTTTTAGCAAAAGTACCACAAAAATGCGCATCCCAATTGCGGTTCGGACTAATTTTAATCTCAGATAATTTAATATTTTAAAAAATACTTTTTTTTAATTACTCAGCTCCATAGCATCCTGGAATCTTTGTTTTGCTTCTTGTCTTGCGCCACAGTCTATCCTAAAACGAATTGAGATACTTAAATTATTTTGTTGTTAAGTTAAGTTAGTTACATTTTTCCAGGTATATTCATATCCTTTTGTAAAAAAAATAGATAAGTTCTATTTAAAATTGATTAAAGAAAACATTAGGAGCTTTTTAGTAAAATAGAGAATTTTTTGAAATTATACTGTCTAGTTAAATAAATTTTCTAAAGAGATACCGAAATAAGATTAAATTATAGCTTTAGAAGAATGAAAAATAAATGACTTGATTTGAAAATTTTTATAGGAAAATTACCGTCAGGGTTAAATACAGGCAAAACGTATAGATCAAAACTGTCTAGTATCTTGGTAACATCTGGATCGATTGAGTAATTTGATAAAAACTTAAGCATAATTTAGAAAATTTGAAATTTTTATTTAAATAAATTTTACCAAATGTGCCATGTAGATAACTGTAGCAGGACTAATCCTGAAAAAAAATTATTTAGTTCTATTTGATTTTTTTTCTTTAAGTAATTAAACCATTCTCTTGCGTGAATTCCTCCATCGAACCAAATTGCAGGCTTTTTGGAAGAGCTTGGTACCGAAATTTTCATAACATTGATTATTCTACCTTCGTACGATCTGGACACATTAAATACCGATACAAATTTTGGATAGCGAGCCTGGGTATCATTCATCCATTTTGATATTTCGTCAAGAGTATGGTATTTCCCGTAATCAAAATCATTAGAGACCATATTAGTTTTTGAGTTTAAACTCAGTTGATTTTCTATTAAACTTCCTACATCTTCTACTAATACGGAATAATGCATATTTAAGTTTTTCATCATATCCTCGAACGGTGTCTTAAATTCTGATTTAAGCATTAAATGAGTCCATTTGTTCAAGTTGTTAGCTTCGTTCCAATAATCAAAATTAGTTCCGATTTTTTTTTCAATCACAGACAAAAATTCAACATCTATATCGGTTTCCGTGAAAACCTGGTATACAGTATAGCTAAATAAAGACTTTTTTAACACAAGGATGTCTCTCGAATTGAAAATTACTCTCTATATTTTTTTAAGTAATCTTGGTCAACAGAATAAATGGAACTAATTATACTCGACAAGAGAATCAGAGCTAAAAATTTTAAACTCATTGTGTTAAAGATAAATTACCATTAATTACCATTTAAATAGTTCAAAAATTTATCTTAGTCACAAGTTTTAACTAGCTTAAATCAGTCATTTAGATCACGTTTAAAGCTATTTTTTTCCTCGATATCATAATTTGAGATAAGATTTTTAGAAAAAAATTAATTTGAGAATTTTTTTTTATTTTGGACTGGATTTTTTTGAAACCTAATTTAAAATTTTTCAAATTCTTCAATTTGACATTAATATAAATATGATGTATTTATTCTTTAAAATATTGAATTTTAATAATAAGATTAGACATTGATGCTCGAATCATTATTTTAATATAGTGTTTTAATAGCAGAAGTCAAAACCTTCATTTTGCAAGCTTAATAGGCTTTTAACTAATGATCACTTTCTTTTAATATTTATTTATCAAAAAAAATCAATTCTGATAAATTTTTTCTATTAAACGAAATAAATCCTAAAAAAAATTAAACACAATTGTAAACTATGTCTGAAAATTAAATTGTTTATAAAAAATCGAATTATTTTATTAAGATAAAATGATTTTTATTTATTTTGTTAAAAAAACATATATTGAGAATAAGAATCACATTCATTTGTTTGATTGTATATAATTAAATAAGTTGGATCTTCCACATTGTGTGACCAAAATTTTAACAAATTTTAAGATTAAATTCAATTCCAATCATATAATTAGGTGACCATCTAATTCATTTCGTGACCAAGTTTTGACCATTGTTATTAATTAATGACAAATAAAATTATATAAAAATAAAACAATTTTTTAAATTTTATCTAATCTTATTCATACAATTAGCTAAAATTAAAATCAAAATTTAATAAAAAGTACAAAGCCAAATAGATAACATTAAAAAATAACTTAATTTTTATTTTTTCTACATTGGTGAAATTTTAAGCCTAATTCACCTTTCAGGGATTTACCGCATAGATAAGATAAAAAAGGATCCTTTTAGCTACTTAAACTTTTCTTGATCAAATTCCAAATCAAATTTTCCATTCTGTCATTGACTGGATCAATAATATAAATAAATTCTGACTCGGCATCGGTATAATCACTACACAATTATCTGATTCTGTTTATTTTTATAAAAAAAATTTAAAAAGCTTTAAATTTTTTCTCTAATTTTATAATTCTTGGGAGTGACTGAAAAATTTGAGTTCACTTTATTTTTTAAATAATTTGGTGACCAAATAACGTGGAAGACCCATAATTGCAAATTATAAAAATGGATAAATAATTAATTCTAAGAAATTAGTTTGTAAATTTTTTTGATCTAAAGTTCTTTTTATTTGTATTTAGCTTTGATAATTTTTAACAGACCAAAAAAAGTATCTTTTTTGGTTTTCTTCTGTTTTTTTTTTAAAATGATGGATCCAAAATTTCAATTAATGTCATATTTGACATGTATTCATAATTTATTTATCATAACAGTGAAATAGAATAATTTGTAATTAAATTTCAAAAGAAAAATTTATTTTTTTTGCAAAAATTTTCGCAAACAAAAATATATAAAATTTACATTTATACCTTTCATTTTGTAAATTATGTAAATCATGTGAATAAAGTTTATTTTGTCAAAAAAAAATAAACCTTCCTTTTATTTAACAGTAAAAATTCTAATATCAAAGTATGCCAAAAAATTAATCCTATTTAGAAATTTAGTATTACAAAACAAAAAAAATTATGAATCAAAAAATAATTTTTCGGTTCCAATTTAAGGCATTCCCACGAGTTTATCATGATTCTGAAGCCATTTCATTTTTTTAAAGTATTGATCAATGATTTTTTTCTCAATTTAATAATAAAAAATGTAACTCATTAAAGCCATGTTGAGCTATGCCGCAAATTCTTTAAATCCCGTCTTAAATTACTGAATTGGCCACTTATTAAAAAAACTTATTTTATTCATTTAAAAAAATTTTTAAATCAGAAATATAATAACTTTTATCAAGTTTTATTGTTATTTTCTCTAAAACATAACACATAAAAGCTGAAAAATAATAAAAATGAGGTATGATAATAGTTTTAAAAAACTGCACTTTAACAGAAGTTGACATGTAGTCTTTTAATACTAAATAATTTCTTATTTACATCAAAAGACATGTTGCAAGCTAGTTTAGAGAAATTTAGATTAAAATTGATGAATCTTATTTAACATCTTTCTTAAATATTAAATATAATTATTATAAAAACGTGTCGATAAATTTATAATCTATATAGAAGATTACTAAAATGATTTCTTTTACATTTAGAAAGTGTTTCAGACTAGATCAATTTCAAGATTCATGGTCCACTTTAGTAATTTGAATCACAAAACTAAAAATTAAATATTATATGAATCTTTTATGATTTTTAACATTTTTAGCTTTGGATCTTTAAGGAAATATAAAATGGCTTAAAACATAAGAAAAAATTGAGGGTAAGCATAATTAAATCTTTTTTTTAACGAATAATATTTCAAAAAATTTTCTTTTTTTTTGAATTTTCAAATTCAATTAATTTCAATTTCAACATCACATTTACTTTCCTTTTTTACCAATTTTAATCAAAAACTAAATCAATAGAATTTCATAAAAAATTTAAGCCATTTTTTTAAAAGAATAGAAGAAATTTATTGAAAAAATAAATAAAATTAAAAAATAATATTTTTTTTTCGAAATTTCTTTTTATATTCTTAAAATCTATTTATTTTATTTGTTAACAAATTTAAATAATTCACGCTATTTAATTAAAATAACTTTAAAAATGAAAGGAAATATTTTTTGGATATATTGAATTCTTTCTTTAGTCTATAGGTTTTTAATAAAAATTTATAAAATCGAGAGGCGAATTTGTGACGAGGAGATTTTTAAGACTAAAATTACAGATAGAAGAACGTAAGAGTCAATAGACATTATTTACAGTACAAAAGTAAGAAGGAATCTTAAGTATATGAGAGGGGTATATAATAGAAATTGTTTGTAAAATAAAAAAATATTATGTGGTAAAAACTTAATGACCGGTCATGAAGGCATCGTAGCGATTCTTGAATAATATTAAAAAAATTAACTCTTGTTTATCCGTTTAATAAGTAAAATTTACACTTAAAATGCCGAAACTTTCCTCTAGATTATTTTGATCTTAGAAGTGTCTTTCAAGGTGAATTTAATCAAAATTTTAACATTATTGAGTATTTTTATCCAAAAAAAAATTAATTATTGAAATCAATACTCTAGAGAAATTGAAGTAATGATTTATTTATTCTAAAATGACTTGAAATTTTTTTTATCAATATTTTTCTTCATTAATATTTAACTAACTTTAATGCGAATAGTTTTTTTTAAATATTTTTGATACTATCACGTTTATTTAGAATTTTAAAAAGATTTAATTATTTGAATTATTTTTTTAGATTTAAAAAAAATTGAACAAGCGCGATATTGCGATTGCTCAAATTTCTCTATTCTTTTCCATTCCCGTCGATTCCAGTTGCTGGTACTAAGAAAACACTTTTCTTTATAAACTATATTGGTTCAGTAAATTCTATCAGCTGATGATTTCAATGTATCACCTTAATTCAAAACTTCTCATATATAAAAATATACGAAAACTTGCAGTGTTTATATGTGCTACATTATATGCGTTATCGGTAATAACTTATTAATTTTAAATCAATTTGGGACTTGCGGAAAATAAATTATTGAAAATAGATTTTTTCAGTTTTGTTCTTTATTTTTTTGGAATCATCAATGCCAAAAAAATGCCACATTATCATTTTTAAAACAAAAACATATGAATTTATAAAAAACCTGATTAATTTTTTTCTAAAAGTACAATTTTTTGGCAGAATCATTTTAAAGACTCGAATTAGGTGATATTAAAGTGTATGTATTCTTTTAGAAAAAAATCTATCGGGTATTTTTCATTTTTGTTTCAAAATTCACTTGACAAATTTAGTAGTTTTTGATAAATAGAAATTCTTTATAAAATTAATTATGTGCCTTTTTTTTCTACATCAGTTAGTTTTTAGACCTAAACTTGTTTTACTTTTCCTTAAAAATTTTGAATTTGATATTTGTTGCACTTTATTTTAAAAATTTTATAATTAAATTTTTTTCAGAAAAATGGAATAAAAAAATCGATCATATTCTGAATGCTAATAAAATTTTTTATAAATTTTTTTTTTTTGTTTATCTGTTTCGAGCTAATGATTTTTCAGATAAAAAAAATCAAAACTCAAAACAAAAAAGTTGAATAAAATAAAAAAAACAAATTTAAAATGTAAAAAAATTAAAAAAGATTCAAATAAAGAAGAAATCTAAGATAGATAAATTGAAATAAGAGTGACATGTTATATTCTTAAGGTAGCAATCACACAATAAAGCTGGGTAGTCGTAACCTTCTTTTTATTCTTTTTCCAGTCTGAAATCAATGAAACAGAATGACTCCGTCCTGTCCAAACATAATTTTTCACTCAACTTAAAAAGTCGATTTGAGACTGTTAGTAATTTAAATTTATTTAAGGCCTTGTGATGTAAAATGTTTGAGTGAGTACTGTATTTTAGCTTCAAAAAAGAGCTGCTGAATTTTGAATGAATTGTATTTTTTAATGTTATTTTCTGAGAATACATTTATAAAAGTAAAATAATAATCAAAATGATTTGTAAAGATCTCTTAATGTTTTGGGTTATAGAAAACATTTCTTATTTGGGAGATAATTATTTATATTAATATTTTATTTATAAAATTTTTTTAATTCATTCACCATGAGACCAAACATTAGTTATGACTCTAGCGTAGTTTTTAAGAATTTAACTTTTCTTGGTGAGTTAAATAATAGCCAACATTAATTTTAAATTTTGGTTTTTATTCAAAATCATTTAAGATTACTTTTCAATGGACACTTTAATTTTCCACTTGAAAAGCCAATGTACAACTTACCTTTTATTCTTATATTGTTCTTGCTTGAAGGAGATATACTATTGCATTTTTTTAACCAATTTAATTAATATAATTTGTACACCAAAATTAAATTTCTAATAATTAAATGATTAAAGATTTTTGTTTTTATTTAATTGAAAACATTACAAACATTCTGATCAAATTTTAAATTAAAAATGTCTTTTACAGTAGTTTTTTGGGTAGATGAACCTCATGAAACAGTTATTTTGCGAAAGCATTTCCTTTTTATAGCCTTAATTTTAAAAAATATGGTGTAAAAACATTTTTGTTTATTTAATACATTTTTGGTTTTAAGAAAAATTATTTAAACAAAATAATTTATTAGATAATATTTTTATTTTTAATATAAATAAAAATAATATCTCACATTAGTTAATTAGATGAATTTGGAGTGAACATTCGAGTAAAAGATTACATTTTGCTTCGAAAATTTTTGCTTTTAAACATTTTCAAAGGAGCTCAAAATAATTAATTTATTTTAAAAACTGCTCCAAGTTGCTTTTAAAGAGAAAATTTAGTTTTTTTCCGGCTATTTTTACATTTTTCTTATCGGATCCATTTTAGCTGTTAGTCATGAAATACTAATGCATGAAATTTAAAAATTATTTGTTTCAAGCAGGGATATATTTTAAAATGCTATGGGGTCTGTATCGATATTTGATATTCTTAACAATGGATATCCGTATATTTTCTTTTTTGAATTTTTTTTAATGAGAATTTACAATTTCATGCTATAAAAAGACCTTAAAACAAATATTTTCTTTTTAGTTCCAACACTTACCAGATTTTTAATACATAAATTTTTGAATTTTTTTAGACTGTTTTATAATAAGAGCTGTAAATTAACAAAATTTATTTTTAAATAGCTGATCCTCTGAGTTCGAGAGTCTTAAATCAATATTAAATTGAACAAAAATAATAAACAAATTCCAAAGTTAAGGGTGCTTGACATTTTTTCCAATTATCTACAAAAAAATTAGTAGGCGAATCTGCACTTTTTTTTAGCTTAGTTCAGTTTTTTAAGATGATCTAGGAAAATTTAAGTTTAATCCAGTTTTAATATAATATTTTAATCGAAGTTAAAGTTCAACGTCAAGTAAAGTTGTATTTTTATAAAAATAATTATAAAAAAATTATTTGAGGTTTTTTTTTAAAAAACTGAATAAGATTTTACTATAAGTTAAAACTAATAATTTCTTAGTAAGAAATAAATTGTTTAATGTAGAAAAAATGCTTTCATTTTCCTACCAATGTTCGGATTTATTTTCAAATATTGTTTATTAAGTTAAGACAGGCTAATTCAAATCGTTTAAATCAATTTCAAATACTTCTTTTATATTCTGGAAGTCTTATAACAAAAAATAAGAAATCAAATAAAAAATAAAAATCTCAAAAGAATTTTCCAACAGTTTCTCTTTGATCTCTTTGATCAGAAGGAAACACACAATTGATTTAAAAAAATTTAATCAAAGCCTGATTTAATGTAGCCAAATATTCATGTAAGGATATAGATTCAATTCTTTTCACTTATTTTCAATTAAACTCACAAATATCAGCGCGAAACATGTGATCGTTTATGCAAGCTATCAGTCTAATTCCTTATCAAGAAAAGTCGCATGCTCAATTGAGTGGATTTGCGGAAACAAATTCATCATCTTTTTCATTAAAAGTCTCAAAATAAATAACGAAGTGTTTAGTGTGATTGTTTTTTTGCTAAAATCAGCTCATGCATGTTCAAAACTAATAAAAATCTAATTAATAAGTGTTCGTTAATTTTCCTTTTCTTTATAAAATCAGATAAAAGACCATGAAATATTGAATATTGAGAGCTGGGGAATTTTTTACTGAAAAAATATTAAGAACTGATTTTGTTCTGCGAATAATTCAAGTCTTGTGTGAATAACTATTTTCCTAGTATCTAAAAAATCCAACCAAAATTAATTCAATTCAAACACAATAAGATCATAAATGAAAAGGTAAATAAATTAATAAATGAATAAATTCTCTCGTGTCTGATAATTTTTAAAGCTTGTTATTAGCAAAATACATCTTAATTAATTATATGATAGAAAAGAAGTAAGAATTCATGCGTTATAAAATTTATGTTTTTTTATTTTAATTTTTTGCTAATATAAATAACAATTATTGATAGGATTAAAATTGATTAAATAGAATTATTCAAAAAATTTATAAACCATTGTTTAATTAGAGTCAATTTTTAACAATTTTTGACTTGAAAATATTTCGTTATTTCATTTTTTAAATTCAAAACTGACATGATCATCTCAATTCTCAATGGGAAAGAAATATTTCATGTACTTTGGTTTATTCATCGAAAAATTTAAATTTTAGATTATATTAGTTTATGTATTAAAAGATAAAAAATAAAAAAAAATAAAAATACTTGTTTAAGGTAGATATCTTTTTAACTCAGAAAAATTAACATTAAAAAAGATTCGATTCTAATTAAGGTTTAAAATTTGGAATAATTATATAATTTTTAATTAAAAATTAATCTTCAAAGTCCTTCGTCTTTTAAGTAAACTTCAAAACTAATGAAAAATTAATAGAATTTAAAAAGGTTTTTTGTTAAAATTCTAACGATTGTGAAATCGGGCTCATTATTTATTTATTTTTACTTTTTTTTAATTGATCTAATGTTATTTAACAGTCGAATATAAATAAAGGAAAAAATATTTATTGTGCAGCATAAAAACTGACGACTTCTAGAACATAAAAATGACAAAGTTCTACCATAAAATGGCTTTTAAATAATTTCAAAAAGTTCGACAGGTGTAAAATTTTGGAGGAAGTGTATTTAAGTTTTAGAATAGATAGAAGTGCTGAGTTTTGAGAGAGACAGTTTTTGAGAATGAGCAAGATGAATAATCTTTAATTAATCCAATTATTTATTTATAAAAAGTTTCCAGTGTTTTTAAGTCACCAGACCGATGATCTTCAAATGAATAAAAATAATATAAATTTCTAAGCTTGTTATTTATTTTTAAAATAAAAAACTAAAAAAGAAAAATTTTCAAACTAAATACCAATCCTTTTTGTCATCCTACATAGGCAATGTTTTGGAGAATTGCATTAATCTATCATTTTTAAAAATTAGAAATTTTAAATTTGTAAAATAAGATGTTTATTTTTCTTAATTATCAATCAATTCAAGATTCATGAGAAAATAAACACGAACTGTTGACATCATTTTTTGCTATTTAAAAGAAATCGTTGTGAATTTAAAAATTAAAATTACTGCATACCAATATTTAAACAAAGTTCATAATTTTAAAAAAAGCAAATATTACAAGATATAAACCTTATTTAATTAAAAATTTAATAATTGTCCTCTCTTTTTTTAAATGAAGGAGAAGCCATGTATCTCGTTTTCAAGTAAATTGTTTTTTTTAGAAGCTTACATATTTAATACTTTATTTCTTTAAAAACATTTACAATTATGCCTTCTTGATTATTTTAATTTTTTTAATCTATTTTATAAATAAATTTAATAAAATTAATAATAAATAAAGAATAAAAATTTTTTGGATGAGTAAGATATTTATGGTAGCTAAAACAAGTAAAAGTAGTAAGATTGGTTTATTTCTAATTTTTTAGGCTGAAATTCGTCTATTTACCTTTTAAAGCTCTTTTTAGTCTTTGGCAATGTTAGCCGAATACCGTTTACCACTCTATTCGACAAAAAGTGCTCTCTTTGATTGATCTTTGTAATTTAAAATCAATATCCATCTATTTAACTTACTTAGTGCTGTATGTAAAAAGCTCACATAGGCATTTCCTACCTGAGGCATGTGATTAAAAAAATTTTCAAATACAAAAGAATCGAAGATTGAGTCTTGCGGATCACCATAAACTGCACCTAACCATTCTGACAACGCTTCTCCTATGACCACTCTTTGTCTTCGTCCAAGTAAAAATCTTTTATCCACTTAAGAACATACTCATAAAATTATAGCCTCTTTATTAAGGTTCCATGCGACATTTATTCTATTTCTCAATAAAATTACTGAATTGAATCCTCGATTTAACGCCTCTGTGCCTATGTTCCTTTTTAGATTAACTTTATTTTATTCTATTCTTTTCAAGATGTGTCATCATGGCCTATTTTATAATTTTTCTCATTATTTGAACGCGGTGGACGTCAAAGAAACTAATCTACAATTTGGAACAGTACCAGGGTAAACATTCTTGAAAGAAAGCTTGCAAAAAAATGAAAATTTCTTTAGAACAAATATGTGAATACCATTAATCTCTGAAGCCTTGCTTGAGCTTTTAGAATTTCATCAAGTATTTTCGAATTTTAAAAACTGAGTCGATTTTTAGACACTGTTTGTTCTTAAATTTTGGTAAAGGTCTACCAATGTCACGGCTAAATTAAATTTAATATTAAAATTATATTATAATTATTTTTAATATAATTAAAATTTAAATTAAAATTAAAAAAAAAGAAAGTATGGTTTGTTACTTTAAAAAAAAATCAGTTTAATTGCTCGATTTTGGCGGCAAATCGTTATACCTGGGTATCAGAATTAACGACAGGGTCTTATAACATTAAAAAGATTATTTATCGACATGTCGTTATGTATATATGTTATATTATTTTTAGAATATAATTAATTAATTTTATTAGTTTCATTTCAACTTTTAATCTTTAAAATCTTTTCAATTTTGGTGGTAATTATTTTTTTTAAACTTAGCTCTTAGATTATCCAAAGCTTTATTCTTTTTTATTTTTATCTAATAGTTTGAGCTTATAACCAGTATCAGTAGTAGCAATAAATACTGCGAATTTTTTGAGTTCAACAACTATAATTAAGCAACTATTAAATTTAATAATTTACTACTTTTTTTAATTACCATGACTTTTGCAATGCCTAATTTAGTTTGACTATTTCTATATAATTGAATTTTTTTTCAAAAGACGCTTTAGTATTTTTTTAGTTTAGTATTTGCTGAAAAATCATATTCTTAATTAGATATTTAAACCAAAAGGCATAATCGTTCATTTTTCTTTATTTTTATAGAGATCAAGTGATCAAATTTAAATAACATAATATCAAAAAAGCTAGAAAATTAGATATTTTATGTAAGAAAAATTGGAGTAATTTGAACTGAAAAAATTCAATCGCTAATTGTTGGGAACTGTTGAAGATAAAAAATAAAAATTTACTTTCGTGCAGAAAATAATCTGAAATCCAAAAAAGTGATTAATTTTTAGTCGATTTGTTTAATTATTTATTCTTAATTAATTAAAACTTGGAGTTGACTTTACAAAAAAGCATCAAATATTTTTTGATGAAATTAATCAGAGTAAAACATATGAATTTATTCTGAATTGTGAATTCAAAAAAAGCACATTTTCCTCATTTCGCTAATCAAAAAAATAATAAAATACCGGATTAGCCAAAATCCTTTTTCCATAAATATTAAAACATAAGTTCAGCTGTATTAATTTTTTAATAATTTAATAATTATGCTCAGAAATTATCTTTCAAAGAAAATTTTCAATTTAATTTTTATTTTAAATTTTATTACAATAAAAATGAAATGTTAAACTAAAGTTTTTATATCCTTAGATCTCTGCAAAAATGTTATGAGTGTAAAATTATGCACCACGCTTTGATATTGTTTATCTCTGCTTTTAATTTTTTAATTAAAGATATTTTAAAATCTTTAATGCTTTAAGATAATTTTTCAGAAGAAAAGGAAAACGATTAGAAAATTACTAAAATAATTATAAAAATTCCAACTTTTCAAGTAAAAAATAGATAAATATAAAAATAATTATTAAATTAACTATAGATCATGCAGCAGGTTTGTATACGCCTACCTTTAATATTCAAAAATTATCAATTAAATTGTACTTAACTTTTTTCATCCTACATACCAAAAATATATAAACATAAAAATAAACAAAAACAAAACTTTTTTAATTCCGTTGGGAAGAAGATAATTTTTAAAAACACTTTAATTAACTAAAATATATTCTTTTAATTTAAATTTCCAAGCTGTTAGCATATTTCTCAATTGACAAAAAAAATAAACACCAATTATTTATTATTGTTAAAAATATTATTATTTTTATTGAGTCTCGTAGCCGAATCAATTAATTAGGATAAATTAAAAAAAATTCGGAATAAAAATTTTAATAGGTTTTTTAAGTTACAATTTAGATCTTAAATTAACTTTTAACAGTGGTGGTAAAATTTAGAGCATTTAAAAAAAAATTAATTTACTTTTTTTAAAGCTTTTATATTCTAAATTTAAAAAATTAATTTTAATAATATTCTTTTCTTTTTAAAAATAAAAAATGAAATTTGCTTTTTCTAAACCAGGCTATTTGTAACTATCATATTCAAAAATTTACTCGAATTACATATTGATTTAAAAAATTATTTTTTAATCAAAAAATTGTCTAATAAGTTGAAGTGGTAAAAGAATCTCAAATATTTTTGAATAAATATTATCAAAAAATTAAATAATGTTAGCTCAAAAATCTTTTTTAAATTCTTTTGCGGAAATGAAAATCTTATTCAAGCTTAAGCTCATTAAAATTTACTGCTTTTGTTAATAAAATAGGTTTAGAGAATTAAATAATTTGCTAGGATTCAGTCATTTCTAATTATAATCCAAGTTCGGATTAAAGTTATGAAACTCAAAAATTTGTGGTATAATTATTTTGTTGGCAGAATTTCTTAACACATTTTCATACCCACGTTAGAACTTAAAAAAGTTTTGAATAGAAATTTCTGAACTTGAGATTAAAATGATTTAAGGATTAGAGAATAAGGGACTTTTAAATTAAATGACGTAATAATTTATTTCAGTTCCTTCAAAAAATTGAATTTAAATTTTTAGTTCTCATTTAAAAGTCTTAAGTAGATATTTTTGTTGTGATTAAAATTATTTCTTATTATTTTTATTTAGATGATATTTAAGTTAAATATACAAGATTACCATCATGCACTCAATTTAGTTTTTTAATACGCTTCGTGATCTTAAAAACCCCATTTATAATTATACCAAAGCATTCTTGGTTATTCGTGAACAATTTCAATTTGGTTGATTATGGTAAAATTAATTTATTGGGACTAAAATTTAACTAATTCGTTTTGCTTTAATAAATGATGCTTAAAAATTAAAATTTTTCACAGTATTCAATTAATCCATTTTTTGTTTTTTTTGCATCCTGTATTTTCAAAGATTCTTCAAAATTAAGGCTGTTCGCTTGAAAAAAATCAATTTCTAAAATTCATTAATTTACACCTCATTTTATTTAGAAATTAAAAATTTATGGTTATTAAGATTGTACCTTACACATGAGCTTGTTGGATTTAACAACCATTGTAGTACTATACACTCAAATGGTACTATGCTATATACTAAACGCAATTTCTTTATGTTTTATAATTCATTCGCGGAATTTCTCACCAATAAATCTACTTATTATCAACTTGGCCATTTCCGATATACTATATTCAAGTTGTATTCCTTTTTATGTGCAACAATTCAATGAACAATTGGTATCTCAAAGTCAACTTGGCTGCAGACTTAGCTTCATACTTGATGTCACAAGCATGCTGGTGAGAAAATAAGGAATATAAAATTTGAAATAAAAGTTAATTTTAAAATATTTTAGGTAAATGTTTTTACAGTGGCTGCTTTGACGCTAGAGCGATATTTTTGTCTTAGAGAAAACAAAATGATTGAAAATGACAAATCGAAATGTGGAATAGTTTGTATTTATATAGTATTTTTATGGGCGTTTTCGATCGGTTTTTCAATGCCCAAGACTTTATCCATTATAGAAGTTTTTAATAATGACACACAGACTCATGTGTGCGCTTCATTATTTGACCAAGCTCATGAGGAAATCTACACTATAGCTAAATGGATTATAGCATTTGCTTTACCATATACTATTATAATTGTATTCAGCGGTCTTCTATTGAAATTTTTGAAAGAATGGTCAGCTAGAGCTAAGCTCTTGCACAGTAACGCCAAAAAGCCAAAAAATTTTATTCCGTATTCAGTGCCATCCAAAAGTGGAAATGATTCAGAGGAAAAAAAAAACCTAAAAAGCAATACGAATCAAAATGATCTATCGAAAAATTTTTTATCAAGTTTAGTAATGTGGAAAAGGGCCAAAAAGAGTAAAAGTCATCAAACTGTAGTGGTCAAAAATCATGTGAAAGAGAGCAGGACAACCAAAATAAAGAGGCGAACTACTCGCTTTGTATTAGCAGTGGTCATATCTTTTCTGTGTGCTTGGTCACCACTGTGGATGTTTCAAATAGCGGTGACCTTTTCCGAATCTCAGAGTTTCTTTTTAAAATTAATGAGCAATTTGACTCTAATAATTGTGTATCTTGGAGGTGTTGTAAATCCATTGTTGTATATGATATTAACAAATAATTTTAGAGAATTTATTTCATCATTGTTTAAAAAGTTTTTTAAGTTATAAATTTTTATTGTAAATAAAATTTTTATTATTTATCTCATGAATTCTAGTGCCTTGAATATTAAATAGCTATCGAAAAGAACTTTCAAATGAATTATCAATCAAATTATTTTTTTAACAATAGCTAAATAATTTATTTTAGTTCAAAAGTTCCTTCCCGGATTGCTTTAGATTAAACAATTTAATAAATAAATTAAGATAAATTTTTTTTTCAAAAAGCAATCAAAAATATTTTTATTAATTTAGAGACTTTAACTTTAAAAATTCTTAATTTTACTTAACTATGGATTATTGCTAATTTAACAAATTTCAAAAGATTTTTATTCCCTTTCACAGTTAGCTATATCTAAAAAAATTTATGTTATTGGTAGTAATAGTAATAATTTTTAATGCAACTTGGAGCTAGTCCAAGCAAAGCTCTTATGAGCTATAGCAGTCGAATTCTGATCCAAGCGTCAATCTTCGCTTTAAAGCTGTTTAGACTAGTTGCACTCACAATTTCTTCTGGCAAATTATTCCAAACACCATCAACTCTGTTTGTAAAATAATTTAATCGCTGACTACAATTTGTTTCTCTTTCTCGCACCAAATTTTTGGAGTTTCTTCTTAAATTATACCTTTTAATTTTAGACCTGGTGTTTAAGTTGTAGGTTATACCTTTTCTGAAATTCACTGGTTTGAACATTTGGATTAGATCTCCAAACAACTTTCTTGTTTTTAAACTTTGTTATCTGCAAGCTCAGGTATTAACAGTGTCGCCCTACGCTGCACTTTTTCGATCTCGTTTATATCTTTTTCTGAATAAGGATACCAAGAGCTGATGACATATTCCAAATGAGGTCTCAAAAGTGAACAGTATAGTAGCCTAAATATTTTTATTGTTGGAATGTGAAAGATCTGCGGAATCTCACTAACGGTTCGCTCTTGTGGTCACTTTTTTGATTTGAGAATCCCATTTCAAGTCACATATAAACCTAAGTCTCTTTCGCAAACAGACTTGCTGAGCGGTTTTGAATCGAATCTTGTGTTCATGTTGTCAATATGTAAAACTTTGCACCTTTCAATATTCAGTGAAGTTGACCAGTCTCTTGACCATCCATATATGTTGTCTAAATTCAATTTTAGATTAAGGATCGAGCTGAAAATCTTGATAACCGATATAATTTTTGTATTATCTGCGTAAGCTTCACATTCATTTCCTATTAATTTCTTACATGTCATTAATGGAACGAAAAGTAATGGTCCAAGTACTATGATAAGCTTTTAAGTTTTTCAAAAATATTCTAATTACACAGTTGGATTTTACACGGTCCTGAATAGCCTTAAAATTATAGAACTTTTATTTTAAATTGGAACGGAGGAGTAATTTTGCATTTTATCTTTCTAGATTGATGTAAAATTAAAAAATTCAGCGAAAAAATTCAAAAAAATGACTGCACCATAAAGCGATTATGATGTGAAAAAATTATATTTATTTGGAAATTAATTGCTGGTATTATGGTATGAAAAATGGTATCAAAGAATTTGAATGCTTATAAACAGGAATTACGCAGCTGATCATATAAGAACAGGGGCAGGAATAAAAAACTTACTACTACCAATACTTGGATCGATCAGTGGAATCAGCTGAAACTAAATAAAATAAAGCTAAATAAAAAATCTGTACTCATAAATTCTACTAAAAACCTGAAAATTAGCATTAAAAGTGAGTTCTAAAGAATCGAATATTAAAATTGTTCTATTTTAGCTTATTATTTTTATAACCATTTAATATAAGTACAAAATCGAGCATTAAAACTTTTTTTTAATAGAATTGAAAATTTGTATTTTATAAATAAATAAATAATTTTTGGAAATAGTTGCTTTTTTATATGCAAAGGTATTTTTTTGATGCGCTACCTTGAATTAGAAATTCCTTTGTTTGTGAAAATTGAATAGAACAAATATTAAAATATTTAAGAAATTAATCAGTTAATTGGAACAAAATTCAAGCCTTGTATGTATTTTGTTCCAACAAAATAAAACAATATTGATAATAGAAACATACTAAGACTTGAAGTTGTTTGGGTTTGTATAAAATAAAATGAAAACAAAAAATCAAATAAATTTTTGTGACAGTGATAACTTAAAGACATAAACAAAATATTTTGACCAATTTGTTTGATGCAAATTTGATATGAAACAATAATATGATTGATAAAAAATGAAAGCCTATTTAAGCTAAAAAGTTATGCAAGGACTTGAAATTAATACAATTTTGATTAGAATTTTAGTTTATATGATGAAAATAATTTTTGTTTTGCTTCTTAAATTTAACTCAAAAATTACAATTTGATAAGAATTGTTATTTGAACAATCAAATTTCAAAACATTCATCCAATCTTTAAATAACTGATTTTATTTATCGCAAAATCTCAATTAATGAGACTTACATTTAAAAAGTCTGTTTTTTCAAGCACTTTAAAAATATCATTCAATTTTATTTTTAAGACAGATTTAGAAATAAAACATTCAATTTTAGTCAAAGATATAATCAAATTTTTTGGTTCTAATAAAATTGCTTTTTATGAGCTAGAATTTAAAATTATATCAATGAATTAAGCAATACAGAAATTCCGCTTGAAAGTAATATCAGCATTAGCATTCGACTTGTCGTAAATTAAATTTAATATAATTAAATCACATTTTGTTTTAGAGCAAATCTTTAGTGTTTATTTAACCGTAAGGATGCGTTCCAAAAATTTCAGCCACAGTTAGCATCCAGCTAACATCATCATCATCTATTTTAGTCGAAATTCTAATCATCTTAAATTGATTGTTACGTAACTTTTTGAAGCTTCGAATCGAAACAAAATACGGATTCATTCTCAGAATTCGATACAGTCTAAATTGTTCCTGTTTGAATCCTTAATAAGTTTGTATTTGTATTGTAAAATTTCTAATTTGTTAAGACTCTAATTTCTGCAGAATTAATTCATAGTCACTTAGGAAATTAAAATTCGTTTTATCGATACGAACAAACTTCTTTCCTAAATTGTTTAGATCATTTATTTATGACACCCAGGACCCTTTTAAATATTCAATTATTTTTAAATAAAATATTTATCAACTCTATTCAAACACTTTCAGTCACGTAATAATTTATGATTTTAGAGCGGTTTTATTAATAATTAAAATCAAAGATTTTCAATAGTTTTTGATCGAAATTGTTTAAAAATTAAACAAGGCATTGTGATCAGGAATTTATTTAATAAAGGTGTTTTTGTTCTTTTCAATTCAGAAAATTGATTTCAAGAAAAAAAAATTTACTAAAACTAGGACATTCTGTCAAAATATTTGAACCTAATCTCTTGGGTTATTGGAAGTAAAAAAATTTTTTTTCTGTTTAGCATTATTGTTTATACAAATGTATGTCAAATAAATTTAAAATGTTTAAAAATTTTTTTTAACAAGATGTAAAAATCTATCTTTACCTTTAAATTTGTAATAGAAATCAGGATTTTTTAAGTTACTAAACGTATAAGTTTTTAAAAAATTTTAGTTTTACTTCTGAAAAAGAAATTAATTTCATTTTTGGACGAAATTTTAAATCGTACGTGAGACTAGTTTTGTCCATGGTTCTGATCAGAAAATAAATGATAAAGTATTTTATAAGATAAAAATTAGACGAAATATAATTAACTACTGTTTTAAGAAAATTCAAAAGAAAAGAAAAAACTTTTTATTTAAATAACGTCAAATCTTGCCTAATAATTTTAGAAATAAGGCAAACTTCAAGTTCATTTCTTTTGGAATTATTGCCACCCAAATCATGCTAAAACAATTTTTTAATTTTATTTTAGAAATAAACTTGAATTTAGCTTATCTTTCATTAATAATGTATGACTTTTATAGAAATTTTAAATAATTAGCTTTATCCTAATTATTAATTTTTTTTTCTAATTTTTGAATTAATTTTGAAAATTGAATTTTTTAGCCAAAATATACGTAAAAATCGGACACTTTAAATGAAAGATAAGCAAAATTCAAGTTTATTTCTAAAATAAAATTAAAAAATTGTTTTATCATGATTTGGGTGGCAATAACGCCTTATTCCTAAGGGTAATAGGTAAGATTTACAGTTATTAAGAAGTTGAAAAAGCGTAATTAGAGTAAAAGTCGATTATTTTTTTATTTTTTTTAATTTTCATATTCTAAATGTATACCTAATAGGAGTATTTCAGTTGTTAACTATCATTGAGAAAGAAAAAGAGATTAAATCTATTGTCACGGAAGTGTTTTAGAAAAAAATTCAATTAAAATGTTCTATAGAGATTTTTAATTAGTAGAAAATGATAAAATGCATTAAAGCTTAAAAAAATTATAACAAAGAGAGGGGTTTCTTTTAAAAATTAGCTTCGTTTATTTTTTTATATATCTAAAAAAATCTAAATTCTTTTCGTATATAATTTATTTAGTTCTAGGTATATGAATCTTGTTAGTCAGATTCATCGTCTAGCATGACTTATTAATTTAAAATTCAAATTAAGCTCTTATTCGAGATAGAATAAACTATCAAAAATCCGTATTAACACATTCCCGGAAGCTGATCAAACAAATAATTAATTTTTTTTATCATTTTTCATAAAATAGTAATTAATCAAAATTTGAGTATAGGACACTTTTTTTCTAATCCAATTCAAAATCTTTTGCATGAATTTAGGATAAGTCTTAAGTCTGATTTGGAAAACAGAGGTCTGAGGCAATTTTAATTATAATCAAAATTAAAATGTTATTGGGATCATAACGAGTTGTAAGGTTTCTAGTATTTATGAGTATTTGTTGAGTTTTGATTCTGTTTTGTTAATTTTCCTCTCGTAATATCTAATATTAAAATACTTCTCATATTACGAGAGGTTACGTAATTTTGTCAAGTTCTAAGCATTTAAACTAGCTGATATTGTCATTAGAATAATAATCGATTATTTGGCCAACAATTGACAGCTTTGATTCATGATATGTTCTCGTTTAATAGTCAAATGAGTTCTATGCATGTTTAATTAATTATTGATATGTATAAAAAAAAGTTCAATTATTCTATTCAAATATTGGAATCTTTAAACAATTTTTTGTTATAAAAACGATTCGTTTTAACTCGATTTAAATTGTAGGCAATGAATTAATGTTATGTAACTACTTCCTCTATTTTAAATCCAAAAATGAATCTTTTAAATTCACAAAATTATAACAAAATAAATATGACTAAGGTGTTTTCTTTTATGTTGAATACAATACTTTTGAAGCAATCTTTGGCAAGCCAATAAATAAAATTCTACTTTCCGTTTGCCGTTGTTTTTTCCGCGATTTTAATTTATTTTGACTTCACAAAGATTATTCGAATAAAAAGAAACAAAATGAAAACAATTTTTTTAATTTTAGTTCAGATTTTTAATGGAATATTCGAGAGGCTACTATAAATTTAGCAATTTTAAAGAGATCAGTAAATAACTGATAAGATTAATTAAATTCTTTTTTTATCACTCGGTGGGATTTCAAAAAATTTATGATTTAGTGTTAGGGTACTTTTATCAAAAAATTTAATCAATGAATTTGTAATTAAAAGTCAAAGAATAAAAATTCAATTTAAATTATGCCAAAAATTAAAGTTTATTAAAAATCAATAAATGGCTATTTTTTAGCTCAAAAATATAAAAAATTAATTTCAAAAAATTTGCCTTTTTAAAGGCTTATTAAAAATTTTTTTTTTTGCCATTTTTTTCCTTAGATTTAACCTAGTAGAATACAAAGAATAAAGAAATGGTTCTCAAATTGATTATTTGGGTCATTTATAATATTTTATGGATATTTTCTTTATGATCTGAATTTATTTATTTTCATTAATGGATAGAAAACAAAAAGTCACATTGACTAATACTTTTATATATTAATTTATTTTTAAATTTTTTTAAATTGAACCAAATATTTCAAATCTTCACATTAATGGCATTCTAAGATGAAAATAAATTTTAGTTTTTAATCTTGATAAAAAGTCCTTTAATTTATTTTAGGGTCGAAAGACATTACAAAAAGAGAGTGCTGGCAAATTTTAAAGCTCATTAATTTTTTAATAAAATTTAAATTTTATTATCAAGAAAATAATCTTTATTTTTTATTAAGATAATCTTTTAAATAAAGATGTTTTAAAATATAAAAAATAGAAAGTTTTTAATGGTAGAAAAATGAATTAAAAAATCATCCTTTTTTTTAAATCATTCAATATTTAAAATATTAAATTCTTAAAATACAATTCATTGACAAAATTTTCAGTCCATCAGTTTTAAAAAAATTTTTACGTGATTTTGTCATGGGTTAAAAAATTAAAAAATTAGTTTGAAAAGCTTAGATTTTCAAGATTTAAATAAATTTTTTTAGGCATACTTCACAGATATTAACGTATTCCCTCGTTCGATTATGCTGCACCACAAATTAAGACACGCTTTTGAACCTTGATGCGTCATCAAGAATTGAGTTTAAAATAAAAATAAATAAATCGAAATAACAAAAAATTAATTTTTCAAATATATTATTTTTTAATGCTGATGGTGCTGCACCAAACGCATAGTAAAAAAATTCATTTTATTTATGAGTTTGAAGGGAATACGGTATATTATGTGAATATCACTTTTATTTATCTTTTACAGAGCTCTGTTTAATCTTGAATTTTATAATTATTAATATTGATTGAAATTAAAATATTATTTTATTTAAATTTTAAAATAAAATGCCAAACGAAATTTAAAAAAAACATTTTCTATTATTATTATTATTATTATTAAATATGTCTTCAGATTCGCTCTCTCTCTCAATTGTTTCTGTATCATAATGTATCATGAAAAAAATGTATACAAAATATATTTTAGGATAGTTGGACTCAAATTATTAAAAAATTTGTGAAAATAATTTCTATTCTTCTTCCTACCTGGTTAAAAAAACATCCATGAATTTTTACAATTTCATTTCATGTAAATTATTTAATAAAATAAAAATTAAACAAATTGCGATTTTCTAATTTTTCATTGATTATTGATATCACCTGTATGGGAAACTATTTAAGTTCTGTTCAAAAAAAGGAAACCAATTTTTTTTCCGGGAAAGTGCGCCAACTTTAATTATTTGCACGAAATTTTTTTAATTCTTTTAACATTTTAGATGATAAACATTCTTGCATACACTTAAAAAGCTAAAATTTGCCTGGATATAATTACCGAAAGTACTGATATTTATGCGGAAAATGGGTGAAAATTTTCTCGAAAAAATGGCTTATATAATGATTATAATCGTTTGCTTCGCTATATTACTGACTATTTTAGTATATTTTATTAGTGTCTTGATGAAGAAAAGAGCAAATTTGAAATACTGTTCCAAGCATGCTAAGGAAAAGGAAGAAATATGTAAAAACCCAGAGTGCGTTATGTGCTTACAATTGCAGCATGAAATGAAAATTTCGGAATTAAAGCGAGAAAATCAGCAATTAGCTCAAATGGAGCCAAACGAACTAATTGAGAAAAAGCCTCCAAGCAATGACTTGAACAGCCAGTCACCAAACTTGTCCGATGTACCTACTGACGGCATTATTTATCATTTGATAAATAAACTAAAAAAAACCTTCCAAATAGAATCCGAAGCGGAAATAAATGGCTCTTTAGATCGCGCCAGAAGACAATCCTGCATTACTCTTACTGGCTCAAGTTTGGTCACCGAAAATGAAAATTTAGCAAATTTCAAAGCAAAAAAAAAGATGACTAAAAGTATGACAAGGCGATCTTTGAGAAAAAATAGCAGCTTAAAAGGAACAAACCTGGTCTCTTCGTCGACACATAGTGTCAAGTTTAAAGACACTGAGAATTCACATGAGTTTTCTTCAGACGATTCTCTATCGCACACTAGCTCTCGTGTTAAAACATCAGGCTACTCTAGTGCCAAAAGTTCCATTGACTATTCTAAGAAAAATTCCATTTCCAGCTATTCTAACTCTAGAAAAAGTTCATCTATTTCATCTACCTACAATGAGCCGGCAGTGGTCGGCTATTATAGGAGAAAAAGACTCTCAGATGCCTCTTCAGTTCACACAAACAACACTAGTATTTCTGATTTAAGCAATAGGAAATTTAGCATTAACTATCCGAGCTCACTGAAGGACTCAAATTTAAAACTAGTCGCTTTGGAACAGCAGCCAAGCATTGCTTCAAGTTTACTTTCTTCAAAAAAATCTTCCATTTGCTCAGTCGGTACCAGTAGCTCGAAAATTTCTTCGACTGTTGGCGACCGACGCTTCTCCATAATGACACCTTTGAATATAAGCGATAAGTTTTGGGTTCCGCCTGAAATTGAGAGACATGTGCGGCTTGAAAAACAACGTGCTAGTCTTCCAAATACAGACCTAGTGAGCGGGTTCAATGAAAAATTGTATGAACTAAAATCGGAGGCAAATGGTCTAGATGAAATTGAAGAAAATCAAACTAATGATTTTGGTAAAATAATTTTTTTTTAATCCTTGCAAATGACGCAAATTAGTTTTTTTTGCTCTTGTCATTTTATTAAGTAATCAATTAGATTTAGATAAAAGTTGAATTTAATCCTGTTGGAAATTTTCATACAGCATTATGAATGACATAGATTTTTTGATATAAGTCTCTTGGGTGCTTTTATTCATTTCTTATTGAGTTAAGGAATCAATTATATTTTAGAATTTTAGCTTTTTTGGCATTCTAGTGACATCAGGTAGATTTCATTAGAGATCTGGCTTCGCTGTTTTTTAAACAAAATAATTCTAAAAATTCATAGATTTCGCCAAATTGTGACTCATTTCGATAGAACGAGAAAAACTCCTATTTTTATCGAAAAGTCGCCTTCAGAAACTAAAATTAGTTCCCTAGCTCTACACAGTATTATAAGCGACATAAGGCATGCGGTTATGGAATTTTAATTTATGAAAAATCTAATTGAAATCGCAGTCTGTCGTTTATGGAATCAATAATATTCAAGCTTTAATAATTTTGATTATATTGTGACTCTTAAATTTCGTCATACTAAATATTTTTTGTTGTTTAAATTTTCAAATTTCATCATACTAATATTAAATACGATTTATTGCCTAAATGACTAATTTCTATTTAAAATAAAAACAAATAATAGTTAGATTAAAATAAATTATTGAAGGTCTTTTTATTTTATTTTATATAAAATAAGAGTTATTTTTATTAATTTTCAAATTTTTTTGTAACCATTTTTTAGATCGGCTTGTTAATTATTATATTTTTCAGACCAAAATTAGAATTACTAAAATATTGTTTGGCTAGTTTGAAATGGAAAATTGAAGACAATATTAATTTTAAAATTTTTTAAAATTAACTATTTAAAATTTTGAAAAAAAATAACACGTAGCTCTCATTCATTTTATAATAAATTAATTAGAAAATTTATGGGTTTGATATAATCAATTCGACAAAATTTCAGAAAAATCACCAAATTTAATTAAATGCAATAATTAAAGAAAGACAAATTATAAAATTAATGTTTAATAATAAAAATTGAATTTACCAAAATTTTTACAAGGCGCTATCTAAAGTTTCAATAAATTAAAGTTTTCTTCAGCGTTTTAACAGTAATTTTTGTAAAGTGATGATCATTTTATGTTTGTAAATTTTAGCCTAAATTTTATTTTTCAATATTTTTGAAAAAAATCAGAAAAAATAATGTTACAATCAGCTGCAGTTTTTTATTTTTAGATAATAGAGAGCTATTGAAAGAGTTAAAAACAAGGCAGGGTTATCTTATGGTTTGAAAGCTCAGCTATGAGCTATAATAGTAAATGTTTTCTTTTTGAATGTAAACAACAACATCCAAAACTTTTACTCACGGGTTTTTCTAAATAATACATGTAAAGCCATCTATCCAATTTAGTTTTAAAAGCGTTGTAAAGTTAGCTTTCATCCTTTCAAAACCATTTTATAACTCATTTAAATTTTATAAATGGATGATACTATTCTACTTAATTTAATTTTTTTTTAATTGATCAATTCTAAATCTCCTTTTAAAAGTTATGAAAATTCAGTATTTAGGTGATTTTTTCTGTAAAATTAATGAAAAAATGTTCATTCGTCAAAGTTAAGCACTTCTTCAATATTTTCATGAAACTTCAAATTATATTGTCACAGAAATTTCAGATCAATTTTTACATCATTTTTTTAGTTTAATTTATTCGAATAGCCTAAAGATCTCATACAATAATTAGATAATCTAAGAGATGGTGAAAAAAATTCGAAAATTTTATTCCGAAGCTTGAAAAAGTTTTTCTTAAGTTTAAAAAAAAATGATTTCAATTAAAATAATCTGCGTTTTGGTTTTTTATAAAGGAAAAAAGCTAAAAGGAATTAGCGAATTATGAATGCAAGTAAAATAAATGGAGTTATCATGAAAAGTACCTTTGAATAAGAAAATTAGCTTATACATCAGACAATTTCTTCAATTGATTTTAACAGAATTTTGTTAAAATAATGAAAATAAATAAAAAGTCCTAGTGTTGACAGATTGAATATTTACAAATAACAGTAGTACTGGACGTAAATTTTTGATTGAAATATTTTCCATTTGAGATTTTTTTTGAATATTGAAAACCATTTAGTTTAATTATTCCAGGATTGAAAATTGTTTTTTTTCTAGAGATTTAAAGAACTAAAACTGAATTCCACTAAAACTCTAAAATTCAACAAGGTTGTTTAGTTTATATCTAAATATTTTTAGCATTACATTTAAGTATAATTATGATATAAAAGAGCAATCAGAAATTTCCGTTTAGGAAAGGGTACAAGGATAATCTCGTGATTTTCATGCGCATATAGTTCTCAATTATTATGATTCTGTATTTTTCAACTTTAATAATTAAAGATCAAATAAATAGAAAAATTTAACAGTCCTCAATCGAGGAAATAAATAACGAAAAATTTAATAATTAAGCAATAGTAAAAAATTTTATCTTTAAGAAAAAAAATCTCTATGTTAGTGACTAGAACTTAAAGCTATGTTTCATCATCAAAAATTAGTTTAACATTTTTTTGGTGTTTCTTAATCAGAAATTTATAATCAATTTCTAGCAAAGAAAAACAATTTAATAATTGAAGGATCAAGTTTGAGCAATCTTTTTCTATTTGATTTTAAATAATTAAAATATGGAAAAATTGTATTAAGCTAGATTAAAAAGTATTCTATTATTATAAATTTGAATGTCAGCTAATCGAATTGATTGACAATTTATTTTAAAATTCTTAAAAAATAATCCATAACGGATAATTTTTTTCGGTTTAAAAATTTTCATGGTTGCAACTTTCCGCCAACATTTTCGGAAGTTATTAGTTTCGATGTTTTAATTTTATCGTTTATTGTGGTATTTGTTAATTTCTAATTCAAATGCTCATGAAATAAGTGGTTTCCGAGTTCAAAATTTGGTTTTTTAAATCAAAAACATTTCAAACAAAAATCTGAAAAAAAATATTTATTTTTTTAATAATCTAATTTCATATTATTTTATAAATTAGAATTGACCGATATTTTAAAAAAATATTCTAAATTTTATTCAAGGTGATGAATATTTTTTTAAATTTAATTGTGAACAAATGTTAAAAATTTTATGCATTTTTTGTGAATCGATTCTCTATGAGTGTGGCCAAGCATAACCGAATTTGAAAAAATAAAAAATATAAAATATTAAATATTGAATATTGAATATTAAATATAAAATATAAAAATAAAATTTAGTTAAAGATTTTTTTGAGTGCTGCTCATCTTTACACATCTTGCGATTAAAACCTTTCTTAAAATCAATTGTCTTTACTGCGCCTTCCATCAAATTAGAGTTTTTAATGATTTTTTTTGGAAAAAAAATAATTTTCGATTAATAATTTTTAATAGATTAGATAAAAGGAATTTGATTAATTTTTTTGATAATCATTAATTTTTCATTCAATAATTGAAGAATTAAAAAGTATAAGCTAAAAATAATTTTGGCTTTAATAGGAAATTTTGTCATTTTATTAGTTTTAAAAATATATTTTTTTCGTAGAGTTCTGGTTGTGTTATCTTTTCAAATCAAAAACCGAAACAAATTAAGCATTAGAGAAATAATTTTCTTAAAAATCAATTTCTCAAGATTAAAGCAGTCTTTTAAGGCCCAGGTCTCAATATTTATTTTTCATTTAGCTTTGCATTAAGGAAGCTTATAAAATCCTGGTTCGAGTATATTTATTAAATTTTCCAAGTACTTTAAAAATTTAATAAAAAGTTGGTATTCTTTATTTTCGATTGAAAATTAATTATTTGCATTAAAATCAAAGAAAATTTTACAGACTGCTAGAGAAAGAATTATTTGAAAACTTCCTTAATAATAAAATGGATTTAAGGGATTTAAGCTGTATATGATTAGTCATTTTTTAATAATTTGTTTTTTTCCTTTATTTAGATTTAACTCTTAAAAATCAGAACTATTTAAATAAGCCATTTGCAATTCATTTCTAATCACAAAATTAAATTTTTTAATTCCAGTTTGCACAAATTTAATTTTTATTTTCAAGATTAGAATTAAAACAAAATTTTCTTTTTTTACTTTAGATTCTGCCTTACTGAGCACCGTTAGTATATTATTCTCATAAATTGAATAATTATAGCAAATTATCAGATTTAGACAGCTAATTTAGTATTCTTTCAAATTGTAATAGCTATAATTTGGCTACCTTTTCCGTTTTTCCTTAAATTCCTTTTTTTTTTGAATCAATTGAATTAGAAATTAAAAGCTCGTTAGCTAGCTTTTAATTTTCTCATCAAAATTAAATTTTTCTCGATCTTATGCAATTAATTTGTCAAATTTTGCTCCTAAAAATAATAAGATAATAGAAATTATCTCTATTTTTATCGCAATATTTTCTAGTCATTTTTTGTCGGCTTAATAAAAAATTTCAAATCATCACATATTCCAACAAAAAATGTGTTGACTGTAAATTCGAATTTTTAAATTCGTTAATTTAAAGATTCATCTAAGACATTTTTTAGAAATAATCAAGCTATTTTTAGCAAGTAATTGAGAAATTTTTCGAAAATAAATTTGCAATGTGATTTAGTGAAATATTTTGATTATTTACCAAAAAGACATTTTAAAAAATTCAATATATTAATTAATTATCCTAATGAAAACAACATTTTAAACAGTAGATCTAAAAGCCATCAGTTGAAAAAAAACACTGCAATGGCTTTTATTCCTAAATTACTTAAAGTAAATGACGGTATTTAGGACCGAATTATTCGTATTTTATGGCATAAGATTTATTAATTAGATAATTAAATTAGTCTAAATCAAATTTATTAAGCAATTTTTTTTCTCGGTTCAATGAAGAAATGTGAATTTGAAGCATTAAGCATCGAAATTTTCCAAAAACGTCCCTTCACTTATACTTATACCAAGATTTGTTTGAGGAAAAAAAAGATAAAACCAATTTAGTTCTTATCATATCTTTTATTTAAATCAATCATTTTCTCATATAGTTGATTTGAAAAAAACTAATTCAGCTTTAATCATATTTGAGCCTAGAGACATCATACTGAAAATAAATTGTTTCCAAAAATAATTTTAAAATAAATGAGAAATAAATCATAATAGATTGTCATGGTTCAATTTAATAGTTATTTTTATCAAATATAAACATATAAATTTTAAAATTGGCTACAATGCTAACTATGAAGAATCATTTTTGCTTAAAACTTTTTGACTCTTTAATGAATTACGTCTTATTTTATTGTCAAACATGATTATTTTCCTAAATAAATATTTGGGTTAAGAAGCTTTTCGACTAGTCTAATAAAAATATTTATTGTATTTAAATTTAAATTTTTTTTTAATTCTAGGTACACAGTACAATCAATTTTTGAATTATCAAACGCTTTTGCTTTTCTAGGAATAATTTCTATTCCCATTAGACTGACTAATTTAATCCTTGATATATCATGAAATAGCAAATAAAAATATGAATTTTATTTTATTTTTTTATCAAATCTGATTAGGATTAAATTTAACCATAATAAATGAAAAAATTTATTTCCCGTCTTTTATGTCATAATGAAATACCAAAAGAAAATCGGTCTCAAAAATAAGCATTTTTTAATCAACACAAACGATTGCTTTTTTAATTTTTTTTTGGAAATTATTTCCCTGTAAATTTAAACAATTTTAAATTAAGATTTTGAATCAAAAGCCGATTCAATGAATCAAAATAATAGTCGACGCGAAAGTAGCACAAGCAGCGGGGCTGCATCACGGAATCCTGCGGCAATTGTATCCGGCCGCCGTAGAGCCTCCATGTTCGATCCCATTGATCCTACAGAATTGCAAAAAACTCTCTATCTAAAGCTAAATCAAGAGCAGAATTCCAATGAAAAAGAAGAGCAAACCATAGACTCAATTGGTACTTTCGAGTTCGGTATCCAGTATCTGAGTGATTCACAAAAATTAATTGTTGATTTGTTGAGAGTTTTTGATCTTCAATTCAAAGACAACAACCAGAACTCGGATCTGTACTGTAAATGTACATTAATGCCGGACAAGTCATCGTTCCAGACCAAACTTATCAAGCGCAATTCGAATCCTGTTTTTGAAGAACAATTCGAATTCGATTCTTTGGACTCGAGTAAATTGGATTCGCGTTATCTAGAAATATCAATGCACGAGGTGGACAAAGTGACCAGAGAGGACTGCTTGGGCATGTTCGGCCTTAAGCTCAACTACCAAAATATTGAGAGCAAAAAAATATTCCTCAAGGAAATAAAGCCGTTTGTCAGACCAAGCGAAGTATGAACAAAATTTGAGAAAAAAATAATTTCAATCAAATTTTCAAATTTTAATTTTTTTCTAATTTTTAGTTATAATTTTTAAAATTTTTAAAGGAAAATTACATCGGCGATATAATGTTTTCGCTTGCCTATCTGCCGGCTGCCGAGCGTTTGACCATTGTTGTAATTAAAGCTAGAAATTTGCAAGGCCTAGGTCCTGATAAAAAATTCCTTCCAGGCAAGTGTTTTTGAAATATTTGAAATAAATTCTAATTAAAATGTTATTCTTTTTTATAGATCCGTTCGTTAAGGTGAGCATTCTGACAAAGGATGGTAAAAAGCTCAAAAAAAAGAAGACTTCTTCTCAAAAAGGAACCATGTGTCCTGTTTATAATGAAGAAATTGTTTTTACTAATTTGAAAAAAGAGCAGCTTAATGACATAACAATACAGTTTTTGATATATCATGATTCTTTGACTAATCGTGAATTACTCGGCTCATTTTCAATATCGTCATCATCTAGAGGAAATGAATATGCCCAATGGAAAGATATGCTAGATAGCAAAAAATCTATAGCTTGGTGGCATTCGTTGACTGCGTTGAACTCAAATGTCGATAGTGATCATAACTCAAATCAAAATTTTAGCATTAATAATCGAAAAAATTCAAAATCAATTAATTTATTTAATTTCAAGCCTAAACCAATTTCGATTAGTTACAAGCAGGCTCAAGCATTAGGCGAGCATCCATAACTCACCATTCTAGTTTATGTGTATTTTCTTTATCAAAATGCGTTACCAGTATTTTAGCCGAGCATATTCTTATCTAAGCCCACTCATCTCATGTTTAGAAAAAAGTCGAATTTTAGGAAAAGGAAATGGAGTTATTTAGCTACATTAATCAATCTATCAAACTTAAGCCCTAATAGAAATTTAATGAAACTGGATGGATTAATGCATCAAGATGACACAAATAACCTGCAATTAATCCTTATTTTTAGTTCAGTATAAGATAAATCTTAATTTTGGTTAGAAAATGAGGCGAAAACCAGCTTGTAAAAAGAAGAAGTATTTTCGTAACGCTTTAAATTCGATTTATGTCTCAAATTATGGCAATTTTTCAATTTTTTTTAACTTTATCTCTTGTAAAATAATTTTTAATAAACAATTTAAAAAAAAAAAATTTTAACTAAGTATCTGGCAAAAAAATTGAGTGACAGATTTGAAATAAATATTTAATCTAAAAACGCCATTTTTTAAATTGATTGAAAAATTTTGATTATTATTAGCTCAAATGAAACAAATAAATAAAAATATATTTAATTTTAAAAATTTCAAAGCTTGAATAAAAAATGGATTATTTTATTTTGTTCGTTGGAAAGCTAAAAAAAGCTAATTAGATTTTTAATCTAAGTAGTTGATTTTAAGTAGAGCAAAAAATATTTTTGTCTTTAAAATTAAAATCTAAAAATTTCATAAACTTCATCCGATATAATTTCAAAATTTGAGAAAAATAAATAGAAATTTATTTTTTAGGAATTATTAACATGTTTTTTCTTTTATCTTATAAAGGGATTAATTTTGGTCAGCTATTGATGGTCCAAATTTTTATAAAAACACATGATCAAATAATTTTATTCAAGAAATTTATAAATTTTTATAAAATTTTTTGGAAGGCCTCTTTATTAATAGACTTTTTAAAACTGAATTTTTTTATTTTCATCGACTAAATACTCGAATAACCTATTAAAAAACCTTTAAACAATAATTTCACGGGTAACGTGCAATTCAAAAACATTTTGGAATTTTGTCATTATTTAATTAATTTATCCAAAAGAACGCCTCATAGACATTAAATGTAAAAAAAAATTAATAATTAATTTAATATTTAATATTTAATTTTAATAAGTTTGATAAAACTTATAAGTTTTCTTGAAAATTTTCAATTGTTAATTGAATCAATCAATCTTTGGTTTTCACGCCTTACTATGCCTTGGACCTTTTTAATTGAATCTTTCCGGCTACAACTTTCTACAACTACTTTTTTTAAATCTTCAAATTGTTTAAAAAAGCTACTATTGTCCTTCAATAAAACTTCTTTTTCATACAAGGATTTAAGTTTAGTAAAAATCGAATTACAGTAAAGTACGGTTATAACGAACACGGATATAACGAAAATTCGTTTATAAAGAAAAATAAAACACTGTTGTTCAGAACAATAATACTTTTAATACATTTTCTTACGGTTATAACGAAGTACGCTTATAGCGAAAATTCGGTTATAACGAAGTATTTTTTGATAATTTTCAAAAAAATTTTATTCGCTTATAACGAAAATATTAAAAAATACATTTGAGAAATATTGGTTTCTTAATTTTTAATAATAGAAATCAGCAAATAAGTATGAATTTTCTTGAATACCGAAATCTTAAAACTAATCCCTACTTAATGATCAATTAATATTCTGAAAAATCACACATTAACCTTTATAAAATATAAAAAAAACAGGAAAAATATTATGTTAAAAAAATGTTAGAAAAAACAAAACCAACTAAACGTAAGGTTTTTACGTTGCATGAAAAAGTAAAATACATAAAGCTTATCGATAGCAAAAAAAAAAACTCAGACCGAAGTCTGCTTTAAAAATGATTATTCAAATAAGGAAGCATCTTTCAAAATCAAAACATAATTTTGAGTCATCAATTGATAGCTTGGGTTCAATTGAGAATGAAATCTTGGGTCTAATGGTTAAACAAAAAACCATCTCCGATTATTTTAAAAAATAATATATAATTCATTTATCATTATTATTTCTTTTTTAATTCGTTTTAATTAAATAAAAACTTAAAAAAAAAAATGTTTTTGTCTTTTTCGGATGTAACGAAGTTCGGTTATAACGAACCGTTTTTTGATTCCCCCAGCGACTTCGTTATAACCGTACTTTACTGTAGTAACACAATTTGTTTGTAGTTGCATAATAATTTTATGTTTTATATACTTGCTCAATACTATCTATTTTAAGGCAGTTGAACAGTGGAGTAGCTTTTACATATTTACATTTGTTTTAATTTTGTAGTGTCGTAGTGCCACTGACTTAATGTAAGTATCGAATCTGTTCAACTTTCATTTTCCTAAGGTCATAATTATTAATTTTATTTTATTTTTTAATTTTAATTGTGAAATTTAATCTACTCTATAAACTTAGCTTTTTTTTGCTTAATTCAAAAAAAAAATCTAATAATAAGTTCAGCCGCTTTTTTATTTCGAAAAAAACGAATAAAATGCTGATTTTTTTTTAGATTTTTCCAATCTGCTATCTTTAGCTAATTTTTGCTTAAAATTTTAAAATATCCAAATCTAATTTAGAAAAATGCTGAATTTCATTTTTGGCGTGAAAATCTACATTGTGTTATTTACTTTTAAGAACTCTTTTATGCGTAAACTCAAAATCACTTTATTCACACAAACTCAACCAAAATAAATAATTTATCAAAAAACAACTAGAGGAAGTCTGACTCATTAAAGAATTCACAATCAAGATATTAAAAAACAAGCTTATAACTGGAATTCAAAAAAGTCCAATTGTATTTGATAACAGATAATTCTATTACTAAAAACAAGCATCAAATTAAATTTTTTCAAAATAATTTAGATAAAAAAATTATTTTTAATTTTTGAAAAAAATATTTTTGTTTATTATTTGTGGATTTATTTTCTTGTTGAAATAAAAGTCGCTAAACCTTATAGCAGCTGACTCTAAAAAATTGCTGTTTTTTATATTAAAATTTTATGTGAAATTATATCAAATTTAATTTTAAAAAAATTTTAAATCAGCCGTTTGCGAATATTAAAAAGCAAGTAATTTTGAATTGTTATTCAGAAAGTGTTTTCATTAAAAAAATATCAATTTTCATTAAAAAAAGAATTTATTTTTGACAATTGGTAAATTTTAAAATGCAGCATTTATTTTTAAAAACTTACTAATTTTGAAAAAGGCGGCAAAAATCTTAAAAAATATAAAACATATGTTATTTGGTATTTTGTCATTAATAACAAGGTGCTAAATTCCTCTCTTGCATTATAACTAGCTTTTTGAGTTATAAAATTTATAACAGCCATTTTGAACTTGTTCTTTGTTGCTGTCATTTATTTTCAAATCAATTCAATCAATTTTTCACAGCAATTCTTTACAGCTCTGTGCCTTTTGAGTGTTACGTTATCTTTAGAAAACAAACTGTTTCTGTTGTCGTTGATATAAGGCTCTCTAATATTTAAGTATTTTATCAAGTCACTATTTCTTGATAAATAAGTCAGTTGAGATGAACTTGAAATAATCTTATATTCATGGAAATTATTAATTAAATTTTAATAGATTAAATTATCAAATTTAGTTCCTAATTATTAAAAAATAATATAAATTATATATTTATAAAGATTAAAGATATAGTTTTCCTTTAAGATTTTAATAATAAATTTAAATGAACGTGATATAAAATATAATTTTTTTGATAATTACAAAATCTTCTAAAATAGAATTTCAAACACTTTTTCTTAAAAAATTTATTTTTTTAAATTCTAAAATGAAGTAATTAAATGTCAAGTAGATTTTTTTTCCTCTGGCTGATCTTTGTTTTTTTCATCATTGTAACCAAACGTCGATAAATCCCTTTTGTCCATTAGATTGTTGTTCATTCGACAATTTAAGTATTCTTTTGCCTGATTACGGCACTTGGAGCTATCATTTTTTTCCCTTTGCATACAAAGCATGTACTCAAGCATTGGTCTTTTGCATTCGCCTTCATGATCAAGTGGAAAGGAGCCTTGAATCGGCGGCTTTGGCTGAAATATCTTCTGACCAAATGTCATTGACGACATATTTCCAATTTAATTTTAAATTTTAGACAAATAATTTAACAAACAAATAATTAATTTAAAATGCATTTATAAAATTCTTAATTTTCATAATTAAAATAACAAAAAATTCCATAATTTAAAATTAACAATTTTTTCCAATTTTTGGAAAATTGAGTCAAAAAATGTTTTCGCAAAGAAAATGGCTTCTACTGGTAACGGCGCGAATAGTTCTGACATTATTCAGTCAACGAAGCTACATTCATCCAGATGAATTTTTTCAAGGAGTCGAAATCATATCAGGCGATTTGTTTAATTGTTCCGAAAAAATTTTTCGTGCTTGGGAGTTTCAGCTCAAAGATGACCAGCAACCGATCAGAAATATAGCCATTCCATATTTATTCTACGGAATTCCACTTTATATTCTAAAAATTCTATCCAGTCTAGGCTCTATCAAGGACTACACTTTAAGTCCGACCGGTTTTTCTGGCTCAAATGTACTGACTGTCCAAGCAAATACTTTAATTTATTACCCTCGACTATTTATGACTATTTATTCGTTTATAGTGGACTTTTGTTTGCTTAAAATTTGTGCTTTATGCGAATTTGACCAAAATAGTGTGCTCCTGATGTTTGCCAGCTCTTATGTCACGATTGTTTATTTAACCAGAACTTTTTCTAATTCAATTGAAACAATTCTATTCTCCATTTTAATCTATCTCATTATTAAATCAATTAAAACTCAAAAAGTACTCAATGAACGATTCTTAATCGAATCAGTTGACGGAAGCACAAAAAGTGTCATATCATCGAATTCAAATGAATTTCAGGTAAATAGACAAAGTCCAAAAGCAAAAAATTCCTCATTTAAACGCTTCAAATATTTTGGAATATTCAAATGGAATTATTTGTCCCAATGGATTGGTGTGTGCTTGTGTTTTGGAGTTTTTAATAGACCAACTTTTTTAATATTTGCTTTTGTACCAGTTCTCTACTGGATTTTAAATGGTCTAAGTTCATGTACTATGCGCCAATTTTTTTCATTCTCATTCAAAAGAGCTTTGTCAATAGGAAAATACTTTATTCCTTTATCAATTATATTTTCATTTATAGACACTTTATATTTTTATAAAGTTAACAGTCTAGATGAATCCTTAAATTTCATAAGATCTTTAAAATTGATCATTACTCCTTATAATTTTTTTGCTTACAACTCGAATAGTGAAAAGTTAAGAGAACACGGTGAGCATTCTATTTTTCAGCATTTGGTCAATTGTTTTCTTCTATTCGGATTAAATTTTCTTGTACTAGTAATTATAAATGTTAATTTTTTCTATCAATTTTTATTTTCGGGCCAAAATAGTTCCACAACAAATGGAAGACAATCATCTTTAAAGCAAAAGTTTTTCTTATTAATCAATAATTTTTTTCTAATTTTCAATAAGATAATAGATAATTTGTTCTGTTTTTTCGCATTTTCATTCTTATTTCCATTGATAGTTTTTTCCTTAGTGTCGCACAAAGAACCTCGGTTTTTGATACCGCTTTTGATCCCCACATGTCTATTGACCAGCCATGTTATTTTCAGTAAAACAGGAAATCATTACTTGAGGTACTTATGGTACATTTTCAATTTTATTCTGTTAATAATATTTGGCTTTATGCATCAAGGAGGAGTTCTGGCTTCGCTGAGCCATGTGCAAAAAATGTTCACTCATCTTTCAAATATTGATCAAAATTATCATGTTATATACTATCATACATATATGCCTCCGCGCTATCTTGTCCAAGCACCTTTTAAGGTACAATTGATTAATAATAATAGATACAAGCGGGAGTTGGTAAAGAATGGAAAAAAAATTGCTGAACCAGTGCGAGAAATTCACGACCTTATGTCATCTTCGTCCAAAGAACTTTTGGAAGAATTTGTAATTAACTTAAAGAATCAAAGTAGAGGAAATTTAGAGATTTTTATTGTCGCTCCGTCCATTTTAAAAAAAGAATTGCTTATTGATGATAAAAATGATAAAAATAAAAGCCAGTTTGCTTATAATTTAATTCACGAATTTAAATTTCATATTAGTTTCGAACATTTAATGGATCATTTGAATTATTTAAGGTGCAGTTTTGAAAATACTTTTGCTCATAGTAAAGAAGCTAAACTAAAATTAGCAATGTATGAGAATAATTGTAGAAAAATGGATTTCATTAAAAGATTTATGGCATCGTTTTCTCTTGATTTGTTTCAAATTGTAAATTAGAGTTTTTTTTTATTTTTCAATCAAACAACCATGACAAGATAGTCTTATATTTTATAATTTATGAGTTTTTACAATTTTTTTGAATAAAATTTTTTTTGCACTCATTTATTCTTAACTATAATAAAATAAAATACCATTATTAATATAGTGGAGAATTAAAAATAATTTTTTTCTTCAAAATTACTAAAATTTCAAATTAATATGAATAGAAGAAATTAAATAAAATTAAGAAAAAGTTAAGTAGCATAAATATCAAATAAAACAATTTTTATTTATTTTATACAAGCTATTTATTAATTTCCTTATTTGTTATAATCAAAATAAGTATTCTTCAAATTATTTTGACGTTGACTTCATCTTATTTTAAATAAATAAATTTTTTATTAATGAAAAATTTCTTTATTTTTAACTTTTTAGAAAGCTTATTCTCATTAGTTTTAGTTTGGCAATGTGAAATTTTGGAACAAAATTCTTTGCAATTTATGGCATATATTAATCAAATATTTTTTGATGGTGTGTATTTTACTGAAAAATGTAGAGTTTTTGCTGAGCTCAGTATTTTTTTGAACAAATTTGTACTTTATTGTACTGGTTACAGAACACAATTAGAAAAATAATTTAACGTTTTTACTTTTTGTCCTGTAATTTTTGTTCTAAAATTTCACATTGCCTTTAGTTTTAAACTGAATATGAAAAAACATTAATTTTTAATCGCTGTGATGACCAAGTGATTTAAATTAAGATGTTGTCAGATCAGATAAATCTTTAAATTCAGATTAATTTTAAAAACTAAACTCTTTTTTTTGTTGGCTTAGTCTTAATAAACTGTAAATTTATAATCCTCTATAATATAGAAAAAATCAAAACGCTAATTAAATTAAGAATAATTTTTGTTAAATCAAAGATGTTGTATTTATATAGCTTTTTTCAATAATTAAATTTAATTGATAAAAGAAAATTAAAATAAAAATGCAATGATAAAAATTAAAAACTTAATTAAAAAAAAACGGTAATAGATGATTGTTTGGTAAAAATACTTTTAATTGTAAAATTTTCAATATTAAATACTAAATTAATTACATTAAAATTATCATCTTTTTTAGTTAAAATAATATGTTTCAGTTCGTTTATTCTAGCAATTGCTTCTTTCTTGAGCTAATCACTTGTTTATTTGCATCTTTTTGATTTATTTGTTTTTCTGTTCCGAGCTAATGCTCCTTCAGAATATGATAAATAAAAATAAAATTCAAAATTCGAGGAAAAATTGAGTTAAAAATAAAGTAAAAAACAAAAAAAAATAAAAAATTTAAATGAAATAAGACAAAAATAAGCATTAAAGAATTTTTTCAATTTTTTTTTTCTTTTATAAAAAACGGTTCCTGGATTCGTAATATAAAGGATTTCGTTATATGGGAGATCGACTGTGTTATTAAACTAATTATTGTACGCTTTTAAAAAAAAATTTATTTTACATTTAAATTTTACTCTATAAAACTTAAATTGACTTAGTTGTTAAAAATTTCTAAGAATTTCTATTTAACCGAATCAATTGAAAATTTTTTACTTTTGCATCAAATCTTTTGCATCTTTTGCATATTTTCAAAATATTAATTTTATAACAATTAAATAAATTTAGAGAATAAATTAATTTATCTTTTAATTAACTATTTAAGTAAAAAAATAAGAAAATATTATCTATTAATTAATTAAAGTTTATTTTTTAAATTTTCTAGAGCAAGCATAAATCACCTAATGAGCGATTCAAAAAATTTATTAAAATTTTTTATTCCACGAACACTATCCAAATATTATAATAAAACCAACAAAGTATTGGGCGTTGTGAACAGAACCGAAAAAAACAATCAATTAATTTATGAATACTTTATAAAGGATTCTAAAATAAATCATGAATTTGTCAACATAGCCAATTTAACCAAAAAATCAAACATCGTTGAACTCACGTTTAAAAATTGTGAATTGAACGAAAAAATTTTCATCAACTTCGACCCACAACTCATGTCAACTGAGCTCAAAATTTTCAAAAACGGAAAAGAAACAAACACTTGTAATGAATACATAATTTTTTTGTATGATCCTGCATCAAACTTTCATCCAAAAACAAAAACATGGATAAATTCATCACAAAACATGTATGCCAGCAAGCTTGAAAGGTAAGTCACTATTCAAAAAACAATCTTGGAACATATTCAGCTCCATAAATTACTAATTTCCATTCATTCAAAAAAGCATCATAATTACTTTTATTCAAAATTTCCAAATACCACAGACCATCCGGTTTCTCTCCCCAGTAATGAACGCTCATAAAAGGCCACGATTTGAACCCAAAATGGCTAAAATCATGCTTCCTAAAATCCAACAGATTTGATCTAGTCCCTGTGGGTGATATCAGATTAATCTTTAGTTTACCGCGGATACCCGAACTGAGTGTCAAACGAGCAAGAACATGCTCAATATGATTTATATTTTTGCATTTAGAATACTTCAAGCTAAATAATTGAACGCTTTTTTTTGGTATTTTGCTTAAATCTAATTTTATAGACACGCATTTTAATTGTTGGCCAATATTAGGCCATTTGAGTGCCATTTCTACCATATTTCCTGCATTCATCAGACCATAGCCAAATTTATGACTGACAAATCTTCCGATTCCATTTTTAGTCCAATCATCAGATTCCAATTTGTAAGGTTTTGATGTCAACACAATCAAATATTGAACATCTCTCCAAGTTAAATTTCCATTTGCCTCTAGAGCGAGAGCTATGATGCCGGCACCTATTGGCGCCGATGCAGAAGTACCAGTATGGCGTCTGGTACATCTATTGTGTAAATCACTTGTAATTATTCCATTCTGGTGAACTTTGCCACTACTGAAAGTCGATGCCAAAATGGAAGAGCACTTTTCGCTAAAAATCGACATTCCTCCATCCTGATTTATGCTTCCAATGGTTATTGTGTAAATGCTAGATGTATATCCATCACAATTGCAGTTGTCATTGAGTCTGCCTCCATTACCAGCTGCCCATACATACACAGTGCCTTTTCCGGCTCGGCCGTACCTGATTCCGTTCTTGAAAGCTCTTCGGCTTAGTACGCCCGGTCCATCTACTGTCTTGCCATCGTCCAATGGTCCCCAAGAGGCGCTGAATATGTCTATGTAGTTAATGTTAAAAGCCAAAGCCTCGGCCTCAAGCCTATCTGTTATTTTTCCGTCCAAAAGACGAATGCCACCAATGCGCGAGTCATAAGCTACGCCAACTCCGCAAAAAGAATTGTTTGACTTGGCCGCTATTTCTCCTGCACAGCGCGTGCCATGCTTGTTTTCATTGCTGGATTCGTATCTTGGCTCTGGATCGCTGTCATCATCATTTAGATCGTAGCTGGCCAAGGCGTCGTAGTTCTCTGCTAGTTCAAAATTTTTCCTCTCCAATCCATCATCGATTATGCTCAAAACAATGCCTTTGCCAGTGAAGCCCAGCGACCATGCTTTGGTAATGTTCAAGTGAAAGCCTTGCTCACAACCGTCATTTATGTACCATTGTAGGGACCATTGCGGGTCGTTGAAGTCAACGCTGCCCAACTCGCACATCAACAACTTATTTAGAAAATGGTCATCTTTATTCTGATGATTGAATATATTTTTCAAGTTTTCATATTTTAAAAAAGGAATTTCAAAGTGGTCACTCAAAATCATTTCTTTTTCTTCTTGGCCTGCTTCGAACAGATCAAAAAAATCTCTTTTGACTCTTTTTAAATTTTTTTGTATCTCAAACCATTTGACGATTGAGTCTTTAGTTAATTTTTTGTTGAGAATTGTGATGTAATCAGACGATCGTCTGAATCGTTGTGGCTCATCGTGGTCAAACACGTAGTAGTCTTCGAAGAGCAAGCGTTTGAATTTAAGATTGTATTTAGTGTAGAAATTTTCAACCAAGTCATCTGTCAAAATTTGGTTTAATTTAAGAACTATTTCAAGACAGTTTAAGCTAGATATTGCCAAAAAAAAGATGATCACAAGTCTTAGCATATTCCTGAAACATTACTTAGTTGATTAGTCAGAGATCGGATGTCTTTATCAACTTAGAGCTTTAGAATTTTTTTAAATTGTATTTTAAATTAATTAAATAATTGTCCTTGGTTACAAAATTGGATTATTTTTTAGATTGAATCAAAATAAATTGATTTCGAAATTTAGCCAATTTTCGAATTTGTTAGATAATTTAATACAGACTATTTACTTTTTGTACATTGTTTTGTTTATTGACAAAAATTCCTTAAGGTAAAGTCAAAATTTTTTTTTTTTCAAATAAAATAAAAATTTTTTTTTCATATTCAAAGACGAAGGTCGCGGGTTTTTAGCATATTGGCCGACTGGTGGATTGGATTCCTTTTCTCAGTCTTTTTGATTTTCAATCCTTATTTTGATGCAGCTGAATGGTTGAGTTCAACAATTAATTGTTTAATGCAGGTAAATATTCAGTTTTTAAATCTAATATTTATATTTTTAATTGATTTAATAAAAGCGCTTACCGTTAATATTTTTCCAAATTTTTAAGTTAAGAACATGCATTTAGATATCCAAATAATTCCTGAATCTAATCCCAAATCCTGACCACTAAATGCTAGAACTTCTCATTTTTCTTTTGGTTTGGTCCCAAGAGTTAGCATACATTACTTTCAAATATTGTTTAATTTTGTTTATTCTGATCAGGATCCATATTTTCTTCGTCGGAGGTCTAGTCAATTGTTTTTTGAAAAAATAAATTTATTGGCAATATTTGGTGTTGAACTTTTTTTTTAATCTGAATGTCAACTGATTAATTTATATATTATAAAAAAGTAGGAAAAATTTTGATTATTTAACGATTCTAACATTGTACGAAAATCAAATGATAATCTAGCTTTTTTCTTTTCTTTTTAAATTTAATACAATTTTTTATGTTAAATATCTATTTCCGATAAAAGTAAACTTAAAATGGATAATTTTCTCTTAATTTTGATGAAATAAATATAAATTTAAAATTTTAAAGATCGAATTTCCTTTGATTCATTTTTTTTATTTTTACAGATAAAAAAAAATATTTTCTAAAATTGATTTAATAATTATTTTTCAGAAATTAATGGTTTTTCTTAGTTCTACAATAACTACATTAATGGGAGTTCCGGTCGGTCTAAAATTAAATAAGCAGTTGACGGAATTTTTGGGACGATTTTTTCTCTATCACATATATCTATGGGAAAGTAAGTTAAATTCAATTTATAAAATAGCCTTAAAATTAAAAATTTTTAGCTTCATTGATAATTTTTCAGGAATCACTTCCAATTTTGATTAATTGCCTTATGTGTTCCGGATTCTTGGGAATATCATTTATGATATCATTTATGTCTGATATGGTTAGCTTATTTTCAATACACATAACATGTTTTTATGTCTACGCAAATCGAATTTACAGTTTGGAGATTGAATCATTGAAGTCGCTTTTCAGACTTTTTGGTGGAAAAAAAATGAATCCATTTAGAAATAGAGTTGACTCATTTTCGTATAACACTGATCAACTTTTTTTAGGAACACTTGGATTTTGTATTGTGTTTTTTCTTCTTCCCACAATATTGATATATTATACTGTATTTCTTTTGGTAATTATTTTCTAAAATATAAAAGATTTCTATTCAACTTTTTTTTTTTAAGTTACGAATAATTGTCGTTTTGATAGATTTTGGAATTTTTTATCTTTGTAAATTTTTGAAAAATTTACCCATCTACGAAATGGCTTATTTGGTTACAGGAAAAGATAAGTGTTTTTTTTTCGAAGAAGGTGACTAAATAAAAAAATAAAATTTTATTTAATTATTTAAATCAAGGAAATGCAATGAAGTCTAAAAACGTCAACGTTATCTTGATTAAGACAGTAATTTTTGAATTCTTAATTTATAAAATTTTAATTTTTTTTGATAAGTATTCCTCAAATTTTATTACGATTTTAAATAAAACAGAATGGACTGTATTTAGAATTTTGAAAAATAAATTTAATTTTAATTTATTAAAAATTTTAAACGGTGAAACTATTTAAACTGTATTTAATCTTTTTTGCTAAGATCAAAAAAAAGGTTGGCAAGACTTATTTTTTTTGAGTAGTTTTGGACTCAATTTTTTCACAACACTTAAATAAAGTAATATTTTTTTTCTTAAAAAATCTAATTTTTTTTTAACAGAACAAATTTTAATCAATTAAATTTACAGTTTGAATTCAATGAGCAAAAATTTAGAAAATTTTGCTTTCTTTTTATTTTACAATCAATTATAATAATTAAAAATAGAAAATAAATGAGAATCTAAAAGCACAAATTTGAAAAATAATTTCTTCTTTAATATAGTACATCTTTTAAAGAAAAAAATTTTTTACTAGCTCAAAAATGTAAATTTGAAAACTGGCTTTTAATGTTATTTAAAAGTTTTACTGTTAAATTCCAATTTATTCAAAAAATTTATAAATAATAATATGATAATATTTCTATTCAAAATTATGCAGTTAACTTATTTGCTAATTTTTTTAAAAAATGGATATTATTTTCTTTCCTTATTTGTCTCTAATTTCTTAATTTATCCTTAATTTTTCTTAATAATTTTATTTTTTTAAAAATATCATATTGAAAATTCTAATTCTTTTAAATTTTATTAATTAATACCAAAATTTCATATCTAACTCAATTTTTTTATAAATAGTTAATTTTTAATAACAATAGCTAGGCACACATAAACAATAAAAATAAAAATAATAAAGGTTGAATATTTTGTATTACATTCCAAGTTCAGGGCTTCTTTTTCTAAAATTGAAATGTTCGTAAAATTTCTTTGTTTTGGAAGTAAAAAACCAATTTCGTGGCAATTTTCAAATCGGTCTTGCAATCTGAATTTTTTGTGGAGCCACTATACCAGAAAAGTTACGGATAGAAGGTCAAATTTTCTTGCATTTAGTTTTTCAAAAAAACCTAAAACCTCAAAGATTCAAAGAATAACATTAAAATTATTTTTTTACTATTTCATTTTATCTACTTTGTTTACCAATATTTATTTTTTGTTCATCATTTTTCACTGAAGAAACATTAGCTAGATATAGATTTACAAACAAAAAGAGTAATTTTTTGTGCCGTAAAAATTTAAAAAATTAGAGATATATTTCTTTGTAAATATTTAATAAACTAAATAATTTACTTAATTTTTGGAAAAAAAATTCACCTTAATTGCAACAATCGATTTTTATTAAATTTTACATTTTGAATCATCATTATGCAAAATTTGTCAAGCAAATCAAAGTTTTTAGAAATAAAAATACGAAAACTGACTTGAAAATTTTGCCAAATTGATATGGAGCTCATAGAAGAATGTGCCATATGCTTGAATGAATATGATCAAAATCGACAGCCAATTTTTTTATTGCCATGCAAACATACATTTTGTCAGCAATGCATGTCCATTCTAAAATCTAAAGACTGTCCTCTTTGTCGTGTTCAATTTCACGGTACCCAGAAAAACTTCACTTTTATTAATGACAATTCAATTCGACAATTGAATAAAATTGAAGAAATTTTGGACAAAAACTACCATGTAATACTTGAAATTTTTGACAGAAATAGCAAAAATCTGGCAAAAATAAAGCTTATTTTTCAGCTCAATTTTGATCAATTGCAAAATAATGATTTCAAGTCAGGTTTTAGTCAATTGTTTAACTCAAAGATAAAAAATAACAAAATGGACGAAATAAAGTTCTATTTTATTTCATTAAAATATTCTGCATTTAAGGAGGAATTAAAAGAGAAAAAGGAAATTTTAAAATCATCCGATGGTCCAGTTTTAGAAGAAAATTCGCTAGATGAAATTTGTAAACGAATTGAGCGTTTTTTAGCCAGAGAAAGCTTAATCGAACATTCAGAATATTTAGATGCCAAAAAATTTTACCAAAATTGCTATAGCGAATTTGTAATGGGAAAATTTGGATATTTAAAAGAAGAGTTGGAGCTAAGTGAAAACCTACTAGATAATCACTTTAAAATGAACAAAGAAATGTTTTCACGTAATTCTGGACTTGTAAAGGAAATAGTTTCAAAATTAGAACTAAAAAAACTTCCCAAAGACGTCGATTTATGCGAATTCAAAGAGATGGTAAACGAAAGACTTCATGCTAAACAATTAATTGATAATTTTGAAAATTTTGAGAAAAAATATCTAAATTTAAAGAGATGTATAGATTCAAAGAAGGCGATTGTTGAAGATTTATATGAACTTTGTGAGTATGATTTATTGGATCAAAAGAGTCAAATTGAAGATTTGATTACCAAATTGAATGTTTTTATTAAATTGAATAGAATCGACAAATTGTCTTTTAAGCCGTTTGAAACTAGTTATTTAAGTTTAATCAGTGATTATAGATCAAATCATAATCACAAGAAGTTTAATAAGTATAAAATTATTAATCATTTATTAAGGATTTGATTTTTTTTAAATAAAGTTTTATCAAAAAATTTTACTTCGTTAATTTAAAACTAACAAATTTTTTTTTCTCATTATTAATTTGTTCAATTGAAAAAAGAATGTTCACCTTGTTTGACATCACAAAAATATCCTAGGAAATATTTATTAAATTAGAAAATATCATGAAAATAAAATCAAAATTGGATATCTATACATAATTAGTCTAAATTTAAAGTACTGTCATATTTTTCAAAAAAAAGTGATTGCACTGAGGAGCAAATTTCATTAAAAGCCTGAGTCCACTCAAGTGATCCATTGATTTCAATCAACCTTTTCATTATCTTAAGAACGGTTCTAACAAAATCAAATTCTTTTTCAACTAGAAGAGTGTATGAAAGATAATTTTGAAATTTTACCAAATCTTCTTGATCTATCTGCTGTCTATCCATTAGATTATTTTCAATTTGGTTCTTACAACAGGTCCAAATAATCCAATCGTTTAGGAAATTTTTCAACCATTCTATTTTTTTATCATAATTATTCAAGTTTTTAATGCTCACCGAACTGTTCGTAATGAACTTGAATTTCTCAAGCTTTTCTTTAAAAACTAAATAGTCTTTTAAATATTTTTCTCCGTCACTGTCTTGAAATTGATTAGTTTCAATATTTTCTCTCAATGGAGACTGAGATAAATCAATGAATTCAATATTTTCGCTTTTTCTCTTAAATTTTCCTTCTAAAAATTAATAATTTAAAGTTTATCGGTAATAACTAAATAGTTATACCTTTTTTAAATTTATCTTTATTTATGTAATTTGTAAGCTTGTCTTGAGCTTTGTCATTAGCACGAGTTATTAACAAATAGTTTTCAGTGTTGAGCAATTTTTTGGCCTTAATGCTATCAACTATCCAGTCTGGTCTAATTACAGTTCTGTTTTTAAGTGCCAAAGCTTTAGAATGTGCTAGATTAGAGGCAACAATGTAATTAACTCGTTCGTTCATATATTCGAAAAAAAGCCCTCCGTGTTTTATCATCAGAGCTTTTAGTTCAATGGCAGTTGGATTTGTATAGCCATTTACAAAGATACCAATATTTTTGAATAGGCTTTTGGTTTCGTCGAAATCATCAAATTCATTTTTCTCCTGAATGTACTGCTGTTGTAATTTTTGCTTTTTGGCTGCGAAATATGAGGTCCAATTCCAATCGGTACCGGTTTTTTTTTCATCAGGACGCTGCATTATTCTAATCAAAGGCTTTAATTAAAATCAAAGCATAATTTTAGCTAATATTTAATTTTATTTATTTTCAAAATTGATAAAAAAATTGTCTTTATTACTTTTTTCAGTTATTAAAACATCTCATGATTATGGTTTTCCTTAGATTTTATTTATCTATTTTTTTTAGTGTCTTTAATTAAGTCAAAGCTTTTAAAAACTATATTTTTATGTCAGATAAGACAAAATCGTGACACATAAAGTCAAATTATTTCTGATTGAGCGTATTAATTTTTTAAGTTTTTTTTGTAATGATTTTTAAATTTTTTATTATTCAAAATAAATCTTATAATTTTTAATATTTTATAACAGGAAATTTTAGATCAAAATTATTATGTACAAAAATTTAGGCCTATTTAGACACCGGTAATTTTGAATAGTATTAACTTATATCTATTTATTGATTTTAAAATGCACAAAAAAAACAAAAAATCAATTTAAGTCGATATTTATTTATTTCATTTAACGCCAATTCTGGCGATGTATTAAAATTAAAAAATGTGTAATTAAAATGTAAGACAAAAATAATGATACAAATTAGAAATAAAAACGAAATATAGATTTTTTTGTTAATTTAGTTTCAATTAAAATAATAAGTTTTAATTTATACATATAAGAGATTTAATTTTTGCATAATAAAAGGCATCAAAAATATAAAAAAAAATATTAATCTATTAATTAATTAAGTCGATATATTTGTCAATTTTTAAATCAATATAAATTTATTTGTCTAGTAAAGTGTTAAATTTTTAATTATCAGATGAGTATATTACTGAATCGATTTTTTAAAATTTTTTTTGAAAAAAATTTCGATTAAATTCACTTTTTTAATTTCAATTAAAAAAAAACGTGAAAATGAAAAAATTAGTGTATTTTGATTATTCAGAAAATTGATAGAGATTAAGAGATTAAAAAAGATTAAACAATTGTTCTCACAATTCGATTTATACAATGCTCTAATTTTATTCAAATTTCCAAGATTAAAATAAAAAACAAAATTTGGTTTTTAATTATAAATTATTCTAAATCTAAACGACAAATAAATATGTTTTTTTTCTAAACTTGAGAATTTTCTATCTTCTATTAAAACCATGAATATTTTAATTATTTTTTTAAAAAATTAATTATTAAAAAAATCGTTTATGAATCTTAGACTTTTTTACAATTAATCTCACTTTGTCAAAAAAATATCTAATTTGATGTTTTGCTCAATGAAATATTTAAGATTTTTATAATTAAATCAACTTGAATAACTTGTTTTAACTTTCAATATCTTCGTAAATAATGCTTAAACGCATTGCGATATTTTTCATTTATAAAAACATTATAAAACATTAGTTTTCTTGAAGTTTTTTTAAATTTGTATAATTAAAATAAACTTAGAAAAGATTGAGTATTAGTTTAAAATTTTCTGGGAAAAGTTTTGAATCGCTTGAAGCCTTTTACATAAGTCTAATCCTGTTAAGATTAATTAAAACAGCTTAATATTTTATTTATAATGAAGACTGGAAAAATTAGTATGTATTTGCGCCTGAGTTGATCGTCAGAAATCAAGTACAATGAAAAAAAATTCCAATTTGATAGAAAGCTTATATTTGTTATTTTTATGATTAGCCTCTAATTAAAACTTACAAAATTAAATATTTTAATTGATTTTATAGATTGAATCTATTTTTTAAATTAATTAATATTTGTTCTTAAGTTATTCAATAAATATTAGCACAAAATAAAATAATAGTCTAAACAAAATTCAATTAATCTTAATTTTGTTTGATATCATCTCCAAAAAAGATAAAGAAAATTAAATCAATTTTTTTTCGTGTTTTTACTTTTTTATTAACAATTTATTAAAAGTTTGTTTGAATCGTTCTAAATTTTTCTCTTTAATTTTGATCAGACAGACCTAAATCAAATCAATTTTTGACTTATTTGCTATCATTAGTGTCAAAAAAATATATCAAATAATCGAGTTTGAAATAAATTTAAAATATTTGAATAAATTAAACCTAATTTTATTTATTTAATTTTGTACAAAAAAATTAAAAAAAAACAATCAACTTTCATAAAATTTAAAATTATTTAGAAATTTTTAAATTAATCAAAATTTTAATATTCAATCTTCAAATTCATAAATTTAATCAAGCAACAAGTTTATTTTTTTCTTTTTTTTTTATCAAATTATTTGTTGATGATCTGTGTGCTTGACCACTCTGCAACATTCTATTCTAGCTGCTGACTAATCTAAAAACACCGGATCGAGAGGTCTCATGGCTAAAATTTTTACATTCAAATCTATTTACAAATAAATATTTTACTTTGGAAACATCATCTTTTATAACTCAAAAAAAAAATTAAACTTGAAAAAAGGCTTCTTAAATTACAAAAATTACAAAAATTAATTAAAAAGAGTAACAGGAGTTAAATCATAGACTGTTTAATATTTTTGTTTGGCTTGCGTAGATCATCAAATTTTGGTTCTCTGTACTCATCAGTATTTTCTTCGAATGTTTTCGAAGAAAATCGTGACGAAGATGTCGTGTCGTCAAAGAACGAGTTCTCTACTGGATTTTTGTCGAACGACTGATGCATTTGACGCGAGCCATTGTAGATAGGTATTGAGTGATTATTTGTGTAAACACTTTCATTGTCATCATAGTTTTGGTTAATAGACTCAGGTGAAATCATCAATGTGTTCAAATAGTTGGAAGGTCTGGATGGTGTGCGGTAAAAATTGCCATAGACCGAGCCAAAATCGTGGTGCTCTCGAATTACATCGGGCTTGAGAGGAACTATTGTGGCAGAATCGGCGCGTAGCGAATTCGATCCTGTATAAATAGTGCTACGCTTATTAATGCTACTGTAGTCACTGCCCGAGTATCCGTAGTTTTGTTGCTCTTTTTTGACAGAGCGTCTATGGCGTATTAGGCAAACACTAGCTAAAATGATAACAAAAAAACAGAACAGAAATAAAACTCCAAATATTATGTAATAGATAACTGGTTGATCTTTAAATATGTTTTTTTGTACCGAGGGCAGATAGGTTAACTCGGTGAAATTCAAAGATGAAAATGTTCGATTAGGAAAATTTTCATCTTTGTTTGGGTTGATGATTCTGAATTGGACTTCTTTTCTAGAATACAATGGCTTAGGTCTTTCGTCCAGTCTTGGACTAGATCTATAAAAAACACTGCAGTTAATATCATGAATAAGAGGGTGCTCAAGGCTCACGGTAAGCCATGACATAACTTTATAAGTAAGATTGCCCTTAGTTGTATTAGAATCAGTTTGAAAGATTTTCGAAGAGGACAAGTCTCTTACAATATCTCTTTGGCCATAGATCCATCTGATTTGCGGCTCTGGATAGTTCTCAACAATGCAATTGAGTCTAATTTTTCTTATTTTTGCACCAGGAATACTTAAATTTTCTATTTGATTTTCTATTTTAAAATCACAATAAAAATTATTATCTTTTATTTCCTCGATATAAAGTGGTTCCGAGCGAACATCTACCAGTGAGCCACTCTCTGCCAAACTTTTGTCTGTCACAAACAATGTACTTGCATTGAAATATAAAATTTTCGACTCTACAATAAAATCTTTTTTTATTATTTCGGTATTTCCCAAACAAGTGTGACGGCTGTTTTTGTAATCAGCCGATTTGAAATTTTTAGATAACAAAAAATTTTTAAACCACAAAAGCCTACAATTACACTCTAATGGATTGTCAAACAAGTAAAGGCTGGTTAAAGTCGTTTGTGAAAAGTTGTCAATATACTTAATTCTATTGCCAGATAGGTCCAGTACTTTCAAATTTTTGACCAAATCAAATATGACCGGGTCGACATATTCGATTCGGCAGTTGTTAAGATAGAGATTTGAAAATTTTTCAAAATGTGAAAGCATTGAATTGGTCATGTTAGCCTGATCGAGTCTTCTGATCGGGTTCTTGCTCAGTCTTAATGTGACCAATTTGGGCAAGTTTTTGACAGAATTCCATGGGATTATTTCAAAAGAGTTGTTCGAGAGATCAAGCTCTTCTAGATCAAGAATTTTGAGATCCGAATCGCTGAAATTTAAATGAGAAATGCTATCGGTTATTGTCGATATGTAATAGAATGCATGGGATTCTATTTTGGTAAATTGATTTGACGACAAATTGAGGGTAGTTTTCAGCTGTTTGAATAGATTAAATGACAAATTTTTGATAACATCGCCCCGAGTCTCTGTGCTGAACAAGTTATTTGACAAATCAAGGTATAGGCTTCCTCTGACATTTTCATCTAAATTGACCAAATTTGACCAACTCAGTTCTTTGAAGGAACAGTTGAATTTCCATATGCTATCAAATGTGGGACATGTTCTGTACTCGGATTTCATTGCCTTTATGTTTAACAATAGCACAACAGTTAAAAAAAGCTGATTCATTTTTTGATTGAAATTCTGAGAATTTAAAATATTTGAAATTGTAATTTATTTAAAATTTTAATTCGCTAAGCTATTTCTTTTCTTCGTTCCAATTCACTTGGATATGCTTTGCATTTTGCTTTATTGTTAAGTATTTTTGTATTCTATAGACTTTAAGTCAAATATTGAGGTTCAAATTCTAAAGAACAATTTTAAATATTAAATAAAATTTTGTTGGTGATACAAGTCTGTTGAGTTGGAAAAAAATTCTAAAAAAATCAGGTAGTAATGCGTCGAACTTTGAATAAAAAAGGCTAAACAATTAACGCTAAATGTCCAATATCCTATTCAACAAATTTACTTTAATTTGATATGAGAATCGGAAAAAATATTAATTATTTAGGGCCAGATTTATTAAATGAAATCTAATAAATTTTCTCCTACCAATTCACTGAATCATTTGAAGTTAAATTGTTTGTTTAAATAAAAATTATAATTTACCTTAGTAAAATCGTTAATTTTTTAAAGTCGTTGCCTTGTTAAAATTTGCCTAAAAATTAAAGAAAACTTCGATTTGCTGGTTACAAAATTAACACAAAACTAGAGTGGTCTGAGAATTTTGTATATGCTTTTTTTGACAAATTTAAACTCTAGAAGATAATCTTGAAGTTAAATGGTCTGCCGTCAGCTCTAAACTAATTTTGTCACAAATTGATTTCTCAGTTCTAGTGATTTTTGGATTAGAAATAAAGCCAATTAACTAATAGCGGAAAATTATTTTAGGAAACTATTTTTAAATTTGTGAAATCGATTTTAAAGCACTCTGCTTGCTAGAAAATATAAATTTTAAAAATATTAAATTACAAAAAATAAATTGAAAATTTGAAGCACGTTTACTTGAAAAAAAACTAAGAAGAATCACTATTTGTCTTTTCTTTAGTATTTTACATTAACGATCCTTATGAAATAAGCAATCTAATTTTATCATGTTTTTTTTTTTAAATCTAACAATAAAATAGTACGAAAATGGGTGATAATATTAAAATTTTTTACTCATATTTAAACTCTAATTAAATTAAAGGTATGTTTGTCAAGTTACCTTTTAGTTATATCATTACATAAATAAAGATAAATTTAGAAAAAAAACTTTAATGCTTTGAAAAATACTGATTTCATTTTATTAATCTCTCATTCAATGTATGCCATATATTTTAAAATAAAATTTACCATTAATTTATATCCGATTTACCTTTATTTTAAAAATTATAATCGAAAAATAATGTTTTAATTTATACAGGTAAGCTGGGGTCTAAAAAAAGAAGCAAATTAAGAATTCAATTGTGGATTTTCATATTTGTTTTTATCCAAAAAAACCGACTCGCAAAATTGAAATGACAAAAAAATTAGCTAAAATTTAAGTGAGGCCAAGAATTATACCCAAACAATCTTATTAGAAAAATATTTGCATTTTAACGATTATATCATTAAAATGGCTCGACATATGAAAATTTGGTCTCTCTAAAATCACCATATCAATAAATTTTTTAATTCTAATTCAAAATATTTAATAAAGCTAATTAAAACACAATTAATAGATTTAATTCTTAAAAGAACCATATTTAACAAAACTATAACTCTCTAGTATCATATTTACTTCTAATACCGAATAAAAATAAAATGTTAAAATATCTTTTCGGATACATGTTTTTTGACTTATTTCTTAGACATTAAGTTAAACAAAGGATAAAAACAATATTAAAAAAGTCACATAAATGGCCACAAGTTTGACCAAACTTTCAGTTTTTTTTTTTAATCGAAGCATTTATTTGGCAATTAAACTAGTCATAAAAATATCTTCTCCTCTCAAAGTTAGTTTATGTTATCTGATTCTCTTAAAAAGACTAATGATAGCTCCTTTTCGCTATGTAACACACTCTTAACAACGCCTTGTAAACAATTAGTTATCTTAACTAATAAAATTTGCAATTTAGGCCAAAAATATTTCAAGTGTATTTTTAATATTTTCCGAAACAATATCTTAGCTTTTTGCTTCGGACTGTAGTTGCCCAAAGCTTATTGACTTATTTTATTAGAAGAGCTTCAAGTTATCTATTTCGAAAGAATAATTTGAACGATTAATTTTACAAATCATGTGAATATGATTTATGTATCCTTTATTTTTTGAAAAATAAAACCATTCAGTATGTTCTCCTGAGCTTCTATTCGGCTTATTAACGATAAAATATTGTTCGGGTATATTTGGGCTATAAATCGAAGAAAAAATTAGAAGAAACAAGCAGTTATTAGATTTTATTTAAATTCACTTAGTTATAAAGATAAAAAGCATTAAAAAGAAATTATACTGCTTCAAACTTTTAAAACATAAGGTACTCACTTAAGTCTAGTAATTAGATATCCTATATAGGTGCAAATGCATCATCATTTCCTTTAAGAAAAAATGGTCTTAGAAAAAAATATCTTAAAATTCAAAAGAAATTTACAGAAAAAATAAAAATATGAAATTTTTATTTTATTTTTAATATCTTTTGCTTTTATTTTGAATTCTAAAAAAATTGTTTCAAACTTGTTACTTTTTTTTCATCACTTTAAATGCTTTTGTTTGAAACAAAAAAGTGCAAAAAATTTTATCAGACTCATCAATACCTCAAGTTTTCTGTAATCTATCAAATGTTAGCATTAATGATAAACATGCATTTTTAAATACTAAATTAATAAAAAAAATATTCTCTTTTTACTTAAATCAGTCATTGATTCAATTTTTTTATTTACAAGATTTTCTTTCTAAATAATTTATGAAATGTTCTTCATCCAAGCTAGATTCTGTCCTTTTTTTATTTATTTATTTATTTATGGACCGTTTTGGCCGAAAATTTTCAAGTCAAAAAAATCATCAAAAAATAAATTAAAAAATTTGATTCAAATTTTTTTTGGCATTAAATAAAAATCTTTAATAAAGCTAAAATTTTTAATTCTTTTGATGGGAGGTGCCTTAAGGATTGCAATTAATGGTACACAATGCTTTGGAATTAAGTCCCTGTGCATAAGAAGAAAATATTCTAATTTGGAGGACCTGTCACAGAAAGACTTCAGACTTCAGGAATTTTCTGAACAAAAAATTTTGTAACTTTTTAAACAATTTAAAAATTAAACAATATTTCCAAAGACTTTGGGCCGAGTTTCGCGAAGCTGATTGCATCATATTCTTGGGCGATATGATGCTCTTAAACTAATTCTTAAATAAGGATATTGGTTAGGACCGCTCTTGTCTGCTAAAAGTATCCTTGTTTCCTCAATTTTAACTATATTGGATTTTTCACAAATATTTGATATCAAAGTTGTCTATTGTTCTTTAAAAAAAAACTATTTATATTAAAAATTCGCGGAAAATGTTTACTTGATTAAGTGAACAAAGACGGATTTAGGAAACTGCTATAAAAAAGCAAATATTACAAATTAGAACTAGATTTTATTCAAAATTATCCTTGATTCAAACCAAAGGTTCTAATTATGAAGTTTTTTTTCATGATGAAACCAAAAAATTTAAAATAAAAAAATGTGTCTTATCAAGATTTTTCTTTTTTTTTTAAACTTCGAATTTTATTCAATGGTCTATCAAAAATGTTCAGACAATTGTGCCACCCCTGAGATGTTTGAAGAATGATATTAATCAAAGAGATAAAAAATGATGGCAAGCTGATTTGCAAAACTTTAAATTCAAAAGAGCAAGTCTCCAACAACTAGCATGAATTTAAAATAAACTAAAGCTGCACTTAAACTTTTAATTTTAAAACCAATGCTCAAATACCATCTCTACTGTTCTCTAGCATAGACTAAGTTTAATTAATTCTTTGTCCAAAAATTGCTTTTAAAACAATAACTAATTGAAATTAAGTTTATGTTTGCTATAGTGTTTTTCTCAAGCAAACAGAATAAATGTCTCTAAATCCAAAAGATAATAAATCAAGCAATTCGCGTCAGCTGCATAATTCCAATGTTTGCTTGAATCGATAAATTAAAGAAGAGTTTAATTTAAAAATTTAAATTAGAGACCCTATATCGACAATTAAAAAGCTATTTGACCAATTTTAATCGGCCAGGAAAAACTGCATCCAAGAACTAAACTGTTTTGTTATTCAAACCTTTAGCTTCTATTTGATCGCAAAATTTGATACGATCGCCAAAGAAAAGCAGAGCAAATATTTAATTATAGGATTTTGTCGTCGTGTTCGTGGCGATCAATGGATGATAGTTTTTAAATTGCTCAAATTAATTTCGCTTTTGCCGGCTCGTTGTCCAAAACAAGCTTTAAATGGCAAATTATTTTCTATTTAAAAAATCTGAATAAAAAAATATTTATTTTTATGATTAAGATGCGAAACTGATAATTTAGCAGTTTAAGTTGATCTCTTAATTAAATTGCACTTAAAAAAATTTGAATACATTGTGAGAGAAGATCAACTTTTTGTTAGAAAAAAAGATAAATTTTATCTCATTCAATTTTTTTCTAATGAGCATCACTTGTTTTATGGAAAAAATTTAAATTCATTGATTTTGGACAAGCAAAAATGCGTCATTCATTCAAATAAGGACCATTTTTAATTTTGGAACAAATCAATCTCTGTCTGATTTTAAATTTGAATTGTTGAACATGGAATTAAGACAGTGTTTGAATTAGTTGAATTGAAATATCGTCTTTCATCAGGTCGGTTTCAAAAATTCGGAAAATATTTTCTATTCGGAAAAATAAACTTTGTGTTTTTAATTATTCATCACTCTTTTTTGAAAATAGAAAGATAATATTTTAAAAATAGAATGAGTAAGAGAATAATTAAAAACTAACCTTAATCTCAATTTTCATCTTATATTTTCGATTAATTTTTTGAATTTTTTTTATTTTAGGATATTAGAGTTTTTGTTTTAAATTTTTCTTCACATATTCATGCAAAGAATGTTAATTTTTTTTATTTAATCATATTATTTTGTTTCTAAACAATTATGAGACACATAAAAGTTTTTATTTTAAAAAATTAAAAAAGAACAGCTAAATTCTGGCTGAAAAGTTTTCTTGAATTACTAATGTAAATTCAGAAAAAAATTAAAATTTTCAGAGGATTATTAAAAATCGGTGCTGCAAAATGACACTTTTTGTAAGAATATTTCTGCACATAAAATCACTGTTGTGCAAAAAGCCTGAATACAAAATTTTTTGCTCAGGCGTTCAGTTAGAAAAAATTAATTAAGTATCGAAAATTTCTTTTAAAATTTTATTGGAATTGGAATCAATTTTAAATTTCTCTTAAACATATTAAGCTATTTAATTAAAATTAAAAAATTGAAATAATAATATTAATTTTTTTACAATCACCTTTTAAAATATTTGTTTTGTGTCACAAAATAATGAATAATTAAAGCCCAAAAGTAAAATAAATAAAATTTAGACAATAATAATAACAATGAGATGTTAATAACAAAAAGCATTAATTTGCTACAAAAATCGCTTTATTTATCACTATTAAGTCTATAAATGCCTTGCAAATTTTTATTCTGAAAATTGAATCTTGTTCCAAAAATAAGACCTTTAATGTTTCAATTAAAAAAATTAAACTTTTTTAATATATTTAAATTTTTTTTTTGTTTTTCACATTCAAATTTTTTTTCTGAAAGAGAATTTTAATTAATAAACCAGATAAATAAATATTTTATCTAAGTAAAAATCTATTATTGAAAAAAAAATAAGCTATAAAATAAAAAAAAATGTATTATTTTCCTTTCCTCAAGACAAATTTCAAAAAAAAATTCCCGCGTTTTTATCTCTCATAATTCTTATTTTTAGTCTTAGACCCTCTGTATGTGGTTTTAGCGAATTTTTTTTCTTGTGCCAAATCAAGATTTTTGATTTTTAGAACCAATCAATTAAAATTTAATCAAATTTTAGTAAATAAATGATATTTTTTTGTTGCAAAAATAAGTATTTTTGACTTAAAAATATAAATGTATCAAATCGATATATAATCGATATATCTGTATATTTTTTAAACTAACAGATATATAAAAAATTATTTTTATTATTTGTAAATTAAAATTTCAGAGTTGAATTTTGAAGAATTTTTATTAAATTAAAAATGAAAATCGAATGGCAATTTATAAATTATTTTTCAAATACATACTTAAATAATTTAGTGAACGAATTATTTTTACATTTGTGAAAAAAATTAATTTATTTTTTAGATCCTTTCAAAAAACGTTCCAATTTATTTTTTACTTGATCGTCATTCTTATTTTCCCGTCTTGGTTGATTAACCTGGCCACCAGATGACTTTGGCACCAAATTGCTAGTTTTGAGTATATTTTGTACCATCTTTTGATCTTTTTCAATCCAATCCAGTCCTTCATGATTAATTTCTCGTTTTGAGTTGTGTACATGTGTCTGAACTACTTCGTCCGCTTCAATTAGTCTTTTTAAAGGAATGTCACTTTTAAAAATTGGTACTGTGTCTGTTTTGTTTTTGAAATAAATCAATGCAGCCGGACACAGGTCAGCATCGAAAAGTGCCATTTTCATTTGGTTAAGGATTTTTTTAGGTGGAGATGAAAATAAATAAAATTCCATTTCTTCTGCATTATTTTGCTCAGTCAAACTTTCCCTGACAAATTTATATAATTCGGACAGTAACTCTTTAGGTCTAAATAATCCCTGTAGAACCATTCGATTTTTGAATGCAACCCTTATTACAATTTTTGAATATTTCATAGCCTTGCGGTCTTTTTCCAATTCTCTCATCTGTTTGGTCATTAATGGCACCTCTTCATGCTGATTTCGCTTCAAATCACTTAGCATTACGCGCAAATCTTTTACAGTAATGTCGTAGAATTCATCACCTGGCTCACTAATTTCGTCGGTTTCCATCTTTAAATTGTCTTCTAAACTGAACAAAAGTGACATTCGATCACATGGTTGCTTGCTGATGCGTTCAAATTCGGCCAATTCGTTAACATCATTTAAATTTTGTCCTCTAGTTTCTTCGGGAAATTTAAAATTAGAAAATTGGTTTTGAACTGGAATTTCTGGCTGTTTTGACTCAATTTCCATGGCCTCTTGAATTTTCGGCTTTTTGGGCAAATTTTCTTCTATTTTGGACGTTGTTTGAGTAACTGGAATTGACTGAGGAACAATGTCAGCTGTTTGTTTGAGCTCTTCTTGTTTTTGCTTATAAATTTCATCTAATTTCATCTTTTTGGCCTGTTTGGCATCGAATTCAGCCATCAGTTTATCAAATTGGCCTTGGTCAAGTTTTCTATTCAAAAATTTTAAAACATACCTTCCTTTTGTCAAGCCCAGATCCTTGAGAAAAGTCAATTTTAGCTGTTTTAATCCGACTATTTGTTCATTAAGATAAGAAATTGTGGCATAGAAATTATTATCTTGACTAAAATTTTCATCCAGTGCTTTTTTCAATTCCATTAATTCAGGATTTAATCGGGAATAATTTTCTATGACCGATAATAGACTAGTTGAATCGGATTTAAACTCTGTCGGAGTAAGTCTTGAGCCGTCTTCCAGCTGCAAACTAATTGTTACATTTTCATACTGTCTCGGGCCCGAGTCAAGAATTTTTAAATCCACTACGGCATTGTTCGGAATTCCTGACAATCTGAATGTAAGTGTCAAATCGAGGCTTTTTTTTTTATAGACCAATTCATGCTCATTCGGAGAATATCCTTGTTTTTTGCACACTTCTTCTAAAATTTCCACAATTTTGGTACTTGGTTGGACTTTGACTGGCTGGCGACGAGCGTTTGGACAGAAAATAGTTACTGAAGACATGTTGTTATCAGAAAATATTTTTCAGTTAATTTAGAATTTAAAATTATTTCGAAATCTATACTCTTAATTCATATGATTTTTAAATTTCAACTAAAACTCCAGCTGCCAAAATGTCTTTAATTGCACAGCAATAGATGCCTTTGGAACAGTTTATGAGCAAATATTTCAAAATTATGCTAAAATGCAAATATAAATGCAAAAAAAATTAACTCTTTATTTATTATCAAGCGCAAATTTATTACTAAAAATTTAGGAACCCCAAGTTCAAAATTAAATTGATAGCAAAAATGCAACAAAAAAGTTTTTTAAATATTTATTAGCATTTAAATTTGAATTTTTTTTAGAAGATATATTTAGCAAAAAATGTCCTTAAAGCCGAGAGAAATAGTATTCGAAGAATCATGGGAGAAATTATCCGAAATAATAAAAGGTGTTATAACTTTGAATCGATTGCGTAAAATAGATAAATCTCTATGGCAAAATACTTTTTTTGATGTATACATGCTTTGCGTTGCGCACCCTGAGCCACACTCAAAACAGCTTTATGACGAAACAAGAAAGCTGCTCGAAAATCATGTCCAAGAAATCCAAAAAGTTTTTTTTTTATCAAATAAAAAAATTCATTTATTTTTTCCTTTTAATTTAGATCTTAGTAGAGAATCCGGATGAAAGACTTCTAATTTTGTACCATCAATATTGGAGCGAATTTTCCAAAGGTGCCGAATATCTAAACAATCTTTTCAAGTAACACAAAATTACTTTAAAATTGTAGATAAGATTTAATTTGTTCTTAGCTATTTGAATATTCAATATGTCCGAAAAGCTTCAAATAGCGAGGCTGATTTTCAATTTGGAACGAACATAGACTCCAATGAGCTAAAAATGGACATTGGCGAGGTAAATTTTGCTCACACAGTCAATTGAATCTAGAATTTTTTTGTCAGATGGCCCTTGAATGCTGGAGAAAATTCATGATCGAACCTGTTAAGGAAAAGCTGATAAAATTAGTGCTAGATGGCATCGAAAGAGACCGCAAGGGAGATATGGTCAACCAGACTGTAATTCATGGTGTTATCAACTCTTTGGTAGATGTTGCCGAAAGACAGAAAACTCTCGTTTTGTACGAGACTCTTTTTGAAAAAGTTTTCCTCGAGCAAACTGCCGAATACTACCGAAAAGAGGCGAGCAAGCTCTTGGAAGAGAATGATTGTTCTGCGTACATGGAAAAAGCCTTAGCCAGACTAAATGAAGAAAATGTCAGAAGTAGACGATTTTTGAACCCCTCGTCGTACAGTAAAGTCGATGCTGAGGTTCAAAAACGACTGGTAGAAGACTATTTGAGTTTTTTGCATTCGGAATGCAAAGAATTGATTAGGAATGAAGTCAAGCATGGTATTTAATGCAAAATTTTATTAGATTTTTTAATTTGCTTTTTCAAGATTTAAGACATATGTACAAATTGTTGAAGCCTTTCCAGAATGGGCTAACTGTCATGGTAAAAGAGGTTCAGGATCATATAGCCCGAATTGGATTGGAAACTGTGAATGATCTAAAGGGAGACAATGTAGAATTTAAATAATTAATCAAAAAATTAGAAAAAAAGATTATTTTAATAAGATACCCACATTGTTCGTGGAGCAAATGCTACAAATACACCTCAAATATTTTGAATTAATCAAAGACATATTCCAAAATGATCAAGAGTTTATCAGTGCTTTGGACAAAGCTTGTTCGACAGCCATCAACCACAAACCTAATGCCAAACAACCAAGCAAATCACCAGAATTGGTAAGTTGTTTTTTTTCAAATAAAATTTTCAATCTTTGCTTTTAGCTGGCTAAATATTGTGATAGTCTGCTGAGAAAGTCGTCCAAAGAATTTTCGGAAAATGAAATAGATGACAAATTACTTAGCTGTATTACAATATTTAAGTATTTGGATGATAAGGATTATTTCCAAAAATTCTATTGGAAAATGTTGGCCAAACGTTTGATAAACTCGCTCTCATTTTCGATGTATGTCGAAGAAACAATGATAAATCGTCTTCGGGTTTTAATTTTTTTTATTTTCTCAATAATTTTTTTCACAATTTTATTCTAGCATGCATGTGGTTACGAGTTTACCAACAAATTTCATCGAATGTTCACCGATATTAACCTCAGTCAAGATTTGAATGAAAAATTTTATAATTTTTGCCGCGATCAGAGTCAAAATTTAGAAATTGATTTTTCAATTTTAGTCTTGCAAGCCGGTGCTTGGCCCATTTCTCAAACAAATTTGCCAACTTTTTCTCTGCCACAAGAACTCGAAAAAAGTGTTAGAATCGTAAGTAAATCACAAAAGGGTATATTTTTTTGAATTAGATATTATTCTCTTTTTAGTATTTTTTTTAAGAAGTTAACAAAGATTTTAAAAAAAAATGTTGACTATCAAAATTTTATTTTTAATTAACTTTTTCTTCTACTTGTGTCGAATGACAACCTGATTTAAATTTTTTTTTAATCTTCCGCATCTTCATTTTTCATCTACTAAGCTGTTTTATAATTAAATATTACCTGCGTTTCATTTGTCGACAGCAAAATTCCATAAGAGTGAACATTTTCATCTGTGTAATTTGTGCCATATAAATAAACTAGAAAATTTATTTAGATGTCCTTCTCTTAAGGCAGCCTTTAATAAGCTTACATCTGAGCTACGTTTCAGTCTAAAAGAATTTTGGAACCAAAACTGGCTCGAGTTCATAAATAAAACAGGAAAAAATCCACTGTCAACTAGACCCTTTTGGAGAAAAATAAATAAGTTTAGATCAAAAAAACTTACAAGACAAATCACTATTTAAAGATGGAGAGGATTATAATTCAGATACAGGATAAATAAAAGGAAACATTTTTGGCGATCTTTTAGCAACAACCTTTAGTCTTTATTTATCTTGGTTTTGTTGAATCCGACGATAATAGTGAAGTATCACAGGAAATAAGAGATTTCTTAAAAAATAAGGTACAAAATAATTTAACGAGCCTATCACTCTAATAGAAATTTCGAATGCCTTAAAACCTAAGACCTTTAGAGACTTTATTTGAAATTATTTTTAACATGACTTTGGAACTGGGTAAATTTCCAATATCTTGGAAAATAGTATAACTATGATACCTAAGAAATCTTCTTCGACTTATTTATTGTCTTTATTTTGACATTTTTAAAGCTTTTGATAGAGTTTGGCACGATGGACTAATTTACAAGCTAATTTAAATTAATCTACCTCCTTATCTTATTTACTGGATAAGATCGTTTCTCCATTTATGATCTTTTAGAGTAAATGCAAATGGTCATCTGAGTGATCAATATCCTATTAGAGCAGGGGTTCCACAAGGGTCAGTAATTAGTCCACTTCTTTATAGCATATATAACTGACATTTTTATATACCTAAAAAGAATAAAACAAACAGCCAATATTCACTTCTTTTTACAGATGATTTGGCTACTTTTTTTTCAAAAAAATAGGAAATCTTGAAAAGATGATAAAAAAGTACTGAAAAAAAATCGAAAGATGGCTTTTCAAATGGAAAATGAAAATTTCTATTGAAAAGTCATGTTATATGATCTTTGAGAAAAAAACTAAAATTAAAATCAATCTTAACCTTAAAATTAATGATAAGCTAAATTCTTAGGCATCACATTGGACTCAAAACTTACCTATGGTCCAATGGTAGATGAATTAAAAGAACGCTGTAATTCAAGGATTAACTTAATAAAATATCTCTCAAATAGAAAATGGGGTTAAAACCAAAAACATTAGGTAATCTTTACAAATCTTTGATAGGATCAATCTTTGATTATTCATTTCCTTGTTTAAATTCATTTTCAGAAACTAACATCAAAAAAATACAAGTTATTCAAAATTCAGCAGTTTGATCTATTTTGAAGCTGAAATATGACAACCCATCCAATATTTTGCACCATCGAATATCCAACTCCTTTGTGTAATAGCTACCAAACAATTCTTCTTTTTTTCCTGAACTATCAAAAATTTAAACATGTCTAACCTCTAGCTATTTTAACTTAACATTTTTAATTTTATTTTTTTTTATTCTGAAGGAGCAGATTAAAAAATAAATAAATCCTGAGTAAATTTTAGGATGCATCAGCGGCAATATGGTCACAATTTTAAGTTTAGGTAATAAAATATGTTGGAACTTAACTTTTGAATTTTGAAGTCAGATACAACAAGTATCTTGTCATCAACTTCCATTTTTTTACAATCTATTTATTTTTGATGATTATCTACTAAAGATAACTTTTATCTTCTATTACATTTATCTCCTTAAAAAGAATAAAATCTGATGCAGAAAAATTATGCCAATGATAAAATTTCAAAAATTTAAAATTATTCTTAATTTTTTTTCTAAGTTCGAAGGTTTTTACAATAAAAATTTTAATGGTCGAAAATTAACTTGGATGCATAACTTGTGCAATGCAGATATGAAATTAAATTATTTGAAAAAACACTATTCAGTGACTATGGGAACATTCCAAATGGCCATTTTATTGGGCTTTAATCATTCGACAGCTATAAGTTTGAAGGAAATCCAAGAGACTACCCAATTGCCGGAAAAAGAACTAAATAGGCAGGTGCAGTCATTGTTGGAGTCTAAACTTGTAACTATAGAGGAAAAAAAGCACTCAGAGCCTGCCGAGTCGACTGCTGCGACTGCTAACAAATCTTTGAGCGAAGATTTGAATGAAAGTACTGTGATTACTTTGAATCTTAATTACTCTAATAAGAGAACTAAGTTTAAAATAAACGCTGCTATTCAAAAAGAAACTCCTCAAGTAAATAATTTTTATTTGCAGGAAATAGAGTTTTGAATTTTTTTCTTATTAAGGAAACCGAAATGACCCAGACGTCTGTAGATGAGGATCGAAAGTTGTATTTGCAAGCTACAATTGTTCGGATTATGAAATCTCGGAAAAATCTTAGTCACAATCTTTTAATCCAAGAGGTGTTTAACGAAATTTTGAATAATTTTATAAAAAAATTTTATTTTTAGGTGATAAATCAATCAAAGGGTCGATTTACGCCTTCAATAAGTTTGATTAAAAAATGTATAGAATCTTTAATTGACAAGCAGTATATTGAACGTACAGCTAAAACCAAAGATGAGTATAGCTATATCGCTTAGGTGTCTCGAGGGCGTTGATCGTAAAAATTTAATTTAATTTTTTGGTTTTTTTTTATAAGCAACGACCGCTTCCACAAATCTAAAATAAATTGAAAATTAAAAACAAAATTTATATAATTTTATTTTGTGGTCTAAGACTTTATTATCTAATTTAAATTCGACTGATATTTCTTAAAAAAATAATAATAATGTAAATAAAATGCTTAAAATAGCTTTAATTTGAAAACTTTTATTTTATCTTGATTAGAACATAAATGATGTTTGTCTGTGCTAATATTTTATTGTCTTAATCTCTAAGGTTTTAAACAAAAAAAAAGACAGCATTGATGAAAAGTGATTTTTGCGAAATTTGGTCGAAAAAAAATTAGGTGGGAATTTTGAAATGCCATTTGTGATCAGACAATTCCAAGAATTTTTTTGAAAATTTTTTCGAGTTTGAGTTACATTTTGAATTTTGACAAAAAATTTAATACTATTATTATTTGTTGTGGGTGTTTTTTTTTCTTGGTTAATAAAGATTTTAAATCTAAATCAGTCTCTGAACATTATAAGCTTTTACTAAAAAGAGGATTCAGAATACGCTCTACAAGACAAGATAATGGTCCGTCTACATTTACTGTTTGTTTTTTGTTAAAATTCGAATTTCAATTCTTAATAAAATCAAAAAAAAATTTGAATAAAATATTTGAAAAGATTTATTTAAAATCATGGAATTTTGAGTTTTTTGAGTTTTTGAATTTATTTATTATAAATGCCTATAGAGTTTTATAGAAAAAAATGTGGAAAAATTTTCCATTCTTAATCAGATTTTCATTAAATATTAAATTAAAAACCGACTATACTGAAGATAGTATTGGCAAATGGAGTGACAGTGGCGCATTGGTGCCCTTTAAATATTCAATATACATAAGAAATACTACCTGTTTTAAAATTGAACAGTTTTCATAAATTTTTTGAATCAATTCTCTAATTTATTTTTGAAAACTATTCAAGTTAAAAATTTCTCTATTAATAATTGTCTTAAAATTTTATAAATAAATTAGATATTATTAAAAAAGTTCTCAAGTATTTAGCTTTATCGGATCGGCACTTATTTTAAAAATACGGATTTTTAATTTTTTGAGAATTAAATTTGGAAATTCTTTTTCTAAAATAATTTTTAAAATAAAGCTTTTTTAAAAAAATTAAATTAATTTACCTATAAACTAATCACTGATCACACAAAAAATTTCGTCTGCATAATTAATTTTTTTTGTTTATTTCTTTTTAAATGATTTAGAAAATGATTAATGCATGTTTTTACAAATCTAGGTAAGAGGTAATTTTTATATTTAATCAAACGAGTAAATGTAATACAATTTTTTAATTTGAAAAGGGTATGCTTTTCAAATGAACTTTAACATTAATTCAAAATTTAAAATTTAATTTAAATTGAAAAACTGGCAAGGTTTTAGATTTTGCTTGGAAAACCAAGAAAAAATGAAAAAAGTTTAAATTTGAATTTTTATGTTTTAAACTTTATAATTCATAAATTTTAATTTAATTAATTTTATCGAATTTTACGAATTTTTTTTATTATTTTAATAAAAGACAATAATTCATTGCAAATAAATTATAAAAAGACAAAATCCTATAAAATAATAACTCCTACTTCTATTAACTATAGAATTATTTATATAAAATGTATTACAAAAATCGTCTGAACAAGCTTTTAAATGTTTATAATTTTGTTTTAGAACTGAATCAGACCATTTAGTACAGCCTTGATAAGTAAATCCCAGTTTAGTTCCTGAAAAGCATCTATACGAAGGATCAGCACATTTCTGTGTTCTAATGTTCGCATTGTTGTCCATACACCCATTACATTCATAGCATGTCGGTCCTAATGAAACCAAACTGTTTGCATTACACAAACTTCCAGAGCATAGTATTACGTTTTTTAATCTTGTTGACAAAGAGGAATAGCTCTCTTTTGTGCATCCTTGGTAAATTCGTCCAACTGCAATGCCTACATAGCATTTGTATGAGTTGTCCGGACAAACTTGTTGAATATTATTCCCCGAAAATTGCATTGAACAACCCTGACACGTATAACATGAAATTCCACCATAATCTGTTGCTCTATAATTGTTACACAAACCTGAGGAACAAACTCTTACATTTGAATAAGTTGCTGATAGTGATGTAGAAGTGGAAGTTGTGCAACCTTGATAAACCATATTAGACCTTGATCCACTGTAGCACTTGTATGAACTATCAGGGCATATTTGAGTAAACCTGTTAGCATTGGCAACATTACAACCCATGCAATTGTAACATGTTATTGAAAAGCGATTATTTGACTGTGTTTTTTTATTACAAAAGTTAGTGCGGCAAAGTTCCACGTTAGTATAAATTGACTGCAGTTGAAACTGACTTTGTGTAGTGCATCCTTGATATATTAAGCCGTTTTGTTTACCGCTGAAGCAACTTGAATTTGGTTCAGTACATGTTTGGGATGAATCTTGGTCATTAAAGCTACATTGATTGCAATAAGAGCAGACTAAGCAATTTCGCAGTTTTACGAAATTCAATATAATTATTAAAATTTTTAAATTCATCGTCGTAAAAACCAAATAAATTTCAGTCAAAATGTAAAGGGTGCGGAAATTATATTAATTATGTAATAAAAATAATATTTTCGAATTATTTTATTTTCAAGGTAAGGTATTACATAAGATATTTTGAGTAAATGTCTTTTTTTTAAAAAAGAGTTTTTTGAAATTTTTTTTCATCAATTAGTAATCCGTACCTGTTTGTGTTAGTCGAATTTAACAAGTTTTAATCATTTTTAATTTTAGAATTTTTTACAAAGCTTTCATAGAAAACTGTTCAAGCTTAAAACATTTTTTTTAAAATCTAAAAGGGTCTACGAACCAAAAACCCTTAAAAAAAATGAAAAAACTTTTTTTGAAAAATTTAAAATTGGTTCGGTGATTTGAATCGGTTTACCCTTCCAATGCTTTATCTAGTTTCAGCAAAAATTCCATAAAAATTCATCCAAAAATTACACATACACATATTGAAATAAAAAAAAATAGCATTGCAGAGCATTTAATTAAGGATTATTATTAAATGGTTATTTATATTAATTATTTGAATGCCAAAATAAATTTTTTTTGGTATTTATTTATTGTCAAAATTATTATAAAAGAAATGACAAAATTTTTTTCTTTTTTACATTTTTCAATAAAACTTTGAGTAAATAAAGCCCAAAAAAGAAATGCTTTTAAATAAAAAAAAAACACCACGATAAAATTTAAAATATCTCTTTTTATAAAATTAAATCATTTGATAGTTTTTCCGATTATTTTTTTTTAAATTGAAATATCTATTTTTTTTTAATAAATGCACTTTTTCAAAATTTTGGGAACAAAATCAAAGAGAATTATCGAACAGATTTTCTTAACTAAAAATAAAGTATAAATCAATAAATATAATCATTTATTTCGTACGCTAAATACTATTCATTTTTTAAACTTGCAACACCAATCCTTGTTTATTTTTCAAAAAAATTTAAATTTTATAATTTGAATGAAATTTGTCAGCTTTAATTTAAAACAAAGATCATTAAGATTGATAGAATTTGACGGAGGCTGTTAGACTCGAAATCAATATGTCTGACTGGCACTATATAAGATATGAAGATTTCTGCAATTTCTGCTAATTTCTGCTGATTTCTGCGAGAAGAAGATAATATGAAGATTTCTTTTGAAAAGAAAGTGTTCAATGTAAGAATAATGACTATAAAGTTAAAAAAGAAAATTGATGTAAATGAAGCATATAAAGTATCCGATGTTTTTTTTCTTCATTGTCAATGCATCCATGGAAAGGTGGCGCGTTCCTAAAAAATCGTTCTAAGACCTTAAAAAGAAATTTACCACTCCTTTCCTTCCCGTTACATAAAGAATATAATTAAATAAAAACTTTAATTTAGTTTTCAGTTTTGTTCATGGCGGGATATTATTGAATGACATTTAGGATGGAATATGACGGTATTTGAAGGCTTTTTCATAAAAGTGTGTTCGTTTCATTAATTTTTTTGAGCGATATTAGGTTTTTTCAAACATTATTGTTTATTTTTTTTATACATTTTATATTTCAATTTTTTTTTATTTAAATAAATATTCTTGTACTTATTAATTTGGTAATAAAATATACAAGAATTTTTAAAATGTTTCAAAATTTTTTAGCGAAATTTAAAATGGATTCATCAATTTTTACTTTTGAATTTTCTCAAGAAAATTAATTTCTCTTTAAAAAAAAGTATACCACTTTATTATTTGGACAAAAAATAGAGAATTCTTAATCAATTAATCAAGATTTCAAATTAAACTTTATTTAAAATTAAAATAAATTTAAATTTACAAAAATCACTTACATCAATAATATACCAATTAAAATTATGTATTAAAATATATTAGAAAAAGTATCTTTAAATCAATTTATTTTGTAAAAAAAAAATTAAAACTAAATAAATAAAACTCGAATAAAATCCGTATGTAGAATACTCTTATTTGGTTCCAAAGCCCAAAGAGCGGGCGAAAATTCTTTAAATCCGCGACTGAGATAAAATCCCAAAACTATGTAAAACGTTCAAAAAAAAATCCTAATTTTAATTACTTTTTTGACTTAACAGTGACTGATTGCTCGAATGACTATTGGGGCCTTTTTTTGGAATAAATTTCTTAATTTTTTCAATCCACTTTTGCTGTTCTGCTGGCGAAGGACACAGCAAAAGCAAATCTCTAGCCGATATATTGTCATCATTAAGAAGACATGGTTGAAAACTATCTTTTTCATTAGTGAAGTGTTCTTGGTGAATTTTCATGTGACAAGAAAGGCATTCAATAGCCGGAGGAGGGTTAAAAAAGTCCCACAAAGGCTTTGAACATGCATCACAATATGTCGGCATTCTGTACTTAATGTCAATGAATTTATGACCTTTGACAAATATTTTACCGTCCTTGTGCTTGTCTGCACTGTCATTTGAGCCCACACTAAGAGTATCCGAACTCAGACGACTCGGTGTTTCATCAAATAATCCATTGGCGCCTCGGATCAAACTTCCTAGCGCACTATCCACTATTGTGTCATTGCTATGCAATGTAGATGTTGACATATTAGTGCTGTTCATTGATGGAGAACCGTCTAGACCACTTGGGAACATAATTGATTGATTAGTTGTCTTTTTTTCATTGTGAATTCCGAGCAAGTTAAAACTTCCTGGTCCACTCACTGCGTTTACATCATACAAAATTTGAAAAATTTTTGCCACATCTTTTGTTCCGGCTCTGACAACATCAGTTTGTGTCACAGCTCTTACATGGTATACTTTTTCTAAATCGATGGTCATATAAGGCTCTTGTATTTCTTTATTCTCTTTGAGGGAATGATAAAAAAGCAACTTTCCTTTGTAGCAAATGACGTATAATTTTTTCCAGCCATATTTTTTAATATTTCTTTTATTTGGAATTGATAGCCAATTTTCAAGTCTATTTGGACTATCACTGTCTAGCATTTCGTCAAGGTGGTTATTTGAAGATGAGTGAGAATAGCTGGACAAATTGACTGAACTGCTCATAGGCGAAGCTGGTAGATTAGACAAATTTAGCGCTGTACTAGTCACCAGACTACTAACCATTCCAACACCTTGATTCACGGAACTGTTTACCAGTGATTTGTATTTTGAAATTTCTTGTTCTTTTTTTTCCAAGTCTTCTTTCAGTTGTTGAATTTCTTGATTTAATTGTTTGTGCATTTTTGCGTAGTTGTCTCTTTCTTTGGTCAATTCTTGCTGAAAAATTTTTTTCTCCTTTTCCAATCGTTTTGCTTCCATTGCGCTTTTATCTGCTGAATTTTTAGGCTTTTTTTCTTGGTATATTTGGAGTAGCTTTTTGACAGCCTTAAATTTTTTTTTTTAAATTTTTTAAATAAAATTTATTTACTTACTTCCTCAGTCAACTTCTTTTCGTTATTTAACTGAGTTCTCAATTTCTGTTTTTCGTTTTCTTCGTTGGACTTTATTCTGCCATACTCTTAATAATTTTTTTAAATAAAATTTGGAAAAAAGAATTCAAATTTAATAAATTTACCATCTTTCAAGTGATTATGCTTTATAACTAAATCATCATTTGATTGATTCAACGATTTTATTTGTTCTTTAAGCTTAATGATAAAATTTAAATTAATTTACTGACAGATTTTAGTGATTCTTTTTAACGAACCACACCATTTCGAGTGCAAAATAAAAAAAAAGTTAATTAAGAAATAGCCAAAAGCCTTAGTTGTACAAAGAAGATAATTTAATATAACCAACCCATTTAGTTTTAAGGAATAAATTATTTGGATCACCAATAAACTTGTAAAAATTCGGCAATCTGGATTCCTTTAAGTTATCAAAAAGATTACATTTTTCATTTAAATTTCTTTTAGTTTTTGGAATTTTTGAATTAATTCTAATTAGCAATCGCATTTTCGAATTTTTCACGAGGCTTGTAAAATTTTTAAAACTGTTTCAAAATTTATTTGAGAAATTCTTTGTTTAAAAAGACCCTGAGTTAAGATTTAATCAATATTTTAATTAGGTTATTTACCGAATTCAAAAAAAATAGTTAATTTAAAATCTAAAGTTTATGAACGAACTAAGCTTAAAATAAAGCTTCACTACTTAGAATTCAAGAATATAAAATTTTTTTAAGCGTTTTATTAAAATATTGCTAAAAAACCTAAATTTAACTTTTTATAGTCTTATAGATTGGAATTTTTATTCAAAACTTATTAGAACAGAATTAAAAATATTCAGAACTAAAGATGATCGAATTTTTTTTAAATTCTCGAACATTTTTTTTCTAATTTAATTGAAATTACTGCATTGAGAAAAAAAAATTTCTAAATCTTTTGTGAAAATTTTACTTAGAAGACAACTATTTTTATTTTTGAAAAAAAAAAAAAATTAGATCAAGATCCTTAACGGTGTTTGGTATCTCTTTTCGAAGCCTTTAGAACAAGAAGAAAGACTATGGGCTTTGAATCAATTCCCAAAAAATGAATATTTAATCGATTTCAAAATTTTCGGGAAAAAGTTTTTCAATTTGTTGACAAAACTTACATTTTCAATTTCTCTTAAATATTTTTCAGATTTTTCATCAGTTTTTTGAAGCTCTGAATTAACATTTTGCTGCAGTGAGATCATTTTCTGTTCAATCTCAAATTTAGCCGAATATTCTGTCTCGTACTTTTGGCTCATACCTTTACTAAATAAAAGCATTTAATGAACTTTTATTTTAATAAATTCAAAAATTTTAATACAGTTCTCTTTTGAGACGACCATTTTCTTCTTTAAGTAATTCGCTATTACGTTGAAAGTTGGCTATGTCTTCTTCAGACTCCAATTTTTGAGTTCTATACAATTGATTCATGATTTTAAGCTCGTCGATCTCTTCCTGTAGTTTTTTTATTTTTGTATTTTCCATGTCAAACGAAAGTTTTCTCATTTTGTCGCACTCTGAGCGTAAATTTGAATTTTCCTCTTTTAAGTCTAGGCATTTCTTGTTCATGTGCCTTTCTCTAATTCTTAAATTGGAAATCTCTGTGGTGTATTCGTTGAGCTCTTGGTTTTTCTTGCTCAATTCCAATTCTAGCTCTCTCTTAGCGTTGATCAGTGATATCGATTCTTCATAGAATTTTTTTTCCTTTCTCAGACTTTCATCTTTTATCTCTTTTAATTGTGTTTGAAGATTTTTGAGCGATTTTTCGCTTTCATTACTTTTTTCTTCGAAAACCTGTCTCGATTTATGCTCTTCATTAAATTTTTTGAGAATTTCTAAAATTAAAAAAAAGACTAATTAAATTTTAAACTAAACTTGAACTAAAAGAATTACCATTGACCAACTCACTGCTATTGCTCGGAAAATCAGCGCTCTCTTGCCTCTTGATTAAAAACTGGTTTTGATTTATATTTTGCTCAATATTTGTCAATTGCAACTCAATGTTTGATTTGTCTTTTTCAAGTTGGGCAATTGTTTTGTTAAGTCTTGGAACTTCATTTAGATAGAAATTTTCTTTTTCCTTTAGTTGATTATTCTCAGAGTTCAAATTTTGTAGTGTAGGCTCCAATTCTTCAATCCGGCTTTTTAAATTTTGGCTGTGTTTTTTTTCGTTCTCGATTATGTTTTTTAAGTTTTCTATTTCATTATCTAAAAGGTCTTTTTCAATCGACAAATTATTCGTCTTTTCTCTTAAGTCATCAATTGTTTTTTCCAAAGAACTGTTTGTCTTTAAAAAGATTCACATTAAAATCAATTGAAAAGAGAAATTTAATTACCTTTAATAAGTTCGAATATTGAGTTTTGAGTTGATTGTTTAAATTAGTTTGAGTGTTCAAATTTTCAATTAAATCTGAATTCTAAAACAATATTTTATTTTATTTTATTTTATTAAAATTTTTAATAAAAGCAAAAATTTAAAATACTTTTTTTTCCAAAGTGATCACTGTTTCATTTAGATCTTTCTTTTGATTGATTGTTTCTGACAAGAGTTGTCTGTCTTTTTCATGTTTAGTTTTGAACTCATTGAGCTGATAATCAAGCCGCTTTATATTTTCTTTTTCTTCTTCTAACTGTCTTTCTTTCTTTTTATGAATAAATTATAACCAAAATTTAAAAGGCTTTTGTCACGTTTAGATTTAAAAAATAAGATTTCATTCAAATTGAAATGATGATTGCATTTTTCTTACAGAATTTAAGAAAATTTAAAAAAATCGAAAAATAAATTAATTGTAAATTGTAAAAGGTTCTATAGTTATAGGATATTTTTCTCTTATTCTCAAAAAAATTTTCTGTTTACTTGGGGTTATTTATGCAATCAAAAAAAATTCAATTAAAATTTCAAAAAATGAAGGAAAAGCTTAAATTGTCTAATATTTTTCTAAAAATTTTTAAGATAACTAAAATCGTAAACTTTAATAATTAGTAAAACAAAAAAAAAAAAGAATTTTTTTTTCAAAACTTCCAAATTACTTTTGTCTTATGGATAATTAAATTAAAGATTTTAATTATTAAAAGTTTAATTATTAATTTTAATTTTAACCAAATGTTCTCTAATCTTCAACATACCCGAATCCCTAAACCAGGGCTCTGTCCCGGATTCCGTTTAACTTCTATGACAATCTTTTTTTTTTAATTGACGATTTAATCATTGATATGTCGACTTAATATTTTACTGTTTGATAAATACAATAAAAAAAAACTTAATATCTTGTAGCTTAATTTTTTGTGTGAGATTAATTTAAATTTTCGCATTCACTTTACAAAGTTTGAATGATTTTTGGTGTGAAGCTAATTTATCTTATTTTCGTCTTTTTTTACAAAAAAAGTTAAATATTTAGTAAGATAATTTTTTTTTATTTTATCTAAATTTACGTTAAGTATCGTAAATATCATTATTTAGATATTTTCAAAATATACGATAAAATATATATTTAATTATAAATTTCTGGGAAAATTATACTTGAAAATTTAAGGTTTGTATTAATAAAAATTGAGTCAAACTTTTAGAATATCTTGTCTTAATTGAACCAAATCTTCATTAGACTTTAAGTATTTTGATTGTGATTGCTTTTGCTCGACTAAAATCTGATGATTTTCGTCTTGAAGGATTCTAAAAAAACCCAAGTAAAAATAAAATAAATGAGTTGTTTAAATATTAATAATTTTATTTACACTAATTTTGATTCCAGATCGGCAGAAATTATTTTTTCTTGCTTAAGCCTTTGCTCCAAATCGTGAATACGATTAACCAAATCATCAAATTCTTGATCAATATCATTTCTAGTTGATATAACTGACTCTGATAACTTAATTCATTTAGCAATTAATCTAAATAAAGTAATGAATGAAAAATTTACTGTTGAATTTTCATTAGATGAATCATCACTAAATAAACAAGAAGTTATAAACTTAAAATTTTTTATTCAAAACTACCTTAGTTGATTTGTGTATGTAAATCCAATGAATGGCAAATGATTACCCACAAAAACTTTTGGTATCGGGAACGTTTCTTCTGCCGTTGAGTCATCTTTATCCAGGTCGTCAAAGTTGCTTGTATCCTCATCAGACATCAAGTCTGGAACAACTGGAGCAACAGCTTATGTTTTTTTTGTTATTTTAAATTTTCAAAATAAAAAAAATTCCAAAATTTTATTACTGTGACGAATATTTGTCCAATTCCAGGATTCGTCTAGAAAGAAAGGATGCTGCTTTATTTCATTTACTCCATTCCGACCGATTCTATGAGTCCTTAATTAACGCTAAATTTGTTGATTAGCTCCTTTATTTTAGTTTACTAACCTTTCAGAAAGAAAAGAACAAATTAAGTTTCTTGCCTTTGATGATATATCACATTCTACAGGAAAATGGAGATGATTTTTATGGTCCATTATTTTTCCATAGGTACCAACCAATGAGTCGGCATAGAACGGAGTGTCACCAACAAGCATTTCATATAAAAAAACTCCCACCGCCCACCAATCGCACTCTCTTCCATAAACTCCTTCACCGCCTTGAGATTTCAACACTTCTGGAGAAATGTAGTCAGGGGTTCCAACTGCAGTATCAGACCTGACAAGCCCGTCTCTGTTTACTTTAATGCATGTACCGAAATCGGCCAATTTTAAGTGACCATGTCGATCTATGAGCATATTATCTGGTTTTATGTCTCGATGAACATAGCCCATATTGTGGATTGCCTCAATTGCAAGTACCAATTCGGCACAATAAAATTTCGCCCATTTTTCAGGTATGTCATAATTACTCATCAACGTTACCAAATCTCCGCCTGGCATATACTCCATGATCATGTACAAGTAATTAAAATCTTGAAATGCAAAATGAAGCCTAACAATCCACTCACTGTTTGCGTTGGCCATTATGTCTCTTTCTTCCCAAAAGAAAGCACTATCTTGTCTTTTTATCTAGAAATTAAAAAAAAATTTTTTTTCTAAATAAATTAATTGTAATTTTACCATCTCAAATTTACTTAACGTCTTCATGGCATAAACTTGACTATTTTCTTTCAGTTTAACCTTAAGATTCAAAAATCAATTTAAGAAGAATTAGATTCAATTATTTCAATTACCAATTGAACTTTACCAAAAGCTCCCCGTCCGATCGTTTTAATTATAATAAAGTCATTTAGATTAGTTCGCTTTTCAATTATTATCCTTCCATGTGGTCCATCTTAAGCAAAAAATTATCCTAAATAAAAAAAGATATACAAAATCCTACATCTGCTCAAAAAATTGTCTATATTTTTGTTTTTTTTCATGGGCTCACAGTCGAGGACCAGAGCAGTGATGCTATCGAGGAGTCCATCGATGCTTATTAGCGACTTGGGATTTTTTATGATGGTTTCAAGCTCTTTTTTCCGGTGCTGTCGGCTCACTAATTGTTTATGCATTTTGATCTATTCATCCAAAGCTTGACCTTGTTAAGCTCGACCAGGCTCTTGGAGCTTTATTTACAAAACTCTAAAAAACTAAATAAAATTTTTAGAAAAACAAAATTTCGGTCTTCTGTTGACTTTTGCTTTAGAAATAACTTTAGAAATAACCCGAATACTTTGGGTTACCATGTGCAATTTGTCATAAATCGGATTTTTCTCAAGTAATTTAAAAAACAAAGCTAAGAAAATTTTGAAGTCGAGAATTCTCCATAAAAAAAAGAGAGAGGTATGCAAACAATAATCAAAATATTAATAAATTTTGTATTTCGTATTTTTTTTACCTCTAAACCAATTGTTTAGAAAAAATAGAAAACGAATTCATTTTTAAATTTGAAATTCTTGTTGCTAGTTTTTGAATAACGTCAGGTAATAATTATCAAAGACTTAAAAAGAGCTATTTAAGAATTAAGCAAAATTTATAAAACCGTGACTTATATCCAATTGGTTCAATTTGGTATTCGAATTCCACTTGCTTTCTAGAACAGACGTAATAAATTCTAATTACTATTCATGATATGATTAATCGAGTACCTTTAATAAATATTACCAAGTAAAATATGTTCTGTTAAATTTTCATGCTGTTTTTAAAATTTCAAAACTCATCTTTATAATTTAGCTAAATTAAAATTCAAACCAAACAAGAATAATTATTAGAATATTTTAGTTAGATTTTTTTTTAGTTTTAAATGTTAAATTAATTATGTCATTAATGATTTGATATTTTTTCTAGGTCCTGGTTGAACAAAAGTATTCTATAGATACTTTTTATCTATTGACTCTATTTTATTTTAACTATAATACTTTTCTTAGCCAAAAAAATCAAGAAACTTTTATTTAGAAAAAATATCTAAAAAATGAATAGAAAGCTCAATCATCTATTAAATTATAGAAAAAAATTTGATACGAGTTGACTGAATATTTTTCGAAATCCATTTCAGACATTTGATATTTTAAAATGAAAGATGAATTTTGAGTAGTTTTTATTAAAAAATAAATTTTAAAACAAAGCTTGACTTCAATTTTACCCATCAAATATTTTTATTCTGTCAAAATTGCAGATTCTTCCGGATTTTTTTTAATTTAAGATAATTCGACACTCAAGCATGCCAAAAAGTACACCCATTTTAATTAATATGATTAAAAAATTTAATCTCAAAGAGAAAAAAACGGCAGATGTGTTGAGGAAGCCAGAATTTGTTTAGGATTTTTTGTTTCCAAGCTGTTACATGAAAATTAAATTTATTATGCTCAGGCTTAATTTTGTAAGATACTTAACTGGAATCCTTAAAGTGAATTACCCACTATTGTAAAGGAAATAATATTTTAGGCAGAATTTATTGAGCCCTGTAGAAAATTCAAAAATTCAATTTAAATAAATAGAAAAAAAGAATTTCTTACCCATCGCTCATTAAATTAATTAATTAGACTGACATTATTATTGATATATGATTGAATTTAAGTAAAAAAATTGTCGAGGCTTTGAAAATTTTATCTTCGTTAAAACATTATATTGAAACAACTCCTTTTTTGTTTCCTAATTATCTCCTTTTTTTATTCTCATTTAAATTTAAGTTTTGAATTTTCTTCAGGACTCAATAAATTCTGCCTAAGATATTATTTCTTTTATTTAGGATATTCCTTTCTCCATTATTTATTTCGATATTTAAATTCCAAAAATCAAATTTTTTTCGCAATCCGTTTAACTATATTTTCAATTTCGAGTCAATTTTCCTTAAACATTTGAAATGAAATTAGGCTAATAAAAATGACATTAAATTATGTTTTAAGGAAAAAATTTGATTTTTCGAAGCCTTGAGAAAACCTTTCTTTTTGAAATTTAATAAATATACAAGGATTTTGAAGTGTTAATCCATTTTTAACAAACATGAGATTATATGGTCTTTATATATCAAACAATTTCAACTGAAATAATCCTCAAAAATTCTTCATTTGCAATTAATTTGCCTCGGAAAAAGATGAGCTTTTTTTTACTCTACTGTAATTAGAAATCTCTTTTTGTAAAAATTACTTGTAGCTAAGATTATTCGAGTTTTCTTAGCATAAATAAATATTTTTAAAATGTTTCAATCAGCTTACAATATTGATTTGTTTAAAAAAATTATCTTATCATACGGATTTAATATTAAGCACATACTTTTTTAATTTTAAGATGTTGCTCTAAAACTCATCTATCAATCTCAAATAAGCAAAATTTTTACTCTAAATTTTAAATAGCTAATTTGCTTTGTTTATAGAGACGCTTTATAAATTCGTAGAAATGATTTATTTGAATTTAAACTTATTAACAAACAATTTTCAATATAAATAAGCTGATCAAATCTATTCCAAACTTTATCACTTCATTTAACATGATATTTTTCAATAATAAATTTTGTTACTATATTTTTTAAAATTTAGAAATTTTTAGATTTTTATTTTTAAATTTTCATTGTCCCAAATTTAATTAATAAGCACCAAAATTTAAAATTATCAAATGACCATTTATACTCTTAAATATTAATCAGCATAAAATATTCGTGTAGTTATTAATTAATTGCAACACAACTTTTGTTATATTTATTTGTAGATAAAATTGTTCTTCATAATCTAGTAATTCTTATCGCTAACAATAATTGAAACAAATTTTGACATACATACAATGATGCGTAGCATGATAATAAACGTGGGATCCGAATAAGGAATTATGTGTGTGTGTGTAATAACAAGTGATAAAAAAACTAATAAAAAATTTGAATAATAACATTATTTTATTTTTAAACCTAAATTAACAATTACAAAAAAAAGGAATTTTTTCCTAAAGAGAAAATAATTAAATAGTTTTTAATTATAAATTTCATAAAATCTAGCTTAAAACTAAATAAAAACGAATATACAAAAAGGAAAAAAATTTGCCAATTTCCGTGACATCCTTTTAAAAAATCTCATCTTTTCCGCATAATAAAATCAGTAATTTATTTTAACAGATAAAATATTTTCACAGTCATTGCATTAAATATGTTTTGAAAATAAAAATCTTCTTTTATAAATGACACTTGAAGACAAATTGAAGTCACGGCAAAAAAATTTAGAATAATTTTTTTAAAAATTATGCTTTTAAATAAGGCTCTTTATTTTATCGTTCCAATACTTGACTAATATTTTATTCAAAAATTAACATCACAATTTTTTTACAATAATTTTTTTTTCAAAAATTAGTGACTAAAAATTCCATGATTCAACTAAAATTAGTATAGTTATAATCAAATGACTTTGTATTTCTTTAAAAATATTCATCAACAACATTTATATGTTTTAATTAAGTTTAAAAGTTTAATTAAAAAATGTTCGATTTTTTTTAGACTTAGAATGAAACTGTTTGCTATATTTATAATTTTGAAATCACCTGATGGTGGTGAAGCTAAAATACTGAAGAAAGCATCCGATTTGAACAATTTCGGATTTTTTCAAAGAAGCAGTGTTGAGGAATTCTTGAAATTTACTGCAAAAATTATCACTGAGCGCACCTCTGCTGGTAGTCGTTCTTCTGTAAAAGAACAAGACTATATGGCCCATGTTTATGTTCGAACTGATAATTTGACAGGTGTTGTAGTATCAGATCAAGAATACAGTAATCGGGTAGCTCATTCTCTCTTGAATAAGGCATTTTTTAAATTTAAAAAATCAATTAATAATTAATTAAATTTTTAAAAAGATACTAGATGAGTTCAGTAAAGCGGTACCGAGCAACATCTGGTATAATCTCAAAGAGGGGTATTTTAATAATTTAAAAAAATTGATTTTTTTTTAAATGTTATTTTAAGTGAAGCAAATTATAACGATTTGCCTGCTTTGCTTTCCAAATTTCAAGTAAATTCATAAAGTCAAGTTTTTTTAAATCAATTTCAAAAATTTTAATTAAGAATCCAAAAGAAGCCGATGCCTTGACTAAGCTCCAGTTGGATCTAGACGAAACAAAAATTATTCTAGTAAATATATCCAGATTTAAATTGGAAAATTATTATTTTGTTTTATTTTAGCATGGAACTATTGAATCAATTTTGCAAAGAGGCGAAAAACTGGACGATTTAGTTGCCAAATCGGAAGATTTGGGTATTCAGTCGAAGACATTCTATAAAACAGCTAAAAAAACAAACGCATGCTGCTCTTACATGTAACTGATTTAATCAATAATTTACACTAAAGAGAGCGGGATTCCATATTTATGTTTTTTTTGGAATTTCTATGTCGTATTTTATAAAGAAAAATTAATTTATTGAGCTAAAATTGGTTGATTTGTCTCTTTTTCTGTATTTCTTTTTGACTTAAAAATAAAGTTATTTTTGAAGCTAATTTTTTTATGGATTCCATAAGTTTCTGGCACAAAAAAAACTGAAGTCCATTTGACTTTTATTTAGATTAAACTATTATAATAAAATTCTAAATAGATAATCCCATTTTTTAATTTAAAAATCTTTCACTCTATTTATTCTATTATTTATTTGTTTATCTGTACCGAGCTAAAGCTCCTTCATAATAAAATATAAAATAAAGTTTTAAAAAATTCAATTAAATTTTTTAATTATATTTATATTTAAATATTACTTAAAATACTTAAATACTTAAAAATTTTTGGTGCTCAAAATGATCAATTATGCAATAAATTGTCATTTCTTAAAAGAATTAATGCGGAGATACATTTTTGGATTTAACATTCTTAGCTAAATTTAAAAGTTAAATCTGTATAAGCCTTCAAAAAATTATTCACTCAAAATAGCATCATTTAGATAATGTTTTAAATATCTAAAAAACAATTCAGAATGTAAAATGGATGATGGCTCTTTTAAAAACTAATACCAAAAATGGATATCAATTGTTGGATAACACTCAAAAAATACTACGATCTCTCGCCAGATATTATTTTTTTTAATGGAAATAAAAACAGACAATTTCAAATTAACTGTGGAATAAAGCATGGTTGAATTTTTTTCTGCTTTTCTTTTAAAAATCTTAATAGATAATCAAACTGAAGAATGTCTGATAATCAAAGTGAAGATTATATTTTATCATTGAACCTTGTGGACCCCCATTTACAAGAGCTTCTAGATAAATGAAATAAATATGGAAAAAAATTTAACGCTTCAGAATCAATGATAATTAAATTTGGAAATAATTTGATTGTTTAAAAAAGAATTTTATTTAGGCAATAATGGTATAATAAAAGTACAGTTAATCCTCGATATAACGAGCAAGTTGGGCGAAAATTTCGCTGCTCGTTATATCGAAACTCGTTATGTCGAAATTGCATTGAAAAAGATGGGCAAAAAATTTTTTTTTTCAAAATGTTTATTGGTAAAAAAATAAAAAAAAAAGGAAAAAAAATACAAAATTTTTGTTTTTTTACAAAATCTTTAATAGATGTTTGTTTGGTATTACATTTTTCAATCACAACATTTTCAATATTAAACAAAAAATCAACTATTTTTGAGAAATCTTGGTTTTTATTCAAAAACAATCTTTTAAATCATTAATTTTATCGATAGCTTCTTTTGAGCTTATAACAGGTTTTTTAGGTTTTTCGATTTCTTCGAAATCAGAATCACTGTCATCATTTTGTCATCATCAAAACAACAAGACTTTTCGATTGTTGGCTTTCAGTTGATTGTTCCATTTTAATAACCATTCTTTGAAAATCTCTTGTACACGTTTGTTTTGTTCGGTAATGCTTTGTAAAATAAAGCGGTTTCATCGGCATTAAAAATATCATCAATCGCATAATGTTTGATTAAATCGGGTAAAACATTTGAAATCCAATTTTGCACACTTGCTTGATCAACCAATCCAGCCTCGCCAATGGTTGTTTTCAGAGAAATTCCGTTTCTCCCTTTGAATTTACAAAGCCATCCATTACTTGCCTTAAAATCTCGATGGCCTAACATTGTCGCATACTTTAAGGCATGTAGTTGAATTTCGATTCCACTCACAGTTACGTTGCTATACTTTTGAACTTGTTCGAACCAAAACAAAACGGCTTTATCGACATCATCGAAAATCGATAATTTGATTCTTTTTTTTTCTGTACTGCACAAGTTCTTCTCAAAGTGCTCTAAATTTTTTTCTTTAGACGAGAGAATTGTCGAAATGGTCGATGTGTTGACACTATACTCTTTTGCGAGAATTGAAGTAGCGATTTGTTGTTCGCAATGTTTTTTTATTATTTCAACTTTTGTTTCAAGTGAAATACACTTTCTTTTTTTTTGATTAAGATTGGACATTTTTTATAAACAATTAGATAGGAAATGTTTTCTGGTGATTTATAGTTATTCATGAAGATAAGTTAATTGTTTTATTTTTATTTTTTTTTATATAAAAAGTGTGAAAAAATTTCTTTTGTTCAAGCTCGTTATAGGAAGTTTTTATTCTTAAGAAAATGATTAAGCGGTATTTCATTATAAGCTCGTTATATCAAGTTTTCGTTATATCGAATTAATTTTTATATCTTTTTCTATAGCTCGTAATCGGTTCTAGCCAAGTTGCTCGTTATAAAGGGTTTCTCGTTATACAGGGTCTCGTTATACGGAGGATTGACTGTAGATAAAATAGATTACCTTGGTATAGATCTATTCAAATCTAGACTTTGAGTCTTAACCTCTAAATAAATTCACTCAAGTGCAACATGTCATATCTAGGCCTAAAATGTTTAAAAATTTTTAAGATTGATCAACTACAATACATTCAATCTAATCTCTCTTTTCTAGAAAAATTGATATTTAAAAAGATTTTATATGAAAAAAAATTAAAAAATTAAAGAAAAAAAGGATTAAATAATGAAAAAAAAAATGGCTATATTTAAAGCAAATTTTTAATAAAGTAGTATTTCTTTTAAAGTAGGTTAATTTAATTTTAAAAAAATTTTTATCTAAAATTTTATAATTAAAACTTGATTTGATCATTAGATTTGACTAGTTTACAAGTTCCGACTTGGCTAGTTTATAATTTTTTTATTTTTTTTACAAAAAATAATAAATTTTATTTTTAAATTTGAAATTTATTAGCTCAATGGTTTAATAAAAGTAATTCTATACAAATTATCTTGATGTTAAATTGATAAAAAAGTTGAATGTGATAATTTTTTAGATATTTTTTTTTAATTAAAAATTTTTAGATTATATAAATTTGAATTCAAAAATCTTTAAGCTTTTAGATTACACTTTAAATCTGGTTCAACCGATTTAAGGTCAGTTTTTGAAAGTAGGTTTTTTCTTAGGATAGGTTTTCAAATGGGTTCTAAAACCGGTTTGTAAATCAGAATCAGTTTACAGATCCTAGTTTTATCAATCGTCTATTTTTGAAGCTAAATTACTTCTTTAAAAAAACATAATAATTGACTGAAAAGCAAGAAAAAAACAAAACAATCGAGTCTTTTACTTTCCAACAAAAAAAATAAAAAATTGAAATTTAAATAATAGGGTCGTATTTTTTTTAGTGCTTCATCTCATGGGCCCTGTGACAATAAATTTAAATTTTTTTAAATAAATTAAATAATATGATAAGCTTGAAATTTTGTTAAAATAATTTTGACATTTGCCAAACTATTTGTATAAAATATTCGCTGTGTAATTTATTTTAATTTAAATCTGCATTTAATAAAATTTTTAATAAATTTTAATTACGTGTACAATAAATAAAAATAAATCCAAATATTAAAAATATTTATTTCCAAAGATTAAAAAAACAAAATGGTACTAGCTGATCTTGGTCGGAAAATAACCAGCGCTATTCGGTCGCTGAATAGCGCTACAGTCATAAACGAAGAGGTTTTGGACAATATGCTAAAGGAAATTAGTAGAGCTCTAATTGAAGCGGATGTAAATGTCATGTTGGTCAAAAAACTTAGGGATAATGTCAAGTAAGCAAATACCAAAACTTTCTAGCTCTGATCTAACAAATTTACCAGAAAAGCAATCGATTTTGAAGACATGGCTTCTGGTTTGAATAAACGCAAAATGATTCAATCAGCGGTTTTCAAAGAGCTTGTTAATGTAAGTCCTTAAATCAATGCAAATTGTTTTAAATATTTATTATTTTGATTTTAGTTAGTTGATGCCGGCGTAAAATGCTACCAGCCAACTAAAGGAAAGTCTAATATAATCATGTTTGTAGGTCTACAAGGTTCTGGTAAAACAACCACTTGTACTAAAGTAATTAAAAATTGATAAAATAAGCCAAAAAATGCAATTTTAAATTGTAAGCTTGCTTATTATTACCAAAAACGAGGTTGGAAAACAGCTCTGGTATGTGCTGATACTTATAGAGCTGGTGCCTATGATCAGCTCAAACAAAATGCCACAAAAGCCAGAATCCCTTTCTACGGAAGGTACTAAACAATAAATATTACTTTTACAGCTAAAGTGATTTGGTGAAAGGATTTGGCCCTATTTTAGGTTAATTTCTGTTATTTGACTTATACGATAATTCACGTAAATTACTGTTAAATCTTAAATGAAAAATTCACGAATTTACGGTAATTTACATAAATTATCGTAAAATTTTATCAAACAACAAAAATTAATGTATGCCCAAATCTTTTGAAAATATAATTTTTATTGAAAAATTTAAATTTTTGGAATTTTTTTTTTTTAAATTAAGTGAAAAAATGTAAAATTTACTAACAAAGAGTTATTTTTTGATTATTAGTTATTAGTTAAAAATATTATTAAAAATCAATTAATAATTAGACCATTCACCATAATTTTAAATTATAATATTAATTACCTAAAAAAATTTGAAATTTTAGTTAATTTTGTATTTTCTGAGCCTGTCTGTAATAATAAAAAATTTGCTTAATTTAACCAATTTAAACATTCAATACAAAAAAATCTCTTTTCTACCAAAATTTACCGAATTTAAATAAAAAATAAAAAATTCGAAAAATTTAAATTTTTCAAAAAAATTAATTTTCCAAAAAATTCAGATTTTAAAAAACTAAAATTAAAAAATAATAAAAAAAATATCTGATGGTAAAATCCTTGCATATCAAATCACTATTGTAAAAAAGTATTTGCTTTTAAATTAATTTTTATTTAGCTACACAGAGATAGATCCTGTCATAATTGCATCGGATGGTGTGGAAAAATTTAAAGCCGAAAAATTTGAGATAATCATTGTGGATACAAGTGGTCGTCACATGCAGGCAGACTCACTTTTTGAAGAAATGCTCCAAGTTTCAAATGCTGTCGTAAGTAAACCAAAATCTGAATTTTATTGAAATTTTAAAAATTTCAATTCAAAGATTCCGGATAACATTATCTTCGTAATGGATGCATCAATCGGTCAAGCTTGTGACGAACAAGCGCGCGCTTTTAAGGAGAAAGTAGATGTAGGAGCTGTCATTATAACTAAATTGGATAGTCATGCCAAGGGTGGTGGTGCCTTATCAGCGTAAAATATTAAAGTTTTTTTTTATGTTAAATAAAATTTTATTTTTAAAGGGTCGCAGCTACCAAGAGTCCAATTATTTTTATTGGTACTGGCGAGCACATAGATGACTTTGAGCCATTTAAAACTAAGCCGTTTATAAGTAAGTTGTTGGGAATGGGTGACATTGAGGGCTTGGTAGAAAAGGTCGAACAATTGAAACTAGAAAATAATGAAGAATTGATTAAAAAATTGAAAGATGGTCAATTTACATTGAGAGATATGTATGAGCAGTTTCAGAATATAATGAAAATGGGACCCATAAATCAAATAATGGGTATGATCCCCGGTTTCAGTACCGAATTCTTGACCAAAGGTGGCGAAAAGGAATCAGCAGCAAGGCTAAAACGAATGATGTGTATAATGGATAGTATGAATGATAAAGAGCTTGATTCGTTAGATGGAGCTAAAATGTTCTCAAAAAGTCCGGGTCGCTGTCATCGTGTGGCGAAAGGCGCAGGTGTATCGGTAAAAGAGGTCCAAGAACTAATAAATCAATACACTAAATTTGCTCAAGTAGTCAAAAAAATGGGCGGCATAAAAGGCCTGTTTAAGGGAGGTGACATGGCTAGGAATATAAATCCGTCGCAAATGAGCCGAATGCAACAGCAAATATCGCGCGTTATTGATCCTAGAATACTGAACCAGATGGGTGGTATGGGTGGCTTACAAAATATGATGAAACAGCTTCAAGGATCTGGGGGAATGGGAAAGCTTTTCGGAAATATGGGTCAATGAGCTTCCGTTTTATCTAGTAAATAAATAAAACTTAATTTCTTTATTCATCTGTTAATTTAAATCGTTTTTTTTTAATTCTTTATTTTAAAATAAACATACGAAAAGATGATTTTTTGTTTATATTGAATATTTATATTAAATGGACAACATTTTGATTTGATTTAGAAAACGAATAATTTTATTAATTAAATAAAAAAAGTTGATATTTTTTATTTTCAATGAAAAAAATTTTCAAGCTTTGTAATATAATTAACGACCCTAATAAATTGGAAAAAAATCATAGCGTTTTAACTTTTTGTATTGTTATTTTTGTACTCATTTATTTGTTTTCTGTACCGAGCTAGGGCTCCTTCAGAATAAATTAAAAAAATCAAAATCAAAATAAAAAATAAAATTAAAGCTAATAAAATGAGATTTAATAAGACATTGTTCTAGTTCGTTGGTGTATTTATTTATCTTATTTTCTAGGTTCCCCTTTTTGTTATAAATGAAAAATGTAACTAGATCATCTGCGAAAAGCAGATAGTATTAGTTATTTGTTTTGTTTCTTTTGGTGATGTCATTAACATATATACTAAATAAAAGAGGACTAATTACTGAGCCTTGAGGAACACCTGCAGTTATTTGATATTCGTCGCTCAAGTGGTCATTCACATTTACCTTAAATGTCCTACTATCTAAAAAGAATCTAATCCAGTTAGTCAAGTTTCCTAAATCCAGATTGCTCCTGGATAAGGAGTGAATTTTTTTCCAAAAAATTGTACAATCGTGAATAAACTATTCATTCCAGTAATTTTCCTAAACAACTCGTTATACTAATTGGTCTATAATTAAAAGGATCTTGTAAATTAGAGGCCTTTTTTTGAATCATTGTAATGTTCGAAGTTTTCCACGCTTTCGGGACCTTACCTTCTCTAAGAGATAAATTTAAAAGTTCTATGATTTCTATTATTGAATTTCTAGGTAAGTTTTTAAACATTAAATTATGTATTTATGTCCTGATACCGCTTCATTTTTTAATCTTTTTAAAGCCATAATTAATTCTTTTAAGCAAATTGGATCATTAAAATTATACTGATCATAATTTCTAAAAAACTCAGAGTTTGTATTAAGTATTTCGAAATCTTTCTTAGTATCAATTAAATCACAATTAGGAATAAATATTTTAGATAAGAGTTTTCCAAAGTATTTTCCCTTTTATTCATATGTTTTGAATTCCTTGTCATTTGAAATCAAATTCGGGATTAAATTTGATTCTTTTTTGTTTTAAATTTATTTATTTTTTTCCAAAAAGGTCTACTTTTTAGTGGGTTTTTTCCCATCTTCTTGATAAAATCAAACCAATTTTGATTCCAGAATTTTTTTAAAGAGGCCTTTAACTCAAATGTAAGTTGATTATATTTTTGCTTTAGCTTTTTACAGCGAGTTTTTTGGAAGTTTCTTCTTCTTAATTTCCTGCGTTCTTTTATCAGAATAACAATCTTCGGGGGAAGACTGGTTTTGTAGATTTTCTGAGAAAGATAAGGAATGCTTTTATGAGAAGCAGAAATGATTTTTTCTGTAATTTCATCATTTAGTTGATCTATAGTGATGGAACTTTCAGGGATAATAACTATTTGAGAATTTAAAATCTCGCTAAATAATTGCCAGTTCGCTTTCTTATAGTTAAATTTTTTGGCTGTTGATTTATTTTCTAATTGATAGACAATTATTAATTGATAATTTTATAGATTAATAATAATACAGTAGCGCTACGCCACATGGATTTTACGTAAATTTACGTCAAATTACGTTAATTTACGTAATTTTACGTAAAAAAAAGTAAATTTACGTAAAGATAGAAAAGTAAAATTACGTTTATTAACGTAAAATAACGTAAATTTACGTAATTTTACGTAAAATTACTTTTTTTTACGTAAAATGTAAAACGGCCAAAAAACAGTCGAAAATTCAATATTTTAGACGATTTTTTTGAAAATTTGAATTTTCTGAGATTTTTAACTAAAATTTTCAAAAAAGTAAATTTACGTAAATTTTCGTAAAATTTCATTTTTTTACCAGGTAAAATTTGGTAAAATTTGGTAAATTTTCGTAAAATTTCGTAAAAAAAAGTAAAAAAATGTAAATTTCTCAGATTTTATTTATTTCTTTAGTTTCTAAGTTTTAATTTCTGTTTATAAAGATAATACAATGAAAAAAACACAAAAGTTTATGTCTATACTTATTTTTTGCAGCTGCTCTATCGGTTTTCATACTGTTCGTTGCATTAAACCAGGCCGTACTAAAATCACTTTTAGACGGAACAAACTTTTTCAAATAAGCTTAAGAAAATTATTTATTTTTTGAACAAACACGAGTTAAAAGTTTAATTTACCTTTGATTTCCAAAAACAATTTATCATCTTTTTTTTGATAAAATCCGATGGTTTTGTTCAAATCATCCGGGAATTTTTCCTTCAACTTTTTACGAAGCTCGTTAGTAAAATCTTTTTGAGTGTCTAAAAATTAAAATTTTCTTTAAATTAAGCTTTATCTTCAATTTATTTTTACATATGTTTGAGAGTTCATCCTCGGATTCAATTAATTCCGGTGTAGCCGCTCTTCGCTTCAAACGCGGGGATATTAAGGTCTCAGGTTGAGCCGATTTCACGCTAATTTGGTCTGAATTATTTTGATTGACTGGCTGGTTAAATTTTTGATTAAGTTGAAATAACTGCGTCGAAATCTCTTTTAAAGTTTTTTCCAAACCTAATCCGAGGATGAACTCTCAAACATATGTAAAAATAAATTGAAGATAAAGCTTAATTTAAAGAAAATTTTAATTTTTAGACACTCAAAAAGATTTTACTAACGAGCTTCGTAAAAAGTTGAAGGAAAAATTCCCGGATGATTTGAACAAAACCATCGGATTTTATCAAAAAAAAGATGATAAATTGTTTTTGGAAATCAAAGGTAAATTAAACTTTTAACTCGTGTTTGTTCAAAAAATAAATAATTTTCTTAAGCTTATTTGAAAAAGTTTGTTCCGTCTAAAAGTGATTTTAGTACGGCCTGGTTTAATGCAACGAACAGTATGAAAACCGATAGAGCAGCTGCAAAAAATAAGTATAGACATAAACTTTTGTGTTTTTTTCATTGTATTATCTTTATAAACAGAAATTAAAACTTAGAAACTAAAGAAATAAATAAAATCTGAGAAATTTACATTTTTTTACTTTTTTTTACGAAATTTTACGAAAATTTACCAAATTTTACCAAATTTTACCTGGTAAAAAAATGAAATTTTACGAAAATTTACGTAAATTTACTTTTTTGAAAATTTTAGTTAAAAAACTCAGAAAATTCAAATTTTCAAAAAATCGTCTAAAATATTGAATTTTCGACTGTTTTTTGGCCGTTTTACATTTTACGTAAAAAAGTAATTTTACGTAAAATTACGTAAATTTACGTTATTTTACGTTAATAAACGTAATTTTACTTTTCTATCTTTACGTTAATTTACGTAAATTTACTTTTTTTTACGTAAAATTACGTAAATTAACGTAATTTGACGTAAATTTACGTAAAATCCATGTGGCGTAGCGCTACTGTAAGTCAAATAGTCATTATTGTTAACTTTGTTAATAATTGATTTTACATAATAAGTAAAAAAAAATAGAAGAGTAAATATAAGTTGTAGTAATAGTAAAAATAACTGCGACTCGAGCTCGTCGAGTTAAGTCCTAAGACTGTGGCAGTTCCTTATATCACACCAGTTTCTGTATCATAAAACATAAATCAAGTCTTGCTTTGAAGGAATTTTACGAATTTGTTTCAAAAACATTTTTTGGTAAACGGTTCCAGTCGTTAATAACTCATTTACCGTGATGGACAATTTTAATAAGTTCTCTTGTAACCATCTTTGCATGACCCCTCAAAATATAATTATTTCTTTGAACGTTCAATTTAATCATTTCAACTCAACCAAAGAGACCAAAGGTCAAAACCCATAAAGCGATGATTGAGGCCATCTTTTAATAAAAAAAAAAGCTCATAAAAATTTATAAAATTTACAAAAAATTTATAGAATCGAAATTTAAAGCCTTCACATTTTGTTTTCAATTTATTTGAATATATTTATCTTTAATAAGCGTTAAATTAATATTTAATAGAAAATTTATATTTTATTAAAACTTTAAATTTTAATTTAATTTATTTGATTTTTTAACAAAAAAATAAAAAAAATTGGTTTAATTTTATTTTAAAATTCTGGATTACCAAAACCGAGTTGTTCCTGAAGCAAGTGAATTTCTTCCAAAAGCTCAGGATTGTCTAAATTTAATTTAATTGCATATTTATATGCTTGTTCAGCTTCAAGAGGCTTATTTGTTTTCAAGCAAATTAATGATAGATACGCCCATACTTCAGGAGCCTTGTTATTCAAAATGTTAGCTTCAGCAAGTGCATTCTTGGCTTCTTCTAGTTGATCCAGCTTAAAATTGTTTAGTAAAGGGTTTATTTCAGCAAAAATGAATAAAAAATTACTCTATAACAGCATATTCCTACACCAAGCCATGACATACAAGATGGACTATTTTTGCATGGATACAAGAATAATTTTTTCGATTCTTCGTACTAAGAAAAAGTCAAAAAATAAATTTTTTTAATAATTTTTTTTTCATTAATTTTTAGACTAAAATTTAGACTTTAGTTAAAATTAAATTCTCAAAATAGATAAAAGTATATTGCCTTTTAAATCAAAGACTAAATTTAGTTTAAAAAAGAGCTAATTTAATTGTGAATAGGTGAAATTTTTAAAATTACATTTTCTTCTTTTAGATAGATAGAGGCCAATCGAATGTATATTGAATGAGTATGATAAGTCGGTAGCTCCGGAAACAGCAAAACTCTTTCATATCGTTCTTTAGCATCGCGGAATTCACCAGCCAAGTATCTAATATGAGCCCACAGAATCCATGCTTCATAATTCTAGTTATTTTTTTAATCTTATTTAATCTTAAAAGGTAAGAAATTGAAATAAAACCTGGTAGTCGAACGAGAGAGCTTCACAGCAATGTTTTTCAGCCTCTTCTAGCTGATTTTTAGCCAATTTTATTTTTGTTAATAAAATGTGATATTGACAACTTGGTCCTCCATTTTCATTGACCAATTCTTTGGCCATTACTTTCTCTGCCCACTTTAAAGTAATTTAATTAAAAAAATAATCAAAATTAAATCCTTTTACTGCAAATGCGTTATTTTTTATCAAAAAGTTTGCTGTTCTCAAATAAACCGATTTGTTTATGGCTAGTTCAATTGCTGCTTGTCTCTCTTTTAGAGTAGGGCCAAACTCATCAATTCGTGGATTGCTAATAGCCGGAGACTTGCTTTTTAAGCCAGCATCAATTTTTGCCTTCTGATTGTTAATGGTTCCACGTTTGCTGTTTCTGCTTTTTGATTCCGAATGCACTTTGCTTTCATCAATTAACTCTATACAGTTAAAATTAAATTCATATTGATAATTTTTGAATATTTTTACCTTCTTCTTTTTTGGCAGTTTCATCTTCGGTCTCGGGCTGAGGAGGCAGGACATTCATACTTATCATCAATTCATTTAATTGAGCCTGATTCATTTTTAAAACTTTTTTAAGAGTTATATCCGCATTCAGATCTTGACCTTTTTGTTCGTATAGCATTGCGTATAGGGTCCAAGCAATGACATTTTCATTCTCTTGAGCGATAATTCTTTCTAGAAATGTTTCAGCCATATCATACTTTTCTTGCATTGTAGATATAACACTGAATAACAAAAGTCTTTTAGAAAGAAAATGTTCATAAAAGTTAAAGTCAATTTCTATTTTAGTTTACCCATTTAGGTCATGTGGATTTATCGATATACATTCTTTAAGACATTCTTCACTTCTAGCCAAGTCTTCGATCAGCAAATTAAAGGCAGCATAGTCGAACCAATTTGAAAAGTTGTCTTTTTCTCGGGCGATTCTCTATTAATAAAATTTTAACTTTTGTCCGAAATGTTTAGTATTTATTTTAGATTTTTTTCAAAAAATTTTTCAAACAAGTATTTAAAAAAATTAGTTATTATTTGCTTTAAAAAAATAAATATTTTTTTCATGTCTTTGATATTAGACGTCTGGTGACGTCTTTTGCTTAGTCAAACTATGGTTAATTTTAGGGTTAATTTTCCTTTACTGAAATTATTTTACTGTAAAATACTTGTTTTTCTTTATTGAGATTATTTTTATCTTTTTTTCAAAAAATGAAATAGTCGTTTAGTAGAATAGTCAAAAAATCGAATAATTGGTTTATATAGAGTTTTGTCCATAACTGCTTTGATCCTATTTTATTCTTATAAAAATTCATAGTTTACATGGATGAAATTGACAATTGATTTGTGGAGTGTAAGATAAACTCAAAAAATGTAAAAATGTCAGCTAAACTAATTATTAGAGAAGAAATCAGGATCAAAAAGGAATTAAAAATATTTAAAATAAAATAAATAAATACCTAGAGTTCCTGTAATTAAACTTCTCTTTACTACCCCTATTTTTTATCCCTGGTTTAGAGATGATTGACAAAACATTTTTTAAGAATTACTTTTTAAAATTTTGTTTTGTTTCCCATTAAAATGGCAATGTGACATTTGAGTACAAAAATTACAGTGCAAAAAGTAAAAACGTTTTAATTTTTTTACAATTGTGCAAAAATGGTTCTATATTGTTATTTGAATCAGCTGAAATGTTTTTTGAAAATGAAATAATGGCTACTTGACTCTAGAGATATTCGAAGAAGCCTTAGTCCGCGTATAGAGTCCAAGCAATGAAGCTTTTATATTTGTTATCTGGAAAACTTAATTTTAAGTTTTTTGAGACTGAAGAGGGACACCTTAATCTAAAGAAACTATTGTAATAAATTAATAAATGAAAATGCTTATCAATTTTAAATATTTAAAATTTAAATTTTGAATAAAAAAATTAAAAAATTAAAATTACTTCTTGATAATAGTAGGCAGCTAGATCATAATTTCTGTTCATTTCGGCTTCGAGAGCAAAATGTTTCATTTGCTGGCTGTCATTTAAATTGTTCTCAATCAAAGGTACGTCTTCTACACTTAGAGAATCATTGAGTGATTTGTGTAATTCGTCAATCAAAAACACATATAGTTCGGACAAAAATTGCTGCAATTCATCCGGATCATTCAAGACACTAGTTCGCAAAAATTTCTCTCTTACTATTTTTATAACACTATTTTTCAATTGCTCTTTAAAAGCAAAATATTTTCCTGTTGAGTTTAATTCATACAAGAGTTTTTTTCGCCTTTATTTAAATTTAATATTTTTTTTAAAATTGTAATCCAATAATTAAAAATAAAAAATTACTTATATTCCAGTTCAGATTCTCTGGATGACTTGCTCGAGTTTTCAGAGCTAAATTCATTTTGATCCAGATTTAACTTTCTATAGTCTTCTAAAACTGAGTTCAAAATGCTTTTTATTTGGCCATGATAATCAGCAACCGCTTTTTCAGCACTATTAGTTTTCAATGGATACTTTGGTCTTGGAGGTATTAGTTCAGAAACTCTAAAATTTAATTTTAGTCAAATTTTTTTGTAAAAAAATTGGAAAATACTTCTTGGCTAAATAATCTAGAGGTTTTCTAGGAATCAAAGGCTTATCGAATTTAATATCAATAATTACGAAAGATTTAGACTCAATTATTTGCTGCACTGATTGACTTATGTCATGGGCATCAGCGTTCGACTCACGAGCCTAAAAAATTCCTATTTAAAAATTCAAAAAAAAATTTATACACACTTTTTTATTCTCTCTTTTTTCGACAACTTTTTGGTCTTTCTTGATAGGCAATACTGCAAAATTTCGGTCATACAACGAACAGATAACTTTTAGTGCTTCATCAGCGATGCCATTCTTTCTTTTGGTTTTAGTTGAGTACTCGTTGTCTTGGAAAGGATGAATTTTGTAAGCTCCTCGGATATGGGTTGCTCCGGGATAAAGCAACGGTTGCATGTCAATATAGGCAACTCCGTGATATGACATATTCAAATCTTCATCCTTTGAAAAAAAAAATTTAAAAAATTAATTTAAAATTTTATCAAAAAAATACCTTTCTTCCTTTGACACCTGTAGGAATAGCTGATCTCATAATTTCAATCGGCCAATATCTTGCTTTTAATATTTGATCTCTCATTCTTAAAATTCAAAATTAAAATTAAAAAAAAAAAAGAAAAAAAATCATCCTGTCAACCTATTTTTTATTATTAAAACATGTGTATTGGATGTGAATAATGATGTTTATAGAAAGCTGTTTTTGAGTCACAAGTTTTAAGTCAATTAAAGTCAATGACTTAATTTTTTGTTTAAAAAACCGATTCTTAATTTTATTTGTATTTTATTTTTCAATAAATAAAAAAAATCAAGACATAAAATTTTGTGACTTATTTATGAGATTATACATAATATTTACGAATATGGATTTCATCTATAGTTATCAATTAGAATATTGAAATTAAAAAAAAAATTCCTCAATAATCTCAACATTACATCTATTATAGATATTGATGCATATATTTTTATATTTTATTAAATATCTATAATATAAACATTCAAATACCTAAAATTTTCAAGTACAATTTTATCAAAAAAAAAATTAATTTAATTTAATTACGCTATATTGGAAGAATGGTTCAGATAGCATCTTCGTTCAGAATTCCATACAATTCGGTGCTTTTCCTTTTCAGCTGTTTGTTTATATTCAGCTTCTTCTTTGGCAGTAAAATCACCAAGCTCTTCAACATCTTCTTCTTCATGATGAGCTAATGTTGGCAATAAAATAGCAGTAGCAGCTTGAATTCCACGAGTATCAGCATAGCGTTTTTGTTTTAGAGGTGGATCTGCGGGTGACTTAAGGATACCATTTACAAAAGCAATTGGATTATCTTTTTCTTCACTTAAAGGCAAAGGCAAAGAAGTGGTGTAAGCGTACTCTCGATTGTTGTTCAACCACGGCTCGGGAACAGCGTACATTGAGTCAAGAGATATGGTCAAAATATTTGCTTTTGATAAATCATCATCACTTAAAATTGGTTGTTCAATCATGATTCTCACTTCGATCTCAGGCTAAAGTGAAGATTAAATTGAACTGTAATTTTTATTTTTTTTGCTTTTACCAAAGGAATATCTTGTGAGTGAGCTTCCAATGTTGATCCAGGCGTTGCATAAACTGGCAGTTTAAGAGACAGCTCAGTCTTGCCTCTTATTATTTCTAATAAGTCAAAAGTGCATTGACCGAATGCTTGAATTTTTTCTTCTTTTTGTTTCTTTTCTTTGGGTAACACTTCTATTAAAGTAACTAAAAAACAATTGTAAAATAATAAATAATAAATTTTTAATATTTTTATTTATTTACTGATCACTGGCTTGAAAGCTAGATCGTCGATATTATAATAGTCACTAGTGATGACATTTAGATTTGCACTAAAATTTATGTCCGGTGTATTTTCTGGAGTAATATGAAATTTGGGCGATTCAGCGATTTGAACTTCATTAAAATCTATTTTGGCGTATAAAGAAAGACCTTCTGGCTTTTGGGTTACCTTTTAAAGAATTTATTTTAAAAAGAAATTCAAGTATACTAAAATTTTTACTAAATTTTTGCATTTTTTAATAAAAATGTTTATCTTTTCGGCTGATTTGTCATTACCAGAATAGAGCGATAGCTTCGATTTCTGACCGTCTTGCATTTTAAAAAAGTTAATTGATATTAAAGATTTATGTCAGTTGAAAATTATTTTAGTAATATTAATTTTAACTGTTGTATATTTAAAAACCGTTGTCATAGAAACTTGAAAATTAAAAAATTAAACATTTGTTAAAGCTGAATTGAAAATTAATAAAATATAAAATATTTTCGATTTTTCAAAATATTTTTTAATACGTATAAAAATAAATTTAATTTTAAATAGATTAAATATCTTATATTAAAATTGTTTTTAAGAAACGATTGATTTAATATAGAGAGCATTATTAAGAGTTTATTCTATTTTTTTGGTGATAAATAACTCAATTAATTTTTGGAAATATTTTTTATATTTCATCATCATTATATGCAGTCTATCAATCGTAAGTTAAATTATTTTTTTAAAATTAATATTATTAAAGAAGCATTAATAAATACTTCTTTATTAATTTATTAATTCTTTTTAAATTAATAAAGAAGTATTAATTTTGATTTATTAGTTTTAAATTGGTGTATCCTTACAGCAAAGAAATTAGGAGCACTTGCTAAAAATAAAATATAAAATGAATCGGTAAAGAAAACAAAAAATTTGCAAATAAAAATGCCAAATAATTTACAAAAAGCGGCTTGAACATTGAATTGCTTCATAAACTATAAGCCCTTTTAAGAAGAAAGTTTTATCGTAGCTCAAATTTATTGAGCTCTTTTTGACTTTTAAACATATTATTTAAGTAATGATTAGAAGATAAATTGAAGAAATTGTTTTTTTGAGAAGAACAATCTCGATGACAAGCAATCAAGCAATTTTAACTTTTCAGAAATCGACTTGCCAAGGTTTCAATCTATATTTTATTTCAATTATATAATCGTTCATTACCCGGAAGGATTTCGTTTTCATTTTTTAGTAATTTTTTTTTAATTCAATAATAATAATTTTTTTGACTTCATTTTTAATTACGCACTCAAAATAATTCTTAAATTTTCTTTTATAATAATTTAGTTTGAAAAATATTAAAAATTTTTAAGATATGAAAATTTAATTATTAGAAGTAGTGATAATGTTATTATAAATTTTTTATAAACTTTAAGCGCAAAAAAAGTTAAATAAACGACTTGAATTAAATAATATATTTTTTTAATTCTCTTTCTTGTTAAATTAGATGATGTAATAATTAATTAAAAAAAATAAATAAATGCAAAACTCATAGAAATACATTTATATAGAAATTTTTTCGTAGTTTTCTAAACTCATAAAATGTTTTTTTCATAAAAATTATGTAACAAACTTTAAAACAAAAGCCACTTTAAAAAAATAGAAATTTTAAAATATTGAATTTTTAGATATTTTATTTGCGGGATTAATCACTAAAAAAATTTGTAAAACAAAAATAATCAGCACCTGAAACCTATTTGTCTCAGTTACAATCTAAAACTTTTGAAAATTTCCGAAATGAATTATAAACATTTTGTCAATGAAAATCATCAGCTATTCTATTAAATTATTTTTCTTAAAAAATTTGAATGTTCGGCGTTAAAAAAAATTACTTGATTTTCTGGTGTTATTGGAAAGAAATTAAAAAAAAAGTCCAGCTAAATTTATCTTCACAAAATTAGATTAGATAATTGTGAGAGCAAAGACTCGATTCTTTATGGTGAACATGTGTCGAGTGACAAATTTTTTTTAAAACTAAAATTACACTTTTTTTAAGGTTTGATTGCTAGCAATATTTTAAGACATAAACGATTCCATAAGTGAACCAAATATACAATTATAAAAATTAATTTTAGCATTTTTTGAAAATAATTTAGAATAAATGCGCAGAATTTTGGTGATAGAAAAAACATATTCGAACAAAAAGTCGGCTGCAATTTTCACTTTTTTAGCATAGCTGATCATTTCTACCATCGTTACAGCCAAATTACATCTAGTATACACAATTGCAAGAAATTTCTCATTTTGGCAAGCATGTCATTTAGATAATTTTGGTTGGGAAATTTAGCGCACAATTAGTATACGAACACCTAAGTCTTAAATTTATGTCTATCTTTCTTAATTTTACTATAAAGCTAACTAAATATAAATTTCATTACTCACTTTCATTATGAGCTTGTTTTGACTAAACTTTTGCTGCAAAGCATTGTTACCATGCTCATAATTTATTATCTAATAAAATGCATTTTTGACTTTTAAATAAATAAAAGTTTGCTTTTGTCCAAATATTTTGGGAATTTTTCTAATTTAGATTTTTATTTTGTCTAGTATTGGTATTTTGCCACAAACACACAAACCAAGACAACAATGGTCAAAGAGACAAAGCTCTACGATTTGCTGAATATTTCGCCAACAGCTGGCGAGAGTGAGATCCGAAAAGCCTACTACAAATTGGCCAAGCTTCATCACCCGGACAAATTTCACGATGTCAGCGCCGAAGAGAAAGACAAGGCCGAGGAAAAGTTCAAGGAAATAAAATTTGCCTATGAAGTGCTGAACGACCCGTCCAAACGAGAAACCTATGACAGATTTGGCCTCGAGGGCCTCAAGGACGGAATCGGAGGCACCGAATTCGAGGACATATTCAGCCATTTGTTCGGAGGCTTCAGCGGTGGCGGATTCGAGGGCGGCAATCCGTTTTTTCCGTTCGACCTTTTCGGCGGAGGTGGAGGCCGAGGCCGTCCGCAGAAAAGGCGAACTCAAAACATGGCCTATCCTCTCAAGGTAACCTTAGAGGACTTGTACAACGGCCTGAAGAAAACCATAGAAGTCGAAAGATCTGTGTTGTGCGGTGGGTGCCAGGGCTCAGGCGGCAAGTCCGGTGCCGGCGTGTCTTGCAAGACCTGTAATGGTCGCGGATTTACGGTTCAGTATAGGCAATTGGGTCCCGGAATGGTGCAGCAGGTACAGGGAGTGTGTCGGGAGTGCTCGGGCGAAGGAGAGGTTATCAATGAGAAAGACAGGTGTAAACAGTGCAGCGGAAAAAAAACCATAAAGCAGAAGAAAAAAATTGAGGTAAATGTGGACAAGGGAATGAGTGATGGCCAAAAAATAACATTCCGTGGCGAGAGCAATCAAGAGCCAGGCGTAGATACCGGTGATTTGTTGGTCATTTTGCAGCAGAGTGAACATGATGTATTTACCAGAAATCAGGACGATTTGTTCATTACTCATGTTATAAACATTACTGAAGCTTTGTGCGGTTTCAAAATAGTTATTAAACACTTAGATGGCAGATCGCTGGTGTTAAATCATCCGGCAGGTGAAATACTGGCACCAGGCAGCATTAGAGCCATACCCAAGGAAGGTATGCCTATGTATAAGCATCCGAGCGAAAGAGGAAACTTATATATAAAGTTTGATGTCAAGTTTCCCGAAAATAATTCTTTGACCGAAGATGTATTATCGGTATGAAAATTTTATTTGGTTTTGTAGAATTTGGTAAAAAAAAAACCTTGAGTCTAAAAGTTAACAGTTAGTTAGATTAAAACAAATCAAAATTTTTAAAATTGTTCAGGATTGAAGAATGCCAAGAGAGAATGCCACACTGTTAACTTTTAGGAAAAAATTAAAAAAAATTTATTGTTGTTGTTTGTACCAAATTTGACAATTTTTTTTAAAAGATTTGAATTTTTTTTTCAAATAGAAACTTGAGACACTTCTACCTCCGAAGGCGAAGATTGAAATTCCGCAAGGTGACCATGTCGACGAGGTTTCTATGATGGAATTTGAGGCAACTAAAGGCGCAAGCTCATCTGGGGCCCACGGAGGCGGCTTCGGCTACGGAATGGCTAATGGCAGTGACGATGAAGACGATGAAGCTGCTGGTGGACAACGAGTCGAATGCAATACTCACTAAACTATCCATTTTGGCCGAATTTTTACTTTTTATCATTTAATACGAATTATTCTCTTGATTGATAAAATTAGCGCCTAAGCATAAAATTTTAAAAATCTTTAATTTAGAAAAGACCTACTATATCATGTTCATTTGACACAGTTATTTTTAAAATTTATTTTTTTTGTTAGTCAAAAAATAAACACCGTTCAAAACAAAAACATTTAATTTAACTTGAATATTTTAAATAAAGTAAATTGAGAAACAAAATTTAATCTAATTTTTAAAAATTAAAAAGTGAGACATTTAGCTCGAATACCAAAATTTTTTTCATTTAAGATGAAACACTTACATTAATCTATTTAAATTAAATTATATGTAAACTCATTTTTATATTTTTTTTTTTTATAATCTTTAAATGGAAACGCATGTAACAAATTAAAAAATAAACAATTCTTAATATATTACTACTAAACAACTATTTTTTAAAATTTATTCATACAAATCCAGCAAGGCCTATTCTTCCAGAGTGATATGCATTGATCTCATGATTTTTTTTTCACAAATCATTCAAATTTTTCACTTTTCGGGACAGATTATTCTTCCTCTTCAAGGACTCGATTCATTTTCTTTTTAATTTTTTTTGTATTTTTTGTAAAAATAATTTGTAGTTTAAAATATTACAGTGCTGATTTCAATGATCCTTTAAAAATTAAAAGTTTGAAAAATAAATTAATATATTATTTACAGTGACAGACGCTGACTCCGTCAACAAGTTCAAGAATGGATACGATGCATTCCGGTCAAGTCAACAATCCTGAAGATGAACATAATTTATAAAATTTTTCTCTTCGAGAATCTTAACTCTTACTTTGACCTAAAAATTTTAAACAGGATTTCTTTTTTCAGTACTTTCTATGTGTTATGTGCAAGGAGCTACCATAGGCGACCTCCTAGTAGGTCATCTCCACAAGCTAGTCTTGCTGTAGCAAATATATATTATTATTATTATTATTATTTAAAAATTATTATTAAAATATTTGATATTTATGCTTCTAAAAAATCTTTATAATTTTTTTGACATGGATGTCCTATTGAGTAAAATATAGAATAATTCTCTTTTAAATCTTTGAAAACAATGAATGTTTTCGTTTATTTATTTTAATTTTTTTTAAAATTTTTATCGACAATGAATTACATCAATTTAGTTTAAAAAAAAATATTTATTTTTTTTAAATTTAAATTTAAATTTTATTTTCAATTTTTATTGATTAGTTTTTTTCTAATTAACAAAAATTGGGGAAAAATAAATAGTTATAATTTTTCAAAATCTTATTTACATTTAAATCTTTCAAGCAATTTTGAAAAATCTATTTTTTTTGATTGCCTATTTTGCAATTTAATTTAAAAATATTTAAATACTATTAAATTATATTTTTTGCAAAAATAAGGTTTTTTTTGCTTATAAGAAAAGCTCGACAGAGCAAAATTTTTTTCTTTTTTGAGTAAATGGATACAAAGAAAATTTAATATAAGTTAAAAAATATTTTTTTTTGCATAATGCTTAATTCTTTTATTTTCAAGCAAACTGAATTCCAACGCATCAAAATCAAATGATCAATTTTAAGGTGATTTTATGCCTAAACAAATTGGACTTGAAAAATAACAATTACTCGTTCATTCTTAATTAAAAATTTAAATTTTTAACTTATTCTTAATATAAAATTTACTTAAATCATTCTAAGGGTGTGTGTATTTTGTTTTTTAGCAGTTATATCAATTAATAAAATTAACTTTAAAAATTTTGTAGATATTTTTTTATAACATGGCTTACTTTAATCCAAATGATAACTTTTACAACTCAAATAAAGCGAATTCTCAGCTACATTTTGCAGATATGAATAATACTACCCAATATTATGACCAAAATACTACTTATCAAGTTCCAAATCAAAATTATCCCACAGGTTGGAATCAACAACAATTTTATAATCCATCGCAAAATGATACATTTATGGCTCAGGATGGTTTCATGCAACCAAATGATTTTGTCAATCAAGGAACAGATTTTGATAATGAGCCTCCTCTTTTAGAAGAGTTGGGAATCAATTTTGACCATATTTACCGAAAGACAAAATGTGTTCTAAACCCTTTTGCCACTCCTCACGAGAGCATAATTCATGACGAGGATCTTGCCGGCCCTCTTGTTTTCTGCATAGCCTATGGGTTTTCTCTGCTATTAGTGGGAAAAATTCAATTCGGATACATTTATGGAATTACGGCCCTAGGCTGTGTTTCCATGTATGCTTTGCTAAATTTAATGTCAGAAAAAGGTGTAAATGCTATGTGTATTGGAAGCACTTTAGGTTACTGCCTCTTGCCAATGGTTTTTCTGTCGTTTATGTCAACTATTCTGGTAATGAAGTCTTTAGTTGGTTTGATATTGTCTATTGTTTTTATATTATGGTGTAGTATTTCATCTAGTAAACTTTTTGTCTATTCTCTCAACATGTCTAATCAACAAATTCTGGTTCTGTATCCTTGCTTTTTACTCTATGGTATATTTGCACTGCTAAACATGTTTTAAGTCCTGAATCTTTAGATTGAAGTGATTTTTAGTTCTAAACGATTCGCCTAAGTCTAATTTTGTTCAAACATAAAAATAAATTTTTAATAAATATTTTTTAATGTTTAGCTTTGGTTTTATTCAAAAATTTAAAAATAGTTTTTTTAAAGAATACACTTAACGGTGTATTTCTAATGAAAATGTTAGCCTTATTTTTTTAATGTTTATTTTAAGAATGATACGTTCGTTTTCATCGAATCAATTGAAAAAAATTACAAAATATTGCTTGGCAAATGATTACAGATCAATTGCCACAACTAAAACGCGTAATGATTTGTACGATGATTGGAAAAAACTTGCCGAGAAACAAATGAAAGGCAAGAATCCGGATAAATTAATCAGTGAAACACCAGAGGTAAGAAATTTTTTTTTTCTATCCAGTTTTTGAAAATTAAAAACTAAATAATTACAGAATCTAACAGATTTTTAATTTTATTATATCTGAATGATTTGAGAATTTTTTTGCTAATTTTTTTTAATTTTATTATTTTATAAGAAATTTTTAATCTAAATTTAATAAGGGTATCAAAATAAAGCCATTGTACACAAGTAAAGATGTTAATCCATCAACACATGATGAAATCCCTGGTAAATACCCATTTACAAGAGGTCCTTATCCAACTATGTACGCTGTCAAACCATGGACAATTAGACAAGTAATTTAAAATTTGAAATAAATCTGCAATTATTATTTCAAATATTTTTAAGTATGCCGGATTTAGTACAGTCGAAGAGAGCAACAAATTTTATAAAGACAATATTAAGGCAGGCCAACAAGGTCTTAGTGTTGCTTTCGATTTGGCCACACACAGAGGCTATGATTCGGATAACCCAAGAGTAATGGGTGACGTCGGTATGTCTGGAGTAGCTATCGATTCAGTAGAAGATATGAAACAGTTATTCGATGGCATTGGCTTGGAAAACATGTCTGTGTCAATGACAATGAACGGTGCAGTTCTCCCAATCATGGCTATGTACATTGTGGCTGCATTAGAGCAAGGTGCTCCCCTGGCTAAACTCAGCGGAACTATTCAGAACGATATTCTCAAAGAATTTATGGTCAGAAACACATATATTTTTCCACCTGAACCCTCAATGAAGATCATAGCTGATATATTTGCTTATACATCAAAAGTATAATCTATATATTTCAATGAATCTTTATTTATTTTATTTATTTATGATAGAATATGCCAAAATTTAACAGCATATCAATATCTGGTTACCATATGCAAGAGGCTGGTGCCAATGCTGTTTTGGAACTGGGATACACAATAGCCGATGGTATTGAATACATTGAGACTGGAATCAAAGCCGGTCTTGATGTTGACAATTTTGCCCCGCGATTGTCATTTTTTTGGGGAATCGGAATGAATTTTTACATGGAAATTGCCAAATTAAGAGCTGCTCGAAGACTTTGGGCTCATCTAGTTGAAAAAAAATTCAAGCCAAAAAATCCAAAATCTAAAATTCTTAGATGCCATTGTCAAACATCAGGATGGTCACTAACTGCTCAAGTAATTTATTTTTTTATTGTTTTACAAAATTAACAGCGAGGCTGAACTTTTTTTTATTCATAAAAATATATTTAAAGGTTAAAATTCAATATTTGTTGAAACTATTAATAAGGTGAAACTCTTTTCGATGGAATACTTCAAAAAATTTTTAATCAAATAAAAAATTGACAAAATGTAAAATATAACGATAATGCCGTCTATTAAAGGAATTTTTTAAGAAAACAGAATTTTAACACAAATAAATGTTTAAAGCATAATACCATTATATATGAAAAAAATGAAAGAATTTCATCAAAAAGAGAAATCATTTTAATTTGTTAGTTTATTTTTGGATATAGGCATTTTGAATTGTCATTCAAACCTTTCAAAAATTACAAAAATAAAATTATTTTTCATTAAACTAAATTGATAAAATTGAATACTTTAAACTTTGATGACAAAACAACATGAAACAAAATATGTTTCACTAAATTCAACAAATAAAAATTAATTTTTATTAACAGGGAAATATAAATGATCAAATAAAATAACAAAATTTTAAGATTTTTTTATTGTTTGTCTCTATGATTTATAATTGGAATTTTTTTTTGCAATTTGTAAATTTATTTATTTTAAATGTTAAAATTCTGTCTTCGCTACTTACTTATCGTAAATGAATAATTTTAAAAATTTTATTTTCCGATTCTAAGTTAACATACTATTTTATTAAAAATAATCAATCTATTGGCAAATATTTGTTTAAATGTTTTCTTTAAATTAGACTGTTAATTGTTTCACCTTTTAAAGTTAAAATGAGAATCTGTAATACAAATTTAAATTCTTAAATTTTTTATTAAGAATTTAAATTTTGTACTGGAATTTTTATTTGGAAATTCACAATGCCTTGGATTTATATCCACTTGAATTCAAGTTTATTCGAAATTCATAATTGGAATTTTTAGTTTTTTCAAAATAAAATTTTTAAAACGGAGGATAAAATTCTGAAAAATTATGATAGTTTCTTTTTGAGGCTATTTTAAAATTTTCGTTTATGATCAAAATTTAGCGGAACTTTCTGAAAAATATGATATTTCACAATTATAATTTTCTATTTGAAATTTCAAATTTCTGTCTATTTTAAAATTTATTTATTTTTAAAGCTAGAATTTTTAAAGGGATTAAGATCTATTCCATTAATATCTGAGATTTTATGCCAAACTTTATTAAATTATTTAAAAGTTTTACTTATCCAAAAATTAACTGAATGAATATATTCTTAAAAAGTTTCCTTAGATAAATGACATCATTTTCTCTAAAATTGGCTTGTAAATCTTTTCTTAACTTGTAAATTCGAATATCAAAAGAATTCAAATAATTTATTCAACTATTATCCAAATTTAAATATATATAACGGGTGTTCAATAAAGGTTGGCGCGAGTTTGTTTTCGATAAAATCTAGTGATTGGTTCATCGAAAATTTTTGAAATTTTATACATATATACATTATACATTAATGATTACAAAACACTTCGATAATGTATCTGCTTTGTTTATACCGGAAATAAACGGCATAACCTTGACTCCACCTGAATAATCTCAATGTCCTCCTAGTTAATGATATTATTTTAATAAGTTTTATATATCATCTGATAGATAATCAAACAAGAATCAAGATGATATATAGATCTTTTTTTTATTACATTCGGTTCAAAATATATACTCAAAAAACCCTTAAATTTTAATTTTAACCTTATTTTAAAAAGTAAAAAATTTGGTATATTTTTGATTTTGATCGTATAACTTTTGAACGGAACAAGATATTTACACCAAATTTTGAACACTTTAATAAATTTGATTCAACTTAATAAAAAAATAAAAATTTTTACAAATTATTATTTTTTTCACTATTTTATATAATTGTTTTAATGAAAAATATATGGTAGTCTTTAAGTCAAATTTTATTTATAATTACTTAGTTTAAAGTTTAAGTTTATGTGCTTAAATTAAAGCTAATAAGCTGAGCTTTTATTTGATATACAATATTTAATAAATAATTAAGTTTTCAATTAATTTTGCTTTTTTAAGAAACTTTTAATTAGTTTTTAAAAAATATAAGTTGATAATAAATAAAAATAAATGAATGGCAAAACAATATTATTTGTTTTGTCATTCTATTATATATGTTTGTAGAAGCTTTAGATCAAATCGATCTTTGTATAAATCAGCTCAAATCATAATTTTTTAGGATCCATACAATAACATAGTTAGAACTACAATTGAAGGAATGGCTGCTGTTTTTGGAGGAACTCAATCATTGCATACAAACTCATTTGACGAGGCCCTAGCTCTACCGTCTGTATTTAGCGCTCGTGTTGCTCGTAACACTCAAATTATCATTCAACAAGAGACAAGCATTACCAAAGTAATTGATCCGTGGGCAGGTTCTTACATGATGGAATCTTTGACAGATGAAATCTATAATGAAGCACTAAAAGTAATTGAAGAAATCGAGGCCATGGGTGGAATGGCCAAAGCGGTTGCACAAGGTATACCAAAATTGAAAATAGAAGAATGTGCTGCCAAGAAACAGGCCAGAATTGACAGTGGTAAAGATGTAATTGTTGGTGTAAACCAGTATGCTCTAGAAAATGAAGAGGAATTAAATGTTTTGCAAATAGATAATACTAAAGTTAGAGAGTCTCAAATTGACAAAATTAAAAAACTTAAGAGCATAAGAAATCACGATAAAGTTCAGGATGCCTTGGATAAAATAACCGAGTGTTGCCGAACCGGTCAGGGCAATTTGCTAGAACTTAGTATTGAAGCTGCTAAAGCAAGAGCCACTTTGGGTGAAATTACAAATGCAATGGAAGTTGTGTTTCAGCGTTATGTTGCCAAAGACAACTTGGTCAGTGGGGCTTATAAAAATGAATTCGCTGCTGAAGAGGAACTTCAAAAAGTAATGAATAGAGTTAAAGATTTTGAAGCCAAGGATGGTCGAAGACCTCGTATACTTGTAGCTAAAATTGGACAAGATGGTCATGACCGAGGAGCTAAGATTATTGCATCTTCATTTAGTGATCTTGGTTTTGATGTCGATATCGGACCATTATTTGCTGTAAGTTTTTTGTTTTATTTTTAAATAAAGATTGAATTAATTTTATTAGACTGCTGATGAAGTGGCTAGCCAAGCTGTTGACTCGGACTGTCACGTTGTTGGAGTTAGCACTCTAGGCGCTGGTCATAAGACACTTATGCCGCAGCTTATTCAAAAACTGAAAGATATGAATAGATCGGACATTACTGTTATTTGTGGCGGTGTCATACCTCCACAAGACTATGATATGCTATACAAAGCTGGCGTCAAACTTGTATTCGGTCCTGGTACTCGAATTCCTTATGCAGCTATCAAAGTTTTGGACGAAGTCGAGGCTAAACTGGGCAAAAATTGATCTGGCTCAATTTGGCTAAATTTTATAATTAAGACAAACATTTTAATTAAGTTTATTTTATTTTTACAAATTAGATTTTGTTCGTCCTTTTATTATTCTACAAAAGCTCATTAATTAAATGTAAAACTTGAATATATATTTTTAGAATAAAGATTAAAGTTGATTATTTTAAAATTAAAATTATTAAAATTTAGTATTGACAAAATAAAATTAAATCAGACTAATAGTTTTAAAGACAATGGTTACTTTTAGAATATAAAGCAATCCATTATTGAGATTAAATTTTTGACTTAAATAAATTAATCAATTAATTAAACAAAATTAAGGAAATAAAATTTGAATCTACTATAAATAAGCAACATTAAAAAATAAAATTTAGAAATTTTTAATTTAATTTATTCTTGAAAAAAAAGAGATTTATTTTTTTGTATTTTTTTTTCTTTTCAACAATTATAAGAAGTGTCAGAGTTAACAGGATGATTGTATAATAATTGGAGTATAAAACAAATAATTGGAGTAGGGATATTAGCAAAAAAATAAAATTTCAAAGATTTGCATCTTAACTCTTTTCAATATTTAAGTATTAAACAAATGAAAAAAAATAGCTATACATATTATCATCTTGCTAATTTTAATTTTATATATTGTATTGGTAAAAAAAAAAAATTAAATAGAATCCTCCCGTTTTTGCTATTTTTAAGTTTAAAAGTTTTTTTTTCTTTAAATAAAAGAGAAAATTTTATTAAAATTTGAATATATTTGATCATTCATTTAATCGACTAATTTAAATGAAATAAACGCCGTTAAATTTTCTTAGTGACGCATTTAACAAAAATTTAATAAAGTTACATTGAACAAACAAATAAACTTTAAGAAAGGAATCAATTCAAATTATTTCATTTCATTTAAATCAAAAGAGCTTGTTACTTTAGTCTAAGAAAACATAGCTGAAAAGTTAATAAATTTCTTTTTTGAAAATTTTATTAATTATCTTGTTTAAAAAAAGACAATATTTTTAAATACTTACTTAAAGGTTGATTAACGGTATTGTATTGTATAAGAACTTTACTTTTCAGACTTTAAATCTTTCTCTGAAAAAAAATGTCTTTTGGAAATGCTTGGCGTTGTGAAGTTTGTATCAATTCGATCATTTCAATTCTGAAAACTCGAATAAATTTTTTGATAAAAGAGAAAATTTATTTCTGTAAAATTCAAAATGTTTAAGCAACTATGCTTAATCCAAAGATATATGTCTGCAAAAACTCTGCATAGTAATTGCACAGTTGAATATAATTCTTTTAAATGGCGTGAAAAATGCAGAACATTGCAGAGATTTATTCAGGCTAATTTTACTGAATTAAGCAAATTTGCTTAAAATTAAGCATTTTATAGAACTAAATTATCTCTTTTATTAAATAACTAATTCAAGTTTTTCTGAATTGAAACGAACTTCACAACCCCGAAATGCTTAAGTCACGAATTTAAGAATAAAAAATTCTAAAGGAAGTCTAAATATCAGACATTTTTTGTAAAATTAATTAAAGTAAAAAAATTTTTCAGTAAACAAGATAAAGTTTAACTTAATAATTTTAAATATTTCATTTTTAGTAATAATTAGCTAATCTATTTGTAATAAATTTTAATTAATTTAATTTAAACTTATTGTTGTATTAGATTTTTTTTTAAATATTTATTTCTAACAGGAAACATTTTTTTTAAATGACGCAGAACAAAATTAAAACAAATATTTTACTTAAGGAACACTAGACGTCAAAATTATTTTTTCCACCAATTTTTTGATGATAACCACTATAATTAGTTTTATTATTGAATAATTTTTAATTTTTTTCCCTAACAACTTCCTTTTTCACAAATTTGAGGATATTTTTTCCATTTTTTTTTTTTAATTCATTAGTTTAAGAAAATTACTAATTTCATTCTTTTAGGATTGTAAGTATTTCCACTGGTTTATTTTGGAATTAGAGATATTTCATAAAAAAATTATCGGTTTTAATTTTTGATTACCGATTCTGTCATATTCATTGAATAAAAAGGATTGATCCTAATAAAAATTAGTAAAAATGCTTATTTCCTCACATACTATAAAGTTCTTTTAAATTCGAATCACTATAAAATAACAAATTTGTTCAAATACTGTCTTAAAAAGTATAATTTTTAATCGATGACAATTAATTAATTCCCACAAGTGAAAATTTTAATATTTAAATGAAAAATTTTTGAATTTATTTATCAAGTCAATAAAGGAGTCTAAATTTTAGTAAATATTCAAATTTAAGAGTTGAATTAGACAAAATTACTCAATTTCTTCAATTGGTTGATATTCTTTATTCTCTGAATTGGGAAACTTCTATCAAACATGGACTAATTTTAAATTTTTACGCAATTTCTAATTTTAAATTTTGATATTGACAATCCTGATTTTCGTATTTGAAACATCCGATTTCTTTTTCTTCAAAGCTTTTAATAAAAATTTGGAGTCAATTAAGCATCCGTTCAAATAAGTCGAGTTTTTTATTAATTAGATAATCTTGTAGCAAGATCTCAATTTTTTTCCAAATTGAAAAGATTTGGGATCTTTTTTGAAAATAAATAAATTTTAAGAATTTAGATTATTGATGTAAATAAATTAAAAGCTATCCAAGAAATAAAAAATAAATATTTTTATAAAATGAAATTTAATTAGAAAATTTGGTCTGAATATTTTTAGCAAAATTTACAATTAAAACTTAAAAATTGAGACTAATGGCTCTCAAAAAATCAAATATCTCATGATAATGACTAAAATCCCTTTAATAAATCGCAGTTAGTTTTGAAGCACACGAAATCGACTATAAATTTTGGTCTATAGTTTCGAGGGAATAAACTATGTGATGTAGGAGGCTTTGATTTTAGTAAAGAAAATTAAAATCATTTAGCTAATGATTTAAATCTTTAGCTCAAGTAATTAAAAATTGATTGTTTAATTTTTTTATTATTATATCATTTAACAGTAAATTGATTTCTTAGTTTTATTTTCAATAGCATGATTTAACTTAACAATTAACAATTAACATCACTGTCATTCTTATATTTTAGAAATTTCATGATTTTTTAAAATTTAATAAAAGAACATTAATTTTTTATTAACAAATTAATTTTATCAAACCGAATATAAATAAGGCAAAGACTACCATTTTGGCATCAAAATTAAAAATTAAAAAAGAATATTGGGGTTTTCTTAAAATGAATCCAATTTTGAAACTAGTAGTTGTTTTGTTAGTTTTGACTAAAGTAAGCTTAGTCCATTTTTAATAAAGATTTGATAAAAAATTTAATATTTTGCACAGGTATACTGTTTGACAGAAGACCAATTTCGAGACAATTTACCAAATGAAATACAGGATTCGTTGATGGAGTCCAAGATTGATAATCTAAGAGAAAAGTATATTAAGCTTAGGCCAATATTGGACAAATTATTCCAACTAAATGAACTGAATCATGACTCGTATCCAAAAGAATTTGATCCAGAGAAGAGATCATTTTTCAATTTCGACTCATTTGAAAAACCATATAATATTATGAAGCGCAAAAGACTAAACCGAAATATGTTTGCAAGTGGCTTGCAAGGTGTTTGGGGTGTTCCTGGAAAAAAATAATTACTGTCATTGAAAAAAATTAAGCTATTTACCTTCTAATCGTTTTAAATTTATTTTGTATTCATTCGCATTTAATGTTTTAATTTAATAAAATTTAGATTAAATATTTTTTTGAATTGTTTCAACTAGAAATTTTTTTTAATTCTTATATTTCCTTTTTTTTAATTCTAAGTTTGATAATAGAAATTGAATGTCAATTCATTGAAATGTATTCTTTTCATTTGTTTAATAGATCAAAAAAAATTGTAAATTAAAGTTGAATAAATTATTTATTGCTTAATTAATAAATCGAGGTTTTTGGTTTTTCATTACTTGACTAGTAATTGACTTGACAGAGTAGATTCTTCAATCTTCAACTTTTTAACATTAAAATTTCTTTTCGCGATAAATAAAAAATATCCAAAATTTTGAAAATTTCCGGAAAATTTATTCTGAAAATTTTGCTTTGCGCTTTTTTAATCTAGTTTTATGTTTTATAGGACAAAAATAACTAAAATTGGCTCAAATTTTGGTCTAAAAATTAAACAGAATTTCAATTTTTTTTTCTCTTTTTATAAATTTTAAAAAAATTCCCCAAAAACTGCAATTTTTTCGACTAAAATTTGAAATTTTTTTCATTATATCTATCAAAAAATATCGTTAATTAACCATAATTTAGGTGAAAAAAGGTTAATTTATGTATCATAGCAGCAATGTATTTAAATCAACAATTGTAAGAACGTAAGAATCTAAATTTACCACTCTGAACAAGCGTCCAAAGTGGTAAATTTAGATTCTTACGTTCTTACAATATATTAGAGAGTGTTGATTTTCTGACGAATCTATGCAGATGTCTGCAAGATACTTTGTCCTATTGATAGAAAAATCCAAATGTTTCATTTAAGTTACTTCAAGAAGATAAAGAACAATTAGTTAGTTGGTTTAATGAGTGGTCCATGGATCTAAATTTTGAAAAATACGAAATTAAGAGTTTTATTCGAAATAAAGTGATTCTTACTGACTACGTTATGACTGATTTAGTTAATGGTAAATTTCATGTTGTTTTAAGATCATGTATCCAGTAAAATCTAGGAATTTGGATTCAAAACGAAATTATATGTTGATCGCAAGTGTGTTCTGCATCCCCAAAAAGCAATATAAGATTGGGTCAGATTCTTCATGGTATTTAGTCTAGGACACAGACGGTCATTGAGCTTCTATATAAAAGTCTATCAAAGTCTAACCTAGAGTTCGCTATTTCAGTGTGATCGCCATATTTACAAAAATACATAAAGATTTTAAAAGACATAAAAAGAATAGGTACTGGTGCTTTTTGGTTTTAAAAATCTAGACTATCGTAAAAGACTCAGGTCTTTTAATTTGATAAATTAACTGAAAGGCTTATGAGAGATGACCTTATCCAAATGTTTAAAGTTAAAAATAACATGATTAAATATTTGATAGTTCAGGAAAAAAAAACAAATCCTAAGGTATAAATTGAACAATGTATTTGGATAATCGATATATCTTGATTAGAAACAGTCTTTATATTCTTTCATCAGTCTGATGACCAACCGAACAGAATGACTCAGTCATGCCCTGACAAATAAGTTTCTCAACTCAAAATGTCGATTCAAGACTGTCAATAGTTTAAGTTTGTTTGAGGCCCCACGATGTAAAATGTTGGAGGGAGTATCAAATTTTAGCTTCAAAATAGATCGAACTGCTTAATTTTGAATAACTTGTTTTTTTTAATGTTGGTTTATGTGAAAGAATTCAGACAAGGAAAAGAAATAATAATCCAAAATTTGCACTATCAAGGATTTGAAGAGATTATCTAATATTTTGGTTTAAAATTTAAAATTTTTACCAATACCATATTTAATACAATATTTTTAAAAATACCTTTTATTTAAATAATTTTACCAAATTTTACGATAAAAAATCTAATTATTTCCAATATAATTTTAAAAGAAAAAAATTTTTAAAAGTTTTTTAGGAGAAATTTTAAATAGAAATAAATATTATTAAGACTTTTATTTATTTTTCTTGAGAAATAAATAATACAAATATCAGCATAATTTACACATCAAATTTATTTATTTTTTATAGTTGGACCTTTTATTTCGAAATTTAGCTCTGTACCGAAAAAACTTTTTGTAGCATACAAAAAGTACTAAAATAAGGGCAATACATGGTACAAAGCTAAATTCCCAAAAGCTCATACTCAGTTTATCGTTCATTTCATTTTGTATAGCAATGTTTTCATTATCGTCTACATACAATCGTTGATCAACTTCTTCACTTACTTCTTTAATTTCATTTATCTCAATGTCATCATTGGAAAGATTGGCCATTTTTAAAAAATTGCGAGAATTTCTTTTAAAGAATTAACTAAAAATGCTTAATTTCAAAATAGAAAATTTACTTTTCAGTTGGCAAAAATTTCTCATCTACAGAATTTATAAAATTATTTGCTTCATATATAGGTTCTGGACATTGTAGATATGTGTTTCGATTTTTGCTCAAAATCTTTGAATGACTTTCAAAATCTGATACTTTAAATCGGTCAATTTCTTTAAAATTTTTATTTATAAAATTTTCTGAATTGGACTCTTTAAAAGCAGAATAGAGAACATTATAGGATGCATACTCGATTAATGCTGAAATTAGCCAAAAACAATCTTTTTTCATGTGACTTGAATCAATGCAATTTGAATCACCGTAGACTACAATTCGACCAGATTCAAAGTTTGGCTGAGCCAGACCAAGAATGGCTACCAGCTCAGTTTTGGAATTTTTTGAAGTTTTGTTTGCTATGTCAGCTAAAAATAATTCACCTTCATCTCTTAGATTCCTGTTTATTAAGTAATTGTTTTGAGATTTTGGAAACTTTGTGATTGATGTTCCTGATGAATAGACACCAACATGTTCCCCTATTTGAAATTCACCATCATAAATTTTATCTCCAAATGCAATATTGTATGGTTCCAATAGCTCTAAAACAAAATTTATTTTCATTTTTACTTTCAGTCGATTTCTTAATTACCGTTTAAAGCTGGTATATTTGAACCACCAGTTAAAGGTGTGAGCCATTTTCTGCTATTGTCTTCGTAAAACTTGGCCGCTTTCATTACAGTTGTATTATACCAATCAGCAAAAATAATCAAAGACAATTGATTATTCAATACGTCATTTTCAATTTTTTTAATTTCTGTTTTGTAAAATTCTTCTTCTGGATCCACAATCATAAGTATTCCTTTAGAAAAATTAAAGTTCTTTAAAATGATTGATAAAGTTAATTTAATAAAAATTTGTAATTTCGTATGAGATAAAAAATCAAATTATCAGCTAAATTCTTAAAGATAAATGAACTAAACTTCAGTCTCAATCGTAATTAGTCAAAGAAGACAATTGCAAAAACACTGGAAATATTTGGAATTTTTTTTAAATTATCTTTTTAATTTACTTACCATAATTAGAAGCATTAAAACAATTATAACTATAACCAAGAGTTTCAATAAAATATCCAGAATCTCTTAAATATTGAAACAAATCTCTAAAATTCGTATGTATCTATATTGAAAAATAAGCTTAAATCTGAAAAAGTTAATCAAATGTTTACATGATCGCCATTCCAATCAAGTGGATCATTTCTCATTCTCAAGTCATCTCTGGGAAAATATCCAGAAGGATACCTTAAGTTATGAAATTGGTCCCAGAGAATTCGCTGTCTACGCGAAGGTGTCGGAATTATTTTTGCTTTTACATATAAATTTATTTCGTTTAATAAATCATTTGATTCAGAGTGTACCTTGAAACGGATCAGTCCATCAACAATTCCCTCAAATTCACTTGCTAAACTATCCACAGTAATTCCAATGCTTAAATATCCCGACCAAGGCCACAAAACAGACGGATAAGCAAAATTCATTTTTAAAAAGCCTCCATTTGTTTTGCGCGAAGGATACCACTTAGGCTAAAAAAATCAAAAAAAATTTCTTTTTGACAATTTTGGAAAAATAGTTACTGGTGATTGAATTTTTCCTGATACTTTTAAAGGGTTTACTATAGTTACATTTAGTAAAACCGGCATCCCACTGTGATAAAGTGGTTGTGCACAATATGGCCAAAAATATGGACACTCAGTCAAGTCAACATAGCTCGGTACTACGCTTACTTGGGTTTTGTAATTTTTTAAGTATTTGTACGCCTTGATTAGGTTTAATTTTCCAAATCCCTGTTCGAACATGTTGGCATCTTTAATTCGATCAGCGCTTGCCATTAAAATTTGTTTTATACTTGCCGGATTCATGCGACGCTTTTCTGCTTTGCTCAGCGAGCTCAATAGAAGTGTAATGGCTCCTGCTACAATTGGGGACGCGACCGAAGTTCCTGATAAAGTTCTACAGCTACCATTTCTTTGTGAACCAACAACATTAGTTCCATAAGTAACAATATCGGGCTTGACTCGTCCGTATCCAAATGGAAGCTCCCAAGTTGTCATTCCTCTACTGGAAAATTTTGCTATTTTATCATCTGAGCCCAAGCCACCTACACCTATTACATCAAGCTGATCTGCCGGATTGTTTAGAGTTCCGTATAGAGGTCCATCATTGCCGATGCCTGAAACCATTATAATTCGTTTAGATGTAACCTCTCGAACTTTTCGAACAAATGCCATATCCTAATTAGATATAGAGAAATAAGGATTTTTTTTTTAATTAAATCATACCATAAAATCAGGACCTCCTATAGACAGGTTTAATACATCTATTTTTTTCATAATAGCATAGTTGAATGCATCCAAAAACCATGAGGTATATGAAACTTGATTTTTGGTGAATACTTTAAATATGTAGATATTTGCATCAGGTGCAAGTCCTAAGCATTCTTTTTGGCTTGCGATCACTCCACAAACAAAAGTTCCATGTCCGATTTTATCATCAGGATTATTTTCGTCAGTAAAATCAATTCTTTGGATGATATTCTTGAAATGAGGATGATTTATTTGTAAGCCAGTATCAAAAATAGCAACATTGACTCCTTTGCCAGTGATTCCTTGCTGCCACAAGTATTTTACTTTTAATTTATTAATCAGTTTTGTGGAAGACAGCAGTGATTTTTTTTTTTTTAATTTTGCTTTTAGTTCAAATTCTCTTTCTAATTGAAGCAATTTTCTGTTTCTAAATTCGGTCTGGTCATTACACATTGTAACATTATTTACTTTAAAAATGCTAAAATTTTCATTAGTAATCTTAATTTCAAATTACCATTTGAATTTTTTATTTGAATACTCTTTTGTATTCGGCCATGAGATTGAATGTTTGCAATTAAATTATTATGTTGGTCTGGAAAAATCCAAGTACCAAAAGAGTCCTTTAGAAAAATTTTTCATCAAATTTTTTTTGAGTTTAGAAGAAATTTCTTACGTTCAGGTAAACAACATCAAAGTCACTTGGATATCTGCTGAACAGCGAGATTTTTTCTTTTACAGAATAGTTTCTTATAAAGTTTATGTCAAAAAATTTTCTTAGAATTTCAAGTCTTTCATTTTTTCGCAAATAGCTCGTAAATTGGATCAAAATCTCTGATAGTGGTCAATTATTAAAGATTAATTGGTATTGATCAAGCAAATTTTACCATTGTTTTCCGGAATTATCGCAATATTGTCTGTTAATTCACAACATTTTAGGCTAATGTAGCTGGCAAAAAATGTTAAAATATAAAAATTCAAAAATTTTATTTTCATTTTTGGAAAATTAAGATTTTTTTGTTTAATATTATTTTAATTAGATGTCGAATTTTTAATGCAAGTAAAACATAGAGCCAAAAATTTTGAGATTTTTTGTTTTTAAAAGAAAAAAAAAACTAGATGCAAAATTACGCATTTTGGCTAAATTGCGTAATTTGGCTTATCAAAACAAATGTCGACTAGACAGCGTTGGATCATGAATAAAATAATCTCGATTATCAAAAAACTAAAATTAGGAAAATATGGTTAATGCGTAGATTGTTGATCAACTAATCTATGAAGCTAGCTGTGAGCTTTTTTTAAAAAATCAATATGATAAAATTAGATATCGATTGAGGAGAAAATTTTCTAATTTGAAAAATTATAAATTCTCATCAAGCTTTGAAGTATTCATAAAATTATCATCTCCAGGCCGGATCTAAATTCTAATGTTACAAATTCTCCGGCCAATTTAATCAGCATGTTCGAGTCTTACAATTTCGCATTTGATTAAGCTTTTTAAAATAATTTATTATACAAGCATAATGAGACAATTAAACTTTGCTCAAGTCTGCGTTAGCGGAAAGAGAAAAATTAATTTATTTTTTGTTTATCGATTTTGATAAAAGGCTAGCTGAATTTTAGGATAGTTTTGATTTATGAGTCATTGAATGAATTGAAAAAAATTAAAGTTTGAAAATTTATTTTTTTTTTGTTTGCTTAATTTATAGTTTAAAAAATGATAAAAAAATTAAAAAAAAAAAAAAAAACTATAAAAAAAAGTTCGTGTAAATAATTTGTCACAATAGTATTCAAAAAATTGTTGATAAAAACAAATTCGAAAATCCATGATAAAAAGTCTATAAAATTTAAAAAGAATTTTTTTTTTCTCAACTTTCGTTTTTCTTGCGTTCAATGTTCACTCACTAAATGCCACTGTGGCGCGTTCCAAAAACGAAAGCAATATTTTACTAAACTATATATGTACACCTAAAAATACATAAATAATAACCAAGTAGAGTAACTTTTTTTTTGTCGAGGATTTTGTGAGAAAATTTTATGATTTTTTTATCTTTTTTTCTATGTTGCGGCTTAGTTTCGTTTCGTTCATATTTGGTTAGTTTTCTATATATACACACATTTTCGTTAATTAAAATCATTAACTCAACAAAAAAAAATAAAAAATAGTAAAAAATCCAATAAAATAATATCTAACTAACATAGAAATAAATTGCTTGAGAAAAATGAAGCTAATCTAGATAATAAAGAGCTGAGATGAGTGTTTAGAGGACAGATGGCTGCTGCAATTTGTGATACTTTCGCTTGTTCAAATTTACATTGATTGACTTGAATGCCGAGCTTTTGTTGCAGCGAGTCATTTGTTTGCCATTGAGCGCGGCACTGTCAAACTTTTTGGCTTGAGCTGAGCCCTTCTTGGCATCGCTGAACAAGAGAGCGCGCACATTTTCCTTGTTGCACAGGGCGTTTGATTTTTTGCTCTTTTTGCCCTTGCGTCTCAAAGTGCTGTTGGCCGAGTCACCAGAGCCCATTTCGCCTCCCTTGCGCTTCTCACAGCCGCTCTTCTCCTCTCTCTTTTCCTAAAAAAAAAACAAAAACAAAATCAGCTACAAATTCTAATTTATTCGAATATCGATTTTTGCCTCGACAAAAATCAATACAAAACCGAGCATAATTTGAAGCTTACCGGCTGCGCATCAGCTGAATCAATGGACTCGATAATGGATGTGGATGTAGCGGTGACAAACACGCTCATGCTCGGGTGCTCAATGAGCAGATTTTCCAGCTCAGAGTTCTCAGTGACTGAGCGCTGCGAGGCAGTGATGGATGTCAAGCATGGCAGAGGCGTGATCAGCCAGTCCTTGTTCTTCACCTCGGGCATCTCATCGTCCTCGTAGCCGCGGACCTTGTAGCGCTCTTGGTCGTCGGTGCTGTGCTCGTTTTTTTCGAAAAAAGAGCCCAGTATGACGTCATTGTCGTGGTCGGCGCGCTCAAGCATGCTAGGCGCCGGCTCCGGCCCGTACACCACCTGCTCACTCTTCGAACACTTGTCCGCTTCCTCCAGCCTGTCCACTATGTCCCAGTCCTCACACGTCTTCGCCTCTGCGCGCCTGTCCACTTGAGTATTTGCATCGTTTGTCTGCGCTTGGCTCTGTGCTGATCTATTTCCGAATAATAGGCTACCGAGTAGATTGAACATCTTTTGAGTTTTCTCTTTTTTATTAGTGTTTATTTGCTTTAAAGTTTTTTTGTTTTGTTTTTTAATTTGATATTGTTGAGCTGGTTGAGTTTGGTTCTAGTATTTATATATCCGCACAGAAATCGAAATAATTAACAATTATCAACAAGACATTATAACAAAAAATTCAATTGCGTATCTTGAATTTTGTGATTCGTAATAGTTGCAAAGATTCAGAGCTTGGAAATGAACAACAAAAAGCTACCAACAAATTTAACAAAAATCCCTATGCTTAGAAAGCAAATCGTTGTTTTAGTCTAAACAAAAAAAGAAGAGAAATTATTGTTAGTTTAGTGATTTCCCATTTTGAGAATGTGTTGCCAAAAACTAGTTGCTTTTATACTAGCTCCAATGCGAACATCTGATCCTAGAGAACTAAAGTGTCTAACTTAAAGTTTAAATTGCGAACAAACAAAATTCTAAGAAAATGACGCCGCGTTCCTATTATAAATTATTGTCGTAATCAGCATAATTTAAACTACGCATTTGCATAAGCCGCTTTGAAGTCGGCGCAGCATCCTTAATCTACGATTATGTAGATGCCAAGCAGAGAGAGAAAGAGAAAGAGAGAAAGAGAGAGAGAAAGCTCGAAATGAAGAAAGAGAAACGAGAGCGACTAGAAAATAAAATGAAAATTCTAAACGAATATTTTATACCTCCTGTCAAACTGAAACTAAATTCAATTGGCTTGAGCCTCAGTTTATAATTAGGTCGTATTTGATTAGCGCTTTGGCAAAAATTATGTTTATTGTGAAGCTAACTGAATTATTTAGCTTGATCACGAAACTAGTTCGTGCTAGACTTGTGCTCTTGTTGGAATTGAGCAAAGGTTTTCTTTGTTATGACAACTGCCCGGCGCCCCTTCCGCGCCAGGTCATAATACAAAATTACTTTTGAAAAAAAAAACATATGATTTGACTCGGATCACTCTTTTGCCAAGTGATCAACAACAACAAAAACATTATAAATTCTTGCTAGAATTTTAGCATTTAAAATATCACTTTTTTTTCACTTATTGTTCAAGCCTTTTAAAACCGTGAATAAACAAAAATTTAAATAAATCCAAAGTTTTTTTTTTAAATAATTATTTGGCAAAAGGCACCAACTCAATCTTAAGTTCGATTAATTTTGAATTAGATAGACCAAATCATGACTATAATTTCTCAATCGAAAACGTCAAGTAAAAAATTGAATTTACTTTGTAGAATTTTGAAATCAAAATAAAATAAATGACACTATGCTGATTAGTTTGCCAGACCTAAGTGACAAATAAATTTCCTATTTTTTTTTTCATGAAAAAAAACAAAAACGTAAATTCGCAGTATTTTTTTTCTTCAATTATTATGTAACATCAGTATTGCTAAATATAAATACTAAATTTGACAGAAGGCTTATGTAATCTTGTCAATTAATTACCAATAATACATAGCTGGAATGAACAGCTACACTTTAAACATTAGCACTTGATTTAATAAACAACTAATAGCCGTGAAAAATAAAATGTTTATTTAGACCAACATTACAAAAAGTGCTATAAACAAACATTAAATATTTGCTCATGTATGTATTATAAAAATTTTATTTATTCTATGCCGGTTAAATTATTTAATCCAATGTCTAATTTAAGAGCAAACAATTGCGCAAACTTCTTGACAAAAACTGTCAAAATATTTTTATGTAATCAATAGCAATTAATGGAAAAGAAATTCATAAAAATTGTGTACATAATTTTACTTCTTACTAAAATAAAAAAAAATAATTTTTTCTAAAAAAATGATATTTTTCAAAGGGGTAATTGGGTACCATCAAAGTCATAGTTGCAGACTATTTTGTACATAGGCTTAGTCGGATCGGACTCATTCCTGATTATTCGATTGAGCCTGTGGCTCATATTGATCGGCTCGGCATCTATTTCTGCTCTATTTTCTCCACTTACCACATTGTACATGTAATCACCTAATTGAGAAATTATTAGACTGGATTAATGTGGATTGAAATTAATTCCAAACCTGGCAAGAGGCCGATTTGCCGATTGTTTACAAATATGGGTAACCATGGAGTCAAGCCGTACTTCTGGCGATTCAAACTATACTCAGCAAATTTTCTCACATCAACAAACCGTTTTATTCTATTAAATTCGTAAAGTTGAGGTGGAATAAATTTTATCTTATTATGTATATTTTTTTCCAATGCTTCTTCTGGTGTATAAAACTTAATTAAAAAAAGGATAATTTCTCGAACTCTTCTTTTAAATTATTTGAAGCGGAAGATGATCGAAATGTTACTTAGATCTTATAAGACTTCCCACAATTTTTTAATTAGATGTTTTGAAAATAAAATAATATTTACAAAAAACCTTTCAATTCAATAGAGAAAACCAAGAAAAACACAGAATAGGTTATAGATGACTAATAGCGGGAATAAAATTTGATAGTAAACAAAAAATGCGTTTTTTGAAGTAAATATTTTTTAAAATAAAAAAGTTAATAAATAAAAATATAAATCTCATTAGATTTTGGCATAAGAAATCGGCGTTGAAAAGAGATTGATGAAAATATTTAAAAATTTAATTTATGTATTCTATTTTTAAAAATAATTTATTTATATTTTAACAATTCCAAAAATAAAAAATTAAAGTTAATTGTCGTTCATCATTTTAAAATGCCTAAATTTTAATTAAAACCAAAAAAAAATAAAGTCTATCTACCTGTAGACTGATTGTAAATAAATTGCGTCACTGACATTTGAGTAGTTTGTAATTATTAATATACTATAGAATAAAAACAAAAAAATTCTCCATAGTTTATACCTTGATTTTATATAACACGTAATAATTTAACATTTAAATTGTTGCCTCTTGATTTTTGATCATGTTTAAAAAATTATGAATATTTATGTAAAAAGTTGTGAAAAAAAAATCGCATTTTTAATTTTGAATTCTTTTAATTTTAAAATGCGATTTTGATTTCACAAATTTTAAGTTCCAATTATTTTTAGAAATTTTCGCTAAAAATGTTCTTCGATTTACTTTGTCTTTTTTTACTCGATACCTATGAAAAAAGATTAACATGGACAAAATAAAAATTTAATTATTTAAACCGGTTTTTAAATGATTAAATATTTTGTTACACAAAATGATTTGGAAAAAATTAAGAATTTTTATAGAGGAACAAATAATTAGTCATTATCTTTTTTCTCTAATCAAATTTTCTTAAATAATAAAATTCATTAAAAATATTTTCTCACTATTTCATTAATAATATAGAGCTGTATTTCTGGAGCTGAAAAATATGACCAAATTTGAAAAACCGCTAAAATAATTAAAATTGAAAAATTCTTCTATTTTTATTCATTTATTAAATTTATTTAAATCCCATGAACAGAATAAAAATTATTAAAAAAATATCGCTGATAAATCAGCTAGATAAAAATTCACTTAAGATTACAAATTAAAGCCTTTGATAATAAAATTTACTGATCATACTCATAAATTGTTATTAAAAAAATGCTATTAAGTATATTTTAGTTACAATTTTTTTCAAATAAAATTTTTTGAGCATTAACAGTAAATTTTGACCAAAAACATCAATTTGTCCTAAAGATTGATTTAATTTAAATTAAATTATCTTTATTCTATGAATGTTTGTTATTTTTTTCTAAACCGTCTTAAAACAAAAAAGTAAAAGCTATTTCAGAAAATTTTTTGATTATTTATATTAGCTAAAATAAAGTGTAGAAACCTTACTTTTTTCTATAAATTTGTTAATTAAAAAGCAACAATGATCAATTAAAATTTGCCATTGCGTGATCTGATAAAACCAAAATTAACTTAATTATCGAGCGATTACATAACTTTAATTTATTTAAAAAGTTCATTTAAATAATTTATTAATGACTGAAAATGAATTAATCCATCCCTTTTTTTAGCTAAAATTTAAATCATTGCTTTGTAGAAGCTTCCGCCTCTAATTAATTTCAGATCTAAAAATACTGTAGTATTCAATTTTTGAAAATAAAAAAAAAAATTTGTAAAATATCAAACTTTTCTCATTAAAAAATGATTCTTTAAAATTTGCGACATGTATTCCTTTTATAATAGAAAAGAAATAAAAAAGTGACCTTTATAAAATGACAACATTAAATATTTTCAATTCAGTTATTTTAACTTTGATTCTTTATAAAAAAATAATTAAAAATGACATTTTTTAACCTTTAATATATTTTCCCAAAAATAATGTTACCTTAGTTGGTTTTGAATAGAAACAAATTATTCTTTACCTCAAGTGAATCGATTTCATCAGTGTTTATATCTAATAAGTCTTCAGATGGTATTTCAGTCAGAAAACATGTAAAAAAAAAGGTATCGAAGCGAATTTTCTCATGCACTGGTGTAATCCAATTTGCCCACTCGTGAAGAGCAAAAATGTCCGGCACAATGTTCAGTTCAAGAAACATATTTATAAACTCAGAAGAGTCTTTTTTGATAATTTTGTGCCAGTTTTTTAGTTCATTAAAATTTTCCACAAAATAACTTGAGTAAAGTTTGGTTTGTGTATCTAAATTTTGTTTTTTCATGGCTAATAAAAGTCCAGTTTCTTCAAATGTCTCTCTAATTGCGCACAGTCTGTAGGACATTTCAAGCGGTAAGCAAATATCACTTTTCAATTGTTTATCCATAAGACTTCCCATTGAGTTATGATTGATTAGGCTTTTAAAATAGAATTTACGTAATAATGACGGATTAGATTTAATCCGCTCTAAATCTCTTGAGTAAAAAAACACGTCTAGCCAATTCAGCGATTCATCAATTGCCTGGTCGTATTTACCCCCCGGGTAAACGTGAAAATTTGGCGCAGCTTTCATACGACTATTTCGTTTGAGCAACATTACTTTGTAATTAAAGTTATTTACAGGCTTTTGAAGAGCACTTGATATCATCAAAGTGGCAGATTTTTTAATTTGATTCATTTTCTTAAACAATTTTTTTTTAATAAAAATTATTTAAAAAATTTTGCAGATTTTATTCCGTTTCTTTTTTCTCCAAGCAAACAAATTGAAATTAAAAAATATTTTTTTCTTTATTTAAACTCTGCTGTCATAAGATATAAAAAAAATTGTTCTATTTTTTAAAAAATGTTTTAATTTTTTCCATCAAAGTCTTGGGTCGGATGAATTTGAATTTTCGAGTTGTAAAATTGTGTAATGATCCGAAACCGATAGCTATTACTGTACATGTTAAGCATATAACATTATACGGCATACTAAAGTCTGGAGTTGGCAGATTCATTAATAAAGGTTCTGAGTATATTTTAGTATTCTGCCCATTCTGGTTAATGGTTACCAAGGCCGGATTGATATAGAAACCGTGGTTGACATCTGGTGGAAACTCGTCCCATTTTAGATACCCGAAATCAGCTCTTAAATAAATTGAATAAACTCCTTTAGGTCTTAGGTTTAATTTGATTTCAATTTGATGTGGCTTTTGACGGTCCAAACCGGGCTTGAAAGCAATTGACTCTGGCTTAAAATCTTGATTTTTTTCAACATCTTTCACCATTAGACTACTTATGTAAACTCTGAAATACCATGGTATTGTATCGAAATATATCACAGAAATTTCTTCATCATTTTCATTTTTGATAACTGTCTTGATGCCAAAATTAATTTCGTTTTTGTCTTAAATATTATTTTAATAAAAATTATGAATATCAATTAATGTCATTACCAGTTATAAACCGATGTATAGATATTGGGGAAGCTCTACTCAATTCTAGTTGTCTTTTTTGAACTATAGTCGGATTGAATTCTTTGGATGTTTTCAAAAATTCTTTTAAATTGTACGAATATGATTCACCTGACTTTGTTGTTGGAATTAAAGTTGTCTTCTGCATAAAAAAGTTTAATAGCATTTGAGATTAATAAATAAAATTTGATCATATCTTAAAAATATTAACAGTAAACAGTGATAAAGTAAAATTTTGTGAGTGTAGAGAAAAATGATATCGCTAGACAAGAATGATGCTTATTTTGTTAAATTAAATTTTGATTTAGAAATTTGGCAATGTCTTTTAAGAAGAAAACTATATTTAAAAAAAAAAACTTAATTTAATATTTTTAAAGAATAATTGAAATTGCTTTCCTGAAAATCAAATTTTTTAAACTAAGTCAAAAAAAAATTCAAAAAACGAAATAATTAAGATATTTTCAATTCCATTCTTTTTATCAATTAATCAAAATTTTTAAGCATCAATTAATTTAAAAAAATATAAATAGAAAATATGTTAAACAGCTTACCAAGTTTATCAAGTCTGTAAGGTTATAGGGTAAAATCTGCTAAAAAGTTCAGTTTAAGCAGTCTTAAAATGTTCTTTTTAAAGAATTGATTTGGAAAATAATGCTCAAAATAAGTTAAGTAAAATTTAAAAAAAAAAGATAAAATTTATAAATAATATGATCAGTTGCTAAAAATATCTTAAGTTGTCAAATTTGTTAATTAGATTTTACTTAACTAGTTTTTAAGATCGTTTTTTATTATTCAATTAAAATTGAGAGCACTAAATTATTTTATTGTCAGAATTTCTTAAAAAAAAATCCAATATTAAGGCAAAGTTGAGTTTTTATTTAAAATATTATCTTTTATAATTTAAAATTTTTGCTTTCAGTATCAAGACAATTTTAAAAAGTTTAATTTATATGAAAATTAGCGTAAATCTTTTTAATTTTGGTAATAAGGAATAAAACCAAAAATTTTTTTTTTTTTGGATAATTTTGATTTATTTAGATATGTTATCGTAATTAATGAAAAAAATCCAATTTTTAATATTTATTTTTTTGCAAATTTTTATTTCGAATAGGTTTTTAGAAATTTAATGTAAAAACTAGTGTTCAAGCCGTTTTTTTAAAAAAAAAAGAATTTTTTTTATAAATTAAATATTAAATAAAAAAACACAATCATCAAAATAATCTAAAGACAAGATTTTCTGTTTGTGTCAAAATTAAGAAGATTTACTCAAGAATTTTAATAAAAAAATTCTAATACGATTTTTACTCGGAGCATGGTAGGAACAGAATACCGCAGATAAAATTCATTAATAATTAAATTATACTCACAGCTTTTTTTTCCAGGTTCAAAATAACTCTTGATTCTTGGGCCACTGGACACAAACCAGTAATTTTATTTTGAAAGAAATCATAAAAAGACCATGTCGACTCTTGATCGTTCAATTGACGAGTCATCAAATCTGCATTGTTAATCAATGACAAAGTTTGTCTCAAATCAAATTGAAAATTAGAACAAGCCGAGTCCTTTAAGTAAAAAAATATAAATGGTAATTTCATTAAAGGTGTACGAATAATTTACCGCGCAGATTCTTTTAAAATAGAGATTTATCATAAAATAATGAGATTCAAAGAGCTTAGGAGCATGTTTAAAAAGTTGAGCAATTCCTTTACTTTTTGCGCAAGGTAATAGCTTGATCCATGGAGTCAAATTTTCTGTACAAACAATTTCGTTAGGAATCGATGCATATCTAATATTAGAGCTGTTTCTAGTGTCACTAAGAATAGAAAAAGTTGGAATGGCTGTATTAGGATTTTCTTCTAGATTTATAGATAAACCGAAAAGGCCAGATATTGCTCGACTACTTTGCAGCCAATTCGAGTCGATACTTTTTTTTTAAAAATTAAATATCAAATTTATAAAATCAATAATAAAAGCTTACATATTTTGACCAGCCTTTTCTTTAAAAGATGCCCACAGTTCACCACCTGATGGTGCACTTACGACTGGCATTCCCCATTGATTATGCTTCCATTTCCCCTGTGATAGACTCAGCGATAGCTCATCTATATCAAATTTTGATACCAAATCTCCAATTATTTTTGGAAAATTTTGAAAGTTTTCCGTCTGAGATTTACCGGACTTAGACCATTTTGATTCAAATTCAAAATGAAAATAAACGTTCGAATTTGGCAGAATATTCAAGGTAAGTTTTTCCTCAAATGAGTAAGCAAATAGTCCATTAGATAAATTAATTAGTAAATATGATAAAAAAATAAAATTTTTTAATCTCATTTTTGGAATGCAACTATTAGAATAGGGAATTTTTTTTGATAAATAATTATTAATATTTTTCAAATAAATATAATTTTAAAAGTGTTTCAAATAAAACATAACTTTGGTTATTTTAGATTTATTTTTAAAAAATTCCAAAACAAAAAGCCGATTGAACGAAAGATAAATTTAAGAATAAAAAAATATGTAAAATTATTATTTAATAAGTCCATTTTGATGCTTTAATTGTCTTTTTTTTAATTTTATTTTAATGAGATCAGTTGTTATGTAGAATTAATTTTTAATAGTCAGAATAACATTCAAAAGCATCCCACATATTTAATTGATAATTTTCTTTTCTATTGAATTTTATCCATTTAAACAATTAAAATTAATTTAAAAAATAAAAATTTGATGATTGATTTTTTTATCAATTATTTTAAGAAATATGAACATTCTTCTTTAAAAACTAATCATCCTCTAATCCCTTCTGACTAATAAGTTTCATGAAAAATATTTTTTAAAATTTCTCTTTCGATAAGGCTTAAGATATTTCAATCAATCTATCTTTTGGAAAAATCAACAATTTTAATTGCGGTTATTTTTTCAGCTTGAATTATTTCATTCGAATATTTAGTTTTTAAATCAAATGAAAATAGGTTTCTTTTATTAAGAGCAGAAAATCTGAGAAATCAACATAATTTTTTTTGAGCTTTGGAGATCAGGATGGAGATAAAATTTGGGATTATTGAAGAGTTTAGTAAATTTTTTAAATGGTTTATTAAGTTTGGTAAATCCTAGCAAATATCTTGAGCTTGTTACCAAAAAAGTTAATCCAATTGATTTTTCTAAAATAGGAAACAATTTAAACAAAGCTTACCTTTTGGGATAACTTGGATAAAATTGCCATAATGTTAACTTTGATCTTTGGAGACTGTTTAATTTAGGCTAAAATTTAAAAATTTAAAAAGTTTTTAAAGTATTTTTACAGTTAAATCATTGATTGAAAGACTTTTAAAATAGCATTTATTATTAATTTATTATTAACAATGTTTGACTTGTTTTGAAATAATAATTTTTTAAACTTAAAGAGGACGCTCGAATTTCAAGTGATATTCATTATTTTTTGTTCTCAAAGAGTTTATTTAATGTTCGAAATTTTTTCTGACGCTTTTTTATAATCTATTTATTGGAAATAAATCTCAATTATTAAAAATTTGTATTTTTAAATAATATTGTGATGACAAACTAAATCATCACAATATATAAATAAAAATACTGACTTTATTTTGATTTGGAAATTTTTTAATTAATGGATTTAGAAGAGGAAAAATGCTTTAGAAATTTAATTAATTCGAATTTAGAATTTTTTCCTAAAAATGGTTTTAAGATATAAAATTGTGGTTCATTTTTTTTAATTATTTTTTTTAACAAATCAGATAATATGGAGAATTTTTTTTTAGAAAATTTCATTCACGTCCTGATAAAACCGGTGTTAAAATTAGAAATTTTCAAATTTGTTTCCAATTATGACTGGTGAGAAGAAAATGACAATAACTAAAGAGGAAAAGAAATTATCATATAAATTTTTTATTTTTATAAGATATCTTCTATTTGTCACAATTTTAATTCTAAAAAAATAAAATAACAAATTTAATATTGATTTTTTAATTAACTTTGTTCTCAAGTATTCGTTTAAAATAAGCTTCTTTTTATTATTTTCTATTTTCATCTGAAGAAGAAAAATTGTGATCCTTTTTACTAGAAAATTATTTCATTTTTTTGCCTTGGAATCAAATAATTTCTGATTCAAAAGTAATTTTTCGTGAGACAAGTGGGAGAAGAAAAAGAGTTGAATCTATTGCTAGACAGAAGTTGAGATAATTTTTTCTTGAGCAGAACAAATTTTCCATAAGAAGTTTTTTTTATACCAAAAATTCAAATTTAAATTAAATAAATATTTCCACAATTGTATCATTATTTAATTTTTTCTGAAGTTTAAAATTTAAAAAAGTTCATCAAATTAATTTATTTTCAAAATATTCTTTTTCTTTCATCACTAAATAATTTCTTTAAGTTCCATATTCTTTTAGACTGTTGTTTGGCAAGAAGCAGCGTTTTGGACGCCTGTAAACCAAACTTAGTTTCAATCAGCTTTTTATTTTGTTTGTTTATTAACCCTATTTGTTTATTTTTTTGTCTATGATACTAATTTTTTTCAATTTAAAAAAATTTAAGTAAAGTAAATTATGTAGGAGAAAAATGTTAAATTTTTTAAAATTAAGTTAAAAAGTTAAGATGAAAATTAGTTAAAATGTGCACAAATTTGCACGCATTCAATTTTTTAAGACAAATTTTCAACTTACTCATTAATTCAATCACATAATTGAATGCATCGCGATGATTGCAAGTCGAGAATAATATGCCGAATTATTTCAACTAGATTTTAGCTTCATATATTTGAACGAATATGTTCAAATAAAGTACTTGGTAAGCGACATATTAAACCTATGTAAAGATAGCGCATTAGCAACTAGAAAAAAAATAATAAAAATAAAACAGAGTCTATGCTTGCACACAACACACTGAGTTAAAATTTGTAAAGTTGAAAATAAAAATTTTTGAATATATGATGAAACTTAAATCGAAGCATTAAGATAACAAATTAAGCTGTGTCTAAGTTATCAGTTGAATGAAAAAGGCGAAGCGGTCTCGCTGTCCACCTGAACATTTTATTCTAAATTTTCCCATCCGGTTTAGATTGAATATAATTTTTATTATATGGCAACGCCGAGTCAATCACGCGTCTACGCGGACGTAAACGCACACAAGCCTCGCGAGTACTGGGACTACGAATCGCATGTGGTCGAGTGGGGCAACCAGGACGACTATCAAATAGTGCGCAAACTTGGCCGCGGAAAGTACAGCGAAGTATTCGAAGGCGTCAATGTAACCAATAACGAAAAAATAGTTGTCAAAATTCTTAAGGTATGTGTGACCATGTCTTTTTATATGCCCTAGGTTTGCACTAATTTTTACCACAAAAGCCAGTTAAAAAAAAGAAAATCAAAAGAGAGATCAAAATTCTGCACAATTTGCGCAGTGGACCCAACATTATTTCCATGTACGATGTCGTCAAGGACCCAATAGTAATTTTTTTTATTTTAATAAAAAAAAAAATATCAAATTTTATTTTCAAATTTATTTACAAGTCAAGAACTCCAGCTCTAATAATGGAATATGTCAACAACACTGATTTTAAAGTAGTGTTTTTTTTTGGCAAAATTTTCCGGAATAAAAAAATTTAAGACCAATTATTTTAGCAGTTTTACCAGACCTTGTCTGATTTTGACATACGTTTTTACTTGTTCGAGCTGCTCAAGGCTCTGGATTTTTGTCACAGCATGGGTATAATGCATCGAGACGTCAAGCCTCACAATGTTATGATCGATCATGAGAATAAACGAGTAAAAGAGCCCAAATGAGCTCTAATCAATATTTTAATTTTTAATTTAAGCTGCGACTGATTGACTGGGGCCTTGCTGAATTTTACCACCCAGGTCAAGAATATAATGTTCGTGTCGCGTCCAGATACTTCAAGGGTCCTGAGCTGCTCGTCGACTATCAATACTATGACTACTCGCTGGACATGTGGAGTCTTGGCTGCATGCTGGCCAGCTTAATATTTCGCAAGGAGCCCTTCTTCCACGGACACGATAATTACGATCAGCTAGTTAGAATTGCCAAAGTGCTCGGTACTGACGAATTGTTTGAGTATATCGAAAAGTATCATATCGAGTTGGACCCTCGGTTTAATGACATACTTGGTCGACACTCGAAAAAAAGATGGGAACGCTTTACGCATAGTGAAAATCAGCACTTGGTCAGTGCCGAGGCTATTGACTTTTTGGATAAATTACTTAAGTACGATCATGCTGAACGACTGACCGCTCGACAGGCCATGGATCATCCTTATTTTTGTAATTTTTTTAATAGAGAAAAAAAAATTTTCATTTTCAATTTTTATTCAAAATTTTTTCAGATCCTGTTGTAAAAAATGCCGAGAACGCTACCAGCAATTTAGGTAATTAAAAGTTAGTTTTTTATTTTTAAAAAATATGAGGAAAAAAATTATTGTCACGCAAAATTGGGCATTTTAAATGGGTTTTGAGCCGAAATTTAAGCTCGAAAATGAAATTTTGTCTAAAAATAAGGAAGCCGAAAAAATTGTCAAGCGTTTAAATTTCGGCTGAAAAGCGCCAACTCAAATGATTTAAAGATTTTTAATTTTTTTAAAGGAATCGTCGCCAATTCAGCATCTAACTCGACGAATAACGAAAACGACATTTAAACAACACTAAGGAAAAAAGAGATAAAAAAATATTTTAAAATTGAAAAATAAAAAAAACAATCTAATTTTTCTCTTCATTTATTTTGTTTAATCTTAGTTTTTTTTTTGTATTTTTCGGGAACCAACTTTGGAAAATTTTCAAAGTTTTTGTCTGAGCTAAATGTATTTAATTTATTCTTTTTTCAAATAGGGGCGATTTAAAATAAAGGCTAACAATGCTCGGACTTAAATACTAGCCTAGATAAATGAGACTTGTATAATTTAAAGTAAGGTCCCGCTTCTGCAATGCACCAAATTTAATTTCATGTAAGCATTAAGCTCATCGATTAATTCACTTTGTTCGGAACAAACATTTGTCTATTTTTATTTCTTTTCTATTTTTTTTTGGAGAAAAATTGTTTTAAAAAATGGGAAATTTTATTTTTTGAAATATTTCTTTTTGAAGGTCACAAAAATAAATAAAAATTAAAAAAAAAAATTTTTTTTCTATCCCGATTATCAGACCTAAAAATCTGAAGTTTTTGGTCAGTAAGATCATTTCTCTAATTTATTTAGAAAATGGCATCCAAGGTCATTAAAGAGTCGACTAAGCTTACCGGCTTGGCCGTAAGCAAAAATCCGCATCATTCTCTCACAGTTTTGTACGAAAAGCTTCTCAAATCTTTGAATAAAATGCCTGATAGCGCTGTGTACAAGCAACAGACCAAACAATTAGTCGAGAACCGATTTAATTTGGTAAAGACAATCCAAGACCCGGTTGAGTTGGAAAAGAAAATCGATTGTGGTCAAATTGAACAAGTTATCAAACAAGCCGAATATGAACTAGTGCTTTCTAGAAAGATGCTTGAATGGAAGCCGTGGGAACCATTAATTGCCAAACCACCAAAAGACCAATGGAAGTGGCCAATGGCTTGATTTTTTTCTTTTCTAATTTGCCAAATAAATTTCACTTTATTTAGAGACAAAATAGTTTTAAAATAAAAATGTGTAAAAATTGACTCTCTTTTTATGTCCTAAATGCTAGTAATTTGGCATCCGAACAAAATTTATACAGGCTCTTAATAGATTCTCTAGATGAGGTTCGAAATTCAAAAGCATACCAAGCGAGGTATTGATTGTTTGGAGCGACTTGGCAAACTTTGTTCAGAAAATGATTCAAATAAACTGGCCAAAACGCCCACATGCACTCTTTTTATGTCGACTGGTAATTTTTTCTGTTGCTTGTCTAGAGCCTTACTTAAATGAAACTTAATCTAAGGAGCTATTCCATACATCACCAATGATTTGCTCAAGTATATAAATAACATACCTAAAATAGTCGAGATTCCATTTTCTACTTTGTAATTAATTTAAAAATTAAAATATTTCAACCTAAAAATTATTTAAGAATTGAGAGCAAAGATAATTTGATAAAAATGGGAAAATCATTTGGCGATTTCATCGTAATGAAAGATTATATAACTTTTTTGTCTATTCATGATAATTCTAAATTTTATAAAAATGGATATAATGAAGGCAAAAAAATTGCTATCTGGTCCAAAAGAGGAAAAAATCTTCTTACATCTCAAATGTTTGATGATTTTATAAAAAACGTTCATTTCGATATTGTTGAGTGTCCCTATGATGATTGCAATGAACCTGTTGAATCAAAGAAACAGATTAGAAAAGCAATGGAGCGAACAAAAAGTTTTGTTGACTGGTTTTTTGATGAAGAAAGACAAAAAACTCTAGTAAATTTTTTTAAACTGGGATAATTAAAAATTAAAACTCAAATCAAGAATAGAGAAATTGTTATGCCGCTTGTTGGAAATAGCGATATTGAAAATAGGAATTTTTTTACCGAGCACTTAAAAACCTCAAATTATAAATTTAATGGTAATTTAAAATATAATTAAAATTTTTTTTATAACACTAATTAACTTTATTTAAGTTTTTATTTTTTTTAAGTACATCCTTGATTCTTTTTATAAAATTTAAAAATCAAGAATGTAAAAAATTATTTTTGATTTTAAATATTAGTGCTTTAAAATAATATATATATATAAATGAATTAAAAATTTAGGCTTATATAGAGAATAATAAAAATGATTTTAATTTTTTTCCCAAGGATCAACTTACCATGGGTTTGAGAGAGACAAAACAAGTTTAACAATAAGCGATGTTCAAAAGTATAAAAAAATAATTCAGATATCAGATGTAGTGTATTTTTTTTTTAATTTTGATTTAAATTTTATCGTTTAGAATTTAAGAATGGTGTTTCGAATGAAGAAGAAAATAAATTTAAAGTTTTTTCACTTCCTACAAGACCTGATCAAGTAATTGAAGCAGTTGAACTAGGCTTTGATATCTTTACAGGCACATATCCCTATATAATCACGCAAAAAGGATACGCTTCCATTTTTGAGCCTAAGAATGATTTAGTTAAAGACGTGAAATATGACATTGAAGAGAATGAAGGTTCGAAAAAAAAAATTAAATTAGATGATCCAGAATCCGAGAAATTAAATCAAGAAGATTTAGTAATTGACTTGAATGATAAAAAATTTGCCGAAGATTTTAGTCAACTAAAAAGAGACTGCACCTGTTATTCCTGTAGAAATTTCACCAGAGCCTACATTCATCATTTGTTATTTACTAAAGAAATAAGTGCACAAACAATATTAATGATGTAATATTTTTAAAATAATTTAATAGATTGAAAATTATTTTTTTTAATTTAAGCCATAACATTTCAAACTATTTTGATTTTTTTGAAGAACTAAGAAACTCTATCGAAAACGATTATTTTGAAAATTTTAAAAAATTTATTTTAAATCAATTCAAGAAAAGAAGTTAATATGACAAAAAAATAATATAAAGGCCAAAGAATAGATAAATTATTTATCTTAATAAATATAAAAATTAAAAATGAAAAAAAATTTAATTTAATCAAATGTATTGCAATAAGATGCGATACGAAAAATGAAATTTTTTGTTGCAAAGTCTTTGAATTTCAATACCAATTTAAATTTTTTTACAAAATAACTTATGATTTATGATTATAAGATTGATTTATAAAATAATAGATATGAATTCGTGTAGATGCATAAGCGTCAATTCGCAGGTTGAACATGATTTTGGTTCTCATGCTATTTATCCACAATGTATCTTAATAGACGATATAAATCAAGATAACGTAAGTTTTTTTTATGTATGCCAAGACCAAGTCGAAAATTTATACCTAAAAATAAAATCAGGCATTATCAGAAATTTAACTTTAATCTTTTGGTTAGTTGATTTAAGAAATCAGCTAGAATGAGGCCAAAGAAATACAATTGACAAAAGCTTTTCGTGAATTGAATTGAGTCAAATAATATTTTATCATCAGTTTTTTTAAGTTACCTTAAATTCTTATAATTATTTCATTTTTAGCGAAAATTAAAAAAGTTTAAGCGAGCATATTCACAAATTTTCATAAAAGTTTTAAAGATTTTTTGAACTGAACTGGCTCAATTGAAAAAAACATCACAACCTCATGACAAAACATGAAAATAATGAGAGTTATTTAAAAAAAATAAAATTAGAAATCAAAAGGAATTATTCATCTCACTAAGTTTACTCTTAAACAATCTTTTTTTTTTTAAGAAAAAATTTAATTAAAATGGTATGTTTTTGAAATGTTGAATTTTTTCATTTTTATTTGAATTTTTTTTTCTTCGAAAAAAATTTAAATATCAAAATCTTAATGATTTATTTTTTAAAATATTTTTGTCAAGGCTTTTATTGACTTATTAACATTTCTAAAAATCCTTAAAATTTTAATTTTAATGATTCTTTTAACCTAATAAACCCTTAATTTTTATATTTTAATCTTTACTTTTTTTAAATAGAAAAATGAATTAATAATAGGAACAATCAACGGTGAAATTTTGATCTACAAAGGCTCTTTAGCAAGTCCATGGCTAAAAAACTCAAAACCACTTGGAAGTGTAAAAATTACTAATTTTCATCAAATAAATAATTTATTTGATTTCATATTGGCTTTTTTTTAAAAGATAACTTGCATGGCTTGCGATAACATCACAGATAATGATACTAAAATGTTGATTGTCCATGACGCACTTGGATACGTATATTTGTTTACAATTAGCTCAGTAAAAAAAGTCCCAAATAATTTAATAAAAATTAAAAACTTAACTCAACCTAGGTGTACTCAAAGAAGCGATATGCGAGCGACATTTCTTCAGCAAAATCAAATCCAAGTGATTGGAAGCTTGATTTGACATTACGCTATCAGAAAAAACTACTCTTGAATCCCAAAATTCTAATTATTGATGATATATGTAAACTAAAAATTTATTTTTAAAGCAATTATTTAACTACAAAAAATTAAAGATAATAACGGAGTTAAAAGAATGATAGTTGGGTACACAGATAGAATAATAAGAGTTTTTAAATGGGAAAATACTAATCATCCAGCAAGTTCGGGAATCAATAGCAACAGTTTCAGTAACATAAATACTAAATCATCCACAGGCACTTTGAATAGCACTAGCTACAATTATTCAATTCAAGACATCGGAAAATTTATACTCGAGCAAACATGGGAATTACCGGATCAAGTAAGCTTATAAGTTTACTTTTTTTTTAACTAAAATAAACTTATTTTCAAGCTCAATTCTCTTCATGTACTAAAAGATGCATCAAATGCCAAACACTTACTAGTAACCCAGCCAGGTGCATTTGCTTTTGTGTGCAAGCCAACACAGACTTCTGACCAATCTAATGAATCAAATTCTTCATCTACCTCTTCACTTAGTGATCTAATTCAAAAATCTTTGATTTTATCAAACAGTAGACATAGAACGAACAGCTTAATAGAAGAATGTGTAAATTTTTTTACCGATTTGAACACCCAAGACATAGATAAAGCAACAATTCAAACTTTTCTAGTCACAAATATAGCTTTTAATGGCTCAGATAATTACGGTTACATGCTAACTATGAATGGTGATATATTTTTTTATAGACAGTCTCCAAATGTGTCAGTTAGCCAAAAAACAGCTTTGTGGCATTTGAACATCAATGCTTTGGTAATAAGCTATTTTAAAGTGGACATAAATGTAAGTTAAAAAAAATCAAAAATTTTCAAATCCCAAATTGTTTTGTAGAAAGACGGGAATGACGAGTTGGTCTTGGCGACACCAGAGGGTCAGGTTTTTGTAATTAATTGTTCAAGAGGTTACCTATGTTTTGATCTTGGTGAACCAATTCGAATATTTCATTTAGGCTATTACTGCAGTGAAATTCCTAGTCTTAATTTGGTTGAAACAGGCACGTCATCTGAAGCTGATCTACATCAATGTAATGCGAATCAGGCATTCGAGTTGGCTCTTGACGCTTCTCCAATATCATCTAACAAACAAGATGAAACTCAAATTGCTAGTTCAAGCAACATGCTTTCTTTTATCTACGTTTCGTCCATTACTAACAAAATTTCTTTGGTTCAAACAGATTCGATAATCGCTTATTCCAAGCTTAAAACAACAACTCAACTCAAATACAAATGTGAAAATATTTTTTCACATAGAAAAAATTTTTCATTTAAATTAAATCAATTAGTGGAAAATCAGAATATTAAGATGTTTGACAGCAAAATTGTTCATGACATATTATATCCTTAATAAATATTTCTTTGAAAAAAATTTTTTTTTACTTAAATATTTAAATGGCAAACGATGTAAAATAAAATTTTTCAAAAACCACTATTTCAGAAAGTTAAAAAAAATTAAAATAATAAAGATTTTGATAGAATTTTTTAATTTCAATTGAATATTAAGCTTAAAAGCGATTTTACCAAGTTTAGACTTTGATACATAAATAAAAAAATCTGATTTTCAATCTTAAAGATTTACCACAGCCAGATCATCACTATTTTTTTAAGGCCATCAACTAGTGGACTGACAAAAAAACTACATTTGAAGACAAAAAAAATTATTGACTGATAAAATAATGATTTGAGTGAAAAAAATACTTTTTGATTGACAAATTAATTATTTTAAAAAAAAATAATGATTTTGAGGTGACAACTAAAATCGAAATCTTGAACTATGGCACCAAAATCGGAAGGAAGTTCAAGACGATTGCGACAAAACTTTTTGTCCAAACCATCGAGCTAGAGTCAACTATGAGACTACGTCACAATTTAAGTTCATTCCTTACAATTTTAGAGAATAAAATTATTAAAAAGCTTAATTAGAACTAAAATAAAATAAAATAAAAATAAAACGTTTCTATAAAATAGTTTTTATTTTGTAATTGCAAAATTATTAAAAATTCATCTCAATATATATATTTGTTAGTCGTTTGGTTTTTTATAGTCAGCTAAAATAGATTAAATAAGTCACCGCTTTTAGTTACTTTTGTCATCTTAAAAAAATTAAATTTGTCACCTCCAAAAAATTTTAGACCTTTAATGGATATTTTAAAATATTATCTGATCAAAAATTAATTACATGATTTGAAAATTCTTCATTCTTCTCATAATTTTTTACGTCAATTTAATTTTAAATTGAAATAATCCATATATTTTACTTTAAATTTCTTTATTTTTTTTTATATTTTTTGATGATAAAATTATTTAGATAAAAATGTTTGATTAATCTCAGCAAATTTTAGTTACATTTTTTTAGCATTTTTGGTCGACCGTTTTTTACAAATATTGAGAATAAAAATTTTACAAAAATTCACATTTATTATGGAGACTCGTGTACTTTTTTTGGGATTTTAATTTTTTTTCGAAAAATTACGCAAAATCTTTAAAAATTAAAATTAAAATCAAATCAACAATTTAAAGTTAACTTTAATCGAGCAAAAATTAATTAATTATTTGAATTTTTTATTTATTAAAAACTTATTTTTTTAATAAACTAGAATTCGTCTTTTTTATTCTCTTTAGGATTTGTCTTGAAAGTTTTGATAGGTACCCTAGTGCCGGCTTGAGTAAATTGTTTTTCTCTTAAAGATTCTCTTTCTTTCACTTCAGCAATTATTCTTTGATTTTGAATGCTTTCTTTAAATCCTGCAATGAAATTTTTGGTTTTCTTTTGGCTTTCTTTAATTTTCAACTTATCCATCTCAGTCAATATAGGAATTTTTAGCGCTTTCTTCACTGGATTCATATTTAGCACAACTGACAGAGCCAGAGAAATAAAATTTGTTGTGCACACATAAGACATTACACCCTACAGATAATTTAATTTAATCTAAATTCTTAAATTTTAAAAAGCTTACACTTGGCATGAATAAGAAAAATGGATAGGAAATAGCCGATACACCATAAACTATCGCTTTTGTTGTTGGTGTCATGTTGGCTGAACTCATTCCAGTGTCTACGCCTCGATAAACAATTGCCAAAATAGAAGCAGTAGCAATAGTAGGCAAAATAAAATACGGATCTGGAATAGTCAAATCTGTGAACCACAATGCACCACCAGTTTCCATACTTTCTACTGGAAGCTTGCACATTTTTCTGATAGCTATAAATGTCGAGATTACGAAGGGGAATTGAAGCAGTGGTACCATCATTGAACCAAATCCTATCTGGTTTGATTTCATGAATTGAATGTATTCATGAGTAGCTCTTGCAACTATTTGTAAACTAATTTTAGATAAATAAAATGGAAGATTTCAAAATTTTACCTTCAAGATTGTTTCCAGTCATTTTTGCATTGCTTAGTTTTTCATTTAACTGACCCATTTCAGGTGCAATTTTTCTCAATTTGGCAGAATTTCTTTGGGCTTTGACATTAATAGGCAATAAAAATGTGCGAAGACAAACTGCGAAAAGTGCAATAGCTTGAAACCATGGTAGACCAAGATCAACATGAAAAATTTCAAGAAGAGATTGAATCCATCCAACAGGAGTCCATGAAGAAGCGAGACCAAGACTATTTAAAGTCGGCTCTCCAAGCGCATTTAGAACTATACTTTCATCAAAAATTGGGGGTGGTTCTGGTATATACCCGGCGGATAAATCCACATCTGGATTTTCTGACGTAATTGCATCAGGTTTAACCGCTTCCGAAACTCCACTTGCACCAGTGGTTTTGATATTTTCGCTTGCTAAATTCAATGGTGCTTCTGGTTGTTTTTCAGGCGTTTTTCCCCACAGACCAAACCATGCCAACGAAACAAATGATCTTGAGTCTATGCTATTTAATTTGTATCCAGAGATTCTATCATTAAATGGAGTATTTTTTGGTTGTTCATTTCTTATTTTTAGACAAAGAACTGTGCTAAATTCTTTACGAGCAAACTTAAAAATTAAAAAAAAAACTTAAATTTAAAATTTATTAGATTAATTTTTAAGAAAGGAATTTTTTAATTTTTTTTAAACTTGAAAAAATAAAGATCTTAGATTATAAATTTAAAAAATTAAAAATTAAATTGATAAATTGAATAATTTTTTGATAAGTTTTGTATCTTTTTATAAATAGAGGTCAAAACCAAATTTTATGAATGTAAATTATTGAAATTTACTTTATACGGTGCCGGAAATTAACTTGTTACATCATACTAAATGATATCAACTGATATCAGCTAATATCCGTAAAAAAAAAAATTATTTACATATTTTCACGTATTGACCCTTTTTGATATTTATTTTGCTTATTGCTCAATAAATTTTATCATTTTTGACAATTTTTTTTCCATCAAAGTTAAAATCAAAAAAATGTTATAATTAATAAATTTTGATTACAAAATATTTTTATATTCATGCAAAAAAAAATTATACGTTAAGCCCGACGAGGGGTTTTTGGATCCTCTAAAAATATTGTATTATTTTTGGAAAATTAAAGTTAAGACATGGCTAATTATATGTAAGTGGCATTGATAATATATGTAAGTGGTCACGACACTGGTCTACTCAGCTTAATGTTGATAAATGTAAAGTTCTCCATTTTGGTCGTAACAACTCAAAACATGATTACAAAATTGAGTCATCTCCACTTAATAAATCAGTATGCGAAAGAGATCTCGGAAAATATATCAAAAATGACCTAAAATGGGACACACAAGTAAACTATGTCACAGCTAGAGCTAATAGGATTCTGGGAATGTTGAAAAAATCGCTTAGATATCCCAATGTAAACAACATTAAACTACTGTACACTTCAATGGTCAGACCTCACTTAGAATTTGCCATAACCTCTTGGTGCCCTTACCTAAAAAAAGTTATCGATATGATAGAAAAGATTCAACGTAGAGCTACTAAGTTAGTTCCAAATTTAAAGCACCTGACTTACTCAACACGCTTACCTAAATTCGGCCTGACGGACCTAACAACGAGAAGATTGAGAGGAGATCTGATCCAGTCGTTCAAGATAATTAATACAATTGAGTTAGTTGAGTTTAAAAAAGGATTAAGCTATGGTCAAAGTGGTTAAGTAAACGACTTAAGAAGGCATTCAAAGTCTCTGCGTCGTGAACAGATAAAAAACTGTTCCTCGCGTTTCCATTTTTTCACAAATAGAGTTGTAAACATATGGAACCAATTACCGGAAGAAATAGTTAGCGCAAAAACGTTGAATATTTTTAAGTCGAAATTAGATGCTTGGCTTGTGAAAAAAGAAGCGACTGCTATAGCTCATTAGAGCTCTGCTCGGGTATTTTTCGGAGTTGCAGTTCAACATACTACTACTACTAATTATGTTTTTAATTACAAACTCTACTACATTTCAATAATTCTTAAAATAAATAATAACTTTAATAAAAAATATATCAAAAGAACATTAAAAAATAGAAAAAAAAAACTATTGCTATATTTATTCAAATAAAAAAATTAATTTTTTTCTATAAATATATATATTTTATATATATTTAAATATATATTTTTTAAAATTAAATTACTAAAACCTTATCAAAAGAAAGCATTTTAAAGGGTCCAACTGACCTAGCATAACGATCTTGATAATGCTTAGCCCGATAAACTCAAATCTCTGAATAAAATTAGAATGCGAGGTAAAGCGTTCACTTACGATCTTCACAAGTAATTTGAAGACTTAAATGAAATGGTCAAAGAAATCAAGAAACGAAGAATTAAAAAAAATTAATGGAATCTAGATATTCTAACTACCATTTCAGCTGTAATCAATTATAATGATAAACGATTCGAAAATATCAATAAATATAAAATTTGTGATCCGCAGTTTTAAAAAAAAATTATTTTTTTGAATAAATATAGCAATAGTTTTTTTTAATTTTTCTATTTTTTATTGCTCTTTTGATATTTTTTTTATTAAATTTATGATAATTGTAATCAAAATATGGTTTTAAAATAAAAATTTTTGGTACATTAACTAGATTAGTGGAAAAAAAATGAATCTTGATTGAAAATTGAAAATTAGTGGTATAATTTACTATTTTTGGGTGTACAGTATGCTATGGTCCATTTTTAAAGGGTTTTTTTGGATCCTATTAGTACTTAACGTATAAAAAAAAATCGGTGTTTGAGTGTTAAAGGTCTATTTTTTTGAAAATACTTTTATTTAGCTAATTTTTTATTTTTTTCTCAATTAAAATTAAAATTTTAATAAATTTTTCATATTATAAATATTTATTTCTTTGATTTTCACCAAAACGAGTCAAATGACTCATTTCATCTTAGCCTAATTATTTTCAATTAGGCATCAATTCACAATTTTATCACAATTTTTTTTCTTTAAATCGCAACTTAAAAAATCCTCTAAAATCCTAATATTTTTCCTGGAAAGCTACTCACAGAATCACTTAATTCACCAATTTAAACTTAGGAGCCAAAGTTAACGAGCTTTTAAATGAGATTATTTTACGGTTTAAAGATAAATTAAAAAAAATCAGCATCTGTCCAAAAAAATTTTCTTAATGAAAATTAAAAAATAAAAAATTCATAAATAGAATGTAAATGTAAAATATTTCACTTAAGTTTTTTTTTTTGACCAAGCAAAAAATACAAATAAAAATATTATAAAAACAAAAACAATAAATCTCAATATTAAATTAATTTTAAGTTGCAAAAATGGCAATCACTGGAAAATTTTGGTACCCGCCAAAAGAAAAAAAATTTCATCTCTATATTTCTAAGCAAAAGGATACCCAGCTTTTTGATAAACTTCTGGAAAAATATTTATTCAAATAATATACAATAAAATAATCTCAATAAAAAAAAAAAAAAGAAAAGATAGAATCATAAATGCACATAAATTATCGCCAAATCTTTAGGGTACCATCTCTTGCCGCCGTAATGACTAGCGGTTGATTTTTATTTCTCAAAGGATTATAGCAAACAGATAGATCAGTAATGGCATCTTGGTGATGTGTAAAGCAATTTTGGTAAGTAAAAGCAGCCGATGAATAATTGGTAGAAGTGCCATTCGAGTTGTTCGAATACTGCTGGTCCAATTCAAGCAAGACTTTGTTTCCCTCAATCTGTCTTGTCTCGTAAACCACGTTTGGCGGGAGAATACTAGATGCCAAGTTGGTTCGCGCTGAATTTTCGCCGCACACTTTGGACTGGAAATTAAATGCGGACGAAACTATGCTGGAATTTCGATGCGGCTCGACTAGATCCAAATACCTCAGCTTCATGTCCGTACTAGAGCACAAAAGTCCATTTGTGCCGGCCTCGTCTCCAGAACTGACGGCCATTAGTCCACTTATGTAAGAATTGCTCATTTTATTCTGACACAACGGCGGCACCGACTGAACACCCCAGAAGACCAGCTCTGGCTCCAGTTTACCATCCATGTTCCATACACACAGCTCATTGTTCGCTTGATACGAGGCCACAATTTTTCTCGCCGACACCGGACTGTTGCACATCTTTACCACACTCGCTTTCGATCTGTGCTCAAAATTGACCACAGGTAGCATAAAACGAAAGTCGAATATCTCTATATTGCCAGTGGATGTGCCCATGGCGATCCAAGTGAACCACGGATCTGTGATCATGCTGGTAATGAAGCCTCGTTTTAGATCGCGCTTTATGTCGAACGCCTTGGCTTTGCACCGAACATCGACGCAGCTGAAGCCGCCGGTGCTCGTCGAGTAGCAGAATAGGCCTTTTGCTGGCGAGTTTTTGGCTCCGTGAAAGTACTCGTTGGCGTTCAAAGAAGCCATTGGCCATGACGGACTAGTGTCGTCAATATTAATCAGCTCAATTGGTAGATTGGCCGCACAGTAGCAAGCATTTGCGTTGCATTTGAGACCAATGTTTTGAGAGGGCTTGTTCAAGTAGTACGAGTTTATCTTGTCGTATGTGGTGTTGGGCGAGCATAGTTTGCACACTGTCGATCGAAATAGCTTTTCGTTGGACAAAATTTTGCACTCAATATTTTGCGATCGGCCAAAGTCCATGAAGTAGAGCTTGAAGTCCTCGTTGAGGATGGCCAGCGAGTTTTTGGAGTAAAAAGTTGTGCTTATGGGCCTAAATTTTGGATCCACTTTATTGTCAAGTGTGAGCAGTGACCTGTACAGGCCCGTTCTGGACTCGAGCACATTTCCCACTGACCACACTTTGACACACTGCTCCGAGCTGGAGCATGTGGCAAAAAATTCCGCATCGCCACTCCGCGCTATCTTGTTCACACACTTGGTGTGCTCGTTGGAATTGAGAATCAAAGTGCCGTTGGGCTTCCATTTGCCAGCCACTTTGTTCAACGAAATCAGATTTGAACAGACCGATTTGTTGACAGTGTCCCTGAAGTCTTGGCATTTTTTTCTCTTGCTCATTTGGTCGTAAAACAAACACTTCATTCGGTCCACGTACTTTTCCACTTCATAGTTGCAGTTGAATTGTTTTTTGAGGCAGTTGGATGGGTTGATGAAATTGAAGGAGACAGCGCGGCGTCTGGACTGGGCAGTTGGCGAAACAATGTCGCTGTGCGACGAATTTTTGAACGAGTTTTTGTGTCTGAGCGGCTTGGAGTCTTCCATGCCGAACATGAGTCTCCATTCGGCGTTGTAGGCCGACTCTTGGTCAGGTGGCGGCAAGCTCGAATTGAAATTTGAGCTCGATGCCGTGAATTCGGCTGTTTTGGACTCGGTCTGAGCTCGCGGAATCAAATTTTCCGAGTTTAACTTGATTATCTTGTCCCTGAAGCTTTGCTCTTGACGTGACGAGCTAAAATTTTGCTCGGTATTGTTTACCGACGAGCTCAGCTGAGATCTTTTTGTCTTCTCGATAAAATCCTTGAGCTCGAGTATTTTCTCGTCGTCCTCTTCCATGAAGCCCAATTTGCACAATTTGGCAAACAGGTCCTTGGCATTTTGGCAATCGGGCTCGAAATAGCGCGGCAAGTAGTTGCGCGCATCGCGTCTCTGGTAAAAATAATGGAAGAGAGTGTCCGCGTTTCCGCTCTGGCTTATGCAAAGCAGAATTTGGCGCTTGACGCACGGCTTCAGCGATTCGAACAAGACGTCGGCTCGGTCGAACGAGATCAGGTCAGAGCGCAGCAAGAACTTGGCCAAAATGGAAGCGACCGGGCCGAGTATGTCGGCAGTGTTCAGGGTGCAGTTTTTGGAATTGCGGCAAACAGTGGTCACAAAATTGACGCAGCCGTGCCGGATCCACAGGGACGGGTGGCAGAGAAGAGGCGCCACGTGATTTTTGAGGAAGTAGTAAATTTGCTGCTTTTCCAATAGGCCGATCTCGGCCATTTTGGACAAGCTCAACAAAGTGCGGTAGATGACAAACTCTTCGGAGTCGCGCAAGCCTTGTTCTATCAGCGACTTGAAAATGTCTATGGACTCCCAGCCGAGATTGCTGAGCACTGGACACAGGGCGTCGAAAAAGGCGGCGCGCACTGACCAGTCGGTCTTTTCGTTCAGCACTGTGATCATGTGAGCCAGCAGCACATCGGATGTTTTTTGCCGCTGAAAAAATAAGCACAGCTTGGTTATGTTCGAGCTGATGAGGATTTCTCTGACCGCGTTGCTCACCTGGCTGTTTTGGCCATTGTCTGTCAACAGCGCCAGCACTATATCCTTCACTCTGGTCTGACACTTTTCGTACTCTTTGTCATAGGTCTTGTTTTCCTCGGACTTTTGCTGGTCCTGGTTTAGATTCGAGTTGAAAAAAGAGTTTCGCGCTATGAACGAGAGATCCAAGTAGCGGATGGACGTCAGAGCAAAGCTGGATATGGTTTTGGCGACGGCGCACCGCACCAAAAACGACTCGTCCTTGCTCAACTTTTCCAAATGGTCGAATATGAGCACGGCAAAAATGTTGAAGTTTCGCACGTCCAGCTTGTTTATCGAGCTGAGACAATCGTTCAGCGCAAACACCACATGAAACTTGACTATTGGTGACAGGTCGGTCAACAAATGCAAATAGTAGGGTATTATTCTTTCGAGCTTGATGGAGTCCTGCAGAAAGTTGCCAAACGTCTGCATTAAATCGACAGCTATGAGTTTGTTTTCGGCAAATTTTATCTTTCGAATGGAGGACAACAGAACCGAGAGGAGAATTAAGAAAGCATCGTTGGTGCTCTCTTGGCAGCTGTTGGCCAACTCGTCCACTGCACTCTCGCCTCTGTCCGACTCGTTTAGATTGAGCTTGAAATTTTTGAGCAAGAGCGGCAGATCATTTTTGAGCTTGATGACAAAGTCGTCGCCAGTTAGGCGCACATCAATGAAATAGCTGATGCAGTTTCTCAGAAAAACAAAGTAGCTTGGAAACGACTTGTCGTTTTGCTCCTGCAGATACTGACTGGCAGTTTTTCGCTCGGCAGCATTCAGACTAATCATGCTATAGATCATTTCGAGCACATTCCTATCACTGATCTCCGACTCGAGCTCGGGCTTCGGGTCGTTTTTGTTGTCTTTGTAGGCCAACAGCTGGGCAAAGCTGAACAATGGCCTTTCGGTAAACAGTTCGGCAATCACACAGCCAAGACTGAAAATGTCCATTTCGGGCTTGAAGTCATTGGGGTCTGGCGGCGCTATTTCGGTCAGGCCCGTGTCCAGATCTGTGTTGATTCTGGGCTTGGAGTCCTTGGGCTGGTCTAGCCTTTCGGGCGCCAGATAACAAGTTCTTCTTCGACTGATGTCAAAAAAGTAATTGAAGTCAGCTGTGGGGTGATTTTTGGACAAGTAGACCGGTTTGTATGAGGCAAAATCGGTCAGACTTATCCACAGAAACGAGTTGACCATCACGTTCTCGATTTTTATGTCGCCATGCACAATTTGTAGTGAGTGAATGTCATTGACTGCGCACAGCAGTTGAAAAGCGATCCATTTTTTTTCAATATTGGTCAAGAATGGCCGGGTGCTGAGCCGGTCATACAGGTTGTATTTTATGTACTGGCGGAACAAGTAGGCCGCTTGGTCTGTGACGAGCACTTCGAAAAATGGAAAACAATTTGTGGTGTTTTTGTAGCGGGCATTGATGATGCTTTGAATTTGTCTGACACGGCTCGAATAGCAGTCCAGCTTAACACTCAGGTCATACTTGGGAAAAATTTTCACCACCACCAGCTGCTGCAGTTCTCTCAATTGCTGATACTGCTGCTTTAAGAAGTCTTGCTGCTGGTTGCGCGCCTCTGAATAATTTTTGTCCATGGTCGAGTCGATCAGGACAACTTTGGCCGTCTTCACAAAAGTAGTACTGCCAAGACTCGATTTAAATTGCATGTAATTTTTCAAGTCACTGTAGTAGTTGTCCACAGACTGGATGTCAGATGGTCTTACAATTTGGTTGCCCATTTCGGATGCAAAGATGAAAGAAAGTAGAAAAATGAGACAGTGTGATCAGTTGAGTTGAAAAGTGGGATATCTTATCAATTTTTAAATTTAGTTATCTAAAAAATATGAATACACTTAAATGCTTCTAGGCTCATGTTTAATTTAAATATTTTTAATAGTCTCTTGATTAGATTAGCTTTTCCGCCAGTGAGCTGATTTTATCACGATAACTTTGGCAAAGATGGTACCCGACCAGCAAAAATTTGCTCTTTTCTCACAAAAATAATGCATTCAAGTCAACTTACCTTCTGGTTGGTGTTAAGCGCGCTCAAAAAAAATCCTAGTCTATTTAATTTGCTTGATTGGGACAAAATGTGCATCCTAGTTTTTTGTTGTCGTCTCTGAATTTACCGAGTCTAAAGGAAATAGATTATTTTTGATAAACAAAAAATGGGGACTGCGATTCCAGTCTGAATTAGTTGGCTAGAACTAATTGGTTAGCAAAAAAGTTAATCATTCGTCAAATCAGCTGACTTGGGAAATTTTATCTATCTAATCTTTTTTTATTCAAAATAAAAAAATAATAATAAAAAAAAAATTCAAGTGTTTTGTTTTGCCAAGACTTTGAACGGCAAATTAAGTATTAGAATAGAATTTAAATTGCTAGTACAAACTCGATGGAGAAACGATTTGGTTTTTTTGTTGGAGATTTTTTTGCAAGCGATATATCGGCGCAAATTGTCACATTCTGATAGTAGATGATCAGAGTTTATGTTGCAATATTTTGTTTAAAATTATCTATACTCTTATGCCTGCAATTATTTTGTTTTATTTTCGTTTTTTTAATTTTATTCAATTATACTAATATGAGACCAAATGCTTGCAAAATTTAAAATTGCAAATTGAAGTTAAATAATATTCAGTTTTTTTTTTTGATTTTTCAAAAACCAAATCAAATTTTTTTGTCTATACTTTCAATTTTTTCCAAAATAGCTTTGAAATGTCCATAATTAATGATTAATTTTGAAAAGAAGAGCTTATTTGAGTGTTTAAGTTGGAAAATTTTATAAAAAAAGTTTTATATTGATAATAATTTAAAGCAGTTTTGATAAGATTTCAAGTGAAATTAAATTTCACTGAAATAAGCATCACTTGTTTATATTTATTATCAATAGTTTTTTTTTAATATTACATTTTTTTTAAAGTTTTTTATTTATCGTTTTTTATAAATTTTAAATGCCGATCATTTAGATGTAATAATTTTCCGATTTATGCAAAATATTTTATTAGCAAGAAGAAATTTTCTTAAATTTCACTATCATTTTTTGATTTTAATTGTTTCCAAATCATCAATTTATTTTATAATTGAGTCTCTAATGCCTTTGTTTTGCTAAATTTCACCATTAAACTATTCGAACAACGCAGAAGGCTTTCAATTAATGCTGATTAAAAGAAATCGTTTTACCAAAATTATAGGAAAAGGTACCAGATAATTGCGGCACTGTATTAAAATAGCTAAGTTCAAAATAGCTAAAATATAAATAAACAATAATTGGTGTAGGTGATCAACTCGATGCAGTAACCTCTGTGACAGATTGGAGCCGTTGCTCAAAAAGGTACTAAATAAGTAGATGAGAACCTCTCCATTATAATTATTATTCGATCTTAATTAAAGATTTCCTGCCGCAATTACACAACTTTACATACATTGAGTCCGAATTGCTTAAGTTAAAGACAGGTATTGAATACAAGCGAAAATCAAAGTATGTCTTGTTAGATGATAGAATCAAATCAATTTAATAAAAATTAAAAAAATTATGATAAGAATAATATTGATGAAATTTTAGCTTATTGATGAAATATTGGATCAAATAAATTTCACTATCGGTAATAAACTAATTGAAATTTTTTGATTCAATTTTTTAAAAAAAATGTTTAGCTATTTTAAACCCCTTTTTCTCCTAATCAAAAGCTTAGCTATTTGACACTTTACTCGTATAATTTTTAGCTATTTTGAATTAGCGATTTTAATACTTGCTATCTTGAACCGATCCCGATAATTGCTAGTTTTTTTATGTAACTTTTTTGTTGAATTTTTTTCTTATTATTAATTTAATATTGCTAATCTATTTTATTTTAATTTTCAACATTCTCAAGTCGTTCGTTTTTACGTAAGTTCTATTCTATTTAAAATCTTATAGATATATTTTTAGGCATCTATCTAGTTACTTAATATTTTAAAGCAAACATACGATTAGATACGGTTTATCGTTTACTTTTTGAATTTGGATTAAAAAGCTTCAAAAAACTAAATTTGGTTTAATTTGCTTAAATTAAAATTAATTGATTTTTTTATTTATTATTAAAAGTAAAATTTTATTTTTTTAATTACTAGCAGTTTTTATTTATAACAAACTTTTATGCTGGTAAGCTTAATATTAGCAAATATTAAATATCATTTTGTATTTTTCATGGATAAAATCAGTAAATTTTTTATAAATTAGTATGAAATTTATAATACCATTAGCTATACATATTAACATGGAAGAATTTTTTTTACTTTAAAAAAATAGATAAGAAGTGAGCTAATTTTAATTATTAACAACTAAATTCAACATTAAATTTTAGGTATACAAAAATTTTATTAGAATTCTTTTTGAAAAATTAAGTTAATTTTTTTGACAAAGTTTGGTATAGTAAATTCAAATGAAATGAAATTCATTCTACGATAGCATTTATTGTAAAAATTAAAGGTTTTAAATAGTTTAAGTAGTTATAAATTTTTGATTTTTATTTGAATGTTTTGAATTGAAATCAAGTCTGTTTTTTATTTCCTACGGCTTTTTGAGTACAAATTATTCGAATTACTTTTTTTATCAAAGGCAAAAATTATGAATCTAAAAATCAGTTCCAATCCCAACTCTCGACTTGAAAATGATGAAAAAGCTTATCAGTTAGAAAAAAAAATATCTATCTTTGTCACCTTCGAGATAAAAATTTTAATTTATTTGAATTTTGCTCAGTATTTTTTAACTTTAGCTATTCTTTTTAGTTTAAACTCTTATTAAAAAAATATAGAACAATGATAGAATTACTTTATTAAAAATTTATTCAAAATAAAAAAAATAAAAAATCATTCTCTTTTCAATTCGTTTACAAGCCACTCGAATGCATCATTTACACCTTGTCCAGTAAGTCCATCAGTGGCAAAGATTTCATACTGTTTTCCTCTAATTCCGCCGATCTCTAGCTCATTTCTCAAACCACTCTCATTCAAAGCCCCCTTGACATCTTTTTTATTTGCCAAAATCAAAAGAGGAATCTTTCTGTCCTTAATCTCGCGGTGACCCAAAACATCGTTTAGTTCTTCATTGGAGACTACGAACCTCATTCGGTCCGAACTATCTATAACAAACACAATTGCGTCTGCCTCGCGATAATAGTGCTCCCATAGGTTCCTGTAGCGGCTTTGGCCTGACATGTCAAAAAAGCTTAAATTCAAAGTTCTGAAATTAACCTTTTCTGAATTAAACCCGACTGTGGGATTAATGTTTATTGCTCTATCATCATTTGCTTTTAAGTTGTTCAATACAGTTGATTTGCCACTATTGTCGAGTCCAATGACCAGAACATTAAAATCTTTTTTCTTTCCGCCTAAAAAACTCTCTAACTTATCCAGTAAGCCCATTTTCGATAATTATCGAATTTTAAGACGAAGTTATTAAGGATTTTTGTCAAACGCAAGCAATATTTTAGAATAAACCTTGATTAGCATAGAAGTTGCCATGGTAATCAATCTTAGCACTTAATGAGATAACAGCAGTTTAGTCTTCAAAGAAATCGGGCTTTCTTCTTTATCTTTACTTGAACCATCCGTGGTAATTAGATAAAAATTATGAAATAATTTTGCTATCTTATTTAATTTTGTTGATTTAAAAAAAAAATCGTAAGATCTAAATAACATGACTGGCAAAAAATATTAAGATAATTTTCAAAATTTTTATTAAATTAAATACATTGACAGTGTTACATGATTTAATGCTCAAACAAACAAATTAATTAAACAAAGGTTATGGTTTTTCTCGCAAGGGCTTAAAATTCCGGCTTATTAATAAAATTTGATAAGCTATGATTTAAAAAATTTAACTTTTTTTTTAAATCAATAGAGATGAAAGATAGAATTTTTGGTTTGTTGCTACTTGTAACAGTATTTTTTAGTAAGACTCGAATATTGAATTGTAACGAATGTCTCGATATAAATGAACCACTATCTCAATTGGAACTACAGAATATAAGCAGTGCGACTTATATTGGACAATTTCTTAATACTGTTTTAACTGGAAATTGTTCTGGAGAGGGAGAGTTGAGTGACGATTTAGACAACAATAGTCTTGATGCAATGCTAGATGGAGGTCTTTTGTTGCTCTTAGGTGCATTAGAAGATAATCCACCTGATAACATTAATGGTGTCATAATCTTTTTTCTTAATTGAAAAAATAATAAAATAAATTTTTTTCAGATATTTTCAATGACTTGAACAGCATTATTACAAGATTGAGACTAAATGGAACAACTGCGGTCCAATTTGGTGAAATTCGTAAATATATAAGTAAAAATAATAAAAAATAAAATAAAATTCTCAGCAATTAAAAAATTAATTTTTTAGCAAATTCAAATATAAGAGCAGCAATTTTGTTTTATTTGTATTCGAATAAGGAGAAATTTTACAATAATTACCAAAAGTACCTAGAAGATGAATTTCTAGGTGGGCTAACTGGATACTGTAAAAATTACACTAAACTGTGGTTTGATGAAATTGTTAATGGAAGATTGTGGGCTTTACAAAGTAAAAAACACAATAAAAAAATTATTTATTTAATTTGGAATCAAAAGTGTTTGATTCAATGGCAAAATTGCCACCGGGTGTTCTTGAAGCTAACATTAACTGGGTTGGAAGTTTTAAACTGTGTACCGAAGTTTATAATGGAACATTGAATCCACCTTTGAGAGGAAAGTATTGCAGAGCATCAATCGGATTTCCTGTTGAACGATTAGCTGTAATTTATCTAATTTCTTTATTTCATTACTTAAAAAAAAAACTCCAAAAGGGCGACTTACCAATCGACGATAGCATCGGTCTAACTTATGGCATGTGTATATCCGATCTTTGTGACACTGAACAAATTAAACTGATTGTTTCGAATTGTAAAAAAGATCAATTGTGGCAATTTTGAGTTTATTTTCAATATTTTCTTAAGTTTTAAATTTTAATTCTAAAACTATTTAACTTTTTGTGCAGATGATCGCCTGCAAAAATCATTGAAAATTCTATACGCATTTATTTTATCAATTTTAAAGTTAAATTTAATATGCCGAGTTTTGCGGAAACAATTACTATTTATTTAGAATTAAAATTTAAAAATATACAAAATAAATTGATAAAAAAGGGTGATGTTGAAAAGGATACATAAATAGTCAATTTAAAAATTTGTATTAATCGAGAATTTTCTTTTGGTTAAATAAAATTCAATAGATTTATTAACTTCCGATGTTGTATTATTTCCTATATAATTGTAATTTCAAAAATCTAAATTTAGAGCAAATTAGGAAATTTGCACTAGAATTTTTTTAGAGAAAATTTTTTTAAAAATTAACTGAAAATCCAAATATTATAAAAAGAATTTTGATTTAATAGTGAAACTTAAGTTGTATTCACAATCAGATTTTAAACAAAAAAAAATATTAACATTTTTCATTTTAATAAGCTTTTTATGTGCTTTTTTATTCGCATCAGATATTCAACTCAATTTTGTCATTAAAATTAAAATCAAATTTCTAAAATTTCATTTTTAGCCTTAAAATTAATGAGTGTTTTTAAATATGCCTGGGTGAAAGATGTAGAGTGTGTTGAGAAAGAAGAACTCTCAGCAGCAACAATTATTTTCATGTAATAAATAATTTTATTTTTGTTCAATTAAATTAAATTAATTAATTAAATTTTTAATAGAGCTTTACTTTCTATTTTGGTTTTATGGGTGTTTATCGCAACCGTAGTTGATGTCACCCAGAGAATTTTAAGTTTCGTAAGTCGAGAAACCCAATTCGAGACAAATTCGAATCTAAAAAAAACTGACAATGATATTAATCATTTGAAATCTAAAAAAAAGAAAACCTCAAGACTTATGACTTTTATAACAGAATGCTCGTTTTATACCAATACGGAAAAATTTTTCAGGACTGATAATGGTGGCTCAATAACATGCCTGAATGGAATTAGGTTTTTTAGCATGGTTTGGATCATATGGGGACATACATATAACTACATAATCGAACGAACTAAATTTTTTGTCGTTGGTATGTTGACCATTTTGCCTCAATTAAAAATTTATTTATCTTTTTGTTTCAGATAACATTAGAACCATGCAAGAGCTTAATGAAAACATAGAAGCTCAATTGATCATTAACGGCATGTTCGGCGTAGACACATTTTTTTTGATGAGGTAATATTTTTTCAAAATTATTCTAAGAGAAAAATTTTAAATTTTTATTTTTTTTTTAATTAAGTGCATTTTTGTTAGCTAAAACTTTCCTACCTAAATACGAAGCTTCAAATGGATTTAAACCATTTGCATGGGCCTACTATTATATTAGCAGATATTGGCGATTAGCGCCTCCATTTTTGATCACCATTATTATTTACATATGGATAATGCCTTATGTTGGTTTCGGTCCTTTATGGAATCAAGCAGTAAACTTTTTAAAAAATAAAAATTTTGAAAATATTCTACTTTTTTTTAAAGAAATTTCCAAGAAATAACGATGATTGTATGAATTACTGGTGGGCTTATGTTTTGTTTATAAACAACTTTGTTCCCAATGGAAAAGGAACAACTGTAGAATAAATTAAATTTATTGTGTTTGATTTTAACTTATTTCTAAAGTGTATGGGTTATTTGTGGTACATCCCAAATGACTACCAATTTTATGCAATTAGCCCTCTATTTTTGATTCTTTTGCTTAAGTAAACTTGAATTTTTATGTTTATATTTATTTATTTTTGTCTACCAAGATTTCCTAAAGCTGGTAAAACATTACTTGCAGGTTGTTTGGTGGCTAGTTTATCTATTCTAGCATTTTTGACTGCTAATGTTTATGTTTCTAGAAGAAAAGATATTGCTCTGTAAAATATTTTTTTTTTGAATATAAAATTTTGAAAAAAATATGAAATTTTGAAAATATAGAGTTTTAGTTGATATGTGGGAAGATGTGTACATAAAACCATACTGCAGAGCTTCTCCGTGGATTGTAGGACTTTGTTTAGGATACATGTTTTTCAAATTGCAAAAATCAAAGATCAGAGTGAAAATTAATTATGTAAAATGTTACTTTAAAAACATGATATTTTTTTATCAAACTTTTAATTTAGTATTGGGTGGCTTTGGGATGGATTTTGTGTTTTATCTTAATGGGCACCGCTATTTTCGGTGGCTATACAAATCATGCAAAAGGTTAAAAACCTATTTTCTTAGCTTGAGGATCCTAATTTTATTTTTTTCAGATGCCAGAAGAATGTATACATTTGAATATGCACTTTACTTTTCATTAACACGGTTCACATGGCCACTAGCTGTTAGTTGGGTTATTTTCACTTGTCATTATGGCTACGGAGGTAAGATTAAATCAGAAGTTTTAATATAAGAATCTTTTGTATTTCTTTAAAGGAATAATAAACAAATTTTTGTCTGCAAAAGCTTTTGTCCCTTTGATTCGACTCAGTTATTGTGCCTATTTGATTCATCCAGTAATTATGGTATCTTACAACTTTATGCAAGAGTCATTATTCCATGCAACTAATTTGACTTTGGTACATTTTGATTTTATTTTTTATTTTTTTTTTCAACTCCTCTATTTTTAAAGGTTTACATTGCAATATCACATATAATTGTCTCAATATTTGTGGCTTATTTTTTCACGCTTATTTTCGAATGGCCATTTGTTGCATTGGAAAAACTTGTTTATGACCCAAGACGAGGAAAATAAAAAACTTGAATAAAACAATTTTTTTTTGAATAAATTTTTTAAATTAATTAATGTTTATTTTAAATTCCATTTGCCTTTTGATAACTGAAAGAGCTCAAGCGTGTCATATAAAAAAAGGTTAACTAAGTAACATATTGTATCATTTTTATTGACTAAATATTTTGTCAAACATTTTATCGATGCTAAAAATCTGATGCCCAAAAATTCATCTTGAATGATAAAATATATTGACAAAAAATAAATGGAAACTTTCGCATATGTTCGACATAAATCGAAAACTCACTCTTTAGAAATTAATTTTATTAAGATAGGCATTTTTTATTTTAATAAATTTAGTCAAAAATTGCTTCTAAACGCCAATGATTCAGTTTAAGTATTTTTGTTTACTTGATGGCTTAACTTCGGGTCTAAATGATGAAAACCTGGGATCAGATCAAGCAGAGTTAATTAACATTTCAACAATTATTATAAATTTGGAACAAAAAAAAGTAAGTACGAAAGCATATTTCAAAGTTTCTAATTTCATGACATTTAAGGTTATAGACTGCTCTGAGTACATGAAACTTAATCGATCAAATCAAGATTTTTTTTTACAAAATTTTATACAAGAGGTAAATTTTATTTTCTAGTTTTTTAAAATAAAAAGCTTAATTTAATTATGAGTCATTAAGATGAATTTATTTTGAAAGTATTTCATTAATTCACATTAAATTTCTACAAAATATTTTAACAAAGCCTTCTTATTTGAACAAGACCTATTTTAATTAAAATAAATTTATGTATTAAAGAAAAAAGAGAAAATGTTTTCAAATGTTTATTTAAAAAAAATTGTAACTTTTTAAAGCAGGTGCAAGATAAATCACTTGCATAGATAAAGAAAAACTAAACGTATCTATTAAAATTGAAATAAAAATAATAAAGATCAAATTGAGTTTAAATTTTTTAAAATTGGAATATTAGAGACAAAATATAATTACGCATGAACCATAAAATTCGGCGTTTTGTTTAAATGGTTAGTGTTTGCTGGTTCTGGCTTCTTGGTAAATTATAAAATTATGAAGTCGTAGATTTTTTCAGATTAAGAAAGAATTAAGGCTTTTCAAAATGATATTTGAAATAGTTTATTTTTTGGCTATCTTTTTTTTTTAATTTTAAATTAGAATTTAAATTTTTGTGTTGTTAGGATAATATCTGAAAAATAATCATCGATGAGCAATTTGTGAAATATGTCTGGTAGAAAGTATTATCAGAGTAAGAAAATTCTAAGTCATTTGATAAATTTAATTTTGGTAATACGAGTCTTCTAAGGTTTGGATAATAAAGTTTGGATCACCGAGTTTTGTGCTCAGCTAAGAAAACTTGAACTATCGAGGAATCTTAACTCATCCTATCTGTATAATTAACAAATAGAAATATTTTTTCAACGAGAACTGTAAAATCTATTTTCAATTATAAAAAAAACTTTATCAGACTTTTTAAAAAAAATTTAATAAAATTTTTCCATTTTTTTCAATATTTTGTCAGTAAAAAAACTCCATATGAGATTAATTATCCCCTTGATAATTAGTTTTTCTGACGGGTTAGGGTTTACTTGTGATGAGGAAGGGAATTTTAGAAATTTTAAAAACAGCTAGAAAGTTATTGCTCCTATCTTAAACAACCCTAATAATTTTAAGATTAGGGGAATTTTGGAGGAGTGACAAGAAAATCTACTTTTGCTACTGAAAGAGAAATCTTCTTCAAATAAGGAAAGATATCTTCATCAAACGTTTAACCCCTTTTAGAAATTAATTAATTTACTTTTTTAGCTATTGGAATTAGAAAAAGTTGGAATTTTTACTTTTTTATATTTTTTTAACTAAACTCCTAATAAAATGACTTTTTATGAGATAGAAAATTTTTTATTTTTTCTAAAGAATATAAATTAGGTTTGTGCTACAAGATCATGAATAAAAGTCTAAAGATCTTGTAGCATAAAATTATTAATCTCAAATGAATCCTAAAAGTTAAAAACAAATTCTCATGGAGTTGTACAATACAATACACCATTTATTAAATTAAAAAATAATTCTTAAAATTTTTAAAAAAGTTTGACCAAAAATTGTTAAATTTGAAAATTAATCAAAGAGATAATGAACTAATTTTTGTGACTTACAATGGCTTATTACTTCGACAAGCACTGATTCCCGAATGTTCGAAAAAATTAATTGAAATACCAATTTATTACTTTAAATACATCGATATTTTGAAAGAATTCCGATCTTTTTTCAATTGCAGTATCACTAACAATTTGAATGAAATAAAAAAATGTAATAAATTATTTTTAATTTTTGTACTTTTTAAAAAAAATTTTTTACTATCTAAAGATCTATCAATTGATGAAGAAAAAGATAATACCATGTCAATGGGTCAATGCAGATTAATGAATAGTGTTGTATTAAAGATGCTAAATAGTGGTTTTTAATTTAATTTTTTTTTATTTTTATTTTAAATATTTCAGAATTTTTTAAGGGTGCACTTTTCAAAATCTGGAAATAATTTCGAGAGAATTGGAAAAAGGGCTTTTGTAAAATAAAAAGAATAAATTAAAAAAACTAAAAATAACTTAATTTTTAAAGTTCAATCAATGATAAACTTGAAGAAAACACTATTGTACGAGTTAGAGGTCTTCCTTGGCAGTGCACAGATTATGATCTGGGAAAATTTTTTATAGGATTAAATATTACTAAGTATCAAGGAAAAAATAGTTTTAAAAAATACTTATTTATTCTTCTTTTTTAGAGGTGGTGTGGCGTTGTGTCTTAGTTCCCAAGGAAGACGAAATGGCGAAGCGTTTGTTCGATTTGAGAGTGAACAACAACGTGATATGGCCCTCAAAAGACATAAACATCACATCGGAAATCGGTATATTGAAGTCTATAAAGCGACTGGAACTGACTTTTTAAGCGTAGCTGGAGGTAAACAAATAATTTTGAAAAGCAAATATTGAAATTTAATATCAAAAAAATAATGATTATTCTTAAAGTTTTGTAGGCTGAAAAATAAAAAAGTCATCAATTGAAATTTAAGAACCCAAGCCAACAAAATATCTTATAAAAAAAAAGTCTAATTTCAATATTTCTTATTTTGATTGTTGAATGATATAAAATTGTTTCAAATTCAATTACATGAATTTGAGTCTATTCTTGAAATAACAAAATTAGAATTTTCAAGTGATCAAATATTTTTCATAGGTGATCGAGAAGAGTAAAAATTGATACAGGTTAAGCAAATATGGGATTTAAATATTTTTTTCAATCTTTTTTTTTATTTCAAATTCTAAATTATTCGAAAAATTATATAAATTTTCATTTTGTGTCTAAAGACAAGAAAAAAAAAAGTCATTTTCCTAAGTTAGTAATGGCTAACTGTATTAGGAACAGATATTCCCGCAAAAATTTCAATCCTTCACATATTAACAATTTCTATTCATATTTTTTAAATTATTTAAAAAGTCTGTTGCCTTAAAAATCAATTATTATAATTTTTTTATATTTCATTTAAAGGATCAAACAATGAAGCCAAAGAGTTTCTGTCGAGAAATGGTAAAATCATTATACGAATGCGTGGTCTGCCTTTTGATTCAGATGCGAAAAATGTGGTAATTATTTTTCAAAGTAAAAAAAAATTTAATTGATCAAAATTATGAAGACCTTAAAAATTATGCTTTTTTGACACAGTAAGATATAAAGTTTGGATTTTTTTAGTTGGGTAAATGCTTAGGTTTTGTTTATAAATTGAAACTAATTTCAAATTTTCAAAATTCATTAGAATATCAATAAACTTTAAAATAGGTATGCCAAAAAAATGAAAAATAAATTTTAGAATTAAATTTTTAAATTTAAAAGTTTTTATGCTGTTTTTTTAGTGGAAAGAAAATATAATAATAAAAATAATAATAGTTTATATTCTAATAAAAGTTTATATTCTACGGTCAATTTAGTTTAATTAAATAAACAAAGCAGAACGACTAACGTAGTTCCGCTATAGTAGACTTTTAATTTTTTTAGTTTATTCCCGACTTATTTGATGTGATTGATCTTCTTAATTGGATGTTACCGTTACCCAACAATATGCCTCTTTTTCAAAAAATTGATAATTATGCTTATTTATATTTAAATGTATAGACCATAGGCTTTTCACTTTTTTTCTTGTTTTTTTCTGTGTCTATGAACTAAAATATTTATAAAATTTTTAGCTTTAAGCAAATTAATAAATTTGTTATAAATTCTTAATATTTCTACAGTCACATTTAAAATAGCAAATAATAAAGAAATTAAATTTTTAAAAAATGAAATAATTTTTATTTATTTATTTTCAAAAGTGAATTTTTTTTTCATCTGGCAAATATAAAAGTATTCAAAAAGTGCATTTCTCTTTTTAAATAAATAAATCGTTATGACCAAAAATTAATATTTGAATTTTTCCATTAAATTTTTAACACTAACTACTAGCCAAAAATAAAAAAAAGTAATAATTTTTTTATATATTAACTCTAGATATATTTAACTAAGTTTTTATTTTACAAAAAGTGATTGATGCTGATTTGATTTGATTTGATCCTCTATTAAATGGCAAAAAATCAGGCCTGTTTATTTAGAATTGGAAAAAATTTTTTAAATGAATTTTGCTTTTTCTTTAAATGCTCTTTAATAAAGAATCGGTGAAAAGATATTTTGAAAGCTAAAAATTAATATTTTAAATAAAAGGTCGATTTTTTTCGCCGAGGTGACAATTCATGTGAAATAGTTGATAGTGAAAACGGTGTTTTATTTGTTCACTACCCGGACGGTCGAGCAACTGGTGATGCTTTTGTTTTGTTCAAATCAGAGCAAGAGGCCAACCAAGCTCTCTTAAAACACAAAGAAATGATGGGCGCCAGGTACATTGAGCTTTTCCGTAGCACATTCGCAGAAGTCCAACAAGTCTTTAAGAGGAGCCAAGACCCGAAAAATTTTCATCCGAACTCCAAAGATATTCAACAGCCACCCATGTCCATACTCTCACCTGAGCTACTAGCCGGAAACAATAAAAAAGACTGTATTCATTTAAAAAATTTGCCTCTAGAATGTGGAATAGACAACATTTTGGAATTCTTAGGAATTCATTCTCAGCACATTGTGCAACAAGGCGTTCATTTGATTTTAAATTCAATGGTAAAAATACTTTATTAAATTAATCTTTAAAATAACAGTCAAATAAAAAGGGACAGCCTTCAGGTGAAGTTTTTATTCAACTTGATGGAGAACAATCATCTCAAAATGCTGTTTTGCATAAAAATGCTAAAGTCATGTTTTTCTTGGGAAAAAAATTCGTAATCGAAGTAACTCAGTGTTCAGGCGAAGAAATGAATCTAGTTCTAATGGGTCTTTTGTCATCTAATTTAATAAATCAATCATCTAATAATCAATTAATGCAATCAATTGTGAATTCAAATGTTTACTCTGCAATCAACCAAATTCCAAGTTATATCTATACAAATTACAATTCAGCAATTAATTCACCCACAGCTCAAATTCCAATTATTCCAAATCAATATTTAAGTCAAGCTGGTGCATATTCTCCTTTAATGTGGTACTATCCGACTCCACCTATCTCTCCTTCGTCATATTTTTTACATTCTCAAATGATGCAATCATTTAGTAGTCCAGTAATGTTGATTTTAAAAAATGCGCCTTGTGATATTTCATCAAACGAAATATATGAGTTTTTAAATGGATATGAAGTAGGTTTATTAATTTATGAAAAAAATTAAGTTTAATTTGTAAACATTTGTTTAGATAATGTCTGATTCAATTCAAATACTAAACAATACAGAGACAAATACATCCGATATTCTAATTTCTGTGCACAATCGTATTGAAGCTGAACGAATTCTAGTTGAAAAAAATTACCAAAAAATTCGTGATTATCAGATAGAAATTTATTTAAGCATTTGAACAATTTAAATAAATTATAAATAAATTTTATTTTTTTTTAATAATGGCCATCATTTCGATGGGAATCGGAAAAATTATTGTTGAATTTTTTTCAGCAGCAATGTGAGTTAGAGTCTGCAAATATCTGAGCTGTAGAGCTATTGGGTTTTTGTCAATTACGTCAGCAGCAGCTTTTAGTGCCGTTGAAGCTCTGTATTCGCCTTCGGCTGCTATTAACTTAGCTCTCGCTTCTCTAGTAGCTTCGGCTTCAGCAGCCATAACTCTTTGCATTTGCTCTGGAAGCCTCACATCTTTTCTTTAGCGAAAATGCAAACAAATAAATAAAAATAAAATATAAAAAAATTACATTTCAATTCGTTCTACCAGAATGCCCCAGTCCTTAGTCGCTTCATCTAATAAAATCTAACAAAATTTAAGGATGATTTAAGATATTTGATTTTACTTGCATATGACTGGCAATCGATTCTCTGTCCTGCAATATATCTTGCAATGTTTTGGTACCAAGAATATTTCTCAGACATGTTGCCGCCAAAAGTCGAGTAGAAAACTGTGCATTCTCTACATTTACGACAGCAGTTACCGGATCTTTTATCTGATAGTAGCATACTGCATCTACATCAATGGTTACTGAATCTTTGGTCAAAATTTCTTGCGGTGGCACGTCAAATGTAACCGTCCTGACCAAAATTAATTTTTTTTAAAACAAAATTTTAATTAATCACCAGCAATGTGAAATATTAGTACAAAAATTACAGTACAAAAAGTAAAAACTTTATAATTTTTTTTCTAATTGTGCAAAAGTGATTCTGTAAACAGTACAATATTGTAAAAATTTTTTAGAAACGAATACCAAGCTCTGCGAAAACTCTGAATTTTTCTGTAAAATGCACACCATCAAAAAATATTTGATTAATATCTGCAATTAATTGCAGAGTTTTCGCAGAGCTTGGTATTCATTTCTAAAAAATTTGTACAATATTGTACTGTTTACAGAATCACTTTTGCACAATTAGAAAAAAAATTATAAAGTTTTTACTTTTTGTACTGTAATTTTTGTACTAATATTTCACATTGCCTTAATCACCTTAAATCGCATCTAATAATTCTGTCTACACATGGAAGGACAAAAAATAGCCCCGGACCTTTGGCTCCATTGAACATTAGTCGGCCTAGTCTCAAAACTACGGCTCTTTCATATTCCCGCGTAATCTAAAAATAATAAAAAAAAAAATAAATTTTTAATATGATAGATTTTTTATTTACTTTAATGCAAAATATTAAACTGATAGGAAATATTAAAATAAATAACAGAAATGATAATCCAATTAGCAATCCAGAACAACAGTTGTAGCCTTCTTTTGCTATTAAAAATATTTAATTACTAATTATCAAATTTAAAATTTAAATTACCGCGTTGCTTATTCATTTTTATGTATTTTTGAGTTGAAAACTTTTCAATCTGCAGGAGCAGCAAATTTTAAAATAATTCCACAAAGTAATATTAAAACTTAAAATTCAAGCCCTGATAAAATTGTTTTTTATGCCGAGTCGTTCTGCTTTTTGAAGTTTAGATTTAACAACAATTTAAGATGTTCAATAAAAACAAATATTTTATAATCATTATCATTTTATCGTGCTCGCTGAGGTTTAAATGCTCAGTATATTTTATTTGAACTTTTTTTAATAAGTTTGTTTGGTGGCTAACAAAATAATGAAAATAAAGCTATTTAATAAAGATTAAATTTAAAATTAAAGCTTATTCCTAAGAATAAAATATGAAAAAATTTAATTCCTTTTTGCCTTGTGCATCACAGCAATCTAAACATCAAATGAATTGGAGAATGTTTTCACTGCATAGAGGAGTTGAATGCCAAAATGTCAATTAATAGAAAAAAATCAGTCAAATTTTATCTCTGATTAAATCGATAAGATGGATCGTATTAACTTGTTTAATTTTATATGAGTAAAGGAAATTCTGTGCAATAAAATTAGATTAATTTTATCTTAAGTTCTTCCAATTAAAAAAAAATCAACTTTCTTACATACAATCTATCATAAAATAATAAATCAAATTCTGATCTAAATTCAAATCCGATAATCTAAGATAACAAAAATTGTCTGGATAAAGGACCTAATTAACTTGCTGTGGATAGCTTAATTAATTATTTACTTATTTTATTAATATCTAACTTTGTTCTTTTTTTCTTAAGGAATTATTCCTTTTTCATCAATTATTTTAAAATCGCTAGACTAAAAAGAAAGACATGGATCCTTTCTAAGTGGCCTGAGCAATTTCGGCTTATTATTTAAATAAATTAAAAATAAATACTTATCTAGAATGATACTTATAGGAAATTTAAAATATTTTCTAATAAGCTCATTAAGAAATCGAGATAATTTAAAACTTCCAAGACTGTTTATTAAATTGGCAATCAAAAATATTTGATCATATCAATCATAAAATAATTATTAAAATAATATCTAAATTTTTATTTTCAATGAGAAATTTAAAAAGAAAATATAAAAATTCAAGCAAAATTATTGTAATGATTAATTAAATATTCTTTTGCATTCAAAGATTTGCTCTTGGAACCAGAGATAAGGGTATATCTTTAAGTGCTGATTGCATACAAAGATATTCACTCAATAACGTCATTGCTGTGGCACTTATAACTATTATAAACCAAAATATGAATGTTGACGGAAACGAGCCCACATAAATCCAACTACTGATAATATGATACGAAAATATGGTGACAGTAAAATCTAGACATTGCTTAGACCGATTCACCAATTTCCAAAGAAAAAGTGCGCTTCAAAAAATTAGACATGATTTTTAAATAATAAAAATAAGTTACCTCATTATTGATGTAGTTATAAAATTCAAGCACAAAAAAGTGTTGGTTGAATTCGTAAAATTTACTAAGCGATAATCGAATATGTTCTCTAGTGAGTAAAAATTGTTCGGATTCGATTTAAAAATGTTCAAAAAGTGGACATTCATGAAATTCAAAAAAAGAAGAGTTGAGTAAAATTGAAACTGCATTGAAATAATTTGAGAGATAATTAACCAAGGGTCCCATATTTTACTGCGGAATTTACTCATTTGTCTGCTGGTTTTAAATGATCATCACAATTTTTTGAAAAATAATGTTTATGATTTTAATATTATTGAAATTTTATGACGTTTTCTCATTTAAATATTATGAGAAGCATGTACAAACAATTTGTCTTTTTTTTGAAACTTTCATTTTAAAAATAATTAATATTTTAAAAGAATTTTAGAATTTACTAGTAAATTATTCACTCAAATAAAAAAAAACTTTTATTTTTATCAAGTGACTGTTAAAGAATTTTGATTTAAGATTTCCGAGTTATCTTTGGAAAATAAATAAATTTAAAAGCCAATTTAAATCAGGACTTTATTTTAATTGGAAAAAGATATTTCATATTTTTTTAATTGTTTCCAATGGCGTCAAAAACAATCAAAAATTTAATTAATTTTAAAATTTTACACAAATTGACCTGAAAAATTATTCTTTGTTAAAACAATTATTTAAATGTAATAAAAAATAAGCAATTAAAAACTAGTACCAGCGCAAATTCTAATATATATATATATATATATTAAATTAATTAGTCAAGAAATAAGTGATAAATGCTAAGGAAAATATAAATTATTCTCTCATTTATATTTTTAAAAATCAAATTTTTTTTTAATTGCTTATTAATTCAAATTCAAAGCGCTTTTTAAAGAAATTTTTAAGTTAATCATTGTGTGCATTTATTTAAAAAGTTATCTTATCTACATTTAAAAAAGATTAGAATTCAAAAATGTTATTTTAAAATTTAAGTAATTAAAAAAAGGTCAACATACTTTAAAATGAGGTTTTTTAAATTTTTTTTCCCTGATTAATTTTCATTTCATCCATTAAATATTAGATTTCGAAATTAAAAATTGAGATTTTTAAATTTTTATTTTACTTTTTGTTTTTTTTTTTAATAACTTTTTCAGTTTTTTTCTTTTGTACAATTAAAAAAATTGATTTTTTATTATTTATATTTTATTTAAGGCATTTTAATAGTTGGATTTATTCAATCCATAATCAAAAAATTCGAAAACTCAAACATTTGATTTACCCTAGGTAAATATTTATAAAATTAAAAAAAACCTTTTTAATTAGATTTTTTAGACAAAAGAGAATATTTCCTGTAAAAATCGTTTAGCTGAAATTTTGTAAACATCTATAAATAGAAAATAAGACTCAAATTTTAGAGAGGATTTTACCATATTTAAATAGTTTCCTATATAGTATAGGAAAAAATAGATGGGGAATTATAATTCAGAAAATTTTTTATTAATTTATCGGGAAGAAGAATTTTGAATCATTGTTTGCAAAAGTAATGATTTTTAATAATGACTATTACAAGCTACGAGGATCAACCATAAAAAATTAAATCAAGCAGCATTTTTTATTAAAATATTGAGTGTTAAATTTCGATTTTCATGCCAAGGTAGCTAAAAACTTTAGTTTCGAATTTGCAGCTTTAATTAAATCAAATATAGCTAGTTTAAATGTAATTTTTTTTAAATATTTTTGTTTATTTCAACATTCGTCAAAGCATATTTATTTTAGTTTAACTTTTTTACTAAAAACAACGAGATAAAACAAGTTTTGTAAAGATCTAGATCAAAATTCTAACTGATACTTGGTTTTCGGTGTCGGTTTCGGAAAATTCCAAATATGTGATTTTGAGATATTAATTCAAATTCTGCCTAATTTTAAAGTTGAAAACAAAACAGGATTACCCTAAATTTAAAATAAATTGATCCATTCCGATTTAAAAAAAAAAATTGCACTTATTTTCTTAAAATCAAAAAAATTAATTTAAAAAAATTAAATAAAACAATCTATGTATTATTCCAACCCATCTTTGTTGGTAACTTACTTCTGAGCTCTCTAATTATCTTTAAATATTATTAATTTAGCCTTTTACCCCATCGATTAGTGAAAGATCGAAATCTATTCGCGATGCTTCGCTTAGAGAACAGAACAACATGGATTTTAAGAATTTCGTAAGTAATCTAAATCATCTAATTAATTTTATAATGGGAAATAATTAATGAATGTATATGCAGGAGTCCTGAATTAACATGGAATATTTAAACACCTTTAGTAAAGAGACAAAATTTCATTGTATTAAATAAAAAAGCTTTGTTTAAAAATTAATTTTTTCTACGGTTTTTGTCAATAAATAATATCAAGCTTATTAGGCTAAAAAATAGTTACTTACTTTGAACAAAAATATTTTTTGATTTTTTTAATTTTTCAGGTATGCTTCTTATTTTGTTGTTGAGAAAAATTTTTAATTTTCTAACAATGAATTATTAACCTACTTAAAATGTGACTGTAGCTAAGCGTATATTTTGAAAATATCTTGGGTCAATTATATTTGGATAAATTTTAATAAAGTGTTTTTTAAATTTTTTAATTCTTTTATAAAAAGTAATTTTTTCTGATTGTATTCTATAGATACTTTGGATTGAAACAAAAAATTCTAATTTTAATTGTAAAAAAATATGAAAATGTTGGAATAATATTATTTAATCCATAAATATTTAATAAGGTCGCTAAAAAATTTATCGATTTCCGAATTTCAAATAGAAGAAATGCAAATTTTTTTTAAATTAAAAATTTTCCTGTCGAAAATAATGGTTGTTTTTTTCTAAGCTGAATATTGAATCAATAGTGAATTAAAAAATTATTAAGCTTTAGTTATTATTCGGTTATTTATATGGATTGTGCTCTATTAAATGACAATATATTTCATGTGATAAAACTAACTCTTTATTTAAAAAAAAAAACAATCTGAACATTTTAAGGCTTTTTGATGCACTCTTAGTGCGTAAATTTTCAAAAGATTTAAATTATTATACATTTTTATCAAATAATTTTTTATTAAGGTTTTAAAAATTGACGTAATATTTTAACATTATTTAATGCACTCAAATTTTAGTGAATGTTTGACGATTTTTCTACCTATTCATTATATTATTTACATCATTTAAATGTTAATTAATTTTGGTGTAGTCATGGAACGGTTTAAATTTAAATATTTAAAAAGAGCTTTTGGAAATCAAGATTTAATAATTGAAATTTTGATTCAAAAGAAACATTGAGGCATATTCATAATGGTATGTTTAAAAACAATATTTTCTATTTTTTTTTTAATTGACAGTTTTAAATTGGCATCAGTTGTTAAAAGTAACTCTAAAGGTATAACGGTTTATTCTTGTAATGATTCAAACAAAGTATTTTACGAAATTAAAATATATAACCTAATAAAATTTTTTTCTATAAAAATCCAAGCGATTTTTAAAATTAGAAATTTACTCGACATTATTTAAAAACTTATTAAAAAAATTTGATTATTTTTTCCTAAAGAGAAATAATAAAGTAGAAAACTCAAACCTAATGCAAAATCAAGTTTATGAACCAGAAGCCCTTAATTTGGAAATGAAAAATAAAGATTCTGAAAAATTCAATGCGGGTATTTTTGGTTTATTAGAATTTAAATATATCTAATTTATTTAAAGAATCAGACGCCTCCTCGGAAGGATTTGGTGCTTGCGGTTACCTACTTATTGGCTTTTCATATGTTTTGGTTGTTTTGACATTTCCAATTAGTTTGTGCTGTTGTATTAAAGTAAAATATGATAAGTTATTTAAATTGAAAGCTTATATTATTTAAATTAAGATAGTCAAAGAATACGAAAGAGCTGTTATTTTTAGATTAGGTAGAAGTTTAGGAGGTGCAAAAGGTCCTGGCTTATTTTTTATTCTACCATGCATTGATACAATTACTTCAATTGATCTTAGGTTTGTAAAATTTCCAAATCATCTGTTTAAAATGATTTTTAATTTAAATTTAGAACTGTTACCTTTGATGTACCACCGCAAGAAATTTTGACCAAAGATTCGGTTACAACAACAGTCGACGCTGTTATTTATTTCAGAATATTCAGTCCAACTTTGTCCGTAACAAAAATTGAAAATGCTCAGTACTCAACCAGACTTTTGGCTGCCACTACCTTGAGGAATGTTCTAGGCACAAAAACACTTCAAGAAATTTTACAAGATAAAGAAAATATTTCGAATTTAATTCAGGTAATTTCGAAGAAACTGCTTTAGATGATTTTTCTAACAATTTAATCAAAGGAATATTTAGATGCTGCGACAGATATTTGGTATATTTTTATAAATTCTGCTCATTTTTTTAAAAAAGATATTTATTAATTTTTTAAAAGGGGAGTTAAAGTAGAACGAGTTGAAGTGTAATTTTTGAATTTAATTTAAAAACATAAATATTAATTATTATTTTCAGGAAAGATGTAAGACTTCCAGTGCAAATGCAACGCGCTATGGCAACTGAAGCTGAGTCTACACGTGAAGCCAGGGCTAAGGTGATTGCAGCTGAAGGAGAGCAGAAAGCTTCTGTAGCATTAAAACAAGCTGCCGATACCATAAATCAAAGTCCAATTGCTCTTCAACTCAGATACTTGCAAACTTTGACAAATATTTCAGCAGAAAAGAATTCAACAATTATTTTCCCAATTCCCATTGAAATGATGAGTAGTTTCATCAAAAAATAAATTTCAATTTATTTAAATTTTTTAATCAAAATTTTAACGAGACTTTTTATTGATAATTTTTAAACTTAAATGATTTTTAATAATAAAATATAACATTTAAATGATTATAATGATTGTAATATTTAGTATTCGATTGTCGGTCATAATGGCTCATTTTTAACCCAAACAAAAAATTAAGTTTCAAGATTTATACTCATTGCTTTTATTGATTTCTATTATTTAATTGATTGTCTTTCTTCTTAAAAAAAAATTAAAATACCGAATTACTGATCTTATTCTTAATTTCGCTAAGTTAAATAAAACCTTTTGGAAAAAACTACATTCTGTCTATTCTTCAAGAATTTTTCAAAAATAATATTTATTTTTAATAATTTTCTAAGAAAGTTTCTTCTTTTTGGCTTATTTTCATTGTAGTATTTTATTTTTTTTTTCGATTTGTTTTCTTACCGAGCTAAAGCTCCTTCAGATTAAAATATAAAATTAAATGTAAAATAAAAAAAGTCAAAAAGTAAAGTTAAAAAAATCAAAAGGAAAAAATAGAATTACAGAAAAATAAGACAAAGATAAGCCTTGGAAGAATTCCTAAAAAAAAGATCTTATTTGAAAAAAGATAAAATGGTTTATTAAAAATAAATTTTTATTAAGAAAAAATTTTTTCGATTAAAGATAAAATAATTCCACAAATATAATTTTTGAATATCTTGATGCTCATCTATATTGATTAAGAAAACTAAAACCTAACACCAATTGACAGATAACTTATTATCACATTACTGATTTAAAATGATTCAAGACTCGGATCATAAACTTCAATAACTCAACGATCAGTAACCAACAATTTTTAAGACACAGACAATGAAATCGATGACATTGTTTCACCTAAAAAGAGGTAGGGTATGAAGCCAAAGTGTATGATTATTACAAAAAATACAAAAATTTGAAAGTGAGTCTTACCTCCATTTAAGTTTAAATTGAAAAAGTCTTAATACAAATCTATGGACCCATACTTATCTCCCTAAGAAAAGCTCTGCAACCTATCCCCCAAAAATTTTTCCAGAACAGAATTTTACCAGCTTTCACGCAAGACCAAAATCTAAACCGTAACACATTCGGTTTGACCTCCATTTAAACCTGAAATAAACTATCGATAGTTTTACAAAATTAAATATTTTTTTTTTAGTTTTCAATTAAATTTATTCATGTTAATTAATCAGCTTTTAATTAAAAAAAAGATACGGACTATCAGCCCTAAACAGATGTTTTATATTTAGTGTATTTATTCTATCAATTCTTTTTTAATTAGAAAATTGATTAATGATTTTTTGGTTCGATTAGTAGGATAGACTCATAAGAAAAAAGTCTAAAAATCATATGTCATTACATTTGCCTCTACTTTTTTCATCTTTTCGCTTTTGCAGGCCAAATTTATCTAAAAACTGGAGGTCCGTGTTTTAGTAATAACCGTTTTGAATGATTATTTATCATTTTTCACCAAAATTACTAAATAAAAAATTTAAATTACTGAATTTATATTGTTTTGATAAAAAAATTAATAATCAAAATAAAATTTTTTATTTATTTAATATTTTTAGTAGCAAACTGGTCGATTTTAAATGGTTTATAGATAAGACTCAAATTCACAAACAAAAAATGAACATCAACTCTCAAAAATAAATTCTGAATATCTCCAAAAAAACAAAAATTTATTTTAATTTATTGAACATTAAAATTATACATTAGTGATTACTTTTAGTCTACATATATTCAAAATTCAATTCTTTTCTATTCTATTTTTTTTAGAAAATAATTAGTCAAGAATAATAGAAATTTAGCTTTTTAGTAATTATTTTATATTTCATGATTTTGTATATGAGCAGAATTTTTATGGGTTACCTTATTTTTGTTATTAAAAATTACATTTATAAGTTACCTGTCTTTTTTAGAATATCACATAAAAATATTGATATAAGTTTAATGAAAATTGGTGATTTTTCAGAAATTTTGGTGCATTGATTAAAGCAATCCGTTTTTAATGGACTGGTTCAATTATAAATTTTTGTAATTAAAAATAAGAAAAAAAATTTTTATTCAAATTTTTAAACTTTTTTAAATCGTTTATCAAATAGAAACTAAGAAAAAATATTTAAAAAAAATATTCATTTCGTTCGGAGACCGCAATTATTGGTTAAGTATGTGTTTTGGTAGTGGTAGTAATTTAAACTGCGATCCTAACGGGTTAAGTTTAGAAAATTTTGGCTCTTGTTATTTCAGTTTACTTTTGTGGGTTAGAGTTTCGGTGAGTTCCACGCTCACAATTAAAATTTATTTTTTGAACAGTCGTTAATTATTTTTGGCATTGAGTCTACTAAGTTCTCAAAATGGATTTTAGTACATTATTAAGAATACTTGGGACGATTTCCTTAAGCAATTCGAGTAATTTAGACTCTTGTTTTTCAATCTCTTTATCTAGCCAAGTCTATAAATTTTCAATGCAATTCAGATATTTTGCTCTTATTCTCAAGGGGTATTTTCTTGTCGAAATGAAGGCCTCATCTTCTCTCAGCATATCCAATGATGGAAATAAGTTATTCCTTAGAATACATGTTAAAAAAAATATATGTTCATTTCAATCAATTTTGTTTTTTTTTATTTAAATAAGAGTCTTTGGTTCGGACTTGGACTTGACTTGAGACTTGTGGCTTTTAAACAACTCTGATGCTGATATTAATTTTTGATAAGCGACCAAAAAAAATGATCTCAACGGAATTCGTAAAATTTAATTTTTAAAATTAAACATTCTATATACTATGATATTTTATGCTTAATTTGAAACATTTTTAATATTTATAATAGTATATTTCAAATTTTAGTGCCGCATTGAAAATTAATTAATTAACGGGTGACAACATAAAATCGAGACGAACTTTAAAAGGTCATAACTCCTTTAATATTTATCAAAATTAAACGAAATATTGAGAGAATACAGCATTTTTATTCTAGTTTTTATTTATGCTTTTATCTTTTTCAATAAGTCCATTTCTTATTGAAAAAGATAAAAGAATATAATTGAGTCGAAGAAATAGATGTAGAGGTCAAAAGGTCCTATACGAGATTTTGGTCCATATTTCTTGTACAGAGTCGTATTTTATTCCTAAGTTCATCTAAGTTTTTTGCTCTCCAGCCATTTCCATACACTTTTTCCTTTAAAATGGACCAAAAATCTTCAATTGGTCGTACTTCTGGCACATTTGCAGAGTTTTCGCATTTTTGCACAAATTTGATATTTTTGTCAATCAAGTAGTTGACCACTGTATTGGCATAATGAGAGCTCGTCAAGCCGGGCCAGAACTTATAACTGCCGTCTGAATGTTGCTTTTTAATAAAAGGAATGACTCCACGCTTTATAAATTCTAAATAGACAGTTTGGTTGACTGCAAGTCCACTTTTTCGTATGATTGGCGCCGAAATACCCCTCTCAGAAATGATCAACCAAACAAGTAATTTCTGCTCAAATTTCTTAACTGGGGTATATTTTGAACTTGCTGGTGTTGCAGCAATGTTACTCGAGTAAAATATATCATTTCCATTGATTTTACCATGACTGAGAGTGAAATAGGATTCATCGTCTAAAATCAAGGAAATATTTGGATTTTTTAAATACAAATTTCTACATTTAACTGTAGCTACTTTTTTTTGCGTTTCGGTTCGGTCAGGGATTTTTCATCTTTTTTCTGGGTGTTATTTGAAGCTTCTTCAAAAATTTTTAGACCATTTGATGGCTTATATCAAACTTTTTGGCTGCTTGACGCTGACTGATGTTGTCTTAGTGATCAAAAGCTTTTTTTAGGTTGTTGAGTTAGATTTCTTAGAATTCTTAGGGCCTCTTCTTTAGATGAATTTATTTTGGTCATTTTTAATTCAAATTGAATATTTTTTTTTTATTCTATTTAAATTAAATTTACTACAAGAACATGGACGAGATTTAAAAAAAAATTAAAATAGCATTGCAAGTGATACTTAAAGTTCGTCTCGATTTTAAGTTGTCACCCGTTATTAAAAAAATAGTTAAAATTTTAGAAGAAGTAGTAGTAGTAAATACTGCGAACCTATCGGGTTAAGCTTTTTCGAAGGTATAGCAGTAAATTAGACTGTTTCTTTTGATCCTTTTTTTTGAAAAATTCCTTAAACTTTTATCTACAATTTTTATCTCCACTCTAAAATCTGTTTCAATTTTAAGTTTTTTCTTCTTTTAAAAATTCAAATTTTAAAAACTTTTTATATACAATAAGTTTTCATAGCATTCAATTGATCGAAAAAGAAATTCTGAAAATCAATTTTAATATTTCTGCTTAAAAAAACAAATTTTCATTCTGAGAATAATAACAAACAAAAAAACACCTATATCCGAATGTTTTTTTAACTTTTTTTGTCAGAATACAAAAATAATAAAAATAATTTTTTTATAAAATTTGCAAATTTAAAAACATCTTAAAATACGAATGCTTCTTTTATTTTTTTCATTAGAAAATAAATACATTTTTAAAAATTGGAAATCCATCAATAATTATCAGCTTGTCAAAAAAAAAAGAACATTAAAAATTGAATAAACATAAAGCTTTATAAACAGTTACATCAAAATTTAAGACTATTTGATTTAGAAAAAATCAAATTTTATACAAATGCAAATATATAATTTTTTGAGTCATGTGTAAAAGAAATTCCTCAAGGAATGATTCACTTAGCTGTCAAATAACCAAAAAAAATTAATTACAATCGCATCAAGTTTTGAATAAATTAGTCTTTTGAGTATCGAATTTTCGTTGTCTAAGGATCAAAACTAAGAAAGAATAGCTCTCGAGACTCAAATTATCATTCACTAAAATTTAAAATTCAAAACCGGGAAATATAGTATCTAAGATAAACAAAGATGGCAAATTATTAAAGTTTGCTTTAGGTAAAACAAAAAGATTTACATAGTCAATATTCTGTTTTTTTAATGGAATTAAATTTAGTTTCTAGCTAATCAATATTTTAATTCGATTAAAATAATTTTTAATAAAATGTTGAACTAAATCAGTTTTTATTAGTAACCTGAGAATTACAACTATTTGAGGATTTATTAGAATTTTGATGAGCTTGGAAAAACAATACTCACAATAAGAAAATGAAAGGCATGATCAAAGTTTATATTTTTTGGCATTTTTAAAATTTCAGTAAGTTCAATTAGCTCTTTTAAAAATCTCAAACGATCTATAGGATTTAATTAGTGTAAAGATTTCATGTTTTCTATTAATTAAATTAGCCTTGAAGGTACCTCAATTTTAATTACTTCTCAATCACATATCATTTACGCCTGTATTTCTGACAGTCTCAGACAGACAACAAATAGCTTTTACTTTTTTTTAACTGGAAAATTTTATTATATTGATTTAAATTTTATTCAGCATGATAAATCAATAAATTATTCCCAATCAATGATTGATGTATTGATTTATAAAATATAAGATATCACTGGAGAATTGTGAAACTGTGCCACTAAATGTAGCACTTCATAATTTTAGCATAAAAATGTTAAATGAAAGAAGTTACTGATTTGATATGAAAAATCAGAAATCAGTCAGGCATTTGCTTAGCCTTCTTTAAAATAAATCTGATTTATTCTAAATAACTCAGCATTTATTTTAAGTTCAGATAGAAAAAATCTCGAATTCGTTCAGAATTTATGATGGCCGATGAAATAACCAAGCAAAGAACAAGTACATTTTATTTATTTATATTTTGAAAAGTTTTAAAATTTCAATCAAGGTTTGATTGATAATGGAACAGAATTTCACGAACACCACAATGATTTTTGCTCAAGTTTTCTGGTTGTTCTATCATACTTTTTGGCATTTATTAGTTTTCCAGTATCGTTCTTTTTTTGTCTAAAAGTTGTTCAAGAATATGAGAGAGCAGTAAAATATTTTTAGAATTAAGGTACAATTGATGCCGACTTTCTTTATAGGTACAAAATATTCAATTAATTTTTATTTTATAATCTAAAACTCGAAAACAAATGTAAATTTGTTTACATTTGTTTTCGAGGGTAATGGTATATTTTTAATTTAAAACTTTTATTAAAATTTATTTCAAAAAGGCTAAAGGAATATATGAGAGTTATATTTCAGTTCAAACAGTCAGAAATTTTATTTTTATTTATTATTTATTTAATATATTTTTTAATTTTATTTTTGTTTTTACATTTAGTAGTGGTATCTAAGCATAAATCTTAAGAGTGATATCAGTCGCTTCTTTTTTTTTGACAATAGCTATTTTTCCTCAATTTAAATCTTTGGTTACCGGATCTTGAGTTTTAATTTTAGTTGATTCTTTTATTAAATTCAACTTATTCGTAATTGTTTGCAAATTTGTAAATATGAACTAGGTCACCCCTTATCCTTCTTGTTCTCAGGTAAATTAATTCTAGTTTTGACAAACGATGTTGATAATCCAAATCACGTGCTTCATTAATCAACTTTTTATCTCTTCTTTGACTTCTCTCAAGCTCACTCATGTCTTTTTCTAAATAAAGGCATCATGCAATGACATCATACTCAAGGTGCGGCCTAATCATTGATCAAAACAATAATTTGATAATCTCGCTGAAAACATATGCTTTCTTAATTATACCAAATATTCTATTTGCTTTAGCTGTCTTAACTTGTGTGCCCCATTTTAAACCACTCTAAATGTAAAAACCCAAATCTTTTTCGCATTTCTATTTAGTCAAGGGTTTCAAACTAATCTTATAATTGAACTCGGTATTATTGCTGCCAATATGAACCATTTGCATTTTTCTTCATTTAGCTGAGTCGACCACTATTTTCACCACTTGAACATCTAAACTATATCTGGTTGTAGCTTTTAAATCGGGTTGGATTTATTAATTGTTGATAAGATCTTCGTGTCATAATCATAAGCTTTACAATTTTTTTAGGCAATATTTATATTGTTTATACACAGGAGTACTACGGTAAGTGTCTTTTTGGTAATTTTACGTAGATTTACGTAAAATTGCGTTTTTATAGTAAAAAAAACAAAAAAGAGTAATTTTCAGTTTTATTCAAAACTCCATTTCATTCGGTAATAATGAAAAAAACATTTAAAAAATTAAATGATTCTTTAATGATTCAATCAATCCCTTATGATTAATAAATTTCCTTATTTATTATAAATCTTAATTTTTTAAAAAATAAAGGTCACTTAAAAAAATTCGTACTGTCGAAAATTACATTAAGTCTTCCATGGCATAATGTTCTAAACTGTATAAAAAGCGAACGTTATAAAACAAAAACAAATAATAAATAAATTTTTTTTAATAAAATTGAAAATTAATCTTTTTTGTTTTTTTACTATTGAAAAAAACGAAATTCACGTTAAATAACGAAAATTTACTTTTTTCTTTATATCTAATTATGAATTATGAAAAATTAATTTTTCATGTTATTTTACCAAAATTAACACATAACTGGGGAAATTTTGGACCTTTTTAGTTTTACGTAAATTTACGTATTTTCTTTTTTTCACGTTAATTAATGTAAATTTAACAAAAAGACAAGAAAAAGATTCATACCGTAGCAGCACTGTAAACAATAAAGTGTAGAAAATCGATTACTGAACCTTTTGGAACTCTACTGTTAACTTTTACCCATATTCGACCCAGTGTATTCTTCCACTTCTCTTTGAGGCCATTCTAATAGACATGCTTATTATTAACATGGACCGAAAAAAACAGTTTTTTTAGCTAAATTGTTATATATAACACGAATTCTGAACTTCTTGGTACAATTGCTATTCCTTTTTACCAAAATGAGCTTGGAAATTTTTTCGATCACAAGGAACAACAAATGAATATTTTTTACCCCGAATGAAAGACTTAACCAACTGTACCTTAAGTTAATTATTTTAAAAGCTAACATTTCATTAAGGTAATATTTCGTTTGGGTCGTAATTTGAATGGTGGGGCCAAAGGACCCGGCTTGTTTTTTGTTCTTCCATGTGTAGATGAAATAACAACTATTGATTTGAGAACAATTACTTTTGACGTTCCACCACAAGAAATTCTAACCAAAGATTCGGTCACAATTACTGTCGATGCTGTTGTCTATTACCGAATATTTGATCCTGTAAGGTCGGTGAATAAAGTGGCAAATGCTCAGTATTCCACTCGGCTATTAGCTGCCACGTCTCTCAGGAATATTCTTGGTACCAAGACTCTGCAAGAGATCTTGGTGGACAAAGAATCAATTACTCAGCATATGCAAGTATAGCGTGCAATATTAAGTTTTTTTTTTGTTTTAACAGTTTAGTTTGAAGAGTACACTTGACTTGGCCACCGATGATTGGGGTGTCAAAATTGAAAGGATTGAATTGTAATATTTTTTTAATTTTAGAATAAAAAAGAGAGTAAATTTTCAATTTAGAAAAGATGTTCGTCTTCCTGTTGAAATGCAAAGGGCTATGGCAACTGAAGCAGAAGCTACTAGAGACGCAAGAGCAAAGTTAGTGGCGGCAAAGGGAGAGCAAAACGCTTCGGTAGCGCTTAAGGAAGCAGCAGATATAATAAACCAAAATCCAATAGCTCTACAACTTAGATATCTGCAAACTTTGAGTGACATTGCTGCTGAAAAAAACTCAACAATTGTTTTTCCTATACCAATCGAGCTTTTGCGATCATTGCCAGGCGCTGCGAATCCAAAGCCTATTTAAAATAGCTTTGTGACTATGCAAATCTACCACTGGATAATTATGACTAATTTTTGGTCTCTCAATGTGTTTAATTATTTTTGAAATGTTAAATCATATGATTATAAATATTTTTTTTGGAGAGTGTTTAAATTTAAAATTTTGTTTCTAATTATCTTTGATAAAAATAAAATTTTTCAAACTACGTAGTAGTTAATTTTTGCATGCATTTAAATTAGATTTTCAAGCAACTTTTTAAATGACATTTGATCATATTTAAGCTTTAATATTCTTGTTTTAATTTTTTTAGAGAAATCTTTATCAGTACTTATTTTTGTTTAGCTGAGTAGAATTAAAAATTGGAATTTAGGATAAAAGAAAAATCATCACCCTATGTTATAAATTCTTGTACTCTGATTTTTCATTCTAACTTTCTAATGAACTCGATGATTTCTAGTGCCGACAACAACAATATGATTAAATTAAGTCCAAAATTTATTTATCAAAGTAAGAATAGAACTAAAAAGTCGTGATTTAATAGAATCGAATGCTTAACTGTTGGATAACTGCTATGCATTCTATTTTCAAGGACTCGATGAATTTTGAATTCGTAAAGTTTTTATTGTGACTCAATTGAAGTTAGAACAAGATTTTGGCTCGAAATACCGCAACCTTTTAAACAATATAAAAGGTTTTTGAGCATAATTTTTATAAATTGGAAAGATAGAGCTAAATTTTGACAAAACATTTTCAAATATTTTATGCGCTTTATCTAAAAAAATTTAATCGTATTTAATTACCTAATTTCATTTCATTAAAAATTAGCATTTTTTTGAAATTTTGAAATTATAAAAATAAGAGATAATCGTTAAAGATAAACAGATCTGGTATATAAAAATTAAAATCAATGTTAATATTATTTTTTACTTTTAGATTCAAATTAAATAAAATAGAATTAAAACTTTGAGCAAAATGATCAAATCAGAAGGTTTTTAACTTGATTGAATTCAAAATTTATCCTGAATTTTTTTTTAGGAATTCAGAATGCTGAAAATGGAGATGACTCGAATTTTTGTGGAAGCATTTTAATTTTCCTGTCTTACATTCTAATAATTTTAACATTTCCAATTTCAATACCAATGAGTATAAAAGTATAAAAGCATAAATTTTGTTAGAGGAAATAAGCGCATTATTTTTCTTCTAAATATCTAGATTGTGAAAGAATATGAAAGAGCAGTCATTTTTAGACTTGGTAGAATATTGTCTGGAGGAGCCAAAGGACCTGGCCTTTTTTTCATAGTTCCATGTAATTTTTTTCTGAAAATATATAATCTATAACTAATTGATCATAAAAGGTGTTGATTCGATTGTAAACGTGGATTTAAGGTAATAAACATAATTTTATTATTTCATCATTTTTGTGAAGTATTGAATTTAGATTTTATAATTTTTAGATCAGTCACTTTTGATGTGCCACCACAAGAAATCTTGACCAAAGACTCTGTAACAGTTACAGTTGATGCAGTGGTTTATTTTAGAATTTCGGACCCAATTCTATCAGTGACCAGAATCGCCAATTCCAGATACTCTACACAATTACTTGCTGCCACAACTTTAAGAAATATCCTTGGCACTAAATCACTTCAAGAAATTTTAAGTGACAAAGAATCTATTTCACACCGCATGCAAGTAATAACTTTTTTGATTTCTAAAATATTGGTACATTTGTTAATTTTTTTAAGGAATTTTTGGACCAAGCCACCGATGAATGGTAAAAAAATCGAGTTTTTTTTAAAGAAAATAAAACTCTAAATTTGAATTTAAGGGGTGTAAAAGTAGAAAGAGTAGAAGTGTAAGATTTAAATTGTTCGAAATATCCTAAGGCTTATAATTTTAAATAGGAAGGATGTCAAACTGCCTGTACAAATGCAACGCGCTATGGCAACTGAAGCCGAGTCTACACGTGAAGCCAGAGCAAAGGTAATCGCAGCTGAAGGAGAGCAGAAAGCTTCAGTTTCACTTAAACTAGCTGCTGATACTATAAATCAAAGTCCAATAGCCTTGCAGCTAAGATATCTGCAGACGCTCACTCATATTGCAGCAGAAAAGAACTCTACTATTGTATTCCCGATTCCATTGGAACTATTGAGAAGCCTTCCTGGAGGTAGAGAAGGAAAACTATAAAGAAAAAGAATTAATTTTTTTCTTATGTGAGCATATTTGATTGTTAAATACAATATTTTTTATTGTTTTGATATTAAAAAATTTTAAAATCATGAACAAATACATTTGAATTAAACTAAATCATGAATTTTTTGTTTTCTTTTCTTTAAAAAAATGCTTTTAAGTGTGTATTGAAAATAATACTTGCTTTAGATTTATTTCAAATTTAATTTTTTTAATAAAATTGATTTATCTTGATTAATTAAATTTATTCAAACCAATTGGATAGGAAATTGAAATATAAAAAATATTAAAATCAAGTTACACCTATTGATTGTTCACCTTTAAATTTTGGATTTAATTAAAAAGTTGCTTCGAGACTAATTAAATTTTATTAAATTATTCAGCTAAAAATATTTTTTATTTGAAAACAAACTGTTGTTTCTTTTTTTTTGTAATGCTTGTTTTTGTAATTTAAATTTAATTCCATTTTTATATGAGTGATGGATTGAATGGAGTTAAATGAATCGAAAATTTAAGAATTAAAAATTCGAATATTCCTAAATATCAGCCAAAAAATTAAAGGAAATCTGTTTTTATTTTTTTGAATAACCGTAATTAGAAATTAAAAAAAAATATAATTATACGACTACTTATTTATTTACATGCAAGAAAATTTGGTCGTTTTCAAGACTTTTTTAAATGAAGGAAGTTTTTAATTTAATCATTTTTGAGTAATTACTTAAGTTAGAAAAAATAGATCCAAAAATTTCAAATGTTTATTCCTTAATATTAATCTTTTAAAATGTGATGCTCTAATAAGCCATGAGTAATCAAATTTTATTTTTTATTAGATATAACCAAAAAAGCATATTATAGACTTTTTTAGTTTTATTACCCCAAATTTTGAATAAAATACCCCAAATTTTTAATTTTTTACCCCTATTTTATTAAGATAACACCAAAAAATAAAAAAGAAATTAAAAAAATAAAATGACAATTTTATTTTATAATCGACACCAAATTAATTATAAAAATACCAAAATTAATAAAAATGAACTATTTTATTATTTTTAACCCCAAAAATTTAGTCGAATTCAGAGCATACTTACCCCAAAAATTTACTTTTTTCCACATTTATTTGAGCAAGCCCAATATCTTCTTTTAGTCATTTTAGCGCCACATTTATCACAAAACTTTTCTTCGACTTGTTTGATTGAATCAATTCGAGGTATTTTTGATGGATTTTCTTTTGTCGAACTCGAATCTTCATCATCTGTATCAATCCCTTTAGGTGCCGAATTTGTTGCTTGTGTTTCTTTCGGTTGATGTTCAAGTGGTCCAGCTGTGTCTTTTGGCCTTCCTTTCTTTCTATTGGCTTGTATAGGTATATCCATACCAACTGAGTCGAAATTGCATTTTTTTTTCTTGCTGCAATAGTTGTAAGATGATAACATTTGTAATTTTTTAACCAATACCAACAATTGCAACTACTCAAAGTCCAACTATTTTCATTGAATTTAATTTTACGAATACTAAAAATGGAAGTAATCATATGATCGAATGAAAACCATTTTTTTTCAATTAATGACTGATTGTATTGTTTACATTGTTCTTTGTTGATATCTATCTTGTCATCAGCAGTTAAATAATAATAATTATCATCTTTCAAATGAATAATTGTTTTGTTATAACTGTTCCATTTATAAGCTTTTACTAAGTCATCCTTTGTAACATTTGGAAATTCATAAAATATTTTTTGATTTAAGTTGTCAACGATTTGAGGCTGATTTGTTTCTGGATCAATCAATGATAATGTAGGTGCACGTTCAGTTGACCATTCTTTCAAAATATTATCTCGACATTCGTTTAGAAATGGAATCAAACCAAAACGTTTTGAATTTAAAATTTTCTTGATTTGAGCATGAGTTGACTCTAATGAATTGCTTGTACTTGGTAAACCAGGTGCAAAGCCTTCATACCAACCATTATTTCCATCTTTTGCACCATTGATTATCGAAATACTCTAAAAATGTTTTGATGGCTGGACTATTGACTCTTGACCATTTTTCTTGAAATAATTTAAGAGCTCTTGGAAATAATTCTGGCTCAAAAATTTTTTGAATTTCGCTTATATCGTAGACAATTCGTTCTGCTTGTAATTTGCTAATTGATTTTACACGAATATCAATATTACGATTGACGTGAGCCCAACAATTTACTCTTGTTTTTAAATCGAATACTTTTGCAAATCCGTTTGTGATAGCACCAGCATTATCTGCTATTAAAATTGAAAAATTAACTGTTTTGTTAAATACTTTTTCATGTGTTTCTTTGACTGAGTTGAAAAAAAAACCGAAATCATCTTCATTTTCAGTACGACATATAGCTAATCCGAACGGATGAAAACTTTTATTACGATCAGTTGTACCACCTGTAATAATTGGAAAATTTTCATATGTTAACTTGTACGTAGCATCACTCAAAAAATGTTGAGCATTTTCTGCGATTTTAATTAAACGTTTTGATGTTAAAAACACTCGAAAAATTTGTGATGGCATGGCAGCATATTCAAATTTCCCAACGAAAACCGCGTCTTCATCGTCTGGAATCTCTGAATTATCTTCGCACCATTTTTTGAAATCTGTCAATGAACAATTTTTATTTAAGTCCTTACTAACTGAATTTATAATATGTTGAATTTGATTGTCAGTTGGTGGCTGAATATTTTCTTTGATTAAATTTCTCTTGATTTCTTTTTTTGCTTGTCCAAGCGAACGAAAATAAATAATTTTTTCTTTCACTTTAGGAGGAACATTAGCTGAATTTTCTTCGTTCGAATGATTAGAATGTTCATTGTCTGATATATAGACTGAACCACCAATTTCACCATTTTTGACTTTGAAATAAATTGATTTTTTGCAGCCTTTTTTGTTGAATTTGCAGTTGAATGTATGTTTATCGCAATCGGCTAGGTTATTTTTTGAATGAAAGTTCCATGCTACATTGTCAAAATGTAAATTTTTGACCAATTTTTTAAATTCCATTAAAGATTCACAATCTTCAAGGAAATCGTACGCTTTAGATACGCTTCTTTTTATTTTCGGCAATTCTTCAGCGTCATTTAAGGTGTCGTTGAAATTATTTTCTAAAATACTCGCAGAACTAGACATTTAATAATAATCAATACACATTTTAGCAAGCTGAATTTCTTATATAGGAATATTTTTTAAATATTTATTAAAAAAGTGTCAAAAAATTTAGGTTTCATTTTAATAAACTAGAGTTCGTTTTAATTAATTAGGTGTAGTTTTAATTGATTTAGTGTCAAAATAAAAGAAAAAGTAACATCTTATTTAATTAGGTGTAAATCTTAATTTTTTATGGTTTACTTAATTAAAAGGGGTATTTTATTAAAAAATTGGGGTAAAAAATTTTAAATTTGGGGTATTTTATTCTAAATTTATGGCCTAGATATTAAAGAGCCCATATTATACTTAGACAAGAAAAAATAGCTGATGGTTTAGATTTTTTCTCATCAATTTTAAGTTTTAGTTCTCTTTTCATCAAATTATCTAAAGATTGTTTTTTTTTATTAAGCTTATTTGATTAATTTTAGCTTTGCTAGTGCAGCTTAATATTGGAAAAATTAAAAAATCTTCTAATCTGTGAATTAAAAAAATTTAGATTAAATTATTATGAAAGCTGTTTTTGTGTCACATTAGTCCATTAAATTACAAAAAATTTAAAAAAAAATAATGTTCTGAAAATTTAAACATTTATATCTTAAATTTAAAAAAAATGGATCATTTTGATTATGGTTAATTCTATTTAGTTAATTTGGGAAAAATTTAATATATTGATTTAAATCTAATTTTCAACAAATGATTAAAAAAATGATTTTAAATTAAAAAATTAATTCTCTATTAATTTTTCTTCTGAATCAAAATTTCGATAAATAGCGTTTGAGCTGATTTAAAAATTGGTTAGGATCACTTTCAGTCAGAATTATTTTTTAATAATTAATTAATGACCATCCTATTGATCTATTTTTTCTTACTACCGAGTAATTATATCAGGTTTTGTCCATTTGAAAGCCAATATGCTTCTTCAACAAACTCTTTTGTTTAGGAAAAAAAGAGTCATGCAAACGGAATCTAATTTTAAAATGATCTATTGTCAAAGCTTTATAAGTTATTATTAAAGCGAATTTTATTCTAGATTTAAAATTAGGTGGCTATTATTGATTTTATTTAACTAGAAATAAAAATTGACTGGACTCAAAAATTCTCTAAAAAATTATACTTCTCGATGAAAAAATTCAACTACCCTAAACGTCACATTCGTATAAATATTGACCGGTCATTTAAAGAAAATCATCGTCCCAAAAGCATGAATTTTTATTCTAAATTTTTTACTTATGTTCTTGTTTGTTTTTCTTTTTTTCTAGTTATGGCCTTATTTCCGTTGAGCCTTCTCTATTGTATGAGAGTAAGTAAAAATTAATTAAAAAAATATAATTTTATAATAAAATTTCTTTTCTAAAGATGATTCGAGAGTATGAACGAGCTGTGGTTTTTAGACTAGGAAAATGTTTTAAAAAAGTAAAAGGACCAGGCTTGTTTTTTATTTTACCATGTTTGGATAGTTACGAAAAAGTAGACACTCGAACTATCTCGTTTAATGTAAATCCGCAGGAAATTTTAACCAAAGACTCGGTTACTGTGACTGTTGATGCAGTAGTTTTTTTTCGTATTTTTGATCCATATTTGGCACTAAATAAAATTTATAATGTTCAATATGGAACAAAAATGTTGTCGGCATCTATCCTAAGAAACATATTGGGGTCTCGGACTTTACAAGAAATTTTACAAGAAAAAGAGTTCTTAACACGTTATATACACGTAAATAAAATTTAAACAAATTAAGCTTTAATTAAAATTCATTAACGAAGGGTTTATTAAATATGGGAACCAAAGAATGGGGTACTGTTGTTGAACGAATTGAAATGTAGTTTTTGATTTTTTTTTATTTTAAAATTTTAAAATTTATAAAAAGAAAAGACATGAAACTTCCGGTTGAACTACAAAAAGCAATGGCAGCTGAGGCTGAAGCGACAAGCGAAGCAAGAGCTTTGGTAATTACGGCTCTAGGAGAGAAAAAAGCATCGTATATGCTGAAGAATGCGGCTGATTCTTTAATAGAAAATCCGATATCTTTTCAGCTTAGGTATTTGCAAACTTTGTCTCAAATAGCATCAGAAAATAATTCAACAATCATTTTTCCGATTCCAATTGAATTTCTCAACTAATTTGAGTTTTTTAAGTAAAATTTTTGAATAAAGCAATCAAATGTCAAAAAATCTCAAATTCTTTTGAAAATTATTAATTATCTTGTTTTTTATTTAATTGAGTTTTCAAATTAAAATTTTAAGATGATTAGTGACAAATAAATGATTGAATTGATCTATGAATTCAATACTTATTCCATCGAATTGAACGAGTTAAAGCCAAAAATCTTTGTCTCTAAAAAGACATTTTAATTGAAACTAAAATTGAGATAGATGAAGTCTAAATTAGCCGTTTTTACTCATAAGACTTTGACTTTCAAACAACTCAAGGTCCAAAAATGGTTTTAGCAATTTTTTAAATTTGGAATTTTTTTTCATTCACTTTTATTTTTCTTTTCAAAAATAATGTCCCGATATCTAATAAATTTTAGGAAAAAAAACATTTTTTAAATGAAAAAAAGTTGACATTTATCTAATAAATTCCAAATTACAAGAAAAAAAAATTATAGACTTTTGTTCAGTTTTAGGATCCATTTTGGATCTGCTTTAAACTTTTATAAAACAATGAGTTAAACCTAAGTTCATTAGAATAAAATTTTCTTCTACTTCTTAAAACAATATCCAATAAATTTTTAATTTGCTTTAACAGAGTCATAAAATTACTTTTTAAATCTATTTGTTGGAAATGCGACTTGACCGTTCTATTAAAATTGCCAGACATGAGAATTCCTAATTTTGTATTGAATCTAATATTTTTTATTTGAAGCTTAAGAAATTTTTATTAATAATCAAGTTTACAATATAAATATTTTTTAAGTCATAAAATTTTAATTAAAAAATTCCATCTTTAATTTCTTGTCGACTGAAGCTTGAAGAAAGCTGATTTTTTCATTTTTTTTCGTAAAAATTTCGAAATTTTTTAAAAAGCATGCATATTCGGTACTTAATTTCTATTTTCCATTTCCTTGGTGATAATTATTCATTTTAAAATCAAGTTTTGATCTTCAATAAACCAAAATGGTTTGATCTTCTAAAAATATGAAAATCATGACTTAACCAAGTTAAAGAAATTATTATCAAAAAATTAAAAATTTGTTATCTGATAAATTTAAAATTTAGTATGAAAGATTTATTTTGATCATAAAATTCAATTTCTAATCACTAGTAATTTTCAAAAAATTTTGTGTTCAATTTTATGAATTACTCAAAATTTTATAATTAAGTATAAAATACGCTTTGAACTTATTTAAAACAATCTTAAAAAATATTTATTTTTCAAATCATGAATTTTCTAAATTCATTTTACGTCATTTTCTCTTTTTAAAATCAATTTTTAAAGTTGAAATGCTCAAATTAAAATTTATTGCTTTCTACTGCAGTTATTTTTATTTTAATTATTAATAGTCGGATGCATTAGTTTACAAAAGTTACCTAGAGTTATGCGTAGTGACGGTAATGCTAAAACTTAACTTATGACGTAAAATTACTTCTTAAAAAAATTATCTCATTAATCGTTCATTTTAAAAATATGACTAAGTTTGATTACCATGGCATTGATTATGTATTAATTCTTTATTCTTTTTTTTCCTTTCTATTATTAAATTTAAATCAAAACCTGATATTTTCGGTAAAAATTAACACCAAAAACAAACTCTCCCAAAAATTTCAGTTTAATAATTAGCTAATGTACTTAAATTTATTTTAAAAAAAATCGATCTAAGATATTTTATTATTTTAAAATTCTAATCGATTTTTTAAACTTTTTTACATTATTATTAAAAGCAACATTTTTAAAAATAAAAAAAAACACTGTTGTCAAACTGGTTTTATTTAAGAGGAAATAAACATTATAAAATGTTCAATATTAAAATTTATCGGTTAATTCGCATTTAAATACACCTGACAAATTTTCATTCTCTTGAATAAAGATTTTTTTCAAACTAGGAAATTTTCAAACTTGGAAATCAACATTTAGCTAAGTAAAATATTTTAATTAATTTCAAATATAAATTATTGATCAATTTCCCAAAAAAAATTGAGATAATTGTCTTATAAAACTTGATAAAATCTTTTTTTTGAATTTTTTAGTGGAGTCCGGAGATACTAAAAATCAGCCAGAAGAAGGTTTTGGATTGTGTGCCTATGTACTGATTGGCTTTTCCTACATTATTTTTGTTCTCACTTTTCCTTTAAGCTTATTTTTTTGCGTAAAAGTAATAGAAATTTAAAAAATAATGATATTTTTTTAATTATCTGTTTTAAAGATTGTAAAAGAATACGAAAGAGCAGTTATTTTGAGATTGGGTAGGATTTTACCTGGAGGAGCTAAAGGCCCTGGTCTTTTTTTCATTTTGCCATGCATTGATCAAATTGTTTCAACTGATTTAAGGTTGAAAAGATCAATTTAATTTTAAAATATTTAAATTTTCTATTTAGAACAATTACATTTGATGTTCCGCCACAAGAGATTTTGACAAAAGATTCTGTAACTGTAACAGTCGATGCCGTTTGTTATTTTAAAATATTTGACCCAGTGATCTCTGTAATCAATGTTGAAAACGCACAATTTTCTACAAGATTGTTGGCAGCCACTACATTGAGGAATATCCTTGGAACCAGGACATTGCAAGAAATTTTACAAGATAAAGAAATAATTTCACAAACAATGCAGGTAAACTCCAAATTAGAAACTCGTTAAATTTGTAATTATTAACTTTATCGTAGGAAACACTTGATAACACCACTGATTCTTGGGGAATAAAAGTTGAACGAGTTGAATTGTGATTTTTTTAATTTAAATTTTTTCGTCTCTGTTTAATTCTTATTTTTCAATTAAAGAAAAGATGTAAGACTTCCTGCGAATATGCAACGTGCTATGGCAACTGAAGCCGAGTCTACACGTGAAGCCAGAGCTAAGGTAATTGCAGCTGAAGGAGAGCAGAAGGCTTCTGTAGCCTTAAAACAAGCTGCCGATATCATTCACCAAAGTCCGGTTGCTCTTCAGCTCAGATACTTGCAGACTTTGACAAACATTTCAGCAGAAAAGAATTCAACCATCATTTTCCCAATTCCTATTGAAATGTTAAAATCTTTTAGCAAAAGTTAAATTTTTTTAAAAAAATTGATTTATAATGTTTTAAATAAATGTGAATGAAAATTTATTCGAAAATTCATTATATTTTTTTTTCTAATTTAACTTATTTATTAGCTAAAATAGTTTTTTAATTAAATAAAATTTAATACATATTATAATAAAACTTTATTTCAGATAGAAAAAATTTAATATTTATCGCTTAATTATTTACATGTTTTTACCGCCGAACAAAAAAATGAAAATGACCTTTAGCTATTTTGATTTTGATTGAATAACGAAGCGGTTTTGTTAGCTAGAAACGAGAACATTTCTAGAGGTATAGGAAAAACTATAGTAGAATTTTTCTCCGAAGCAATTTGAGTTAGAGTTTGTAGATAGCGAAGTTGGATAGCTATTGGAGACTCGCTGATAATTATGGCAGCTTCTTTTAGAGCCCTGGAAGCTTTTTGTTCACCTTCGGCAGCTATGACTTTTGCTCGAGCTTCTCTTGCCGCTTCAGCTTCAGTAGCCATGGCTCTTTGCAATTGAACTGGAAGTCTTACATCTTTAACTTCCACTCTCTCCACTTTAACTCCCTTTACGAAAATTGTTATAAAATAATCTTTTTTCTTTTTCTTACCCAAGGTCCGGTCGCATCATCCAAATTGTTCTGTAAAATAACTAAATGAATTTAAAATTTTTAAAGCAAGTGTAAAAATTACTTGAATAAGAATTGCTACTGATTCTCTATCAGATAATATTTCATGTAAAGATTTTGTACCCAGTATGTTTCGGAGTGTAGATGCAGCAAGAAGCTTTGTAGATTTAGCTGCGTCTTCTACATTTATGACTGATATGACTGCATTTAAAATTCGAAAATACACAACAGCATCGACAGAAACAGTTACCGAATCTTTAGTCAGAATCTTTAAAATAAATTTATATTTTGATAAATTTTAATAAATCTTAAGATTAGTAGACAATAAAAATAAAAAAATAATATCAATCACGGATTTTTTTAATTTTTTCGAGCGAAAATTAAATCATACTCTAATTAAAAAATAGAATGAAAAATAAATAGATATTTTTTATCGAACAAAAAATTTAAAAAAAATTAATTTTTTAATTTAAGGCTATTTTTATTTTTATAAATAGGAAAAAAAATTTTCAATTTAATAATTTTGAAACTGAAAATGAATTATATATTATATTAAACAAAATAGACAAAATAATTAAAAATTAAATTTTCTACTCAAAATACAACAATTAATCAGAAGTTATAATCTGAATTTTTTTAAACAAAGTAAAGCTAATTTCACTCTTTTTGTTATGTTTTTAAGTTCTTTTTTATCTCAAGTTAATAATTTTTATTTTCAATTTATTAGTGAAATTTATTGAAGAGTCTAAAATTGTTTAACACCAAAGATTGGAAAAAACTTACTTCTTGTGGAGGCACATCGAATGTAACTAAAAAAATGCATTTTTCAAATAAAAAAAAATTTAATTTCTTTAAGTTTACCTGTACGCAGATCAACTTTGGTATAGGTATCAATACAAGGTAGTCTAATTTTTATAAATTACTAAAAAATTCTATCTACAATAAAAAAAAATACTTACACAAAAAAAATACCAGGTCCTTTTGCTCCACCAGGTAGTATACGACCCAAGCGAAAAATGACCGCTCGTTCGTATTCCTGAGCCACTTTAACACATGCACAAAGCGAAAAAGGAAATGTGAATATAAGAAACAGATACGACATGATAATTAATATTTGACCCCAAATGTCAACTTTGTCATTAACATCTAAATTAAAAAATAAAAAAAAATTTAAATATAAAGATTTATTCTATCAACTCATTTCGTAGCCAGATCCAGAAGTTGAATATTTCGAGTTTTTAAACGCTGGATGCTGTTGAGGCACTGAGCTAGATGAATGAATTCCTCTTTGTCCATTTCCAGTGCTTGATTTTTCCGATCTAGCCATTATTTTCACTGTTTTTTGTTGATGCCCATTTCTGTTATAAGATTGGTGGTGGGCCAAGGAAAATTTTTCGTTTTCATCATCAATCTCATTTTGACTGTCTTCTAGGGTATCATTACCATCATCTTCTTCAAAATCTTCATTATCGTAATTTTCATTATTCTGATATGAATGCAAGCGGCTAATATGTGAACTTGCACGAGGCTTTGGAGGCCGAGTGGAAGAATTTTTCAAAATAGATGTAGTCTTTATCTTCTTGGTTGTATTTGGAGGCATCGGGTCGATCTCTTCCTCATCTTCATTTTCATCACTTTCTTGGTTCGAGTTTTGCAAAAACCGACTGGAAGTAATAGCCTCGATATCTGTTGGATCGCGTCTTCTATCCGGGTTGTAATCGCTCATAGTCTAATCGTAAATTCTAATTCTAATTGAAATTTTATATCTGGAAATAGTGTTTTTAAATGAATAACTAATTTCAGATAAAAAAAATCTTAAAATTTGATATCATTAAAAATTGAAAGGAAAAAAATAAAAATCACAAAAAATACAATATTGGATATTTTATTGAAATTAAAAAGTTATGGCGGAATTTAGTGGAATTTTAATTCTTGTCACAAATAGCAAATTTTGCTTTATTTTATGCTCAATTACTTTAAATAATCAAAATCACTGCTTCATCTTTTTTAATATTTTTTTTTATTAACTTTACTAAATACGTGAATTTTGTTCGATTTTATTTTGCTTCCTTTTAAATTAAAAACTAAAGTTAATATTTAATTTTTTTAAACCAACTTTAACAAAATTAGCCAAATTTTTTTCTCTAAGGTGTTTTTTCACGATCGAGTTCTAATAAATTAGTCTAAATAAACTGGTTTTATTTGAGTAACTTTTAATGAGAGTCAATTATTTTTGAGAAACTACAAATCGAACAAAAGGCCCCAAACACACAAAACTCTAATTAATATGTCTCAAAATAGCTATTAAGCTGTAAGCTTTTTGTAGTTAAATGCTCCTAAAATTATTAAAAAAATCGACCAAGATCCTTTTTAAATTACCTTTTGTTTGTTTTTAATAAGAAATTTTTTTTTCAAATATGCTGATGACTAACCGGTCTAAATAAAGCATTTCCGGGTAATTTTATATTTTAAATATCGGTTTACTAAAATCGATAGTTTTGATTTATTGTTTTTAATATTTTTGGCATTTGGGTTTTATTTGTTGTAGTGAACTTGTCCCAGAGTCAATGTCCAAAAAAACCTAGTGGAAAATTTACAATTAGTTAATTGTGCCTAATTTTTTTAAAAGCTGTTTGTAATTATTCATATTGATCGCATCGAATTTGAAATTGATCTGCATTAATGCAAGCACTTAAGATTTGTCTTTTAGAATTTTTAAAAATTTATTGATTGCTTCCTAAATTATTTTGGATTAAAATTTTTTCATCAGACTCTTTTTTATTATGTTCCGGGACAACAGTAGTCCTTAACTAAGTGTGGCGTAAAATCCTATTAATTCTACAATAAAAATATAAAAATGAAGCCCATTTTTGTTTCATCAAGTTTCCATTCATTTCTAGAACAATATTCAGAAAAATTACTTGTTAATTTCTTTATCTTTAAGTGTTTATTGATAAAGTTTAATTCAATTTCAATCTCGAGATGAAGATGAAGATTTTTAATCCTATCTGTGATTAAAATAGGATACTTGAGTTAATAAGATATTCATTAGAGATTTAACTTGATAATAGTTCGAATTTCCGTATAATTTGAATAATTTTTTATCTTTCAGAGCTCTTTTGTTTCCTGGACTGGACCTAAAGTGTTTTTGTAGATACGATGAGCTGCTCAAGCTATTCCACTAAAACAAACCACAATCATTGTTAATTTAAGACTATGCTCATTTTTTTATATTCACTAATAATGATGAAAATAAAAGATAATTTTTTGAAAAACTATACCAGGCTTCAATAACCCTATTTTTTTATTAAGGTTCCGTTTTTTTTATTTAAATTTGCTTTTTAATAATTAAAATATTCGATTGCAAAAATGGTATTCTTTATGAATTATGTTTTCCTAATATCTAGTGTATTTACTAGGAACCTTAGGTAATCAACGATTAAAATGTTGCTATTTAATTAAATTTATACTCGCATTCAATATGTTCTATTTTGTTGAGTTAAGAAACATATATTTTATCGCTTAAAAGATTGTTTATTCTCTGGCAAAAATCGATTAAATTCGATCAGTGAATTTTTCTCATCCTATTTGCTAAAGAAATCCAAATGTGCTATCTAGTTTTAATCAAAAATAATTTATTATAGATACCGAAATTTAAAAAGCAAACCTTAAGCATTTAAATTTTGACACATATGATTTTGTCAGGCTCTTTGGCGCCAAAGTTGTGTCAGACTTTTAGATAGTAAAATAAAATATCATAAAATTTTATTGATTTTTTTATTAATATTTTAATTAAAGAGGTAAAAAATTTGCTTTAGTTTAACATACAAAATAAAAGTAGATGACTCATTCTTAATATGATTTATTAATCTTTAATTTCGAAAGTGAAAAAAAAATTAAAAAATTCAATGATAAGCCATTTTTACTTTAGAATTTTAATCGTGCAGAATCAAAGGAAATGATGAAATAAAATTTTAAAATAATTGTGAAATTTCTATCAAAAATTAATTTTAAAAAAGTCTTGTTTCTCCTTGCTTGAAAATCCTAACAATCTTCTTGACTGCATTTGACACAGAGTTTACATAATCTACTCATCAAATCTGAATCTAATTGAATTTAGACAAAAACTAAAGTCATCTATTCACTTTATTAATGAAGTTTTAATGAAAATACATTTAAAATTCTCTTGATTTTTAGATTGATCAAAAATTTAAGACAACAAAAAGATTAATAAAATTAAATAAAAAGTCTTTTCGTCGAATTGAATAATTTTGTAACACGAAAAGAGCAGATCAAAAAAAAAAGAATTGTCATATGCTTGAATGACAAAAATTAATCTCTAAATAAGATTACTTAACCAAAATCTAATTTATGCCAAACGCAACTAGAGTTATTGAACCTATGCTTACATCGGGTTTAATTCGGAATTAATTTTCGAAGTCTATTTTGTATTATTAATTTGACATATGAAATTCCTTTTCATTAGAGAATTCATTTTGGAATCAAAAAATATTTTAAAAATTAACTGTTTTTTTCTAGAATTAGATGATTAATATGCTCACAAAAGAGAATAAAAAAATTGAAGCTCCATTTTTATTTAATTTTTCTGCATGAACAGCCTCGAACAAAATAAACTCTTAAAACCTAGATAAAAAAATTTGATTTTAAAATATTTAATTTTTTTTATTAATAAACAAAATGGAAAAGCTATTTCTTCAATTAATATCTTGCTTATCAAAATTTAGTTATATAATCTTGATGACTTTTGAAAAATCAGTTTATTTTTGTCAAATATTAGTCGGAAAAATTTTATTTTAAATAAATCGATTTGTTTCTGCGGATTAGCAATAGAAAAATGGAGAATGGAAGAACGAGTTTACTTAATATCAAATCGATTTTTGTTTATACAAGATTTTAGATTGTTAACAATTCGCCAAAGTGAAAAGCCCATGAATTTTCGGAAAGAAATAACAAAATTTACAAAAAGAAGGAAAACAACTGGAAATTACAATTAATACATACTCAAAGCAAATTAAGCAATCCATTATAATTTAAAATAAATTCTAATTCTTTTATTTAAAAAAATAATAATTTTATAATTTCGTCTTGAGATAATGCTAGTAAACAGTACAAAATATTGTTTGTTAATCTATCGAGCTAAATAAAATAAAATTTAAATTTTAAATTTTGTGAAACAAAGTGCTATTTAAAATAACAAAATTCGTGTGTAAACAAGATGCAAATATATTTTATCAATTCTATGTATCTTCCATTGCTAAAGTGAATTCAGCATACTGTACAGGCTTAATGCAAATCACTCTGTTTTTTCAATAAATTTTGTTAAAAATTAAATCACCATGACTAGTGGTTAGATTGTAAATTACAAGAAAATGAAACAAAATATTTAATTTATTTATTACAAGATATGTTTTATTTATAGTAAAAAAATAAAAGTATAAACACAAGCCTCATTATCTAGGAATAAAAAAATCTCAGATAATTTAGACAAAAATTGAGGCATTCGAATTAACTTTGAGTTGCGTGTTTGGCTGTTTTTTCTTGGCCTATGAGCTTCAAAAATTCAATAGGTATAGGAAAAACGATTGTAGAATTTTTTTCGCCGGCAATGTGAGTTAAAGTTTGTAAGTAACGCAATTGTAGAGCAATTGGCGATTTGTTTATAGTATCTGCGGCTTCTTTTAATGCAACTGAAGCGTTTTGTTCTCCTTGAGCAGCTACGACCTTTGCTCTGGCTTCTCTGGTAGCCTCGGCCTCGGTTGCCATCGCACGCTGCAACTGAACAGGAAGTCTAACATCTTTCCTAAAATAAAAAAAAATTAAAATTTTAATACGATTGTCTTTAAATCTAATTTACACTTCTACTCTTTCAACCATAACACCCTTAAAAAAATTACATTAATTTCCATTTTTTTGAGTTTTTTTTAATTTACCCTTTTAATTGATTAAAAAAATTAATTACAAACTCATTTAATTTATTTTAAATTTCGAAATTTTTAATATACTCACCAAACATCTTTAGAAAAATATCAAAAAAATTATTTCCTATTTTAAGAGTTAAATGTACCTGTAGCATCATCCAGAATTTCCTTTTAGAAAAAAAATAAAATAAAAATTTAAAAATTTTAGAGATGGATTTAAAAAATTACCTGCATATGATGGGCTAAAGATTCACGATCTTGCAACACTTCTTGTAATGTTTTAGTTCCTAAAATATTGCGTAAGGTCGTTGCCGCTAGCAAACGAGTTGAATACTGCGCGTTTTCGACATTAATTACCGAAGCAACAGGGTCAAAAATCCTGAAGTACACAACAGCATCAACTGTGACTGTAACCGAATCTTTTGTTAGAATTTCCTGAGGCGGCACATCGAATGTAATAGTTCTAAGAATATGAATTTTAATTTCTTTTTTTTCATTTAAAATAAAAATTTACCTCAAATCAACTGTGACTAAATTATCAATACCTAAATAAAAAGTTAAAAAATGTAAGCGATTAAAATTTTTTATTAATACATGGCAGAATAAAAAATAATCCTGGACCCTTGGCTCCACCAGTTAATATTCTACCCAGCCTGAAAATAACCTTAAAAAATAATTTTATACAATTTCAAAAGAAAAAAAGTAGATCTTACAGCTCTTTGATATTCTTGGACAACTTTCATACAGCAACATAATGTGAATGGTAGACCAATAAACAGCATAAAATATGACAGAGCTATTAGCACGTGGCCACAAAATCCAAATCCTTCTTCAGCTGAATATTTTGCGTCTGTATTAGGCACGTCATTGAATGCAACTTGTTTATCTTTTTTATTTTGTTAGTAGATTTATAATAAAATTTTTAAATAGTTAATCTTCTACTTTTGCTTTTTGCATACGGATCCGGCACAATATTTTTGATCATTCTGCTAATTTTTAAATTAATCCGGAGCAATTTTAATTCTATACCGCTTTACTATGAGCGGTATTAATTATTAAGAGAATTTTTAGTTTAAATTTTATTATTTGAGGCAAAATATATTAAACCCCATAATCAAAACTTTATAAAGTAGAGACCAAATTTAAATTTCGATTATACCTCATGATTTTTTGCTATTAAAATTCAGTCTTGTTCAATTATCTAAATCCGAATATGCCACAAGCTAAATGTTAGAAAACAATTCTTGAAAATCGATTTCTCATATTTAGATTTTGTTTTATTAATTTCTAATTATGTAATTTAAAACACAAACTAGAAAAAAAAGCTATATTATTTTTTTTTATTAATTAAAAGTTGTATTTTGTTAAATTAATTAACTTTTCGCTGATCTAAACTGTTTTATACTGCCATGAAATTGTTGTATAAACATAGCTTAAACAAGTTTCTGCTAGTTTTAGTTATGATATCCTGTTTTGTTTTAGAGATAAATTGATATCTATTTAGGTAGCTCAGACTAAGGAAATTAAACAGGACGATGAAAAATTTAACTTTTGTTTTTTCTAAAGTCTTTTAATGCTATTTTTTATTAATTAATAACTTTGTTAACGGATATTAATTGTATGAGTTTTGTTAGTCTTTTTTTTCCTATTTTCTTTAATGACAAATTCTAATTAATCATGAGAATCGAAACTCTGGCATGAAATTTATCTGTTTATTTAGGCCGATATGAATTTTTTCATCAAGATAAAATTGATTCCGTGCTTTTTAAAAAAAATTCCAAAATTCATAAAAAAATAAGTTGAAATATTTATGTTTGATAAACTTTATATACATGACAAGATAGAAAATTTTTAACAAAATATCAAAAATTAACTGCCTAAACTAGCTTTTTTTTTGAGCTAAAGATTTTGTGACTATAGAAGAAACGATTTCGAGAGGGATGGGAAAAACTATAGTCGAGTTCTTTTCGGATGCTATTTGAGTCAAGGTCTGAAGGTAACGGAGCTGAATCGCCAATGAAGATTCACTAATAATATCAGCCGCCTCTTTCAAAGATTTGGAAGCTTTTTGTTCACCTTCGGCGGCAATAACTTTGGCACGCGCTTCTCTTGCCGCCTCAGCTTCAGCAGCCATGGCCCGCTGCAATTGCACCGGTAGTCTTACATCTTTTACCTCAACTCTTTCCACTTTAACTCCCTGAAACTCAGAAATTAATTCACAATTTACTCATTTAATCAATTCTACCCTTTAAGAAATTTTTTAATTTTTGTAGCTAAATATGAATCTAATCAAAATTGCTTACCATGGTTCAGTAGTTTCGTCCAAGCTACTCTGAAATTAATAAAATTAAAATAGAATGTTATTTAAGTGTTGCGGCTTTTACTTGAATTAACATGGCGACCGATTCCCTATCGGACAAAATTTCATGCAGTGACTTTGTGCCGAGTATGTTGCGCAGAGTAGATGCTGCCAATAATTTTGTAGACTTGGGTGCATCCTCTATATTTATGACGGATATAACCGCGTTAAATATTCGGAAGTAAACCACTGCATCGACTGAGACAGTCACTGAATCTCTTGTCAAAATCTAAAATTCCAGTTTACACTATTTAATTTTTTTTAATCATATTAATTTACTTCCTGAGGTGGGACGTCAAAAGTCACTAAAAAAAATTTTCCATAAAAATTTAATAGATAGATATAAATAGTTTACCTGTTCTCAAATCGACTTTGGTATAAGTGTCAATGCATGGCAAACTAAAAGAAAATATTGAAATAGAATTTTAGAAATTAACATCTTCTCAGATTTAATTAAAAGTGTTTTATCAACAAGTTGAATAGTTTGAAGATGTTAAATTTAATTAAAAATAATAATTTGTTACACAAAAAATATTCCAGGACCTTTTTCGCCACTTTTTAATATACGACCCAAGCGAAATATTACAGCTCTAGAAAGAAAAAAAAGATAGTAATTAATAAATTTTTGTTAATGAGTGCCATTCTTAAATTTCAAGTACGCATTTAATTCAATCTTATTTTGATCAGTGTAAAAGTTATCTAAAAATCGATTTTTTTTGCTAAAAATCTCTATCAAAATTTCTAGTTGGCACTTTTAAATTTAAAAAAAAGCTCAATAAAATTTTCAATCAAAAAAAACCACCTTTCATATTCTTGAGCCACCTGAAACAAATAAAATATAATTTTCTAAAAAATCCGACTCTTTTAGCTTACTTTTAGGCAGGTACACAGTGAAAACGGAAAAGAGACAACTAGAAAAAAATATGATATTATGATCAATATTCGGCCCCATAAATCAAACTCTTCATTAGGATCTAAAATTAAAAATAATTTTTTTAGTTTAGAATAAATGATTAAAAATAAAAAAACTTATATTAAGATTTGGATTATAAAAATATTTCCTAGATTTGATCAATAGTAATAAGTAGCAAAAATAATAGTATTTTATGAATACAATCCTTAGCAGACATCTTAATAAGATTCAAGGAAATAATTTAGTCAGATTATTTTATTCTGATAAAAAAAATATTTAAAATTGACTTAAGAGGTTTTTTTCTAAACAATAATTTGAACAAAATAAATTTATAGAAATGGATGCATTTTTTAACGCTTGACATTTATCCTATTAATTTGGAATTTTAGAATCTTTTCTCAAAATTGCTTCATTTTCGATCCATAAAATAAATTTTCAAAATAGCTTAAAAGAATTTAAATATTATAACTGGATTAAAAAAAGTTTAAATATTAAATACTGCAACCCTTTTGGGGTTAAACTCCTAGGAGTTAAAAAGTTAAAAAAATTTGACTGTTTTTATCATCTATATAGCCATCTGCCTAAAGAAGCTATGAATATGTTTAGTGACTCAGCATTAAAAATAGCCTAGGGTTAGCTATTTCAAATATTGACCACTTTTTTTGTCATGAAATAATGGTGTTTGGTCATTTTTCTCTTCAACTCATGACATTCATTTTGTTTAAATTGTATTGATGAAAAATTTTAAAAATAAAATTGGTTAAATAGATAAAATTTTCAAAATATTCTTAAAATTTTAAATATCTGTGAATTATGTCTCATTCATCTAGTTTTAAAGTTTACTTAATTCAAAAATTTAGGTTTATTTCCTCTTTGTCTTTGGATGCTTTGGGTTTTTCCATTTTTCTGAATTTTTAAAAATTCTAGATCATATTTTTTAAAGTATTTAGCAAAATTTCAGAGCAAAAATACCTCGAGGACTTTTCTGTTTTCGATCCAAATTAAGGTTTAAATTTTAAAATATCTACTTCTAGATTACAGATTATTTTTTTTAGTTTAGATTTTTTTTAGATTAGGAAAAAATCCACTAATTACTTAAACACATTTTTGACTTGAGGTAAACAATTTTATTTTCATTTCAAAAAAAGTACAAACCAATTATGTATCCAGAGGGTGTCTGTAAATTGGTTGATAAAGATAAAGACCGTGTGTACAAATTGTGTCTTTCGTTTTCGGGCGTAAACATAAGCGTGAGATGCTGTTGCTGCATATTACGCTGCTGCTGAGTCGGATGAGGATACTGATGCTGATGCTGTTGCTCTTGAATCTGCTGTTTTGACAAATTTTTTATTTTTTTCTGGTGTGCATCTTCAAGCTCCTTTTCTTTTTGCTTAACCAATCTTTTATTATACAGATGGTCAGCGGACAAAAAATGTTGCTTTTTGTTTTTTAAATCTTTTTTGTGCTCTTTGTCAGACTCGGGCTGGTCTCGCTCAATCAGAACTTGGTCGAATTTTTCCGGTTGAATTCTCAACGACTCATCTCTACTAATCCTCTTGGGCTCTTTTGAACTTTTGGACCTTTGACTTGATCGCTTCATGGACTCACGTCTCAACAACATTATGGGACTAATTGGTTTAGCTGGGTTTTGTTTCCCATTTAAAGAACTAAGTCTATTAAATTTATGGTCAATGGTCATGCCATTGCTTTCTCTGGAGTCACTTTTTAATACTGATTTTTCCACGACTTTGTGCGAGCCTAAATCCATGAACATGCCTGAAGAGGTCGGTTTCAACTCAGTCTCATCAAAGAACTCGATTATGCCTCTGGCATCCAGGTCATCAATGCGTACACTTTGTCTTACCATGGGTCCATTATAATACTCATCATTGAATTCATCGTCAAAGTCGTGATCGTCTGATAAATGCTGTATTTCAAACCGGCTTATGTTGTGATCCATGCTTGACTTGGTACAAGAGGCAACTTTTTTCTTTTGCTTAATTTGAGCAACTTTTTGCTCGGGATTTGTATCTGAGTTAAGAATGGAAGATAGAGCTCGGTTCGAGTTAACTGTTGTTGTTGTTGTTGATGAAGAATCATTGTTTTCATCGTTCTGATCGTTTTTGTACCGTTCTTTATCTGACATTTTTCTCTATTTATGTTATTGTTTATGATTGAGTAAGAGCCTGCTTGAAATTGAACCTTAAAATATTTTTTTATCTATTTTTCTTGATTTAATTGATTATCAAATTCAATTTTTTTACTATTATGTTATTATTTGGATAGCGCTTGGAAGAAATTTGAATTGATTTATATTCTTAAAATGCTTTTGTAATTATTATCTAATTGGAAATTTATTTTTTGAAATTTTTTTCAAATAGTTTTTCTAATCGGCTTTTCTCTTGTGCAAATGTTACACAAATAACGAGCGTTCGATGTTCCATTAGAATTAATCAATCAAACGAAGGGAGCTAATTAAACGAATGCTGTGATAGCGAACACAGGCTTTGGAAAAACTTTTTAAACCTCAGATTTCGCAAGAATAGCTTAACCATTTAAAAAAAAAACATTCTTTTTAGATTCAATTTTTGATTAAATTTATTTTAAAAAATTATTTATTGCTAGAATTTTTCTTTCGAAATTATTAAAATAGTTAACTGTTAAAATTTAACTTGGCTTTATTATTATTTTTTTTTATCAAGCAAAAGCTCCTTAAGGTTAAAATAAAAAATTAGCTTTAAATAAAATAAGTTAATAAGATACTATAAATAAAGTAAATTCGATTCAAAGCTCTAAAGAAATGGATGCTTCACTGCCACATAGCAGTGATGGGCATAGACATTCAATTTGTTAGCTTATCTTTATCTTTATAAGCAATTAAATAAAAAATAAAAAAAGTGAAAAAAATTATCTAAGAAAAAATAAGAGAATAAACTATTATGATTTCTAATTTATCTTTGAAATATAAGAGGAAGTAAATAAACTTAATTTATTAGGACTAGCTAATCAAAAAAAATGTAATTATTTTCGGAATCAGTTTTATTTAAAAATGAGCTAGATTCAGCTATTAGCTTAAACAAAATACTCATTAATAAGAATTTTTTAATAAATTTCATAAAAATTAATTGTTTGGCTTGAATTAGTTGGAAAAATTAATTTACAATTCAATAAGTAAAAGTTAGTTTAATCAAACGAAGTTTAATTTTTAATAGCTGATAAATTAAGCTTCATAATAGTTCAAAAAATAATGAACCAAAGTAAGAAAATTGTTTTTGTAGTTTTAAAATTATCCTATTGGGACTGGCTCTCAATTGATTAAAGCGAAATTAAAATTTTTAATCAAATACTATCTGGCGTGAGTTTATAAGGTAAATTAATAAAAGTTTATACAAATAAACTCTAAAGAAGCAAACAATATTTAAAATTAAAAATTAATCATGTTATTTTATGAATTAATAATAAAATTATTCTCTTCAAATAAACTTTTACAATCTAATGCTTGTTAAAATAAATTTAAAAAAAATTCTAAAACCAGCGCCTTTTTGTCTGTGATTATTTAAAAAAAAACATCAATATTTATCCATTTTTATATTCAATTCAAAAATGAATTAGAATTAAAATTTAGCTCATTTTTTTAAATTGGAAAAGTTAAATTTTTGATTTAATCACACAAATAAGTTTTCAAAAACTCAAATGAATGAACAGGTCTTCTGAAATTTTTTTTAAAATATTTGATTAACTTGAGAATTATTCTTTGAAATTTATTAATACTTTTGTGTTCATCTTCTTGGATAACTAATTTTGGTCTTTACAATGTGACTTTTCTACCAAAAGTTATCTTGCATTTTTTGCAATTTAATTCTAAAATCTAAGCAAAAAATTGAGTGTCAAAAAACCTTCTTCTTAGCAATTTATAAACAGGATTTCAAAAACGTGATTTCATTCTTGATTTCAAAATAAATTTGTCTAATTATCAGTAATTTTGAATTGTATTCGTACCACTAGATTAAATCTAATATTAAAAGATTAATAAAAAATTAATCAAGGTCTTACTGAGAACAAATCTGAGGTACTTAGAGACTGTAATCAACATCAAATTTGATTTTTAATTTGGCGTTTAAGAAAGTAATTTTCTCTAGTAAAATTAACAAAATTATCTTTATAAATATATCCTGTATGACAGAGTTTCTTTAGCATGCGAATACAAACAGCAGTAATGTAAAAGGAGCTCTCTCTTGCTTAAAATCAAAAATTGCATGATAGATCTTTTATTATTAGCTACTAAATGAAGCTTATTTTGATAAATATGACCAAGCAAATTTCGATAAAAATTGAGATATCAAGATGATAATTTTATTGAATTAAGATGAAAATTTCATAGGCATCTTTAAATAACTTCAAAAAATAAAATCCTTGAAAATTGCTCTGATTATGACCAAACTGTCAGCTTTTGAATCAAAGATAATCAAGCTTGTGAGTTTTTTTATAAATTTGTTGAAAAGCGCTAAAAAATATTTCAATCAATTTAAAAACCATCATCTCTCATTGCTTTTAAATAGAATAATAATAAGAAACTTATTTAGGTTATTGGATTTTTCATTTGATTAATTTTTAAGTTGAGAAATTTTCTGAATTGTCTAGTTATCAAATTTATTAAAGAAAGAATTAGAATATAAAAATTAGACGAATTAATCAACTGTCTAGCAAATTAACTTTCTTTCAAAGAATTTTAAGATTTCAAGAGGTTTTTCCTGAAATAAATAAATATAATTAAAAAGTTAAAATTTATTAAATTCTCTTATTTGAAATTTAAAAATTTGAAAATTTAATCGTTTTTTCAGCTATCCTTGTTTAAAAATTATCTTTGAGAAACACTCCTGGACAGTTTCAAGCTATCTTTTCGATTCTCATTTTAAAAAAAAAATTAAGTTCCCTAGATACAAAATTAGAAAAAAAGATTCTTATTTTTTCTTATTGTTTTTAGCTTGCAATTTCATATATTTTTAAACTTTAAATTTAGAATCAAAATAAAATGACCAAAAAAAAAATAGTAAACGAACAATTGATAAAGTTATTGCGGAAAAATTTTTTCTTTACTAAAAATTAAATGCTTCATTTAATTTAAATTTTATTGATAAAGAATTTTCCGTTATTCTTGTTTGTGATTAAAAAATATTTGTCTAACATTAAAATATATCTCTGCCTTAAATTTTGTAATAAAAAAATACTAAAAAACCTTTCATTTAATAATATTTTTCTAGCATGAATATTGATCATAGACTTTAATTCATAAATCGAATTATCTGTTGTAATTTAATTTAGAAAAACAAATTTGTTAAATATTTAAAAAAAAAATTTTTAGAACATATGAAAATCCCTTGGTAATTTTTTTCTTTAAGACTCATAACTTCTATTCAAACACTTGAAATTTTTAATTTTTTTTAAAATCTAGTTTATTACTGCAGGTCTACTATCTACATTTTACCTTAGATCTGATTACATACATACTAGATCTATTGATTGATTAGAATGTTTTCTATTTCCTTTTTCTCTTCTAAATGTAATTACAATACTTTCTGAACTTTTCAATTTAAATGAAAATTTGAATAAAAGCCTTCTTCAGACACAGCTGAATAATTTAACGAAATGGAGAACACGAGAATCAAAGCTCGTAAGTTTTTTGCTTTACAAAATAAACTTTTTTAAATCGTATTTTTTTTAGAAAATTTGAAAAACTCTTAGTAATGCAAGATTTGTTTACTTTACATTATCTCTAATAGTGTTTTAAATTTCTATTACAATAAAAATTTACTTAAATGTGTTAAAAATTGTTTGACTTAGAAATTCAATTTGCAATTTAAATTATATTGATTGATAGAGAATTAAGAAGGATAAGAATTTATGCTGGCGAATAACCTCGCTGATAACTTCAATATTAAATTAAGCGCTTATGTAAAATCAATATGATAAAATTTGTTAAATACTTGATAAAATTTTAAATTTTTATTTGGTTAGATATTTTTAGGGTATTGAAAAATCCCTCTTAAAAGCATTCTTCTTAATGCGGTTGCATTCAAATCATCATATCAATTTGATTTTCTAATCGTATTAATGTGCCTTAAATTCCTTGAGATCATCTTGAAAAAATTTAATTTTAGTAAATAAATATGATCATAAAACGATGATATTTTTACCGATACACAAAAGAAAATATTTTTGAGCGATAAGAGCAAAAAGTTTTCTAATTCCCTGAGCATTCGATATTATAAAAAATAAAACAACTCTAAGCTTTTTTTTGGTAAACATCTACGAGTATATTTGAATCATGTTTTCAGAATTTAAATTAAAAAATTTAGTTTGAAACTAATTTTTTAAATTGAGTGTTTGAGATTAACTTTAACACTTGATTCTTACTTTGGAATATTTTTGCCTAATTCCCCTTATCCCCTTAATGGAATTTTTTCTGATATTTATTATTAAATTACAGTTGAACTTGTAAATAAAATAAAAGTTAGCTGCTTATTTAATTGTTTGAGCTGAAAAGATTAAATTAAATTTTTAATTAATACTTACAATGTAATGAAGACAATTTTTATAGAGTTAATTAAAATGAAATTAAAAACATGTCCAAAAAAGAGATTGAATTAATTTTAGAGCAAATTAGGAATCCTTCCAATTGTAAACAACACATTAATTCATTATAACAAATATTGACTTAGTTTCTAAAAAAAATTTTTTTATTTTCACTTAAAAAAATCTCAAGAGATTCTGTGAAGGCTGGCTTAATTAGAGCCTGTCGATTACACAAATGATTAGAATTTTACCAATTTTCTCGTAAATTTTATTTAAACGACATTTTAGCTTAAAAATAATTGCTTATTAAATTAATATTTATTGTTTTTACGAAAATTAAAATTTAGAATCTTTAAAAAATTAATAGCGTAGTTAAACTTTTGGAATCAACTTAAATTATTTTGCTTAAAAATAAATTTCATTATAAGTTTGAAAAAATCTAGCTTTTACAAAGATAATCTAATTTGTCAAATTGTATCCTTATTAACAAATCTTAATGGTTCCAAAAAATACTTATGTTTTGAAAATTAATTTTGAAAAATTTAAATTATCTTAAGTGACAAATATAAGCCAAAATTGGTTTCCGCAATTTTGGAATTTTATTTCTAAATCAATCAATAAATGAATTTAAATATTTTTTGGAAAATTTTATTAATGCTAATCTTTATTTATAAAAGTATAAATTCTTCTCGAAGATATTCGATAAGAAGATTTTTGATGATTAAGATTATTTATTTTTAGAAATAGCCAAAAAGACGCAAGCGAATCTTTATTTTTCTTTTAATTTAAATTTCGTCATTAATTCCATTATAGGATTTATTTCCGTTGAATTAATCAGCTAAATACCCTCAGATGTGACTTTAGTATTCTTATAATTAACTGATTATAATTTTCATTTTTAAGTATTGTATTCATAGGTATTCTTTTGACAATGAACCAAATCTAAATCAAACGGATTGTATGATATGATTAGAATTCATATCGTTACCAATGAATATCTAAAAATTGCAGCAAATTTTGATTCAGACTTTATTATGAGAGAATTTACGTCGAATTCAATTAGAACCTCATTAATGACTCTTAATATAAGAATTAATTCGTAATGAGATAAATCGACATTTTTAATTTCGATTTAAATCCTATGCTCGTGCTGAGTCCAACAATTCAATTTCCTGAAAATTCAGATTTCTTGGTTTAAACCTCAATCTTTATTTTCTTAGTTTTATTAAAGTTTTTCTCTATCGAATAAAAGATTAAAAATATGTAACATATTAAATATCGCTTGAAATTCAATACCACTTTGTTTAAATCATTTGCTTTAATAAAATAAGACAATTTTTTTTAATTTCTTTCTATAGTACTTAATCTTGAAAACAAAAAATGTTTATTCTGTTAATAATTTTTTGTTTATTTATGAAACAACAAAAACTGCATTGAAATATTTTGGCCTGATTCTTGATATTTAAAAAGTTACATAAATTATATAAAAAATACGAATTCACTTCAATAATCCAATCTTTTATTAACAAAATGCTTCCTTTACTCGAAAGCATTTGTTAGATTTTATTTTTGGCCTATCTGGGAATTATTAAGAATTGAATAATTATATTCATTTTAAGTGATAATTTTTATAAACACAAATGAGTTAATACTTTGAAGGAAATTAGCTGTTTTTTTTGTTGATGATAAGCATTCTTTTAATATTGAATATTACAAACCCATAATTGATCTTATTTTTTTTATTTCAATTTTTTTTTAATTTTTTAGAAAATATAACAATTTTAAATAATTATCCGCAATTGGGAAAAAAGTTTTGAAAATGATTTCCAAAAATGTCTAAAATAAAATCAGAATTTACTGAGACTGATTTAAAAAAAAAGGATGCTCTAAATTTAATCTAAAAACTTATTTTAATAGAAATTTTTGGAATTGATTTTTTCAAAATATTATTTATTTTATCTTAAAAATAAAATTTAGGCACATGCCAAGGGGATTCAGAACGGAAAAAACCTTCTTTTCAGCCTTCATTCAATTTTTTTTTGATTATAAAAAAAAAAAGATAAAATTTTTTTTAATTTGATAAAATTTTTTTCAAAATAAAAAATTAATTCACAAATATTTTTTAGAAAAAATTAAAATCTTTAGAATTTTTTAAATATTCTTTTCTAAAAAGGAAAAATTCAATTTTAAAACCAATCTTTAAAGTAATTATCTAGGAAAAACTTTGCTCGATTTTTTTCAAATTTACGTATTTTATTTTATTTTTTTTTGTCATTTTCTTAGTCGTTTATCTAAATTTTCAAACAGGAAATTATTAAAGAAAAATAAGAAAAGTAATCAATAGAAAGAATTTATTCAATTAATTTGAGAATCAACCTCAAGGTACTCAGAATGGATCCTTTTTTTGCCTATTGATCAAATAAATAAAAAAATTATAAAGCGTGGGTAAGACATATAAAAAAATTACATATATTTCGTTTAAAAATTTAATTAGTCTAATTTAATTTCAGGTGACTTTTACGTTAAATATATAAAATTCTCAAAAAGAACATCACATTTCTGGTTCAATCAAGTACAATTCTGTTCCTAAATCTTTTTCGTCCCACGTAAAAAAAATTTCTATTTCAATGTTTAGGTAAAATAATCATATCAATAATCATTTTTAGAACTAAAAATAAGTTCCTTTTCTTCTCATCCTTTTCAATGAGTGTCCTTTTCTTAGTAAGAAGAAATTATGTCCTTTGATTTATTTTGGTGTAAAGAATTTAAAGAATTATGCAATTCAGATCATATTCTGAAATAAAGGACGCAAATACATCCGTCGTAGTCGAAGAAGATAATTATTGGTTCTTAAACTACAAATATGTTCTTGAGCTCATGAAGAGAAATTTAATTTTTTTCATTTACATTTTTTAACGAGTTAAATAAAGATAACTTAATTTGTTTGAAATAGTTGATAAATTAAACCCAAATGAAATTTAAAATAAAGATAATTATAACATTAAAAAAATATTAAAATTAAATTGATTACGTGCTAATAATACAAATAAAAGATTTCTCTCGTATTTTTATTTACCCTATTTCCTAAACCAGGGCTAAACCAAAATGCTTTCGACGTCTTGAGCTTTGTCAAATTAAATTTATTTATTTTTAGAAAAATATTTGGCTGGAAGTACACAGAAGGACACAAAAGAATTATTAGTATTAAAAATAAGCTCATTGTCAATCCTTGCATTTCTCTGACCTTTTTAAAATTTGAAAAAAAATAAAATTTCTCAACAATTTAAGTCAATTTTTTGGTTTGATTCAAATGAAATTTATCGAAAAATCCTGATTTAAATAAATTTATTGCGGTTTAAGAAGTCTATACAAAATAATTTTCAAAAAAAAATTAATTCCAGCTAAAAATAATATCCTAATTGATAAGATCATAAAAATACTAAAAAAAACGCCATTTTATTTATATATCCCAGCTGAATAAATGATGTTTGACTAGCATATCTTTAATGCACTCATTAATGGCTGAATCTCGGTCAAAATTTGGCAACTCGACATCTTGACTTAGCAGAAACGAAAATTGAGCAAGAATACGAAGTTCGCATTTTATTTGCACCCAACCAGGACTCCTAAGAAACGACCATCTATGATACCACTTTTCGACTGTTTCCACACATGAACATAAAGTCTCCAGCCATATATGCAAAACTCGCTCATTTAAGCCAACACACAAAAGAGATCTAAACTTGACATCCATGCCAACTCGGCGCGGATCATGACTCATGTTAATTGTCTGCACTGATTTGTACAGCAGCTCGTCTGGGGTCAAAACTTTTCCGTCCTCGTCCAAACGAAATGTCCGACACAGCACCAAACGCGAATAAACACTGTCAAAGTCTTTTTCGACAACTTTTCTGGCTGCTTCTTCAATAAAAGTCCACGGATGAGATGCGCCTCCCAGAACCGACCACTTTTTCAAGCCATGCTCAAAAATAGCTTTGATAACCAGCGAAAATTCGCCCCTGACCAAATCGCCAACTTTTTCACTCACTGAATCATCACCAGCACTAGAGTAAATTTTTCCATTTCTTTCGTCTATCATTGCCACAAACCTGCTTGGAAACCATCCCTTGATTCCATTTACTTCTCCTATCCAGCAATGGTCATCTTTGGTCGACAAGACCGTAATGATGTCATTTTTTTTGAAGCCCAGCTCGTCATCATCAGTCTTTTCAAAGTCCAATAAAGCCTTGGCACGCTTCACTCGTTTTGACTTGGTTGTGTGCGCATAGAGCTCGTAGTCACGGCTGTGCGACTCAACCGAATAGTCAGCATTTAAATTGCAATTTAGATACCTTTGCGGGTCCTGGGTCTGAAAATGGTGCGCTATTTTGAGTATGATTTCGCGCAAATTGACCAAAAATTCGGTCTGAAAAACATTCTTCATTTTTAGCTCATCGTCCATGTAAAGACTTTCGCTGTTCAAACTGTGAACACTGGAATGGTTTGTGGACCTATTGAAATCCTTGGACTCGGCATGGTTATTGTTAAAATCGGTTCTAAATGTCTTTTTGATTAGCTTGAAAAGATTGTTGTGATTGCTTTCATGGGTGCGGTAATGAGCTCGTTCTTTGATGAGCGAAAAATTGTGACAATTGGCTGGGTTAACAATTTGTCCAATTTGGGCCATCAGATAAGCCTGGTGTTTGCGTCGAGATAAATCGAGGACATTTTGGTTCACAGATGAAGCCACTCGAATCATTGTTTCCATCAGAGAGTCTACATTGTCCATCTCGGCGGGCATTTCGGTCAAAATGCTGAATATTTGACTGGAACTTTCCGAGCTGAGTATTTTGGATTCGTTTGCTTTGAACATCGCCAGAGTAATTTGGAACAAGGCAGTGGAGCCTTCGTAGAAAAACAGGTCCCAAATTCTCAGCAGAATTTTCATGTCGAACACATTTGAAAACAGGGTTAAATACCAATTTATACAAATTAGAGATAATTCTATGTCGTGCTTTTTAAATTGAAGATCTAGTTCAGGCAGATAGGTGGCTATTAGTTGCCGCAAAACCTTCATGTCAGCTTGCACTCCGATTAAAGAGTGCGAGTAATATGAAGCTGGCAGTAGGTCTTCCAGAATTGAGCACATGAGCCAAAAAGAGTCCTCTTCTTCTAGAAATAACAACAAACTAGCCACAATGGTTCCCATACCTTGGCAATATCCGATATTTGGATAAAGCCAAGCTATTGTTTGCAACACACGTCTTAGCCGCGGTATGCCCACACTGTCTGCCGCGGTAAAACATGCATTAGTTGGCAAAGTCCTGAGCAAATCTTTTTCTATTTGTTTCGAAGCATTGAAATGGTCTTGTTCACTATTTTTGAACAAATCCACATATTTGAATTTGGATTTTTGTTTTTTTTCCAATGCACTAGACAAACGCATCCAAATAAAAGGTCTTAATGAGTGCGGTATTCCTTGACCGCGGATCATTGAGCGCAATTTTTCCGATCTGCCCAAGTTGGTCACTTGATCCCATGAGAACGCGGAGCCCATGTCACCGTTTAGTGTGAACTCCAAATAGGCGATCCATTTTAGTTTGTGCTTGCTGTCTTCTATGAAGCTGTCCAAAACTGGCCTGGGTCTTGGCGATGAAGATAAATTTATGTCTATAAAATTGTCATTGTACATGACAGGCTGCTCTTTTTCGATTCTGAAGCCGAACGGATCGTAGGAAAACTGCTCATTTTGGCTGATACAGTCAAGTGGTAACATTGAACTAATAATGGCACTGAATGCCCCACCTGGTTTTAGTTTGATCATATTTTTGTCTTCTTTTGAATCTTTTTGGACCAATTTTCGATCCAATTTGACTTCTTCGTTGTCTTCCATCAAGGAATCGGCAATAACGTGGCCGGGCCAGTACGCATTTCTGGTATTTTCTTTAAAATTTCTTGAACCTATTTCTGTCGTCATTGTCAATTCATTGATGATGAGTGTTTTCTTTTAATGCCACGTTATAACAATATTCGAATTCTTTAAAAAAAAATTTGTATTTTATTGAAAATATATTTAAATAATTTATGCTTGATATTAAGGCTTAGCTAGAATGTAGTAGATGATTTGATGATAATGAAAACTAGAATTCAATTTTTAACTTTAGTATCAGATGCCTAAATGTAAAGCTATATTTGATTTATTAATTTTTTAATTTATAATAATAATAATAATAAAGAGCTACAGCAAGCGAGCTTGCGGAGATGGCTTATTCGGAAGCCATCTATGGTAGCTAATCGCGAGAAAACCCAGAGATAAATAAGGAACTACAATGAAAGTTACAGAGACGAAACTGAGGTACAAGACGAATACAAGAGATTATACAGATTGATGAGTTAAGTAAATTTATAGTGATTCAAAAAATTTGTCATTAATAAGAAATTAATAAAAAATAAATAATGTTACAATAGTATAAAAAACTAATAAGAGATGAGTAATTATATATACAAGGTATTACCTGTTGCTCCGCTGCCAGAATAATAAAAATAAAAGAAAAAGAAATAAGTATTAATTATTTAATTGATTGATTTATTTTATTTACTATTGAAAAATATTTTATTATTGAAAAATTCTTATTAAAAATTGATTTTAAAATTTTTTTTTCATAAGTATTGATTAAGTGATTTAATGAATATTTCTGTACAGTATGTCACAATTTCTTGTATCAGTTATTAATTCATTTTCGAATGAATTTCCTATTTTAAATGGAGTGCCACAAGGTAGTTGTTTATCACCAACTCTATTCGCGTTATTTTTTAGTGACATTGCCGAAGTTAACGGGTGGCCAAAAATGGTTGTCTTAAAATTCATTGAGAAAAAAAATAGTGAACGGATAATGATATAATAGTGAAATTTTGAGAGTTTACAGCTTTTTTTCTCTAGTTTCTGAAATTGATATTTTTATAAAACTTTCTTTTCAAAATTAGTCTACTCTGGCCTACTAATTGACCCCTACCTGCGACCTAGGTTGTCCTCATAAATCGCCATATAAAAGTTGTGAGTTTTATATATCATTTTGTAGAGAATTTTTTCATGATTAAAATGAACTATAGATTGTTTTATTCCGTCTAGTTTTCGAGAAGATACAATCAAATAACACCAAAAAATGACTATTGTTCTAAAATCTAAAAAACTTGGGTGTTTTATGTTTTTATCGAATAACTTTTGATTTACTTAAGGTATTATCCTAAAATTTTGAACACATATATAATTGAATTTAAGCTTTTAATAAATATCTTTATAAAATAAATATTTTTTTTGAGTCTTGATTTTCAGTATTTTTTAAACTTTAGTGCTATATATCATTAAGTTGAAAATTTCCGAGAAAACAAGGGAAAGTTACTGAATAAAATACCTGATTTAAAAGCTTAAAGTTTATCCTTTATTTTGATATAAAATATATGATAGTGGCCTTGTCCTAATATGAAAAAATAAAGATAGAAACCTAAGAAAAAACAAATCTTTTTTTTAATTTTATTGTGCAGTTTAAAAATTAGTTTTAAATTGTTTTCTCGTTTGAATTTTTAATCTTTTAAACAAATTTGAAAAAAAAATTATTTAAAAAAAAATGGGACGTCCAAAACCTCAATCGATGCGTGAATTGGTAATTGAGCACTATGAAAATGGCAAGGCGAATTCCGAGATATTCTCGATAATGGCTTCAAAAGTTTCCAAAAGAACGATTTCTCTATTAAATAAAAAACAATTCATACCGTGTTCACAACAGCAGGTCATCGTTCTAACTTTGAATTGAAATACGGACTTAAACTTATCCTAGACGGAACTTTTATTCAACTTGAACAATACCCGACTTTTCTGGGTATCGAATTTGATCCGAAGCTCTGCTTTAAAAAACTATTTGAAAGCCTCACCTCAAGAGCCACGTCCAAAATAAACTTAATCAGTAGAGTTAGAGGTTTGAAACTAAAAAATGGCATCGAACTTTGCAGAATTATTTACAAGAATTTTATTCGTTCAATTTTTGATTACACTTTTATTCCTATGTCTAGTGCAACTCAAAAAATTTTACCAGAAGTTCAAAAACTTCAAACCAAAGCCCTCAGACACATTAAGTTCTTTCCGATCAGGACAAGAATAACCCACATTCACGAAAAGTTACGGATCGAGCTAACATCAAATAGAACTCAATCATTTCTCAAAAGTTTTTTCATCGGACGCGAAAACCATGCACAGCTAAACTTAGATCTTAACGAATTCATGTTGCACGAAACGAATAACAATCCCAAATTTAATTCATTGTTCCAAAACTTTAATATTTTCCTAAATGGAAGATAGTTCTGGGTCAATACGCTTATCCAACAACAACCCCTAATCTTTATATTTATTTATGTTTTTATGTTTTTTATTTTATTAATTTTTACTCGAAACACATTTAAACAAATTTTGATCCTTTTTAATAATCATAAGGCCAAAAAGAAGGACTTTGTTCCATTCTGGGTAGCCTGAGGGTTTCCCTCAAATAAATAAAATATAATAAAAATAATAATCTCACAAAAAGTTAGAATCAAACAATTTTTTCTATTTGATTGTTTTTTTGTTCATTATTTCGTTAACTCTCCCATTTCTCTTTCAGTCTTTGTCTGATTTTTCAAAAAAATACAATTTGCCATTTCTGTTGATCATTTATTTTATTTTTACCCATCTTTTCTCTATTTTGTCAGATTTTTAGGTAGTCTTACTTTAAAAAAGCTATTATTTGAAAAAAAATCATAGTTAACGATTTTTTTGATTGCAAAAAAAACAATATTTTTTTTTCAACTTTATTCTAACTTTTTGTGACATACTGTACTAACAATATTTTTTGAAAGAAAAACTTGAATGAATGAATTTCAAATAATTTGAATGTTTTTTCTTTTCTTAATTTTTTAATTAAAATTTATTTATAAATTGTAAAAAAATTAATTTTATATAATATGTAATCTAAAAAAATGGATTAAGACAATTATAAAAGCACTATATTCAAATATTAAAGTTAGTATATGCATGAAAATTTTACTTTTTTTCACACATTTGGGTTTTAAATATTAAGATAGGTACAATTGATTAAGAAAAAAAAAATTTATAGAGACATTGCAGATATTACATAAGCTTATAAAGAACATTACAGGTAAAGAAAAAGATAAATATAAAATAATTTACAGAAGATAAAGTTACAAATTTAAATGTAGATTGAAAATTTCGAATATTTATTTATACTAAATTTTTTATGATAGATTTTAATTTATGGTTTTTGGAATCAACTTAATCGGTTGAATCCAGGATCAAAGCGTCATTAAAAAAATTAATGATCAAGGCTTGAAAAGAATCGAACTCGTTTGATCAATGTAATGTGACCAGCAAACTTAATGGAGTGCATAAAATTTTAATTATTAGTTTTTTTATAAAATATCTATTCAAAAAATACAATTTAATAAAGAGGATTTTTCAAGATTATTACTTATTACTTATTATTACTTAATTTTAAGTCAAAAAATTACATGAAAGTTAAATGATTAAAATTAATCTTTTTTTTTGTGAATTCAATAAAAAATGACTATTTTATTTATTTATTTTTTTATAATTCAAATCTACTAATGTATTTTTCTCTATTATAACATTTCTATTCTTAATCGCTGAATTTAATGCAATTTTAATTATATGAATTAACTAATTTTTTTATACTTGACATCAATTAAACATCGCCAGTATTATTTATTTTATTTTTTTATTTAGGCGTTTTATGAAATTATAAATAAAAATATAAATAAATAAAAAATGACACCTGCTTCTTAATTTTCATCGAATAAATTAGAAAAAAAGACCAGTTAGACCAGCTTTTGCAATTTCTTTTAATAAATCACAAGGGAAAATTTAAAAGTTAATTGGACATTGTTAATTGGAAAATTGAATAGAAAAAAAATTTGAAAAGACTATTTTTATTGAAATAAAATTTGAAAACTGCTTGTTTTTAAATTAAATAAAAATCTAAATCATAATTTTTAGGTTTTAATTCAAAATATTTCTATTTTCAACTTTTAATTAGAATAAAGAAAATATTTTAATAATCACATTTTTCAAATTTATTTATATTCAAATGTTATATTCCAATCTAATTTCATTCAAATTGCTACTCATTCAAATATCGATTCGAATAAACATATTCGATTTTATCACTAGTAATTATTTAACAGAACCAGTATTTACTCATAGAAAACTATGCTGCATTGTCTAGAGGGGTCTAACCTGTTTTGTGACTAGATTTTCACCAACCTTGTAGTTAAATGAATTGACTATTTCAAACTTAAAAATAATCTATGATCTAGTTTCCAGATGCACCCGAAGAGGTACAGGTAGAAATTAAAAACGTTTTTAGTGGAAAAAAGCAATTTTGATTTTTTAGATTTTAGATTTTATGGCGGATTTATGACGATTAGAGAAGTTTAGAAATACACTACTTGAGATTAAATAAAAAAAATGTTAAATCTTAAAATTCTAAAAAGTAAAAATTTAACTTTTAAATAATAGAAAAACTTAAGGATTTATTATGCATAGAAAAAAAATAATTTTTAAAGTTCGCACCTTTTAAATATTAGGTAGATTTTAAAAATAATAAATTTTATTTTTTTTAAATCTTGGCGGCAAAAATCACATTTATAGGATACAATATATATTTTTGTTTTCGGTCGGAATCAAAATATTTCTAATGTCAGTATCCCCGAAATGAATTTTTGCTTAAACCTTTAATTATTTTTTAGAAAATAAAAGCATCAATAAGTTGGCGTATACAAGGACAATTTGAAATTTTAAATAAATTTGAAAATTAATGATTTTTTCATCTTATTTTTTAAATCCAAAAATTTAAAATCAGACTTGTTTAAAATCATGAAAAGGACAAATCAGATCCAGGTCAAAGTCATCACTTGGACTTTTAATCTTTTTTAAGTCAAAGTCTTGACTTATAGGAAAAAATTAAAAAAATTCAAGTCATCGCTTTGATTTGTGACATTAAAAAAACCCTGACAAAAATCAGGCTAAATCAACCTTTAGCTCGATACAGTTAAGCTAATTAACAAATTAAAAATTATATTAATTTTTTAAAATTTATATAGACTTTATATATACTTAGAAAAAACTTTCTAAGATATTCGATAAAAATGATACAGAATTTTATTCCATAAAAAAAAACTTTATTTTTCGGAAAAAATAATTTTTGTAGGGTATTTACAAAACACCGACTTTTACTAAATAGAGACTGGCCAATTTGGATCAAAGTAATATCAAAAGATTTTCGATCATTATTGTTTTTTTGAAATTTTTTATGCTCATTCAAGCGCAAAAGAGAGCTAAATTCGCTTGTATTTTTTCATTTTGTGATAATAATGTGACTTAAACGCTTTTTGAATAAAAAGTTTTTATAACTTGAAAAAAAATTGTAAAATAAAAAGATCGCTTAGTAATTATTCACTGTTAAAAATAAAGGTTTTTATTTAATCTAAAAATGGGTTTTTTTTATTCAAATTAGAAACAATTCTATTTGATTAATTACAATCTCAAAAATATTTTAATTTTGTTTAAACAATCCCATGAAGTTGATAATTAGATTTAAAATATTTTCATTTACTTTTTGGCTTTAAAATTTTACAAAAACTTTAACATTACTTTGTTTTATTTTTGGTTTAGAACAATGAAATTCTGCTTTTTTTTGTACGTAATTAGTTTAATTACTTTTACTTCATGCACTAGTATCCACAGCTTTTTCAAAGCATTAGAAGGAAAAAGTTTATTGAATATGGATCAATTGAACGTCACGTTACTAGATTTAGCACATGAAAATGAGATGATGTCATGTGTTGCTGAATGTCTTAAATGGGAAAATTGTAGATATGTTTCAATTAAACAGAAAAGCTGCAAGATGGTTGACACATGTTTGGATAGATATCAACTCGTCGATGACGAAAATGGTAAAGTAATTATCAAAAAAAATGCAAAAACAAAGTTATTTAAAAATCTTAAAGGTAATTTAATTTTAATATTCTGAATTAGAATTTTTTATTTGAAAATTAATTAAGTATTTAAAATTTTAAAAAATCATTCCAATAATATTTTATCACTTGCTATGTTACCTAATAGTGATTTAGCAAGTTCATCTCATGATTCTACAATAAAAATATGGGATGTTAGAACTGGATATGTCAAAAAAACTCTATCAAAACATACGAAACGGATCAGATCATTAATAGTTTTACCAAACGGTGATCTAGCAAGTGGATCCGATGATTTTTCGGTTGTGATTTGGAATGTCACTGACGGAACTGTTAAAAAAACATTAATAGAGCATCAAGATGTTATATCTTCACTTGCTGTTTTGCATAATGGAGATCTAACAAGTGGATCATGGGACAAAAAAATTATAGTGTGGAATATTTCTGATGCAAGAATCAAGAAAATTCTTTTGCATCCAGATTATGTTCGTTCCCTGGTTGCCTTAGCTAATGGTGATTTAGTCAGTGCAGTACAAAGAACTATTTTAATATGGAACGTTATCACTGGTGTTGTTAAACAAACATTACATGGTCATCAAGAACAAATTAACAGTCTATTAGTTTTACCAAATGGTGACTTGGTGAGTGGATCTTCAGATAAAACGATTAAAATTTGGGATCTAAAAGAAGGAATTGTGAAAAAAACATTGTATGGCCACACAAAAGGTGTTGCTTCGCTTATTTTCTTACCAAATGGTGATTTGATCAGTAGTTCTTGGGACCAAACCTTAAAATTTTGGAATATATTCGATGGGAATTTAAAGAGTTCATTTAGCATCCGTCCAGTCTCAGTTCGATCAATGACTCTCTCACCTTTTGGTGATTTGATTACCGGTTCTTCAGACAGATTAATTAAATTTTGGTGTTAACGAACAAATTTAAACAAACTAATCTTATCTTTTTCATTTTTTTATTTAATCATTTATTTCGTTAGTTTAGGAAAAAATGAAGAGTTTTTGCAAGAGCTCGTTTAAGTTTTAACAAATTTTTTTAATAAAATCATAACTTTGTTTATTGTGCAGTGTATCAATTAATATCAGCTGCTATTATAAAAAAAATATAAAAATAAATTTTAAAATGAGGATGCCATTTAAAATATAAAAAAAATTATTTTTCAATAATATACAGTAGTAGGAGTTACATAAGCTCTTCAAAATGATATGGAAACAAAATAAAGTGCCAAGGGATTGGGTGGGAGCCGTGGTGGTACCTTTGTACAAGAAAGGTGACAGCAATGAGTGTGAGAACTATAGAGGTATGAGCCTGCTAAGTATTTTTGACAAGGTCTTTACCCATGTTATCCTCGATAGACTCGTAAGAACCGTACACAGCAGGCTGTCAGAGATGCAAGGAGGCTTCAGGAAGAATAGAGGCTGCGTAGACTAGATCTTCATGAGATGGCGAGGGGAAAGAATGTACCGTTGCGCTTACGTTTCGTAGACCTGAAAGCGACTTATGATGCTGTTAACAGAGAAGCACTGCTCGGTGTTCTGGAGTATTATGGAGAGTCGCGCAAACTGAGAAGCTAAATTGGTGCGTTGTACGAAGGGACGGAAGCTGGGTTGCATGTCGCAGGAGACCTCACAAGTTGGTTTGGAGTATTGATCGGGCTTCGACAGGTTGCCTGCTATCACCGGCGCCCTCCAATGTCTACATCAGTACAAGGCAATCGTGCTGTCTACAATCCTCTATGGAGCTGAGACATGGACTTGCAACTATGATGACAATGCCAAACTCAACCGTTTCCACCTCAGAAGATTACAGCAGCTATTGGGCCCCAGGAGAGTGGACATGACAAGCATAAAGCTATACAAAAGAGCTCAATCTGCACCGCTGAAGAACACAGTAATGAGATACAGATTACGTTGGGCTGGACACAAATGAAGGTATGGAGACAACCGATGGGATAAAATAGTGCTTATCGGTGATCTTGTTGGTGGAAAGCAGGAACTTGACAGGCCCAAGTTGGATTGGAAGAACTGTTTCGAAAGTTTCGAAAGTATACACAATGAAGTCGGGTATTCAATATACCTTGATTCAAAACCTGCTTTGTATTCATCAGCCAGCTTGCAAAGGATATCGGAATTGAATTCCTCATAAAAAAATAATGTATAATTTCAATTCCTTCTTTAATTAAGCATTCTTTAATTTCGTCTCCCAGTAAATTAAAGTTTAACTTAGAATTAAATTTGATACCAAAAAACTTGATTTCTTTTGGCTCAGTATTCTGTTTCCATAAATTTTTAAGTTTAGATTTTCACTCTTTTTTTTGTACTTAGAGTAGCCTACTGAACACGTCTTTTCAACTGCTATCTTCATTTTCCATTTAATAAGCCATTATTGATGTATTTATTTATTTTATTTTCTAGGTTCCCCTTTTTGTTAAAAATGAAGAATGTAACTAGATCATCTGCTAAAAGCAGAGAGTATTCATTATTTGTTTTGTTTCTTTTAGGGATGTCATTAATATATATACTAAATAAAAGAGGACTAATTACTGAGCCTTGAAGAACACCTGCAGTTATTTTATATTCTTCGCTCAAGTGGTCATTCACATTTACCTTAAATTTCCTACTATCTAAAAAGGATCTAATCCAGTTAGTCAAGTAATTAGGTGGATTCATTTTAATCAATTTAAAAAGTAAACCCTCATGCCTAACCCTAGGCTTTAGAAATATCAAAAAAAGGCCACAAACTCTTTTTTTTCTATTAAATGATTCCACAATTTTTTGAATTAAAAAGAAAAGATTATCTGATGTTCGCCGGTGTTTCCTAAATCCAGATTGCTCCTGGATAAGGAGTGAATTATGTTCCAAAAAATTGTATAATCTTGAATAAACTATTCGTTCCAGTAACTTTCCTAAGCAACTCGTTATACTAATTGGTCTATAATTTAAAGGATCTTGTAAATTAGAGGTCTTTTTTTGAATCATTGTAATGTTCGAAGTTTTCCACGCTTTCGGGACCTTACCTTCTCTAAGAGATAAATTAAAAAGTTCTATGATTTCTATTAATGAATTTCTAGGTTAGTTTTTTAACATTAAATTATGTATTTGGTCAGGTCCTGATGCCGCTTCAATTTTAAATCTTTTTAAAGCCATAATTAATTGTCCGATATTTTTCTAAATAACGAAGAAATAATAGGAATTATATTGGAATTAGACAATCTAGAAAAATTAGCGCTCAATTCGAACATGTTGTTCAAAAATACACGAATTTGATTATACTAAATGACTTAAATGCAAAAAGCAAAACATGGTATTGTAAAGAATCCAATAAAAAAGGTCTTGTTCTTGAAGAACTGGTAATCAAAACTAATCTGTTCATTTTAAGCACAAACGAGCCACCGTTTCTGCGCAGATTTTGGGTTTTACCCGAACTCGATCCGAAACTGTGCTTCAAATCGCATCTCAAAAGCATGGAAAAAAAATTAATACCAAAAACAAATTTAATAAAACGAATAAAAAATTTTAAATGATCGAACTTAATCTCACTAAATCGTACTCTATATAAATCATTAATACGTTCATTATTCGATTACTGTTTCGTTATATTAAACTCAGGGACCGAAAAATCAAAACTGCTCTTAAAAAGATACAAAACAAAATAATCATGACAATCAAATACTTTCTAATCAAATCCTCAATCGAAACAATACACAAAGTACTTAGACTAGAAACGGTACACGAAAGATCAAATGCTTTATTTATTAAATTTATAACAAGCAAATCAAAACTCAATCTAATTGCCAATGAAATCCGCGAATACCAGTCGGAAGCACACACGCCAAGACGATTCGAAACACCATTCGATATGTTTTAAAAAAAAATTTTATTCCCTTTTTTTTAATTAAATTTTAAATTTTAACAAATGAACTCGAACATTATTTATCATTTTTTCGATAGCAATAAGGTTTAAACGAAGGCGAAAGCCATTCGGACAAACCCAGGGGTAACCCAAAATTATAATTTTAATAAATAATAAATTAAAGCCATAATTAATTCATTTAAGCAAATTGTATCATTAAATTACACTGATCATAATTTCTAAAAAATTCAGAGTTAGAATTAAGTATTTCGAAATCTTTCTTTGTATCAATTAAATCAGAATTAGGACAAAATATTGAAGATAAGAGTTCTCCAAAGCATTTTCCCTTTTCTTCATTGGTTTTGAGTTCCTTGTCATTTTAAAACAAATTTGGGATTAAATTTGATTTTTTTTTGTTCTAAATTAAACGAAGGCGAAAGCCATTCGGACAAACCCAGGGATAATCCAAAATATTAAAAAGAAAAATAAATAAAAAAAGAATTCAATTCAAGGCAAATTAAAATTGTCATTCCTTAGTCAATAGACCCATTACGGCAACAAACGACAAATTTTATATAATGATTTTACGATAGCAAAAAACATACAAAGGAAAGAATAATACTTATATCCTTTTGTACTCTCTTTATCAGCTGTTAAATAAAAATTAATAAAAAAAATCAACACTTATCTTAAATCAAGGTAAACAAACAAAGCAGGAAAGACCCTCCGCGACTTGTTTAAATCTAAATTAGAAGAATTACTCCGATCAGTCCAAATTTATTTTTTAATTGTTTAAAAGGCTCGTTTATTTAAAAATTTGGTGTTGGTCTAAGAATTAAATATCCTCATTGAGATATTTAATAAATCGAAATATCATTATTTATATTCTCTAGAATTCAGTAAATTAATTTTATTTACTGCATTCTAGAATAATATTATTTCTAGAATAAATAAAGTAAAATGATTGAGTCTATTTATTTTTAAATAAAAAAGTAAATAAAAAAATTATTAAATTATCAAAAATTATAAAATAATCAAAAATAAGATTATTGAAATAAATATCAAAATTAATAACTATATTATAAAATTTTATTAAATAATTAATAATTGCTTATTCTTTGTTTAAATTAGGCAGAATTAAACTGGAAATCATCAAGTAGTAATTCATTGATGAACTTGGAAAATAAATAATCAAAATTTTTTCACCTTGAACTCATTGAACTTTACTTTAAGGGACAAGATAATCATTCGAATTTCTTAGATAATAATCTATTTTAACGAGCGGTTGCTGATGAAAACTTCTCTAAAGTCTTCAGGCGATTGTTTTAAATTTACAATTTTATGGAAAAAATGAGCCAGACATTTGATAATTATGCTGAAAGCTTTCGATTTTGAATTTATTCAACTTAACTTTTAAAAAAGTTAAAATTTATTTTTAGGTAATAATTTTTTCATTTTTAAAAAAACACAAAACACAAAAAAAATTTTTTATTTTTATTTTTTGTCTCTTTTTTTTTTTTTTTTTACTTCTCCTTAAAGGAGGTTAATTCAATTCAATATATAAATAAATAAAATCATTATTGCCAAGAATTTCGTCGGATTTTTTATAATCTTTGAATACAAAAGTAAAACGAATTAGCTAATTTTTGAATTGATCTTTTTGTGGAATATATTGTTACAGAAAGACAGTAATCAAATGGTTTACAGGTAAAATGACAACGCACTTTGAATAGCCGAAAAATTTATTTTACAAAAAAGTGTGAAAAAGAAATGAAAAAAAAAGTGCCCATGATAAAATAACATCGCGATAATTAATTTACTGTAAAATTGATTTATGATTTAGAATTTTATTAGCCAAAAAATTCAACAAATAAAAAATTGAGTTTAGAAAAATTTAAGTTAATGTTTTGGTACAATGAAAGGAAAACAAAAAGGATACTTAATTTGATTTAAATGGTTTCACTATTAAAATAGAAAATATCACAAGATACTATAGGTGTAAAATATAAGTCTTTAAGAGATAAAAAGGGATTTTCGATTGTTTTGTTAGATCCGATGATTGAGACCATGGAGACAAAGAGTAACAACGAATAGGGCGCATAAATAAGTTTTTATTTCTTTAGGTTCTAAAATGAAATAGTTTTAATATTGAATGGTAAACAAAACTACCATGTTTAATTAGGTATAAGAGCCAAAGTGATAAGAGCCTAAGTTGTTCCTTTTTAATGCACATTAATTTATCCTAATTAAATTTACTATTAATCATTATTTGAATTAATTATTAAAATTAACAATAAAATGACAATGTTTTAACACCTTAATGTAAAAAATAAAAAAATGTTCTCCTTCTATTTTTCTTCGGTCCATTAAAGTTTTTTTTTTTGATTATTGTCATTTTAAAGTAAATTAATTAAAGCGTTCTCATTTTACCGTAAGCCCAATCAAATATGGTCATGATAAATGATTTGAAGAACTGGAGCTTGACTTTGTGCGATAAGTAGAATAATCCTCTAATAGAATAAAGCCGTTCATTTATTGAAGTCATTAAGCTAATTACGTGTTGCAAAAAAGAGAGCTTGTTATCAATCCGAAGAGTTAAAATTTATCAACAACTTCAACCATAATACCATTTTTTTCAATATTGCTTGGAAAATTAGTTTAGATTTGTTCGATATAAACATAAATTTAGTCTTCGACCAATTAATATCTGAACTATTGAATTTTCAGCATGAGTTTTATCATCGGCAAATAATTTCACAATGAAATCTGAGAGGAAAATATCAAAATCATTTATATAAATCAAAAACAGGAGTGGGCCTTTGACACTCCCCTTGGGGACACCTAATTTTAGCGTTTTTGAGTTAGAAATAAACTCACCAATATTCACACCTTGGGATCTGTTTTCAAAATAATTTTCCAATTGTCTGATTTAAGAATCATCAAAACCATAACAGCGTAATTTTGTTGGTAGAACGTTATGGTCATGGAAGCCTTTCTTAAATCTATAAATAGAAAGATACCAATTAAACGTTTGCTTTTAATTTGGTTCATTTTCGAGATAATCCCATGTAAGGCTGATTGACAGCTATGGCTTGATCTGAAGCTGATTAATATAAATATCTTTAATAATAAATGATATAAATTAATTTTTTTATGAAGACGTTTTCATACGACAAAATAATTTTAATAATTTCATTTATCATTTTATTTATTTGGTCAGATTTAAATATATATTATTGAATTATTTTATTTCTTCAAAAAGTCTAGAATTATTTATATAACTTTCGGTAAAATGGTGTGAAATTTTTTGTCTTCAAACAATAAGCTTCGCTGTTTTGGTTGCCCTTTTTGAATATGATTATGCAATATTTTGAATATTCCTGTTCCTAGTGACATCGGTTTTCCCATAATAATGCATTCACTGACACCGTAAATTTCGTCTTCCTGTCCATAGAAAGCGGCGTCAAACAAATGATCAGTTGTCTTCTCAAACGACGCAAGCATTAGCACACTTTCTTTCATTTTAGCTAGTCCAGATCTCGTGATGCCCAATACCTCACCTTTATATGTCATCAAATCAGCTAACAACATCACGTGACGGACATCAATGCTCATGCCATGTGAAGTCATAGTATAAACAATTTCATTAATAACAGTTGACCGAGCCGCCTCGATGCCAATTGTCTCAAAAACTTCTATTGTACTATTAGATGTAGTTGTGTTACCATCAACACCATGAGTACCCATTACCTCTTTTAGACCTTCTCCTTCTACAAATAACTTGTATTCATTTGATTTTTTTTCATCGAGTGATATTACAGCTCTGTTCACTTTTGGCAAGCCCTAAAATTAAAATTAAATTTAAACAAATCTAACAAATAAACTTTTTTTTTTTTATTATAATTGTCCAATTTCAACTTTAAAAAAAATTATTTACATTTACATAAAATGTGAGGGCTCAGTAAAAAAAAGTGCTAAAACATCTTTTAAAATTGTCTTGGCATATAAGACCTGATAATATTCACAAACTAACACTCATAGAAATTGCTCACTGTAAAATTGTTCTTTTTTAAATGCACATTACTTTTGATATATTAACAGACTTGGGCAAAAGTCATTAAGTCAAAGTCAAGTCAAGTCAGATGACTTGTAAATATAAATATCAAATTAATAATAAAGCTTTTAAAATAAAAGATGATTTAATTCAAACTATCTAATTTTTTAAAAACTAAAGGTCATAAATCAAACCTAAATTTCAAAGAAAAACAATCACAATGATGCAAAGCTCAGAAATACATTTTAACTACTTATCTTTTTAATATTCATTTATTAATTTTTTAAAAAATTGAAATAAAAATTATTTTTTTTAAGTTTTGGTAAAAAAAAAAATTGTACTTACCTTGACTACAATATTGCCAAGATCGTTCTTCAACTTAAGCATGCTATCGTGCAAAGCGCCTTTGGACGATGGATTTACTTTGATATATTGGTCGGAAATGGCTGTTATTTGAGGAGGTTTGATCTTTAACTTTGAGGTCAATATGGAATCAATGATAGTATCAATATCAACTTCTAACTAAAATCAAAACTTAAAAAAAAATTCAAATTTCTAATTCTCTGAAATACTTTCAATAGTTTAATTCTATCCAAATCTAGTTTCATGATTATGCAGCATTCATCGCGATAAAATACTTCTTCAATGTATTGAGTTACCTCTCTTAGGTAAGTTTTTTCAATTCGGCTTTTAACCAAACGGGCAAATTCCGAATCATTTTTTATAGTTAAATTAGCTGTAATGATCGGAGTACTAATGTTGCGTGACGCATTTATAATTTCTTTAATGCGAGGTACACCGAGAGTGATGTTCATTGAGGCCACACCAGCAAAATGAAAAGTCTTTAGAGTCATCTGAGTTCCAGGTTCTCCGATCGATTGAGCTCCCAAAGCGCCCACACAAGTTCCTGGCTCAATTACAGCTTTAATATATTTATCCTTGCATCGGCTAAGAAATGTTACAATTTGCGTCTCAGTAACTCGATCCAACTCAAACAAAACGTGTGGGACTCCGGGATCTTTTTCTTTAATTTTGAATATATTTCTTGTCTTATCTACTCCATCCGCAATACCTTTCATAAAATTCCTTGGGAAAAATACAAAAAATATTTAAAAATACTAATTTAATTTTATTCAAATACTTTATTTGATTAATGTAGTCATTTGAGCATTTTTCGAATTCTTTATTTTTCAATTCTCTTTCAACAATATTCACTATCTCTGAGCCATTTAATGGTTTTTCATTTCGTTTGATAAAATTAGCCTGAAAATAAAATTTTATCGATCTATAATTAAATTTAAACGATACTTACAGAAGTATGACTAAAAACTCGCTTGAAATCAACAGGTTGATCTTTACCTTCCATATATGTCTAAAAAGTTTTAAAAATTAAGTATTTAATTATTTACTATTAAAAAACACACAATGAATAATTAACTTTTCCAGAGTTGTTTTTAAGTCACAGTTTTAAGTCTAAGTCAGAAAAATTTATATCAAAGCCAATGTCTTAAAAATTTTTTTCATTTTTTTAGTGAAGTTTAGTCGAGTCAACTAATTTTCTGATTTTAAAACTAAACTTTTTTTTGATTAAAATAAAAAATCATATTTATTTTTTAGTTTAAAAATCAGATAATTAGTTCACTTGACTAAACTTCACTAAAAAAATGAAAAAAATTTTTAAGTCATTGACTTGACTTAAGACTTGTGACTTAAAAACAAGTCTGAACTTTTCTTTTAAATACAAAATTAGTTAACGGACAAAAAATAAAATTCGGCTTTATCAAAACAAGAGTTGAAATCAAATACAGAACATTCAGAGAGAATTAAAATAAATGAATATTCGGAATTTAAAAAAATTCAAAATAGAATTTAATTTTTAGAAAATTTAAGCATGATAATCAAATCTTAAATGGAATTTAAGACAATTTATTTATATTTAAGGAGTGAATAAGAATAAAATATCATTTTGAATTTAACTTAAGTTTATTATTTTTATTCAAATAAAACAAAATTAAAATATTTTAATTGATTTAAAATACGTTCAATTTATTCCCTAAAAAAATAATCCAAATTTTTAGCAACAGATAAATTTAAATAACTCAAAATTTTTACTAATAACATTAAGTTTTAGTCTAATAACAAAATTTTAGAATTAAAGTTTATGTTTTAAATTATTAATAATATAATATTAATGAAAATTGATTCTTTAAGGACATACTTACTCCGAAATAAATTTTAGAAGAAATAATAAAATCTTTAAAAATTACAAATTTAGCATGAATCCATTCAAAAAAACTTGACAAAAAAAATTAGTATCTCTAAAAAATAGATTAAGAAATTTATTTTTAATTTCTCGCATTAAACATGTTCCTCTTAGCAATTTTAAAAATGTTGTTTTTAGGAGTAGTGGTTATCTCATCGTATCAAATCATAAAAATCAATGAAACTATTTTTAATGATGAGGCGAACAAATTTTTGACAATTATGGTGTTTTGCTCACTAAATAAAGTTAGCTGTTAAAAATGGTTTGAAAAAATGTCAAATGCAAAAATTTTACTAAAGAAATTTCAAAAAAATTCATAAGAATTATTTTAAAAAAATATTGTAAAAGTAAAAGTTGACTTAGACTTTACCTTTTGCAGATTTTTAATTTAATTTTTTTTACCAACTCTGAACTATTTTTATTTTGGTCACTTACCGGATCCAGAGAATCACCTCCGTAAGAAAACTGTACAATATCATTTGTACAAGTTCTTACAGTCATGTCATATTGGACACACAAATCTTCTAAACATTTAACCAGTCTACGCTGCATGTAACCAGTTTCGGCAGTTTTTACAGCCGTATCTACCAAACCCTCACGACCAGCCATAGTGTGAAAAAAAAACTCGGTCGGTGTAAGACCAGTATAAAAGCTATTCTCCACAAAACCCTTGGCTGTTGGAATTCGAGCTAAAATAAAAAAAAATATTATTAATAAGAATTTTAAAAAGGAAAATTTATTTTGAATGAATTAATTACAGTATTTTTCAAAATGAGGTAGTGAACGGTTCTCGAATCCATCGGGAATGCGCGAACCACTAATGGCTTGTTGGCCGACACAGGCAATCATTTGAGAAATATTAATAAATGATCCTTTTGAGCCACAAATTGCCATAATCAGAGGACTATTGTGTCTATCCAAATTTTTAAGACATGCATCCCCAGCTTTATCTCTAATTACTGACAATTCTTTTAGTATTACGGCCTCGAGTGATTGCACAGGGTTGCAACCAGGCTGACACTGAAGAGAACCATCTTTTAGCTGCTTGATATAATCATCGCATTTTGAGTATCCACTGGCCAAAAGATCTCTTTTTGAAGACAACAGTTTTGATCCTGGAGTCACATCACCGATGCCGATGGAAAAACCGCGATTCATAAGATAAAAAGAGGCTGTTCGAGCCAAACGCAACATGGCATTCGCTGCGAACTTTTCGCCAAAATCCCTCAATAAAAGATAGAAAATGTTGTTTTTAGAACCCGATCCGAGTACACCTTTATCTAATGCACCGCAAATTAACTCACTATTGTGTATAACTATAAAGGAGTCATTGGCACACATTTCTTCATTTTTGGTATAATTTTTGCCTTTGGTTCTCAAATTTATTTTTATTTCACATGTTTTGTTAGGCTTAAGCAAAAGGTTAAATAATTGTTTTCCGGTCCAAAGCTTCACTGGCTTGATGATAGCAGGAGGTGGTAAATCGAAAAAAGTAATCGAGTCCTCTTGCGCACAAATGCTTGATATTAGTCGGCATGCATTGGCCCTGTCAAAAAATGAGTCTTTTAGTGTGATCAGATAAGCGCCTGTTAGAAAATCTTGTGTAGCTGCGATAATTATTTCGCCATTTCTGGGTGTAATCAGATTTGATTTGCTTCCCATTAGGACTAATGCTTCGGCTTTGGCTTCTTCGGTCTGTGGTAGATGAAGGTTCATTTCGTCGCCGTCAAAATCGGCATTGAACGGCGTGCAGCAACACTCATTGAATCGGAATGTTCGATTAGGCTTTACCACAGCGTAGAAAGACATGATACTTAACTTGTGCAGACTTGGTTGGCGATTGAATAAAACAATGTCATTGTCAATCAAGTGACGTTCTACGATGTCACCATATTTTAGCTCTTTGGCAATTTGGGCTCTGTTGCCGAATTTTAAAAATTTTTTCATATCGGTTCCTCGTTGGAGAAGAAAATTGGCTCCCGGATGAACATCCGGACCGTTCATTACAAGTTTTCGCAAAAATTCAATATTAGATTTGTTAACTCTCTCCGGATAGGTAAGTATCATGGCTACGTGAACCGGAACAGCCACTTGGTCAATTCTCAAATTGGGGTCTGGCGAAATTACAGTACGACCACTGAAGTCAACTCTTTTTCCGCTAAGATTTCCCCTGAAACGACCTTGCTTTCCCTTAAGACGCTGACAAAAGCCTCTGGTAAATTTTTTAGGCTTTAGAAATTTTATTCATAAAATTTATTGAAAAAAAATGTGATTAGATTTACTTGCATGCTTAATGGAATTCCACTCAGTTCGCTGTTGATGTAAAGAGCGCATTGAAGCTGCAGAAAGTCCCAATCTTCGATAATCATCTGTATTCTGGCATTTTGGGCTTTATGCTTTAATATTGTATGATTCAAAAAAACAATTTCTGTTAATTTAATTGTGACATCATCTTCTGTTCTGAATTTTTAAAAAATAAAAAAAAAACTAAATTTAAATAAATTATATTACGTTCCGGCTTTGAAATCACTGGCGACTGATGGTCGTATGCACAAAGGAGGAACCAAAATTCTAGTCAGAATTAAATCTTTTGGATGCGACAAATCTGCATTCATTAATAACAGGGGAACGTCTTCATCAGGAATATTTTTAAAAAGTTGCAGGACTTTAAGAGGATTTAAAATTTCGTGAGATCTTCCAATTAAAGGCTCAATTTCTTTATTGTATTCTTTGGCTATATTAAACGATTCTACATAATCTTTGACAATTGTTTCGTTTTTTTTCACCGATTTGTATTTATCATGTTGAATTTTGAGAAGACCACATTTTTTAACAACACCTTTTTTACAAAAATTTTACTTTTCGTTTAAATTTTGTTTAAAATACCATTAAAATCTCCACAGTTAAAACAGATATTATTTTTTTTTGCTTTTTCATGGATGCGTTTTTTCAAAGCTTTTTTTGACAAGTATGGAATATTTTTTCTCTTTATTATATCCGAAAAACTCGCCTTTTCTTTACTGGTAAGCAAGACATGGCTACATTTCTATAAAGTAATACATTATGTATATTTTAATATTTGTTGAGATTCATTTTACTTTGCAGATCATTTGAAGTATGATGATACAAGCTCGAAAATATCCAACATGAAAGACTGGAAGCTCCAGATCAATATATCCATAGTGACCAATGCAGGTGGCCAAATCTTGGTGACATGTGTCACACTTTTTATCCTTTTCGCTAGTTCCCTAAAATTAAAAATTTAGTAATTAAACATCTCTTATCAACTTTTAACTAACTAATTTATGATCGAGAACACCGTATGGACATGCCGTGTGAGACGAGTCGGGTAGATATAAGTTACGATTAACAACTTGTATTGTTGCTTGTTTGGCAATGTCCTTGGCTGAAAAAGGAGTGAATTGAACGTGGCTTATTACGGTTCCTATATCAGTTTCTCTAAATTGTTCCTTTACCATTTTTGAAAAATTCGAGGGGAAAAAAATAGTTTAAATTTTTATTTTAATTGAAATTTGAGGATAAAATTAAAACCTAAAGAAATCGCAGAATTAAATTTTCATTTAGGTTTGATTTTAAATTTTGAAATTTATTGAGAAATTAACTTATATGAATTTGTAAATTATTTTAACAGTCGTATAGTTAAAGAGATAGATAGCTTAGCTGCATATGGCGTTAAACCAGCTGCTAAAAATCTTTTTAACCACTTCACTGGAATTACAACAAATCAGTCTGAAGGTATAAATAACCTTTTAAAACTTGTTCAACAGCGAACAGAACTACCTCTAGATATTGTTGTATTATCTCTTCAACAATTATCAATTTATTATTGTAATGAGGTGAAATATGGATTTGGTAATCGTGGTGTTTACTGTTAGTACAAAGAAAAGTGTTTTGTTAACACTAAATATGTTAATACTAGAGAATCATTAGAACCTTCAAAGATTATAGAATCTTTAATAATGGACAAAGAAGAGCTATTGGAAGCTTGTGGTGTTAGTTTCTCAACTATTAGCGAGGAGAGTGCAGCTGAATCTAGCGGGCAGAGCGATGTTGAAACGATCCCGGAAGTCAGTACGGAATTGTCTAATAAAACATTGACTCAATCAACTAAAACTATCGGTTCAACATTGCAAGATTGTAGTTCTTCTGATGATTTAGAAGTTGATGATCAAAATGTTGAAGATGTTAATTTTGTTGAAAGTTCTACTTCTAGTAGGAATTTACATCTATTTTATTATCTATTTTTTTATATTAAAAAATAGATACAATTCTAAGGTCAGCAGAGCTATGTGGCTAGTTAATAATAATAAAATTCAATTTGACATGAAATTGAAAACTTATTTTGTGGTTGACGAGATAAACAATTGTTTTCAAGTTAAATTGTTACCTAAGCCTACTTGTTCATGTATAGATAAACAAATTGTTCGCATATTTTAGCAGTACATTCGATTAATGGGATAGATATTAGTAATAGTTACCTTATACCAAATTTGGCACTATTTCTAAAAACTCAGGACCAACTGGTCGCAAAAAAAGGGTCATCGTGTCAACTCTATTGATATCCAAAGTACTAGCCCATCAGTTAATTCAAAAAAAGATTCAGCATGTTATTTAAAGGAAATTTTAAATTCAGATAGTCATCGTTTGTTAAAGAAATAACTAATCGGAAGTTATTGATCAAATCAACTATGGTCAATTCAGATCATAGAGAATTGAGTGATATTTTCTCAACAAGGTGTAATTTAGACGCTCTTTCTAAATTCTTTAATACGAGTACCTGGCAAAAAGTAAAGAAACTGATTGAAACAAAAATTGTTCACTGTACATGTCCAGTTTGCTCTGATTTATGTTTAGAAAAATCAATAGAGTGTGATAAATGTTTATATTGGTATCATTTTGACTGTGGCAAATGTGGTCCTTATTATCGTTCTGGCAAAGCTAAGTCTTGGTCTTGTAGTAAATATGGTTTTGAATGTGCTGTCATGAAATAAATAAAAATTTGATTTACTTATAATTTATTTGTTATTTACTTTTAATTATATAATTTATTGACTAAAAAAAAATTGTGACCGATAATATTCGTCTTTTATTTTAATAAACTTATATTTATTCTCTATTTTATGTTTCCGCACATTCCGCAGAGTAATTTCCGCTAAATAAAGACCCTATCCTAAATTGCGGAATTTCCGCATTTTAGTATATGATTTTGCGGAATCTGGTCAGATTTTTTTGCAGAAATCGGGTTGCGGAATTCAGTTTTCCGCATTTCCATTTCCGCATTTTAGGGACAGCCCCAAAAAATGGGTAAAAAATTGCGAGTAGCACACAAAATGTGTCTCTTCAACTAAAAAACGATAAGAAGAGACTGGTAGAATGTTTAAATTCAAGTTTTCATTTAAATTTCGAAAATATTTAATTAATTTTACATCTTAAACAAATAATGCGGATCAGAAACAATAAGATTTTTTATTAAATTAAAAATCATTTTTTTAGTTCTCTAAATTAAAATGTTTAACTTTACTTCCGAAAACCATATAGATGAGTTTTTTAATACTAAATTTTTTTTTATTAATTAGATAATAACAGTTAAAAAAAAATTTCACTCACTGATTATGGGTATAACTATTCCAAGCACTTAAAAGCATAGGAAGTGAGCTTTTAACTTGTTTTAAAAAAAATATAAACATAATAAATATGAAAGTATTAAACTACTAAAATTTTGTTTAAAAAATTTATGAAAATTGATTCATGGCTATTTAATTTGGCTTTTAAATAGCCAGGACATGTTCGGACTCTTTTTTCATTACTTTTGTACAAATCTAATTTTATTTATTTAAAAAAAAAATTTGGTCCAAAGGTTAAAAAAATTATTTATTTTTGTTTAAAAGTCTGTATTTTTGTTTTTTTTTAAATAAAATCATGAAACTCTCGATCATACCTAAGTATTGAGTATAGTTCTGCATGCATAAATGTTCTCAAAAATTTGCATACATAAAAAAAGAACGATCTAAAAATGAATGTTTGCTTTAAAAAGATCCTTCCGCATTAATATTATTTTTATTACTTAACAAAAAATTGCTATGTATTCAAATTTTAGCGCTTTAAAAGCTTAAAACAAGACTTTTTTTTTTATTTTAGTTATACTTGGGTTTAAATTAAATTATTTTTTCAGGAGGTAAAATCAAACTTGAATTTTATTCTGTTAAAATAATGAAATATAAAATCAAAATTCAAGCTTAATTTTTTTAATTATTTTTTAATATTAAAACTGTCATTTGAATATCTTTATTTAATCAAATTTTTGTTTAAAATTTATAAATAAGTAAAAACTAGAATAGACGAAACAAAATATGGTTATTACGATTTATTTCACTTAACGAAAATCTGATCTATCTTAGATTCAATTTCTCGTCTATGATGACTCAGTTTCGGTTTTATTTTCTGTGTTTTCTTCCAAATCAGGTAGCTCTGAATAATAAAATATTATTTATTGCATAAAATGATTTAAAAATATTTATTACTTTCGTCATCGCTGTCCTCCTTTTCATCCATGTCGTTCAAATCAGGTAGATCATCCATTCCACCCATTCCACCCATGCCGCCCATGCCACCCATGCCACCCATGCCACCCATTCCACCGAGACCTCCCATTTGTCTGAACATGCTATCAAAATCACCACCACCACCTCCTTGTGGTCCATTTTCTTCTTCTTCCTCGTCATCTTCATCTTTCCATTTATTCCAATCAGCCTTTAACCAGTGAACCCTCTTGGACTCCTTCAATAATCTTGGCCAATATGGACCCTTTTCTTTTTTTTTTATGATGAACATCCAGTGCTTTTGGGCATAAACTCCCCATTTACTTTCCTTTTGAAAAATAAGTAAAATTGCTTTAAAAAAATTCTATCTCAACTCACTTCCTTGTTAATAGGTTTAAAAAATTCTATATTTAATTCGTAATTTTGGTTATTAGCTGTTCCTTTAAACAACAGAGTGTTTTCTTCTAGTTTGACCTCGGGTTTTTCCACGTCCTCTACGGCAACAGTTAGATAGACAATATCATCCCTTTGAGCCCAAAGAACTTGTGGAACATGTCTAAAATATAAATATTCAAATCAAATGGAGATTCATTCTTGGAATTTAGAAGATTCAAACTTACACGTTAGTAACGTTTTCTGGCATTTTTCAAGTAAAAGAATAAATCTAAAATGTTGGTTTTACTTTAATTTAGATACACCAATAGTGAAATATTTTTATTTTAGTAAGAGCAAATTTTTAAAAATAATCGCTTAGTTTCAAGATTTTTCTCGAAATTATAAGAAAATTTTAATGCATGCATATGATTTGAAATTTTCGACTATTTCATGTACAAAGACTTTAGATAAAATTTTGGATGCTTTTTTTTTAGTTTCTGAACGGATTTGAGTAAGCACATGGTAAAACAAAATAAAAATTAGCTTAAATTTGGCTAGCTTTGAAAAAGACAATGCCTCTCAAGACAAAATATTAAACTTGTATTTTATTTTTGTTAAATAAAAAGTATCGGTCTATTGGAACAAATATTAAATTATTTTTCCTCTTTAATTTCTAATTAAAGCTAAAAGAATTTTGGAATTTATCATTGGAAACTATAAGTTTTATCCAATTGAACAAAAACAAATGTTGTGTTTGTTTTTAATATTAAATTCAAAAAAAAAACGGAATTTAATATTAGAAAAACTCGAGATAATGACGTGAATCTTTTTTTTAAATTTAGAAATAATTTCTTAAATAAAAATGAATAAGAATTTAAGTAAAATTGTATTTTCAAATAAGTTTTGTTAATTTGAAAAAAAAATTGACCTTTTGAAACTTGCACTTTATTTTTTGAAATTTAAAATTTAATGATTCGTAAAATATAAGAATAAAGATTTATCTTTTAAGAGAATTTTAATATCGAAATTAATAAAATATCTGAAATAAAAGTAACAACAAACTTTGCTAAACATTATATCAAGCTAATTTTTTCACTAGCTTAAAAAAAATAAAATAAAAAAATGAAATATTAAATTTCTTTTCTGTTGAAAAAAATACTATCTTTATTTCGAAAATTCAATTTTAGAATATTAATTTTCATATTCGGCTATCTAGAAAAAAAGCGTTCAAAATATTTATCAAAAAATCTAAAAAGGATTGTAGAAAATAAAAATATTTCAAAATTTTATTTTCATCTTAAACGCTTTATTATATTAATTGATAGCCCTGAATGCTTTCTACAAGAAAATATTGTTGGTCAACCCATAGCATCTTCCATGTTACTTTTATACCTTCCCAAAGTTGAGCACCCATTAGATTAATCAAAATGGGTGGTAACTTTGGTAATCCATAAAACTTAACTAAACTTTTATGATTTGTTTATTGATGCAGCTAGAAATAATCCGGTTGATGATGAAAAGCTACAATTTGAGAGTGATGAACAACTTTCTGATGATGATGAAATGGACTTGATGAAAAATGTGATATTTTTGTCACAGTAACACTATTTAAATCCCTGTAAATCATGCAAATATAATCAGCGACGTTAAATATTCACCTTTTTGGTAAAATTTGATGCTCTTTCAGAAAAAATTGGTTAAATTGAAATCAGAATATCACTACACAATAGTTAAGTATCAATTTTTGAAAAATCAACATGTTTTTAAATAGTTAAAGTTGAAACGATATAAGGGGTTAGACAGAAAAAAAAAACACCAGTATTAAGAGCTAAAAACAAATCCGAAAGCTAAGTTTTAAGGCATACATTTGGATTACCAAAATTATCACCCATTTTGATTAATTTTATGGGTGCTCAACTTTGGGAAGGCATAAAAGTAATATGGAAGGTCCCATGGGTTAACCAACATTATTTTCTTGTAGAAGACATTCAGAGCTATCAATTGATATTTAATAAAGCTTTTAAGATGAAGATGAAATTTTTGAAAATTTTTTATTTTCTACTCGCCGATATCGTTTTTTCAAAACAATAATCAGCGAAACCATTTTATCTATCATGAAAATACCTAAAATAGGTTTTGATAATTTCATAGCTTTTTTTTTAAATTTAGATAGTAATGGAGTTTTCTGCGCACAATGCTCATATTATGCCTTTTGATTATTACATTTAAAATCAATTATATTAAACGATAAATTTGAACAGTTCAAAAATATGTTTATTTATATTTTAATACTATCAAAGCTATTCAACATGGGACTAAAAAGGAGCTTAACGACCATTCCATACTTACCTTGGTCCTACCAAATTAATATTAAAAAAAGCAAAAATAAAGAAAGATAAATTGTGTATCTACCATTAAAAATGCGCTAGGGTCATTATTCATACTTAGCTATTAGCCCTACATTTGAAAAAATAAATTAGAAAAGTTTTTAATTTTACGAATTTTCTAAGAATTTAATTTTTCTCTTGATTAGTGCTAATGTTGGTTCCATTTACAGAGGATTATATTTTTTTTTTCAATTTCACTTCTATAAGCAAAAACCTGTAAGATAAAACAATCAATTAAATAAATTTTTTGAGGATATTTTTATATTTTATTTTAGATGAAGCACAAATTTATTATTCAAAAATTTGGGACAAAATTTATAAATTAATTAAATAAAATTACAAAATCGGAGATTTAGCTCAATTTTTTCTTAATTACAAGATAAATGACAAAAATTATGGTCAAAATCAAAAAAACAATCATTCCGAATAAAATAAATTTGTTTTGAAGAGCTTTACGAGTCATAGCGCTAACAACTCGGCTTGATTTTCCTAAATTACTGTTTACCTCTCTCATTCGATCTCTAGCTCGTTGCATCTGTTCTCTTTGCCCAAATAGATCACTTAAAATGTTATTTCCAGTTTCTTCCGACTCCAGTACCATTTTGTAACCATTTTCCAAATTTCTGTTCATTTTATTGAGGCTTTCTGTATTTTTTCGTTTCAGATCAAACAATTCACAGTCTTCTGGATTATTTTCGCTTAACTGAATTTCAAAATTGGCATTTGAACCCGTTTTGGAACCTTTATTTCTCACCTGGCGATCAAATTCTTTCTCTAATTGAGATAATTCGCCTTTATAACTATTAATAATATTCAAATATTTATCTTTTTGTTCCTGAGTCCTTCTTTTAGACGAGTTGGCATCCCTTATTTCAAGCTCCATTTGTTCGATTATTTCCATTGCTTCTTGAAACAAACTTTCAATGGTTGTAATTGAGCCAGTTTTGTCCGAGGAATTGACCGATGTTGATATTTTATTGGTAATATCGGCACACAAAACTCCGAATTGCTGTTCATAATTCCTTAAAATATCGCTCGCCATCATGTAATTATTTTTAAATTTACTTTTTTGATAGAATCAATAATTAAAAAATGTAATATTTTATGCTCATTTTTTTTTGAAAAATTTTGGATAATTCGTCATTGTTTAGTATTTCTAGATTTATGTTTCTAATCAGGTTATTGTCAATGCAAAATAAACTTTAAGAAAAAATAATTTTTTAAAAGATTAAAAGATTGTTTGCAGCCAGAATTTTTATTTCAAAAAAAATCACAGTTAAGTCTTAATTTACAAAGCATTTGAAGAAGGTTTTTTAAAGAATTGGATCTGTTGAATTCCAGTCAACATAAGCATTTTTCCACCTAATCGCAAAAATAAGTTTGATTTTTTTTAAATGATTAAAATTTTACTTGGTTTTAACTACAAGCTCAAGTGGAGGAATCAGCTCTTTTTTATCGCCTTTTTTATTCTGAAGTATTTCATCGAAAAATGATGGCTTTGTGGGTTGATATGACTTGCTTGCTTTTTAATTAAAATTAACAACAATCAAAATATAAAATATAAATTAAATATCAACCTATGGCTCTTACTATAATTTATATAAATTTTAATAAACCTGCCTAATCTAAGACAATGTGAGTTTTAGAAAATTGAAAAAAACTCATGAATATTTTTTCAAAAGCTTAACACTGCCTATGTACATTCTATCAGATAAAATATGCTATGCTTCGTAAAAATCTGGATTTTTTTAAATTTATTAACTTTCAATTTTTCAATATTACAATTCAATCAAAATTCTCTTAGTCTAATTTTACTAATATTAAACTGGAGTTTGAACTCATTTCAATAATTCATGAATAATTTTGATAAAATGATTAATTTTGAAGAATTTTTTACAAAATATTAAATACAGATTTTGATCATACAATTTGAAAATTCTTAAGCTTAAAAATTCTTTCAGACACATAATTAATGAATAAAGATATTCTGATTTTGTTTTAAAAACCACAATGTCCTAATTTTATGCAATTTAAGGAATCTTTATTTAAATTTACAAAAGTAAAAAAACATTTAATTTGCTCAATTCTACAAAAAGGAAAAATAATGGTATTTTTTAAGGTTTACAATAATTGAGCCTTTGCAACAAAATCTGCATATTTTCTAAGCTTTTCATGCCATTTTAAAAAGGCGTATTTATTTTTGATATCCCAAATTTGATATAAAATTCCCAAAAATTTTTGCCCTAAATTCTTAATAATCAACATTTTTCGCAGAGGCTGAAATTTGATCTAAAAAATTTTTTAACAGTTTAAACGACTTTAACTGTATTTTTAGCATTAAAAAACAAAATTTTATTATCATTCTGCAGAGTGCTCCTGTTTCTGCTCTTAACTTGACTCTTCCGATTTTTATAAAAATTTAATTAAAATTGAAGATTGAAAGCCATAGATGTAAATGAGATTTTCAATTGACTTACAAATTGTTAATCTAATTTGTTCATTTTGTCCAGCTAAACCATCATAGTAATACAGATCAAATTTGCTTTCAGCTTTCCAATCATTTAGTATATCTTTTCTTAAAGCAAACAAAACGCTAAAATGAGACTCAGAACAAACAACCCAAATTGGATATTTTGGCGTTTTGTAGTATGATCCAACCTCGCAAGATTTATAGTGCTCGAACAAAGATAATAATCCTACATCATTTCTTTTATCCGGACCTCTAAGCTCTAATTGATCAACCATTGCCGAATCATTAAAAACATTTGAGACAGCCCGGCCATGGATTAACAAATTTACCATCTCTATTGAACAATAGCCATGTTTACCCATCAATTTTGTATTGACATCGTCCATATCTTTTTTTATCCTAAAAAAAATAAAAAAATAAATTTTTTTAACTGTCTAAGTTTTTTATTCACTGATCAAATGTCCGAGAAAATATAGCTGAATAGAGTACCATTATGCATCCATAGGTCCGCTCTTGTTCAAAGAGTTCTATGTTTTTTATCAAATAATTCTCCAAGTTTTGGTAGTTTGTAAATTCAAGGAGATTAATCTAAATTTTAGTCTCTCAAAATTTTTTTTTTTTATTTCTTTGAATTTACTGTTTCGGTAAATCCATCAGTTCGATACCTTCCACTAGGCGGAAAGTTAGCTTTTGAGGTCGGACTAGCAATCACTGCTTGCGAGTTTTTACCACATTTCCACAAAATTTTTGCCAAAGCTTTTGCCAGAGCTTTTAGTCGATTAGCTTTGTTGGGATTAAATCTTGAATTGAATAGTTTAGAAAAAAAATTTTTTGTAAATTTTTATACATTAGGTTTAAATCAACAGGAGGATCATCAGCATTTGCAAATATAAGTTCTAACAGGACATAACTTTGAATAGCAGCCAGAACACCACATGGACCACCTTTTTTTTGAACCAAACCAAATCTCAACTTTGCAAAATCACAAAATTTCAAATTTTGAATTTTCCATTCATCATTAAAAGTTTGATTTAAGCTTCCAAAAATTAAATCTCTTAAACTCTAAAAAAATTAAAATTCATTTTCAAATTTTTTATTTATTACTTTAGCTGTTTCAAAGTCTATAGGTTTTGTGATAAATTCTGATGCAGAACTCAATTCTTTTAGATTATCTGATGAAGAATGACCTTTTGAATCAGACTTTGCAAGAAATTTTTGAAAATTGAACGTTTCTTTTTTGTTATTGTCAGAATTCAAATCATCTTTTTTTGGTTCCGGTTTTTTTTGATTAAAATCTATATTCGACGCATTTACATTGTTGGATCTTCTTGAAATTTTACTAATTTTATGCACACCGCTCTCTTTATCATTGAAATTTTTGGAATCAATTCTTTTTTCGTTGCCTCCAGTAAGTTCTCCTTCATCGGCATCATCGATTTTGAGATCATTCACTTAACAAAAACAGCTTTTAAACTTTTTAATAAAAAGTTTTTTTTACTTTTTTTTTTAATATCAGACTTGTCCATAAAGCTTTTTTTTGAACCCATTTCAAAATCTATTTTTTTGTCAAAATTCTTTTTTTGGTTTTTAAATTTTTCCGAATGATAACTTATCAATAGCTCTAGAATTGTTTTAAACGAGCTTTTTAAAGTCTAAATTTAAATTTTCTTAATTTTTTTTGTAAGAAAAGTATTATTTTCAATACTTTATTTTTTTCGTATATGTTTTGTATGTTCAAAAATTCGACCAGTTTAGATCGGCTATTAATATTTTCAGAAGCTTTTTCAGAATTTTCTTCGTCAAACTTTTCTAAAGTTTTACGTAAACCCTTTCAAAAAAAAAATAAATTTCTAAAAAAAAGCCTAAACCAGATAAAAATTGTGTTACTTTTCGAGCCAAATACTCCCTAATCAATGCTGTTGTTGAACAACTAATGTAATTCAAGTCTAAATTTAACTCAATGTCATTAGAATTTTCAATGCTCATTTTTTCCCAGTCGATAAATTTAGAATAAATTACTGACTCGACGAATATATATTTTCGTATTTAAACTGCTCTAAATTTTAAGAATTTTCAAAAATAAATTAATATCCATGGAAATCGAAAATAAAAAAAATTAATCATTAAAAACTTTACTTTAAAATTTTTTTTTCTAATTAAATTTTAGGATGCTTTAAATAAATCTTTAATTTGTCTCAAATTTTCAGAATGTATGTTACAGCAACCGCCGATATATTCTGCGCCCAACTCTATCCATTTCGGTATGGCCTCTAACACTGGTTCAAATGGATCCTCATCATCATCACTAAGATATCTAAAAGAAAACATTATTAGTTAATTTTGCTAAATTATTTTCAAATTTACTTTGAATAGTCCTCAACCCATCTTTTGGCATCGTTCGGATAAACTATAAACGGCTTGCTAGCTTTATTTTCCTTCAAAACAGACTCAAGAAGACTTGTAATATACTTTGGAAGAGTGCAGTTAATTCCGATGGCTATTAACTGCTGGTTATTTTCAAAGAAACGATAAGCTTTACTAAACTTGTCTCCAATGCATAATTCGGATTCATCTTTGCATGAAAACGATAGCCAAGCTCTAACATTTGGATAATTTGAAATTAAAGTTAAAATTGCACTTGCCTCCTTAATTGAAGGTATAGTTTCTATTGCAATCAAGTCGACCTTTTCTTCCAAAAGATATTCAAGTCTAGGTCTATGCCATTCGACCAAAAACTAAAATTTTTAATCTCCAAATGCTAAAATAATATCAATAAAAGATTACTTCTTCGGTAAGATTGTGGACATAGTCTCCTCGAAATTCAGATCCATCACAAAGGCATGCTCCATATGGACCTACAGAGCCTGCTATCAAAACATTTTGCTCTTTGTTTTCAATTATTTAACAAATTTAAAATCCTAAAAATGAATTCAATTTTTTCTTAATTATTTACCATTTGCTTCGTTGATTGCTTCTCTTACTATTTGGACAGATTTTTTAATCAAATTTTTTGCCTCCAGCTCGGAACATTTTAACTCTTGTTTTATTAGTTCAATGCTCAGTTGATAAGACGCGGTTGTGATAACTTCAGCTCCGCTTTTTATAAAACTAAAAAATTCTAATAAAAAATAAAACAAAAATTTAAAATTTTATTATTACTTCAAATGCGCTTGCTTTAAAAGATCTGGTCGATCCAAAATCGATTTCCCAGTCCATAGTTTAGTATCCTTGATTATTGAACAAATTTAGAATTTAGTTTTATATCTTGTCGTCAAATATACTGCAGGGTTAAATCCCAATCTAACAAGTTCAGTACTTAGACCTCCGTCTAAAATTGTTATTCTCTTTTGCTTGGACATTTAAATGAAATTTTGAAGTTTTGTTTTTGATTTAAAATTTAAAAGCAAAATTTTCATAACCTTTAGGTCAACATAATTTTGGTGCAATTTTTTATTTAGATTTGATGCGTATGGATTATAATTTCGGTAAAATTTAATTTTAGATATTCGAAATAAAATCATCTTTTTCTTACTTTAGTTTGAGGCCTAGAGCGAACATGACCCAACGCAAATATAAATAATTCAAAAAAGTTATTTTGGCTTGAAGAGGGTTATCCTCAATTTTTTTAAATAAAGATTTTTGTTTCTTTTATCAATTGCTAAATTATGATTTTTTTTCTTCTTCTCTCAGTTTTGTATTATTATTTACTAAAATGCTAAGTTCATCTAATTAGAACACCTTAATTTTATGAAAATCTCTACTAAAATTTGTGGATGTTTTACTCTTTATTTCTGACATATTTCAAACAATTTTTTTTTCGATCAAAGATAGTCTTTAGTAAAATATCATAATATTTTGGTCCTCATAACCATGGTTTCCTCAAGCTGTGAATTTCAATTTCTATTGTCAATTGCTCTCTTCCGAGTCGCATTTTGATTCAAAAATCAGTCTTTTATGTAAATTATTCTTGGCAAATATCTCAACAAAAAAATTTTATCAGGGAATATTTGTTTTAAATGTTGTTTTCATCTTTTTGAAAATTAAAATAAATTAAAAAAAAAAGAGAGAGAAGAGCAAATTTATTCGACGGATGAGGTTTTGTATGAATCAAATTTTTGAAAAGTCTAATTGAAAAGTGGCATTAAAATTGATTTTAATCAAATTTGAGCTGAAGAGGCACAACAAGAACTTCAAGTTATGAATAAAGCCACGATTATTATAATTAATAATCACTTTATTATTACTAAGTTTGTTTTAATTTAGCTAACCGAGTCTTAATATTTTTGACCTGAATTACGAACATACAAATTTAGAGAAGGGTTTTAAAATGCGATTTAAATTACAACACGAATGCTCTCAATTCATTTAAACAGCTAAGAAGTTTTTCTTTAATTTTGTGTCTTGACTACCAATTTTTTTCAGCTAATTCTAATATTCAAACTGACTTGTTTAATAGAGATGTTTAAATTAAATAAATCAATAGAAAAGCATAATATTTTCATGTATTTTTAGACGAAAACAACAAAAAATTAGACGAATCTGTGAAATTCAAAATTTCCAACCTCGGAGCTAAGATGTTTCAAGAAGTTTAGGATTATTTGAAGAAAAAAAATACGGCCAAAAGTTTGGTCCATTTTTTGCGGAGTTAAGAAGAATTTTTTTGTTATGTGTTAAGTGTCATTAGTAATAAACTGAATTATATGTGTAACCTTAATTATTTTTTTAATTCATTTGGATTTATGATATTTTTTTAAAATTTTAGCAACACGTAACAAAAAGGCTGATAAAAAAAAGTTGAATAATTATTTCAAATTAAATTGAAATTTTTGCAAGGCTTATGTAAGCATATCACCGATCTAACTTATAAAAGATTACATTTTGTTTTAATCAATTATGGATTCTGCTTCGATTAACTGATTAGACACAAAATACATAAATTATAGTGGTACTAAATATTTTAAAGATTTGCGTTTAATTTTTAATTAAATGAAAGCTAAATTTTTTTACTTTGTAATAAATGAAAAAGAAAAACGCATAATCGAACTCGTTTAGTTACTTGCTTAATTTGTGTTTTTATTGGCAACACTTGGCAAAAATTTAAACAGCTTATTTTCCGCTTGGGCTCTGTAACCTAAGTTATTCTTGACTCTTTTTGTCATGTTTTGGCTTACCAAATGTGAATCAATTTTTTTTGTTGTTTTAATTAGACAACAAAATTTTCAGGTATGCTCAGTTTTAAGTTAAATTTAAATTTTTTACTTTTCTACTCCAAGAACAAATGATGAATGTTATCTTTTCTAAATTAAATGTTTAAATATGTTAAGTTTAATGCTACAGCTAAGCAATTTTTTTTATTAAATCAAGCTTGGCAAATCTTAGCATACTTCTTTTTTTATCTTTTTCAATCAACCAAAGTTCGTTCTATTCATTTATTTAATTATTTTGCTTATTAAAAAATTATTGAATATTGATTTATTATTTATTTCGCTTTAAACTAGATAGTACTATCATCACTACAGTTATAGCAAATTAAGTCAGCTTGGATTGTTAAATATTACCTAACTGGCATTAAAATTTGCCAAGAAATGTAAGTTCAATTTACTTCTGTGAAATGAATGGAAAAAAATTCAATAATCATAAAAGTAAATTAAAAATTTGAGCAGCTATTTTTAGACTTAAGACTCGAGATAAAACAATGCATTATCCTCGATAGCGTAAAATAGTCATATTTAAAAAGTTTTAATAATTTTTTTTTTTTTGTCAGCAAAGCTAGGATGTGTTAGAACTACAAATATGACAAAAAATTTATCTGATGAAATATTGGGGCTAGTTGAACATTGAGTGGTATGAGTTGAAATTTTTTTTAATTAGCTGAAGAGGACTAGTGACAAAAAATCATATGTTAAATTATAATTTAGGGAATATGCTTTTAAAGAAACAAAAATATTGATAGGATTTATTTTCAATCGAATTATGATACTTGAAGAGAGCAGAAATTCAGCGGGGTAAATTCGTCGAGCTTTACTAATTCGCATACATTATCATTGGCCAAAGCAATTAATTACAAAATTAATATAAATAAAAAATTAAAATAATTATGTTTCTTTTTATTTTTTGATTGAGAATCATCGCATCTCGACATTCATTATGATTAGAATTTTAGTATTGCTAGTTTTTTTTGTTAATAGTGTTGAAGGAATTTTCGTTTTTTGGTTGTTGTGTTGTTAGATGATAAACTAATAAAATTTAGTTTATACAGAATTAGATCGCAAGTAACTGAAAGAGAAAAAGAGAGAGAGCAAATGGAGAAAGAAAAATAGAAAGTAAAATTTCGATTGATATATTGAATTACAAGGAATCAATCTCTAGTGACGATTTATTCAAGCTTATTTTTATTAATGCCAGTGCTCGAATACCGAGCTGATTTTTTTCTATTGACAAAAAAGAATTAAATATGCCAATTATTTTCAAAATTATTCGCTTTCTTTTTTTATACAGAAATTAAAAATTTACTATTGTTTAAAATTATTTACAGATTAAAGTTTGTGTTCTGTTCGAAAATTTTTAATTTAATGACAGCCATATTAGTTTTTGGTGTTGATGATTTTGTTGCAGTCATATTTACAACAAGCAGCTAGCGTCTAGCAGCTTTTTTCATACTAGTATCCAAACTTGTCTTTTTGAATCAAAAGAATGTGAAAAAATATCGATTCCCTAAATAATTCAAAATTTTGTTTAGAATTTTCTTAATTTTATTTTATTAATTTTTTTAAGGACAGACATATCAAAAGTAAAGATTTATAGGAATATTTAGCTAAATAAATTTGGCCTAGAGGAGAATGTTATTTTTTAGTGCTGGCAATCAAGCGCAAATGTATGCTTTACGGGTGATCAAGCACCAAAGAGTTCTTTGTCTACTAAACCAAACTGCACAGAGGATTTAGTTGTCGAATGATTTTTTCCTTTAGCCAAGGTAAGATCATTTAAATTTATTTTAAAAAAAGTTTGGGTTAGTAGACTATAAGTAGAATTATTAACCACAAAAAAATTTATGGTTAATGAGTTAAAATGGCAGGTTAAATTGAGAGTTAGCTATACGGAGGTTAAGTTTAGATATTTTCTAGTTTCATAAATTAAATATTGATTTGTATATCTAAGAAATGTTGTTTTTTTTTTGGCAAAACAAAAAATTTAAACGAAAACTAAACGCACTCGTCATAGAAAATTTTTAATTAACTTAATAAAATTATAATAATTGTAAGCTTTTATATTCGGCAAATAGCACTTAGATTAGTGTCTAGAGGCAGTGGTTGATAAGTTGTTGTTTTTCTAAATCTTCGCATTTCCAGTCAGTGGACTTATGATTATTTAAATTTGTGTGATACTTTTAAAGACCCTTTTTAAAAGTAATTTTTTTTTCCCAAATTTTTCTATGATTTTAAGCCTATGATACAAATCGAATTCAATAGAATGTAAATGAAACTAAGAAGATAAGAGAAAATCACGTGATTTTTTTTTAATTTTGTAATATTAAAAATTATTTTTAAATATTTGATTATGTATAATGATAAAATTTGGAGTTTACACCTTTCAAACTATGAAATAATAACAATTTTTAATATTTTTTGAAAATTAATTCAATGACGGATATAACTATTATTTGTCGTTGTTTCAAATTTTTAGACTTGGCCTATAATTGGGAGACAATCTTTTGAAAATTATTAGTTTACAATGAAAAAAAATCTATGATTGACTTTTAATCATGATACAACATTTATGTCCTCAATTGTAAAAAGACTCAATAAAAAGACCTGGAAAATAAATTTTCAAATTAAATTTTTTTAAATTCAATAAAAGATAGATTTTTTCACTAGGCAGTAATATTTTTTAGAAATGATTAGAAATAATCAAATCTCAGTGTACTCGTACATACATGCTGCTATATTTATAACAAAAAAAGCGATTTAGATAAATTCCTTCCTTAGGCTTGTTATCTGCTTTTCGTTCAAATCAGGAAGTATTTAAATATTTATGGGAACTTATTAAATAATTTTAAAAAAATCCGAAACCAATTTTACTGTTCATTTAACAAAAGATACATGGTTATTGCAGATTTTTAGATATTTAACTAGACTAGATCATGAGCTGAATTCTTTTTAATCACAGTTTATTAAATTAATAAATTATGCCATGAAATTATAGAAAAAATTCTAGATTTTTTAAATTTTGATTTTAGTTTGTTTTTTCTAGTTCGAATTAGTAAATTATCAATAGAGCTCAAAAACAAGTCTTCAGAGTTAAGAAAATTTTGTTGTAAATGGAGCTTTTGCCTATGTGCAAAATTAGTTTAGAAATTATTTAAATGTTTGTTTGAATATAAGTATATTTACGGTGGAATTAGTAACATACGAATAAAATAGGATAGGGCGAAAGAAAAATATTAACATTGTTTCCAAATGAGCATAATTTGAACCGAATGTATTTTTTTTGTTTGATGATAAGGAAATTGGATCGTTTGCTCATGTAGATCTAATTCGAAAAAATTGAAATTATCATTTTCAAATCCATGATTGTCACCGATAAACTTATTGTGCCAATGACACAAATTATAATTTTTGTTGCAATTTGGGACCCGTCAAAAGTAGAAAATTATTATTTTTTTGTTATTGTTCATAGAATTTGTTAATTTAATTATGTAGAACTTAAAATGCATTTATTTACTATTTAAGCCTTATCTAACTTAAATGCTGGATATTTCTATTGATCAACTTATTTTTATTTTTTTGATCGTGCGTTCATTATCATTAGACACAAATGTCAAAATTATGTATTTAGGCTTAGTTTGGTTATCGACGCTAAATAAAAATCTCAGAATCGCTACTTTTAAATATTTTCAATTATTCATGAACAACAATACAACAACGTTTTCTTGTAACCAGGCGATTTTAGATTTGTTTATGTCACATTTCAGTTATATCACATATGTGACATAACCGAATATATTTTTTTTGTTGATTATTTTTTATTTAAAAATTTAGGCTAATTTTTCAATAAGTTGACGAAAAAAATTGATTTCATTTTATTCAAATTCTAGTGCGTTTGTTTTCTCTAGCAAAAATATCATAATAATAAATGAAGCATACAAACACGTAGAAAATAAAAAGCTTAAAAATTCGTTTGGCTTATATTTAAAATTTAGGTCAATAGGCTCCTAAGCGCTTGATTCAATATTTCTACATATTCACAAGTGCTGACATAAATGACAACAATTTTATTCAATATACTAATTTCAAAGAAACAATTATTCCCCAAAGTTATAGCAGACTATTTATTTAGATGAGCGCTTCTGAAAATTTGACAACATTCAATAATAAATGTGGTCTGGTCATTTGGTCAAAGTGCACTTTGTTCAAGACTGAATTATTGATTTTTTTTCTAAATAGTGTTCTTATGAATTTAATTTTTTCCTTAAAATTAGATTCTCAAACTCTAATTCATGAACTTCCTTGTTCTTGTTTGAAAAATTATGCCTAAGACTATGTTCTTAAATTGATAAGCTTCGCTATTAGTTCTATTTAGAATCACTTTCGAACAAATATGGTAATATGTATGCAGAAAAAATAGGTTCAACTAAAATTTGACTTAAAAACGCTTAGTTTTTTTTTATCGATATTAATTATTAGCATAAAAACCTCGTTTTTTGCAAGCTAATATTTCATCGAAACAATAAAAAAGATTCGAATCTCAAGTTTTGAATTCAATCAATTAAAAAAGTAATTCGTGAATTTTACTTAATAAACAGCAACAAAAATTTGAATCAAAATTTCGCTCAAGTAGTGTAAGACTAAAAAATGGTCGCATTGAAAATTTTAAGATTCGAACAAGATCTTAGCCGATTCGAATTGATTGGCACGAATTGCTAGTAAATTTCAGGCTTTTGTTCTATTATGCTCAAAATCTCTCGATGAATCAGTAAATTTTTTAATCAATCTTTCCAAGACAAAGCAAAGAGTTTTTTTTCAAATGAAGAACGAAAACAAAATTAAATTAAATATTCGCAATTTAAGCACCAGCAAGAAAAAAAGAGAAAATATTCAAATTTGAAGCAACGAAACAAATTAATAAGAAAAGAAAGCGATTAATTTATGTAGGTTTCTCAGAAGAGCGAAAAAAATCTTTTTTTTTACTTAATTGAAACAAAATTGATTCCTCATGAAATTAAGTCTGTCATTTATATTGAGCAGGACCGATTGCCAGCCAAACTGATTGCCAAACACACACACTCTCGCTATCAAGCATACGAGATGAATTTCTTTATTTCTAAATTTCAAAATAATTTCTAATTAAACGAGAGTACATATTTTGAAAGTATTTCTATTTGTATGCGTGTGTGTGTGTGTAAGTGTGGGTGAGTTGATAGTTTATTAGCTTTGTGCCTAGGATACTTGTCCCGTTTTTCTAAATTTTATTTCATATACGACTCTAACCTCAAATAAAAAAATTATTATTTTTTGTCTAGTTGCTAAAATAGAAAATAGAGAGAAGAAAGAACAGTTTTTTTTGACTATCCTTCAAAATAATTTATAATGATGATGATGATGCATGGTGGGACAACAACAAATACTAGTGCATCGAATCAACAGCAATCGCAGCAGCAACAGCAACAGCCGGCTCAGCAGCTTCATCATCCAAGCAATTTAGTTTTGTCCTCGTCGTCGTCGACCAACACCCTGAACCAACATCACATCATTTCCAATCAGTTGAACCCCAATTACAAACTGTCGCCCAACAACATGATTCAGCAGGAATTGCCTTCGAACTCAACAATCATTCTTCAACAGTCCTTCAAAACAGGTATTTGCCATTTTAATTAATGATTCTGGTTTATTATAATTTTATGCATTTGAGACACTAAATTACTTTAGATTGTCTCTGATAAGCAAATAAAGAGGTTTTAAGCGATTTCTTTTTCTAATTGCACATGTTATTTAAATTTAGTAATAAAAAGGAAAAAAGATTTTTCTATTGAGCATATTGACATTGGAAAAAAAATAATTTCTATCTCAATCGCAGAAATAACAAAAAAATTGATTTTTTTGCTTTCGACTCACTCGAAAACTAAGTTAGAATATTCGATGTTATTTTAGCTTTTGGCGTCATAATGTAATATTAATAAAATTATTATATAAATATTTTTTTTTCTTCAATTTAAATCAAACAAATTGAGAATTAATTTATTCATTAGTTGAAATTTATCCAAATTAACATTTTTAATTAAATCCTGAAACAAAACAAAAAAAAAAAGAGAAAACGAAAATACTGAGGTAATTTTTAGTGTCTTATTTGTTTGAATTATATAAGCTGATAGCTCATTAAAAGCAACAAAAAAAGAAGATATTTTTTTTGTTGCTGTTGAATATCAAAAGACAAAAATTAAACTCTCCTCTTTTTATTTTTTTTCAATATAAAGAACAACAATTACGCAAATTAGAAATGCTCGAGTCTCGTTTTGCGCCACAAAAAGTTGGTTAAATTTTTTTTAAAAATTTTTTAAAAATAAAAAATTCAAAATTATTTTGCTTTATTTTTATTTTATTTTATTTTTAACAAAGAGTGTATCGCAAGATTTTTCCAATCAAAGTAATACACTTGACGATCAGAAAGCCGAAATCAATCTATCAATAGATCATGTAAGAAGAGCTAAAGTTAAAATAAACTTTTGCCCCATTTTAGATTTTATTTATTTCATTAAAATAGAGTAACACACCGGAAAAAATGTACATACCGTCGATGAATGTAAATACGCCAGTGCAACAGCAGCAGCATCAGCAGCAGCCACAGGGGATGACGTTTTCAGTGAATCAAAACTCGAACAAAACCGGTGAAACGCCGTTGACCCCGTCGTCTAATCAAACATCAAATGTCAACAACGGCTCGGCGACCAAAGAACGCAAACGAAAAAGAAAAAATAACGAGCAAAACGCCAGTCTTCACGCAGCCAGCCAACTCCAATCAACAACAGTCAGCCAGAACGCTGACATTCCCAACAAAAACTTCAAATGGGATTTCAATAACCAAATGCAGACGACCACCTCACAAACCATCAAAAAACAGCTTCAAATGAACAACAGTCCCGGTAAGCCTTATCAAAACCAAAACGGTCAATCGAACACCAGCAATCAGCAAATGTACACAAACTCCATTCATAATCAACAACAGCAACATTCGCAATCACCCTCACCGCTTCACTTTAGCTCAACAAACAACTCAAATAATAACAATTACGTCCAGCAGCAGCAACAGCAGCAAATGAACTATATTGCTTCGTCGCCAAAGCATACCCACCATCCGAATCTGGCCTCGCCGGTCAATTACATATCGGCGGCCAATTTCGGTCCCATGGGATCGCAGACCGGTAACATGAACATGAATCAATTGACGGGCGGCAGCGCAAGCATTGGCGGACTCGGCTCCGACTCCGGTTCCAACTCGAACCTTTCCTATCCGCCAAATATTGTTAACTATATAACCACGAGCAACGTCACTACAACCACATGCACCAATCCCAACTCCATCAACTCTATAGTCATTAAATCTACTAAATCTGTACAGGTTAGCTTTTAAGAACACAAAATTTTTCATTTTTAATTTTTAATTTTTTTCTATTTTTTAAAATTAGACTGATATTACTACTAACCAAATGATCGATTCGGCTTCGGCAATCGAAACAAAAAATACTCGGATAGACGAACTAATTCGGGTAAGCTGTTCTTTTTGTCATCAAAATTTGAGATCCTTTATCAATTTGAGAAAAAAATGTCCTTTTTTTTCTGAAAATATTTTGGTTAAAGTAAAAATTTAGTGGTATGTTACGGACAATATTTTTCATGCTATCAAATACACTGTCTAAATCTCAGAGCATGTATTTAAAAAGATTCAACAATATTTGAGCATTTTATAAAAAAATACAATTTGATGGCAAAAAAAAAGTTAAATTTTTACTTGAGTTTTGTTTTAATGAGTTGAGCATAAAATTCGGATATCTAAACTAAACATATTTTTAATAATGTAACAAATAACGGCATTGTGAATTTTGGTACAAAAAACAAAATTTTAAAAATGCCAAAGGTTCAGTTCTGACCAACCAAGACATGTTCTGTAAATTGTAGCAATTGATACATCCTCCGTACCACCAATGTACTGATTCTGCAAAACTCTGCAATTACATTATGTTATAAATTCAACTCAACGTTTAGTGGTGGGACAAAGAGTGTATCAGTTGCTTCAATTTTCAGAACATATTTTGGTCGGTCAGAGCTTAAATTTAGGCATTTTCAATATTTTGTTTTTTGTAAAAAAATTCTCAATGCCAAAAAAATGTCAGCCAAAGATTTGCTATGAGTTTTTGAAAGCTTAAAATTGCTAGTTTTTTTTTCTCCTCATTAAAGGCATTGTGAATTTTGAAGCAAAAAACAAAAACAATAATCTTAAAATGAAATAACTTTTTTACTAAAAGTCTAAAAATAGTTCTGCAAAATGTATCAGCTGGTACAAACTTAGTACCACCCAAATTTAGTCTCTGCAATAACTCTGCAATTTAATTTTAATGATTTTCTAATACTTTTAGTGCTTTGCAAACTTGCAGAGTTTTTGCAGAGACTAAATTTGGGTGGTACAAAGTTTGTACTTTCATTTAAAGATTATTTTTTTTGTTTTTTGCTTCAAAATTCACAATGCCCTCATTAAACTATAAAAGAATTGTTTTGATTTTTTTTAAAATCAATTATACATAAATTCACGAATTGGTTGCTTTATTTGCGTAAATTAAAATGTTAATTATTATTTTAATGTATCAATTAAAAGAAATTTTACCATTTTTTGGAATGAACAAAAATCATTTTTTGATATCGATTTTATTTTATTTCTCAAGAAACTTAAGAAATGAACACTATTTTTCAGTTGGAATAAAAAATTATAATATTTAAACTATTAATTTTGACCAAAAATGATAATTGACAGTAAAAATAAATAATAGAATTAGATTTCTAAGCTACTTTTTTGACTAAAGTCAAAATTTATAACTTTAAAAATCAATATTAGTATCTTTTATTCAAAAAAAAAATTCAAATTTGAAAAATAAATGAATTTTTAATCAGCATATGAATATTAGTTTAGAATTAACTATTAACATAAAACTATTATGACCTATATCAATGAATTCAATGAGTTAGACTATTGGTATTTATTAATTAAATAATTTGAGGTATATATCATTTCACTTAGAATAGTCGATTAGAAAATGAAATAAAAAATTTTTCAAACAATAAATTAATTGAAAACGATTTCAGTTAGTTCGCAAAAAAGCATTCTAAATTTTTATCATTGCTTCTTTATCTAATTTAAAATATCTGTTCAATTCTAGTCCATTTTTTGAATGAGTAAAGTTAAAAAAATTCAAAAATTGAGCTTGTGTTTCAATAAAGTTTTGAGTATCAAGCATCAAAAAATGTTAAAATTTGGCAATGTGAAAGCTTGGTATATTTATTTAAAAAAATGCAAAACCTAAGTCGAAAAATGGCTAAATTAAACAAGTTTTCACATTGCAGAAAATAAATTATCTTTTTATGCTTCTGCAATATAGTTAAACATAAATTCTTTATTCGTTTATTTAAAAAATTAACCATCTGGGATAAAAATTCATTTTCAGCAAATTTTAATCAAAAACTGAAAAAAATTACAATTGAGTTACAATTAAACTTGTAAAAAACTAAAATTTTTTCTCTTAAGTTTAAACTAAGATCAAATTGAATATAAGTGTTGTATAGTTGGTTTGCTGTCAGTTCTACTTTTAAAGATATTTAGTTGAACTACTCTAAATTTTTCTCCTTTAAATAATTTGTTCCGATTCTAAGCCACAGTACTATGTGCTTAGAATCGGAATTTTTTTCTTAGTTTTTATTTCGGAAAACCATAATACATGATAGTACACACAGAAAAAAAAATATTTTTTTTTAATTTAAACACAAAATAAATCAAGATGAAAAAAAATTAAAATTTCACTTTTTACACATTTATTTGCACAATATTCTATTTAAATTTGTGGTACAAATGGGACCTATAATTTTAAATTTTGTGGTATAGATTTAAATGTCTTTTGCTATTACAATTATTAACAGTAATGTGAAAACTTAGTACGAAATTGATAACTGAAGTACGCACGAATTGTAAATTAAATTATTTTTTTTATAATATCGATGCAAAAATTTAAAAAGATTAAAATATATAAAAAATTACTAATCTATTTTTAATAATTTTTGATTTAAATTTTGTTTTTTTTTAAATAAATGAACTTTATTTAAAAAATGAGTTTTTACATTGGCCTCTTAATAGATAAACAAAATTTATGTTGATCAACATTAAGTTAAACTTCAACTGGCTGCAGAAAAGCTTTCTCAAAATTCTTAAAACATGATAAAATTCTAACTTTAGAACAAAACACATATAGCAAAACAAAACAATAAAAAACATAGTCTTAATCAAGCATCGCAAAAGTTTGGGCTGATATTAATTATTTTTAATTGCAAGGATTTAATCAAAAATTTCAATTAATTATTAAATTTTTTACAATTAAATTAAATTTAATTTAATTTTTGATTGATAATAATACATTAATATTAAAGTAATAAAGGAGTATTTTCAAGTGGCAGTAGATTGAGGATAATAATGCTAAACAAAATTTTATTTATAGGAAAAAGAAGACTTGGCCAAAGAAATGCTACAATTGAAAAAAGAGTTGGACAAGCAGAATGGTAGCTTTAAAAAGTGTTTGAACTTCAATAAAAAACTGTTAATCGAAAAATCGACACTGGAAAAAAAGCAAGCCAGACAGAAATGCATGGAAAACCGGCTGCGATTAGGACAATTTGTGACACAGCGTCAGGGTGCAACATTTGTCGAGAACTGGGTGGACGGATACGCCTTCAATGACATAATGAAACAGCAAGAGTTAATCAATCATGCTAAGGACGAGCTGGACAGAGAGCGCAAATTGCTGCAGAAAAAGCGTCCGCAAGCCGACAAGGACTCGGGTTCCAAGTCGGGCAAAGAGTCCAAATCGTCGTCGAACAAATCTAATCAAAACTCGTCTTCGTCGCCCACCAACGCACTCAATAACGGTGCCAACATTACATCTAGCCAAATTACGAACAGTACCTCAGTTGCGGCCGCCATTGCCAACGCCAATAATTCATCCAACTCAAACTCATCCCAGAATGATGCGGACACATTCGTAAAACCGATCGCCTATATTCTCAGTGTTCAAGAATGGTACGAACAGGACGAGATACTTCGTCTGCGTCAGGCTTCGCTCAAAAAAGAAGAAGTCGACCTGCAGTCTGAACTAGAAAAGCTGGAGAGAGAACGAAACTTGCACATACGCGAACTAAAGCGCATACACAACGAGGATCATTCCAGGTTCAAAGATCATCCGACTCTCAACGAACGCTACCTACTGCTGTCACTTATCGGCAAGGGCGGATTCAGTGAGGTGCACAAGGCCTTCGATATAAAGGAGCAAAGATATGTAGCGTGCAAAGTGCATCAGTTGAACAAGGACTGGAAAGACGAAAAGAAGGCAAATTACATAAAGCATGCTTTAAGAGAGTATGACATTCACAAGACCCTAGATCATCCACGTATAGTTAAATTGTTCGATGTGTTCGAGATAGACACCAACTCGTTTTGTACAGTATTGGAGTATTGTGAGGGTAATGACTTGGACTTTTTTCTCAAGCAACACAAGACCATACCTGAAAAAGAGGCCAGATCTATTGTAATGCAAATAGTCAGTGCGTTAAGATATCTAAATGTAAATATAAAACCACCGGTTATTCATTATGATCTCAAACCAGGTAATATACTGCTTGGCACAGGTGAGCATAGCGGCGAAATAAAAATCACCGATTTCGGTTTGAGCAAACAAATGGACGAAGACAAATACGATCCCGAGTACGGAATGGACTTGACTTCTCAGGGTGCCGGAACCTATTGGTACTTGCCGCCAGAAGTATTTGTTCAGGGTCCAAATCCGCCTAAAATTTCGTCCAAAGTCGATGTGTGGAGTGTTGGTTGTATATTTTTTCAGTGTGCTTATGGCAGAAAGGTAATTTAAGATTTTATTTTTCAATTTATTTTTTTTTAAATTTTTTTATTTTTTAGCCATATGGTCACAATTTATCTCAGGCAGCTATTTTAGAAAATCAAATTATTTTAAACGCCAAAGAAGTCGTTTTTCCGGCTAAGCCGATTCTAACTGCAGAGGCAAAAGTAAGTTCACTGATTCACTATTTTTCTAATTGAATCACGAGACCAATTTATTTATTGTAATAGAAATATAAAAAATTTTCATAAAAATTGCGAAAATACAAAAGGAATCTTACAATTGAGATTCCAATATTAGATATTTTTTTGTTTAATAATTTTTACTTTTTTTATTCTAAATTTAAACTTTTATTCTATAAATTTCTTATAAAGACAATGGGACCCTTAAATTTAAATAGAAAAATCAAGTTTTTGAAATTGATAAACTATTTAGATTTCATGTCACATTTTTCGAAAATATTAAGGTAATTAAATTATTTAAAATCAATTTTATTAAAAGAACTAAGTTTTTGGCAGATTTTGCAAGCCTACTAGATTAAGCCAAATTTAGTTATCCGCTAGATATAATAACTGTATGGAGCACAAAAATCTTGAATTTATTTTTAAATACTAAATAATGTTAAGATCATTTGGAAACATAGAAAAAGTAAAGCTATTGATACAAATTTATAGTTAAAGAAAAATAGAAATATAGAAGTATTGCTGGCAAATTGAATTTTTGAGTTAATTATAATTTTTGAAGAAAAAAAAGTTTTTTTGATAAAAAAAGTGATTCAAATAATTTTGTTCAGAGAAGTTTTGAAACGTTTGTGTTCTATTGTACTATCGCTTATAAATTCGACTATTTCGTTGGCGATTGTTGTAAGTTCGAGTTTGTTGGATATAAATTTGATGAAAAGGTTATTGGCACGATCTCCGATTAGGTCTAGTTTGAAGTGCTTGTGTATTGTTTTGGTTGATGTTTTAAATGGAAACGATTTTACTTTTCGGAGGATTTTGTTTTGAATTTTTTGCAGTGGAACTTTGATTTTTTCAGTACCTGAACTTAAAATAACAAAGCAGTAGTCGAATAGTGATCTGATTAACGACTTGTATAGAATTGTGTTTAAAGAAGATGAATTTGACCATTTGAAATTTTTGATACGCTTAATCAAATTAATTTTTGGAATAATTTTTTCTCAACTTGTTTTAGATGATCTTTGAAATTGATTTTGAGGTCTAAAGTAACGCCTAAGAAGTCTAAAGTAAAGCCTTTTTTAATAATAGAGAAAAAAAAATTACTAAGCAATTATTTGACATGTTAAGTAAATTCAATTTTTAATCATTTTAATGTTAATTTGAACCATTATTAGACATTGCATTTCTAGAAATGTTTTATATTTGTTTATTTTTAATTTTCAAAATCATAGAATTAATTGAGTTTAAAAATTTTAAATGATCGTTTTGATCCTAAATTTGATCTGAAACTTCAAATTGCCGTCTTCCTATTCCTATTCTATATTGAAATACATAGTTAGAATCATTTTCTAAATCAAAATCGTATAAAAGTCTTACTAAATAATCTACTAAATCATCCAGGAAAAATATTACCCAAAGTGTCATAGATAAATTTTAATTAACTGTTTTCCTTTTTTTAATGATAATTCATTCATAACAAAGTTTGCTGCATTATGTCATGTTTTAAGCAAAATTTAATAATTTTAAGCCGTAGTTGATATTTTTAACATATTAAATATTAAATTTTTTTTTGTATGAAAATTTATCTTCATCAAATAGATTCAAAAAAAAAAATTCAAAATAAATAAAATTTAAGAGACAAATAAATTCAGTAGAAAAAAAAGATTTATGCAGAACTTAACAAAGCAGAAAGTTTGAATTTTTCAGAAAAAAAAAACATGAATTAAAAATTCCAAATCACTATTTGAATACATTGTTTTTCTTCCATTTGATTACCAGATATATACCATTTAGATATTTTTTAAATCATTATCACCATATTTTATTCAAGTAAATTTTCAATATTAATAAAATCTAATAATCAAATTTCTGAATAATTTATTTAAAAAAAAATTAGGCTACAGTTTAATAAAATAAGATAAATTTTCTTTAAAAATAAAACCAAATGTTAATCATTTATAACTGCAATTTTTGATTAAATAAATTTGATTACAGTGCTAAAAATTTCGATAATAAAATTTTTTTTAATTTAATTTTGATGCGAGTTTACCACGTAAAAATTGTATTAAGACTGCCAAAATTATAAAAAAAAATAAATGCTATAAATTGTTTTTGCAACTAAAATGACTATACTTTTAAAAATTCATAATGCATTTAAAAAATCTCTTTTAAAATACAAAGCTTTTTGACTTAAGAATTATTTACAATATTATATTTTATTTTTTTTCACCAAATTCTAAAATTCTTGTTTTGGAAAGTGAAAGTTTTATTGAAAGAATTCACTCACAAGATACTCAAGCAATTGCTATATAAAGATAAAGACCAAAAAGAAAGTAAAAGACCCTGAGTATTTTGGAGTTTAGAAGTTATTTCAAGATATATTTTGTAGTTCTCTTGATAACTACATCACTGACTCAATCAACTAAAATGTCTAAGGCTTCACAGTGCATTTACGCTAGTATTCAACACCTTGTAAATATTAGACACGAGAAGAAACTTTAAAACTTAAAATTTTTGTTTGTTTTCTTTTTCTTTTTTTGTTATTTTCTTTATTATTTGTTAAAGCTAGGAGTGTCCATTTATTAAAAAAGTTTTTTTATAATTTTTTTCTTTATTATTTATGTTATGACTGCGAATCACCAGATTCTAACAGATCCGGAAAATAAGCTTTTAGTTTTTAGGTTTACTACACATTGAATTTTTTTGTCGGACAAGAAAAAGACCTTTTATTAAGAGGCTTTTAGGTGCTATTTTAAAAATTTTGGTCACGTGATATACTCAAGTAAAAAAAGATTTCTAACACTTTGCCTTTTTAGACCTTTATTAAGCGTTGTTTGACGTACAATGCTAAAGACAGGCCAGACGTGGTTCAATTAAGCGAGGATGATTATCTCAAGTCGACTAATAAACGAACTACTTCAAATTCGTCGAGTAATTTATTTGCACCGACCAAATACGAATCGATTTCAACATGTGATTGAAATTTAAAACGAATATTTAAATAGTCATACATGCCACATTTACCTAATTGTTCCATAAACAACTCCTCACAAACAAAAGCCAACACGGACCAAAGTTAAACATTTACTTTAAAATAAAACATTCTTTTTATTATCTGTCTAAACAAAAGTCATTTCTAACACTTATATAATTTATTTTGTTTTTTTGTCACATTTTATTTGTTGAATTAAGAGACAAAACGCTTAAACGAGTAGAAAAATGGAATTTTGAATATTTTTAAACATTTTCAAAAAAAATTAATTTTTTTTATTCATTATTTTCACTTGAACAAAATTAATAAACTACGAAAAAAATTACAAAACAATCACTTATGTTTACCTGAGAGTGTATGTTGAGTAGCTCGTGAGACTTTTGTGTGCCTGTGTGAGTCAAGTATTCGGTGTTCACAAGGGTTGCGCTGACCAACGTTTAGTCGTCGTTACGGTCTCTTGTTTTGCCAAGAGTATTTCACAATACAAGCCGATATTTAGTAGATTATTGAATAAAAGTGATTTTAACCCGAGCTGCAAATAACCGGTCGATTAAACGCGAATTGTTTTGTTGCTTGAGTCCAAAGCGCTATCAAGCAAAAGCCAAAGTCAAAAATGGTTGAAATCAATTTTAATGTTTTACCATTATTATACAAGTTTAATGCTAGTTTTTCGTGTTCTTTTTTACATTTTTTTTTGTTCCAAAATCAAGTTTAGTTTTATTTTATTATTTTTTGTTTGATTTATACATTTTTGTCGAAATTTCTTCTAAAATTAGAGCAAAAAACTGAATCAATAAAGTCTTTTCAGCATAAAAAAAAACATCAATTATACTAAAAATTTTGTAAATTATTTTTTTAAATTTTATTTTTGTCTCTAAACAGTCTTTCGAAGACCGCAAAAGACTTGTTACAGCTCTTTATCTATATTGGTCTAACTTAATTTTTTTTCAGATTTTTACTCAAATATATATAAATAATATATATATATACTTATACTAACTTATATAAATATACATATGTATTTAAAATTTTAAATATATATACATTTATATTAAGCATATAAAGATTAATATATGCATATATATAATTTTTTTACTCATTCAAGAAAAGTATAAAATAAAAAATTTAAAAATCAAATTTTATTTTGTGATTTAGCACACAACAAGGATGTAACAGTTCTTCACACCGAATGCTTTTTGCTTTGGCACTGAAAATTAATAATTAATTTAATGAGTTTAACAAGCGGATTTTTGTGAAATTAAAATTATTTTGATGATGAAAATATTCGACCTAAAAAAAACTCAAAATTTAAACAAAATATAAAAACACTTTATTTTTAAATAAATTGCTTTCAGATTAGAATTTATTACCAAATCAAGCAAATTACTTATTAATATTTAAAATTTTCAAGATTAAAAATATTTACCGAGTACTTCTGTTTAAAATAAATTCGCAAACTTATAAAAAATGAATAATAAAATTTCAATTTTTAAAATTTATTCAAAATATGATTTGTATACTTAAATCTATTCGAAATTCTTTTTGACTTAGATGGAAAATATTTTAATTTTTTGTAAATAAATTTTTGCTTAATTTAGATTGAAGTACATTTTTTTTTGAGTTACTTAGCAACTGAATTCAATCGTACAATTCAAATTGAAATCATTGAGTTCAATCCTTACTTTAGATAAGCTGTAATGACTAGCTCTGAAATGGTCAAACAAGATGCATACCAAGCAGAAGTGGAAGAATTGAACCAACCGAAGCAAAACCCTTTTCTGAGACGAAACAGACCCGGATGCTCTGATAAAGTAGTTTAAATAAGAAGTTGCAGCAAAAAACTATTTAAGTCTAAATTAAAGGAATGGAACGAATGGCCAGATGAAGACCTTGATGAAATGGAAAGCACTTTAGCTGTGCAGCAAGTAATAAAAAATTTTCAAATAAATAAAAAAAAATAAAACTATTTAAGTATATTCAACAATTGATTAAAAAAAATCCTAATGATGTAGAAAAAATTCTTCAGTTGCCAGATCAACAAGACGAGGGTGTATGGAAATACGAGCATGTTCGCCAATTTTGCTTGGATTTGAACAAAATAACAGTTCTTTTACAGCAAGAATGTTCTCCATCTATTTGTTCACAAATGACAGCTACAGAGCAATGGATTTTTTTGTGCGCAGCCCATAAAAATCCCAAAGAAGTTGAAAAATTAAAAACTTATTTATTTTATTTTAGTTTTATTAATTTTCAAGTGCAGTGCAATCGATTACACTCGACATACCTTAGATGGAGCAGCTTGTTTGCTTAACAGTAGTCGATATTTTCCAAGCAGGTATTAAGTCTAAAAATATTTTAAATCATAGAGAAATCTAATTTAATTTTCTAAAAAAAGAGTTAATCTTAAAGATTCAAGTGTGCAAAAACTGGGCTCAGTATGCCGAAGGATTTATAGAATTTTTTCTCATGCTTATTTTCATCATAGATCTATTTACGATAGCTTTGAAGTAATTTAATAAATTAAAAATGCCTTTTTTTAAAATTTGATAATCAAAGAAAGACACGAGTTTGTGTAAACGATTCACCAAGTTTGTGACCAAGCATGAATTAATGACGAGCGATAGTTTGATAGTTCCAATTGAAGAAGAAGTCAGTCAAACGGAACCAAAGACTGAGAATGTTGTGCCGGAAGAAAAAGAGATAACTCAAATTGAAGTTGATCAAATTGATGTAAAACTGGATGAAAGCGAAGCATAGTTTTAAATGTAAAAACGAAGCTTTGAAAAGCTCATTTAATTTTGTCTGTCTTGTTCTATTAATTTAAATTAAACTTTTATGTAAAATTCGATTTAGAATAAATTTATGAAAATAATTAGTTTTTTTTCTAATTTTAGAAAAATATGCTGATGATAATCTAAAAAATTACATTTGATTTTTATGGCTTAAAAAATGTTTGCTTCACTTGAATATCAAGGGAATTGGTTTTAGTAAACAAATCTTGAACGGTTCCTGAATTTTTAATAACAAATTTTTTTGTGATATTTTTGGACTTTTATACTTTTTATATTTTTCTAAATATTTTTTCACTAAATCACAACCATTTTTTCTCAAAATTTTCAAATTGTTATTAAAATTTTTTAATCAATTCCAAATCATTAATTTCATGATTTTTACCTAATTTTAATGGTGGTCTTTGTGGAGCTAGATTGGTCTGGTATTTTGACCTAAAAATTTAAACAGTTTTTTCTTTTTGCAGTAAATTTTTATGTGTAATGTGCAAAGAGCTACCATAGGTGACCTCCTAGTAGGCCATCTCCGCAAGCTAGTCTTGCTGTAGCTTATATATATTATTATTATTATTAAAATTAATCATAATTACAGTTAGCTTTTAACTTATACTTATTATGAAATACAATAATAGAAAGTAATTGAATAATTTTTCTTTAGTTAATAATTATAATCAAATTTTTTTGTTGGAATAATCTAATATCATTTAATGGATCTAAAATATTCCCAGCAAGAAAGATTTTTTTTTAAGACAAAGTCTAAATTTTCCTTTAATTTCTTTTGGTCTAAAAATCATTTATTAATTAATTCTTGCGATAAGGAGAAAATTTCGACAATCCTGAAATTAAAATTAAATTTTATTTTTCTCTCTAATAAAGCATTGAAAGATGATTAATTTCAAAAGATTGATTTAAGTATAAATATTGGAGTTTTACAGAAATAATTGCTTTAAAAGATTCTACGTCTTTTCTTTTCGTATTTCTATTTTTTTGCTAAAAACTTTATGTGATGCCAATTAAAAAAGCTTAAGTAATTATTGGAATTTCATTTGACAAAAGCTGTTAAAGATAGTTTAATAAGGAACTAATCCCTAAGGGAATTAATATTGCAAAAATATATATTCAAAAAAAAAATTGATTTTAGAGAAAATCTATTGAAATTTTTTCAAGCTGAATATTTTCAAAAATTATAAAAATTTGTTTGTTGACAAAAATACTTATTCCTTTTATTTTTAAAATTCTAACTCCTAGCCATAATTATAACAATATTTTTAAAATTTGCTTTTTAACGCTCGGGAGGAGTAAAATTTATCAAAAGTTAATTTATTGTAATCTAAAAAAGGCACTGATCAAGTGAATGAAAGTTGGGTGTAGCATTTTTCAAATAGTATTTAAAAGTAATTTCACAAGTATTGAAATAAAAGAATAAATGACGAAAAGAAATTTTTCATACGTATTTTTAAATTTAAATTTTTATTTTTTTAAAACCTTCAAGTACCAGTTATTCAATTTATAATTATAAAGATTTATTCTAGTTACTTCAAAGAAAATATTTCAGATAAAATTGTAGATACTTAAATAAGGTATAATTAATTTTATTTTTATTATATTAAATATTTTAAAATCATTAGTATTTGAGTCTACAATCTAAAACTAGATCTCTATATCTGATATTTATATTTAAATTATTTTTTTCCTTTTATTTTATTTTTAAAAAATTAAATTTTAACACAAATAATCAAAAAAATTTCATTTCAATATCGAAATTTTTTGTTTGGTGTTTTTTAAAATTTAATATTATAAATCAAAACTTTTATAACTTGATATTTTCCTGCACACTTTCCTTTCTTAATTCGAAAAAAAATTCAATTTTATTCTAAAAGCTATTATTTATCATGGTGAATGTTTAATGTTCAAAATTTTAAAAATCAAATTTTGAATTAATCTTCTGCGTTTATTAATATATATGAGATAAGTCCAATTTTAGCATTAAAAGTTAAACATGATATAGCAAGAATTGCGTGAACATTTAAAATAAAATTGTTTATTAAGTGTTGTTGATTGAAAAGAGAGAATAATTTTTTATTCATCAAAATTTTTTTAGATTAAAGAATTTATCATTAATCTAAAATAGGAAACTACTTTGGAATTCATGAATTCATTACAGTTCATTATTGTTTTATCAGTCAACTTAATAATCTAACTCTTTGGAATATATCATGGATAATTTTTATTTTTTTTATTTAGAAACATAAGTGGTACTTAGAAATATTTAAGGAATACTTAAAAAGCCATGACAAATAATTTTTTATCCTAATATAATTATCTCCGATCGATTTACTCGTACTTAAGAATTTAAATATTTAGCTAAATTTTATCTTTATGTTTAGTATCTAATGGTTTCTTAAGCAGAAAAATTTAAACAAAAAATAATTTTTGCTAATCAATAGAAGTCTTATTCAATATTAAGCAGTAAGACAACCATTTAAATAATTTACCCAAAAAAAAATCAATTTTTAGGTGTTAGGTAATAAATAAGAATAGATTTCCTCATTTTCATGCTTTTTTAGGCATCAAAAGATTATGAATAGTAGATTGTTAAAATCAGTCAGTTCCGTTTTTCTAAAAACTCAAATAAATTAAACAAAGTTTAAAAGAGAATTATTAATATTGTGTTAATTCGTCTGAAAACATTTTAATTTTTGTTTAAGTACGAAAAATAATTTTAAGAGTAAATTATAAAATGTCTGAAACGAAATTATGGATAATTTTCAGTAAATAAAGTTTGTTATCCGCCTTCTTTTTTCTTCCAGGTTCTTAGTTTATTTTCTTCTTAGAAATATTGGTTTATTAGAGGCTTAGTAAAAAAACACTTCAAAATATATCAGAATCCAAGAAATTTAGCTGAATATTTTAGAATAGAGTGAATAATTAATTTTGTATTGGATATCGTTTTTGATTTTACAATTTTGCCTGAATCTGTCGAGTATGTAGCCACTAGGGACGAAATTGCCAAATTTCTGATTGAAAGTTGCCAATTTTTGTCAGATTTTAAATTAATGTTGCTCAAAGCAATTAAATTTACTTAAGCTGTCTTTGGCAGATTGTTTTAAATTATTAAATTAAAATTAATTTAAGGATAAAGGAATCAATTTTTGTTATTTGAATGCCAAAAGTTATTTTTATAAAAGCTTTAGCAATTTTTATAATTAAATAAATGAATTTTAAATTGATGATTTACACTTGAATCATTGTAAATACCGTCTCAGTGAAGGATAAAACAATATTTTTTTTTAATTGAGCTTTTTGAAATAAAGTTTATTCTTGTTATTAAAAATAAAAAAAAATTAAATTAAGTTAATTAAATTTTTCGGGTCTAAATGCATCTAATTCAAAAGTTGCGGATTTTAAAATCTGGCTTTGATCACATGCATTGTGACTTCAAATCTGGTTTCTATTTCTACCCGGCTTTGGTTAATAAATGGAATTAATAAAATCTGCCAACTTTTGGAAACGAATAAACTTGAATTCAAGATGCAAATAAAATCTATTTTGGATTTTTTTATTAGATAAAAATATCATTAGTGAATAATTAATAATGAATAAATAAACGTGATATCTTATGTCAAATAATCAAATTACAACAATAGACTTGAATTAATTAAAAATCTTATTTCCACATATATTCCTCTAAACTTTAAATAATCTTTTAATATGTTAGTTTTTTTTTTGATATCATTTCAATTCAATTCCGCTTAAATTATTTCACTTAAATCTAAGAAATAGATTTGAATTAAATTTATTTGGATTTTCTCAATCTATAACCCGATTAACGCGTCATATTATTGAATTGTTTTTTTTCTTCAAAAAAATAAATAAAATATTTAATTGATCAAATTTATTTTGTAAATTTCTGACAAAAATTTTTGTCACAAGTAATTTAGATAAAAAAGCGACAGTTGAATTCAAAATTTAGTTGGAAGCTAGAATTATGTATCCTAAATGCTTCCGGCAATCTCTATGAAACCAAAGATTTGATAAAATCTAATTGCGGTAAAAATTTCAATTCGATGCTGTGAAATAAGCATTCATTAAAAAGGCAGCATATTTTAATTAGAACTATGACGTAATTTAGCATATTTTTTCCTTTTGTTGCTGAAAATTCTATCAATATTTGAGAGACAATTAACCTTATTAAAAAATATTCCCCTTAGCAAGACTAAAAATAGATTATTGTTAAAAAATAGCCATTGATGAATAAAAAATTTATGTTTATAATCTTTTTCTGCTTTTGTAAACAATTTAGCCTAGATTTTAACTTAATTGTAAATTTTGATATTTAATAATAAATTATTGGGTTCTATTAATCTAATGGATTTTTTTTAATTATTTTTTAATTAAGTAACTGAATCTAAATTTTAAAGGAAGCAGGAGTAGAATGATCTGTGCAAATTAAGACTCTAATTAAACAGAGCATGTTTACTTGAATTGATGGAAGAACTCAAATAAGATTAGAATAAGCTAAAGGAAAATATTATACATCCGCTCAGATAGAGTAAGATTCAAGATCTATTTGGTTAGATAAACATGTAATTATACAAAGGAGGCGAATTAGCTGAAATTAAAATTAATTAAAAATAAGAAAAAAAATCGCATGATATGTACAGACTTGAAAATAAGATAGAAAAATTAATTATACACATTTTAATTTTTATTTTGACACACACTATTTTTTTAATTTACAATTAATAAATTTAACTAGATTAATTATTCTGGGAATTTAAAGCAACATTATTAGATGAAACAAGAATTGCTCTTTTTTTAATAAAATTTTTTCAAATTTACTTATTGATCCACTTAAATAAAATGTCAGTAATTTAATTGATTAAAAATTTTTGGGCCTTGTTTTGAATTAGAAAAAAGGATAATTATAAAAATTTATTTAGATGGAAAAAAATTGAGGAAATGCTCTTGGAAACAGTTATACCCATAATACTAATAGTAGGCACTGCAAGCAATGTAGTCAATTTTTATGTATTCACGCGGCCTGTTTTGAATGGATTGACCACATTCAGATTTTTGGCGTACTTGTCCATGGTCGACTTTTGTTACCTAATTGTCGGTCTACCGCACATTTTATCCAATGTTTATTTCGACTACGATTTCCGAGACTACTCTAATTTGGCGTGCTCATTGCACTCATTCTTTACCTATTATTTGTCGCATTTATCTAGCAATATTTTGGCTGGAGTGGGCGTTTTCAGATGTGTGACACTGACAAGTCTGCGGCCAATGAAGCCAAATTCGTATCTAAAAGCAAATCGGTCAGCTACAAATTTAGAAAACAAATTTTCTCGCAGATTTTCTGCGTCACCATCTTTCGACATAGTCGAGTCCAAAGGACCTCGCAAGTCGTTCCTCCGATCATTCATAGCTGACTATGGCAGTGCTGACAAGGTAGTTTTGGCAATGATGCTGGTCATATTTTTGTTCGATTTTCATTTTTTGATCTGGATGCGTCTGTCCAAAATGGAATACAGTTTAATTTATCAGAATGCATCAAACATGAGCGAAAAGTTCATAAAATGCTACCCTTCCCCAAAGACCCAACTGATCTATTCGGAATTTTATACCAAAGCCTATCACTGGATAGACCTTTTTCTCTATTCTTATATTCCCTTTACCATAATGATTATATGCACAATTTTGATTATTTACAGACTTTTTCAGATCAATAAAAAGCTAAATTTGCCGAGTCCGCGGGCTAAAGAAAGCAAGAGTGGAATTTATTTTTCCAAAGTTGAGACAAAAAGTGCAAAAGACATGGATGAAGGGAATACTGGAAATAATAAAACACGGTACAAAATAATCAAAAAGTCGTTCAAAATCAAGGATATAGCAAAAAAGCGAGCTAAAAAAAATAATCAAATTTACAAATTATTATTAACTTTGAACATTTGTTTTTTTGTGTTGGTTACACCTCTAGTCTTGAGCAATACGCTCGGCCTGTTAGACTATTTGAGGGACACGCGAATTCTAGTCTTTGAAATTGTATACATTTTAGCCTATTTGAATCATAGCATGAATTTTTTATTTTATCTGTTGAGTTGTGAGATATATCGGAATATAATTTTTGAGTTTTTTCAATGATTTTTTTTAATTTTTTTTGTTGGCATGTAAATTTTAATTAATAAATTAATTTTGATTAAATTTTAATTTAATCTATAATTTTTTCTGATATCTGATTAAAAATTTATTTATTTTTTTTAATAATAAAATATGGCTTTATTTTTTGTAGAAAAAATTATTGACATATTTAGTAATTTTGAATGAAATAATTGAAAACTAAAATAACTTATCGAAACCCAAAAGTCTAAGAAAATTCATGTGCTTGAAAAAATTTCAGAAAATTCTTTTTTTTTAAGAAGTTAATAAAATTTTTATTTCAATTAGATCTCTTCTAGCAAAATAATTTATTTTTAATTTAAGAACTTAGTTATTAGATATTTTGAAAACAACGGAAATTTAGTCACAATCTTGAGAGTAAGAGCACCAAACTTGATTATCTATGGCAGATGCCCGAAAATTTAATTTAATTTAAACGTTTTATCTGGTGGAAAATTAATATAAATTTGAGAATTGAATATTCAATAAATTCAATTAAAACGAATTCATTTGCGAAACTTATTAGGAAAATATGTGGAAAATAGCTTGAATAATCCATTAAAATTTTATAATCTTCTTTAACTCAAAGAGATATGAAAAACTTTAAATATTTATTAGAAGAATTATAAGTATTGGTTATTTTTGATTCAATATAATTAGAATAAATCCAGGTTTTGATTAAATTATTTTAGATCAAAATAAATAAGATAATTAAAAACGTATCTTGATTAAAATTTAGATTTTTTCTCTAAAGTAAATCTACTTACTTATTTCAAGTCAAAGATGACTTCCCTTTTAAAATTTTTTTTTAATGCGATGAATTTTGTAGAGCTAAAATTTAATTTACCTTTTTTTAAAAGCACAATATCCTGCTAATCATAAATCAAATCAAGAAAAATTTATAATTATTTTCAGGAATTGATATTTCTTTTGTTTTTTATTCACATTTATTTAAAAAAATAGATAAAATTTTATTTCAAATTAGTTTTAAATGTAAGAGTTTAAACTAAAAAAGCTAATTTGATTCAATTTTTAAAATATAATAAAATGTTCAAGTCTAAAATTTACAAAATTTAATAAATTTTTTTTTCTCCATGATCGATTTATTTAAAATTAAAAAACCAAATTACTTGATCTACAATTGATAATTTAGCTCTTCTCTTATTGTTTCCAGAAGAGGAAATTTTCCCTGCATGCAAAAAATTCCTGTAAAATCATCATTATCAAGACTAAACAGTGAAACTCCACCTAATTTTTTTTCCCTTACATAGTTTGATTTATAGCTAACACTTTCTAGATCTTCATAAAAAACTATTTGGTCATTTAGATTTGACGCCATGGGCACCATTTCATTCAGAATCCAACTTCTCAGCCAGTTTTTGCTGTATAAATTGTCACAAACCTTGAAAAATGATAAAAGTGCAGATTTAATTTTAATACATTACTTCATAAAATGATAGAACTCCGGGTAGAGATGTGAAAACACCTGGCTCACCATAATCTAAAATTGAACTGCCCAAATCATTTACTCTATTTGCATAGAGTGTGTACGTTCTGGCATACGATTCAACACCGATCAAGAGTTTTTCTTTAGGAAAGCCATTTTCGAGCCAGAAATTAACTGATGAATCAACTGATATTTGGGTTTCAGTCGAATACAAAGGATTATGATGAACTCCGTATTTAAATACCAGTGGAATTTCATAGAAATCATAATTTATCAGAGTTACAAAATCAAAGTATCTTAATTTAAATTTAGATTAAAAATTAAAACTTATTGATTCAAAAAACCCTGAGATTTGTTTAATTTCATAGGAGTCCTGAGCCACTTCATTAATACCTGAGACCATAGCTGATAATAAAAAATTGAAAGGAACAAAAGCTTTCTTAATTTGCTAATTAGAATTTGATTAATCATAATTTAACTCCAATTTTTTAAGTACTTACAGATGCCAACTTAGAAAATTGATTTTTTAGAATTAAAATATTGCTTTTGATATAATCACTATTTGAGTCAATATTTCTCAAATTCCAATTAAGTTCTAGTCCATCAAAATTGTACTTTTTTAAAAACAAAATCGAATTTCTGATAAAATTTTTTCGATTTAAAAAACTCTCGGTCATTTTTATAATTGGCATGGTACCGTCCATGTAAGAACCAACTGATATTAAGACCTTAATGGTTGGATTTACATTTTTGAGCTCAGTAACCAATAAATACAAGTCTGTGTCGTGCGAATTTCTGGGTACAATCTTGTCGTATTTATCTGGACATATTATTGCATTTGAAAATATAAAATGAGTACACGAGTGGGCAGCTAGAACCAAATCTTCAAATCGAATTTGTGCCAAATTTTCTCTAGATCTAAACAAGCTATTCAAATAGCAAACTATTTTAAAGCGGCTTTTTTCCTCGACAAGACCATTGTAGTTTGGATAATCTTTAAAAAATAAAGTTGTTTTAGAAAATTTTATTATATCAAATAATTGTTTTAAGATTAAATTAAATAAAAAATGGTTAATATAAGCTTCGAATATTGTGAATAAAAAGACTATAAAAATCGATATTATAAAAATAAAATTTTTTGTCTAGTTAAATACTGTTAATACTAGATAAGCGAACATACAGAATAAGTTTGGCATTAGAGCATTGTCTGTTACAGTGCTGGCCGAATTAATATTAAAAATTGCCCATATGTTATTCTTATTTTCGCTTCCAGTCTCTGTTATCTTTGGAGTTACATTCGGACCGGCTGGTGCTTTGGTCACTGCTTCACTGTCTTGGAATACTTGTTTAATGTTACAATCAACAGTATAGGAAAATTTATCTCCATCAGTGCTAATTTTGTGAGTGCCATTTTTGCATTCACAAAATTTGTAAACTTGAAGAACTACAAAAAAATTAAGATTAAGTCCGAGCAAACACAAAATGAAATTGTACCTTTGTTTTGTATTAGACCGAACACATTGTTGGAGCTATAAAATCCTGATGAAGACAATTTTTTTTCTGTGTCATTAATGAAAAAACTGCTCTCTTGAATGGGTTTATCAGGGTTGGATAACTTGGCATTTTCGGTGTTCCACAAAATTTTGGCATCTGGCATTGGTCGTTTAAGATTTGGATTTAGTAAAATATTGACAGTAGTCAAGATTGGGTATTTGCCTTGATTACAAAATGTTCCGGTAAAGTCGTCCATGTCCAGTGACCAAAGCATACCACCTCCAAGTTTGTGCTTTATGATATACTCGACTTTTACCTCAATACTTTTCACATCATCGAAACCAACCCATTCAATAGGAGCTGCTGACGAAGTGGTTATTTCGTTTGAATAAGCAAATGGCACCTTTTGTTCTTCATTCCAAATGTATTTCCAATCGTTTTTTAAAATTTTTTCACATGTTTCAAAATATGCTTTATAATAAATATTCCTTATAAAATTAATATTTTTTTTTCAATTTACTTAAAAACCCAGCTTCTCTACTATATTTTCCATCACTCCCACCACTAATCACCGGAGTATCAGTCAAAGGACAGGACTCGAAGCCTTCTTTTAATTTAAATGAACGACCATAGGCTGATAGACCGAGAACTAGTTTATTTGCCGGTACATGCTTGAGCCACAATTTTACCGCAAAATCCTTTCAATTTGGAAAATAATTGGTTTTTTTGTTTGAAAAAATCATCTTACCACATTTAGACCTAGATCACGGTCAAACTGATGTGCGTACAATGGAGCATTGTGACCAGTTACATTGTCCCAACCACCGTGCATATCTTTAAGTTAAATTTATTTTTTTTATAATTTTTAAAATTTAGAATACCATATGCCATAATGTTTATAAAATCAAGGTACCTTTAAAAATTTATATTTTTCAAAAATTTTATTCATTTAAGGTAAAACTGTTACTTGTGAATTTCATCTAATTCATAAGCGCTTTTAATATACTTTTCACCAGCAGCTACGGCTGCTGTTAGAATTAAATTGTGGGGTTTAAATGCCGCTTTTAATTCCTTCAATATTTAAATAAACTAAAATTAAAAAAGGTAATTTTTTTTTACTTTGCATAAGATGGTAAAATAAATCTTGTCATCTGGTCTATCTTCAGTGTCTCTATTTGCCGGATATTCCCAGTCAAGATCTTAAAATGTCTTGGTTAGATATTGTTTAAATAAAATTTTTATTCTTACCAAAGCCATCAAATTCATTTTTAATCAAAAATTCAACCGTTTTAGAAATAAAATTTTTCCTTTTAAATTCATCAGAAACCATATTAGAAAAAAGAAGAGATCCATGGTTCCAGCCTTGGCCAAATATTAGCTTTTGTTTTATTAGTTTTCTTAAAAAATTACCTCCAACAGCGATTAAGATTTTTAAATTTTTATTCTTTTTTTTTAGATCAATGGTTCGTTTGTACATACCAGGTGCCCATTCAGTAGATTCATCATTCCATTCAAAAGCTTCCAATTCAGACTGATCATTTATTTTAGCAAAAGAAAATATAATATGAGTGCATAGATGTGGGTCAATGTCTTCCGGAAAATAGGAGGCAGGTTTCGGCCGGTACTGAGCCCAGTTGGTGTAATAACAGACTATTTTATAGCTTTGGTCCTTTTCATTGCCATCTAAATCCCAGTCGATAGAAATTCCATCGGACAGACCCGAGCCAAGAAAGAGCAAAATAAATCCTAAAGCCAGTCGCATTCTTTGGTGATTTAATTCAAAAAAATAAAATTATAAATTTTCAAAAGTAATTTTTCAAAATTGAGAATTTTTCTCGGCTTTGATCTCCCAAACATCACATTCAAGATTTAAAATAGAAGAGCTGAAACAAAGCGCTTTTTTTTAATCTTATGCTCAAAATTTTACAAAATGTGCAAATTTTTGGATTTAAATTTTTTTCAATAAAAAGAAATTTGAAAATTAAAATTTAATTAATTGATCTTTGATTATAATTAGCAATTTTTTAATTTTTAGTCTTTGTATAAATTCAGATCTAATTAAAACATTTGAAATAAGTCGAAGAAAATTTCAATTTTTAGAACCAGTGTTAAATATCTAAATTATTACAAAATCGTGTTTTATTTAAAAAATTTTCTTCTTTTTAATTTTTCATATAAAAAATTTCAAAAAGAAATTATGAAAAAGGTTATTAAGAATAAAAAATATTTAGATTTAGATGTTAAATCCAATTCCATTAAACTATCTCAAGAAGTTGATTAAAATAAAATTTTGATTTAATATAAAATTTATTAGTACTTTTGTTATAAAGCTTCGAAAAAAATTCTATTAGTTTTATCAGTTGACAAATTCTTTGCAAAACAAATAAACAATGGATTTTAAATTTACTTCAAAATTAGAAAAAAAATAACAAAATAAGTAAAATATGACGACTCGCTGTTTTAGATTTAAATAAATTAACCATCAATAAATCATTCTTCATTTTCATTCTAGATAAAAATTCATTTCAGCACTGAATTCTTTTAAACAACTTTCGACAAAATTTTGAAAAATTGAAATTCAAAATTTGTTTAATTTTAATTAGCATTCATCAAATTCGAAAGAAACCGGATCATGGAGAATTATTGCAGTAGGATTAGTCAAGAATGGGCGCCAAGAAACTAAATATGTTACTAAACGGATGAGTTTAAGCATAAGTGCCTATGTAGATTATTTTAAGTTTTTTGCTCCCAAAGATGATTATGTATGATGAAGATAATCATTTTTAATTGGTTAAATCTGTATAATGTACAGAAATAATGTAGACTTTAAAAAAAATATGTTGACAGATTATCGAGAGTGTTTGTACTACACATTGTCTTGGCTTGGAAAATTTTCATTTTTTATATTCTAAATTTAATATTAATCAATTTAAAATTGTAGTTTTTTCTTTTATTTTACTCTGCATTAAAATCAATTGTCTTTGTGCTGAAATAATTCATTTAATTTTTTTTTTATTCTGTTGTTAGAGTTGTTAGCGATTGGAACAAACTGACAAATGTGGTAATCGAATCGAAAACAATTAACTTATTCAAAAACAAACTAGATAACATATTGAGTGACTAATATTGCTTACAGTCTGATTAATCCAGACTTCACGCATAAGCGTAGCAATTATCATTATTATTATTATTATTATTTAGCTATTTATGATTCTCTAAAAATTTGAAATAAAATTTATATTTATACTTACAATTTCAGAAATAAGTCTATTATTTAAAATTAAATCACAAAAATCTATTTATGACTGAAAAAAATTTAATTAAATGAAAGTTCTTTGAATCAATTGAACATGTTTACAAGTTTTTAGTTTTTAGTCAGAAGTTTTCAAGTGGTTATTTAAATTTTTTTAAAAAATTTATAAATCTTTTTTTTTCGTTATAAAAATATGATACCGTGATGTTCCATTTTATTAAATTAATTTAATTAAATTTTAGGATTTTCAAAAATTTTAAATATAAAATCAGCCATTTAACTTATTTTGGTAATTTATTAATTTCTAATTTCTAATTTATTTATTTCTAATTCCTATTTTCTAATTTCTTTCAAAATAAAAAGTAAAAAGTAATTTTATTTGAATAACTTCTTTAGGATTGATATTTCCTAAAACTAAAATTTTCATTATTAATTTAAAGTTAAAGATTAAATATCAAAAAAATTATCATTTTTTTAATCGACATATTAAAAGAAATGAAGACAGATAAAAAGAATTCAAGAAATTTGAAATATCATGTAATTTAAAATTTTGAAATTTTCAAACTACACGTGGGTTGCTAAGATCAACAAAAGATAAAATTTTTTGTGTCAATTTAATCTTGTTTACTTTGAGCCTCTATTTCAAATTTCTTTGCGGAAATTTTTCATGATCCAAAAGAAATGTAAATTTTTAAAAAAGATTTAAGCCTAAGAAAAACAAAAAAAATTTTAAGGAAAATCTGATGCTAAAACAACTAGTTTTTAATATTATACTAAAGCTTGCTTTTTAAAAACCTAATTGAATACTAAAAAAGTTAAATTCCTAACTGAAATTATTAAAAAATTTTCTCATTAAAATCCTTTCCGTGTTAAAATCAATGCATAACTTGAAAGAGTTATCTTTAAGTCATTCTCAAAACAAGAAAAATCAACAAAAATTCTTTCGAGATTTATTTAAATTTAATTAATTCTTAAATAACTTTATCAAATAATTATGTCATTTTAATACTCTCTAACTACTTATCTTGGTTATTATTGCAATTTGAAAATCGTGAGAATACGTAGGTAAATTTGTTAAACAATTCAAATACTTGTTATTTGTTGAGTTTAATGAGCCTACCGAAATCTAGTATTTAAACCCAAGGCTTTTCTTGTTTCTAAATCATCAAAAAAAAAGTAACAATTTAAAAATGATAGTGTTTAATAAAAGATTGAACATTTTAGTCTTATCTTTAATATTTGTTTCTTTGGCTGGAAAGTCTCATCAAGACTTGTGGTGGAAAAATAATAGAATAGTTAGACAAGGAGCTTATGGAAACATACCACAACCTGCTGTAGATCCTCTGCCTCAAATGCCAGTTGTTCCCCAGCAGCCTCAATTTGTGCCTACAGTACAAGAACAAACCATAACTGGAATAAGCTTTGATTGTTCAAATAAACCAACTGGGCCAAACAAAGATTACCAATATTGTGACATTTATCATGCTTGTGTATTTGGCAAGCAAGAGAAAACCTATGGTTGTGCTCAAAATGGTGAGAGATTTTACTATGACGAAACAACTCAAAAATGCGAGTTTGCCAGCAAAAACCCGTCAGGGTGTACATCGGGCAACTATTTCACTCCATTGACTCAAACCAACAATCAAGGAAATCAACAACAAACAAACAATAATGGCTACGGAAATAGTAACAATAACAACTACAACTATCAACAAACAAACTTTATGCCGCAAACAACTCAGCCAGTGTTTTTTACCCAGCCATTAAATCAATACGGAAATCAAAACAATTTTGGAAACAATAATTTTCAACCAAGTGGACAAGTAGAACAAGTTGAACCATGGAAGCAATATGTGAGAGATAATGAACAATTTTCTTGCAATGGCAAACCAGATGGTTTTTACCCTAGCAAATGGTGCAACGTTTACTACAGATGTTTTGATAAGAATAAATTTGAATTTTTGTGTGCTAAAATGCAATCAGGCGATAGACTTTGGTGGAAGTTGCACAGCACATCTCAATCAGTTGCTCAGCCAGAAGCCCAATGTCAATGGCCGTGTGATACTGGAAGACAATGCACAAGTCCTGGTGGTATTTTGCTCGATGGCAGCTCAGTAAGTGAAAGCACTACTGAAGCTCAAAGAATTTTAGACTCTTGTCCAAAACCAAGCAGTAACAATAACCAACAAAATGGAGGCTATGGTCAGGGATCAAACGCTGGAAACAACAACAACAATTTTGGAAGTTATGGTCAGGGATCAAATGGTGGAAACAACAACAACAATTTTGGAAGTTATGGTCAGGGATCAAACGGTGGAAACAACAACAACAATTTTGGAAGTTATGGTCAGGGATCAAACGGTGGAAACAACAACTATGGAAACTATGATCAGGGATCAAACGGTGGAAATAACAACAACAATTTTGGAAGTTATGGTCAGGGATCAAATGGTGGAAACAACAACAACAATTTAGGAAGTTATGGCCAGGGATCAAATGGTGGAAATGGTCAAGTTGTTGAAGACAACTCAAATGATTTGTTTAGGATTCCAGACAGTGAAAATCCTTGCCAAGGTGTCAGTGATGGTTCATTTGTTTCCAATTCAAAGTATTGTAACGTCTTCCATGTATGTGTTAAAGGTGTTCGAAAAGATTTCTTGTGTGCTAAAGGTTCAAGTACTTACGATCTGTGGTGGAACGATGCTACCAAGCAATGTGAATGGCCATGCAAAATCCAATGCAACAAACAAATATTTGGTTCGTCAAGTTCAGCTGCCGATGTTGCAAACATGGATCGTAATCTGAATCCAGCATTGTGTGGTGTTGATCAGAATTCAAATGGAAACAACGGAAACCAATTCGGTGCTTATGGAAATCAATTTACTCAACCAGCAGTTCAAACAATGCAACCACAAACATATCCACCTCAGACTCAACCTCCGCAAACCTATCCTGCATACAACAATAATAATTATGGTGGTTATGGCTTTTGATTTATTTGATTTTAAATTTTAAATTTAATTTAACGCTTTCTCTTTTTTCAATTTATTGCCTAATTTACAGTTTGATTTTTTATTTGTTTAACTTTAATAAAATAAAATTTTTTAAGTTTAAAATCAAAAAATTTTCTTTTTTTTTTACGCTTTTTAATTTTTTTTTCACATAAATAATAGCATCAAAATCTGAAAAAGTCTTCTTTTTGCTTGTAATTATTAATAAATAGTTGCTTGATAATTTATCTTTTTTATTTTTCAGACTATATAGATTTTTTTTGGAAAGATAATAATCATTATGATATCCTCTTTAGATAGATCCGAAGTTCTATCAGTCGCTGATTCATCATATACAAAACCTTTATAATGAATCAAAATCTTTTATTATATAAAGTGAAATTTGACTTTTGGCAAACCAAATTATACCACGTGTGTTGAGTTTTTACTGCAATATTTTTCAAAATATAATAATTAAAATCACCAGAAAATCAACCCAATTCAAATGTTTTAAAATAAAAATTAAATCATTCACTACATAGAATGGTAAAAACAAATTTTTTTGTTGTATTATAGTTTTACCAATAAAAATATTTTCGAAAAAAAAAATATTGCAGTATTTCAATGAAAAAAACTTCATATGGGATTTTAAAAAAATCGGTCAAGCTCAATCTGAAAAAGTTAGAAAAATCAAGTATTTTCAAGATTTTGTTCGATCACTAAACAAAGTACTGAATGACCCAATCCCCTTTGTTTACAATTTTTCATCTAGTAAGATATGTAAAATCGAATTAAATCAACATAAATGGAAAAAATTCCAAACATGAAGATGTGAATAAGCTTCCAGATTAAAGGTGCTTAAAAATTTTGTAACAATGCATTAATTTATGGACTCAAAAAAGAACTTATATTTGAAAAAAAAAATATAAAAATAGTCACTAGAGAAAAAATAAAGCAAGAAGATGGGTATTAAACTTTAAAATTTGTTTTTCCATTTGAAAAATCTAATACAAAAAATTTATTTAAAAATGCTCGACAATCACATTTTTCAAAACAAATAGATAGTCTATAACTTGAATAATCAAATAATGTAAATTTATATTTAAAATTGAAAAATTGTCATAAAGGAAGCATTTAATGGAATCGCAGATTCCATTTTTGCTCTCTTCCAAATCATCTTATTTTAATTAATTTACTTTGTTTTTGAGATTTTTGTATTAATTTTGTCTCTTGATCCAAGAATTTCTCTAAACCCTTCGATGAACGCGCTTTCAACATTTTTCTTTTGATCTTTATTTCGAAAAATTTGTATAATCATTATCATTCTTAATTTTTCTTTTTCCAAAGTCAAGTTAAAATTTCAGTAGTCTACTGTAGAGTTTTTTGCTTAATGCATACAATAGAATAGTAATTAGATATTTCTTTTCGAGTGACAATCCGGGCAAAAAAATGCGTTTTAAAAAACCATCTACATTAGAAGCTTAACTGTTTCATGTTAATTCTAGCTTATATTTATTTCAGAGTTGTTTAAAAGTCACAAGTCTCAAGTCAAGTCCAAGTCAAGACTTTTTTTTTTTTTATAAAAAAAAGTCCACGTCAAAACTTTTTACTTTTTAAGTCCCACCAAAAATTTTATTTTTTTTGTCTTATATCATCTCTAAAAAACTCAATTAAAATTAATTTTTATATTATAAAAAGTGAGAAAAATTTTTGCTAGAATTTAAAAGTTTTTTCCTTTAAATCTTTATTTTAAAAAGTAATTAATTAATTTAAACCATTCAAGTATTTTTCAATTCAATCTTTCATTAAATCCATGTTACTGACCAATAAAGTCGTGGCTTCTAGGTTTTTAGCTGTCTATCTCGATCTATGAGGTCGGTTGATATAACCTGATTTAGAAAAAAGCCTTTCAACTGGTCCTGAAGAAGCTGGTATTGAAAAGTATTTTCTTGCAAGCGTTGCTAGTGCTGGAAACTTTGACTTGTTTATCAACCAAAAATTCGATATATTGTCATCTTCGTTATAATAGATTTTTTTGTATTGTTCCAACTCATTTTTGAAATTTGCTTTATCATTATTTAGTTCTTCGCTTACATTTGATTTATTTAAAAAGCTAAAAAATTTTCGGCGTTTTGTAGGCGATTTTAAAAGACCTACATCAGAATCGGTGCTAGCTATACTCAGTGGTCTTGAATATTTTGTTATTTGATTTGAGCTACATAGAATGTTTTTTTCCTTGTTAATAGAATTTTCATCTTCCTGCCAGGGGCCTATATTTTGCCATTCATGGTATAATTTTTCTTCTAAGCGTTTTGAAAACAACAGCTTTTCATCCGGATTTAAATCTGAAATTTCTAACCATTCATTCTTAAAAAAGGGATCCAAGAAAGAAGATATATACCATGAATATTCATTTGAATTATTGTTTGACAAATCTAAGATTCCAGCGAATCGCGTCTTGATTTGACTCCTCAATTCATTAATGAATGGTTTCAAGCTGTTATTTACCGGTATGAAATTATCTAGATGTTGAATAAGTTGGAATAAGCTTGGCACTACTTAGCTTAAAGTCGAATACTGTCCTCCTTGGATTTCATTTGTAACATATTCAAATGGTTCTAAAATATTGATAGCGTCTGCCAGTCTTGAATGTTCATTTTGACTTCAAATTAATCCATGATTTTCAATATTTTTAAGGCCACCATTTAAGTCGGTTAATTTGATCTTGCAAATAGCCCTCAATCAATTAATCTCACTATTCCAGCGTACTTTGATAGGCTTGGGAATAGAATTGTAATTTTTTTCGGTTAAATAAGTGGCAAACACTTTTTTTTGTCTATATTTTGCTGATATTGTTGTACATTTTGTGATAATACGCCTAACGTTGTTGATTTTTACAAGGCTATTTTTAACAACAAGCTGTAGGCTATGTGCAAAGCATCTCAAATGTATCAATCCCGAATTATGAAAAATGTCGCTCTCATAGATTAACTTCGTCTTGAGAGCTAGTAATTTCGCCCTCAGTGTCAGTTGGGCTTACCTCATAAATCGGTTCATTTAAGTCGAACTCATCTTCACCGACAAGATTCATTAGCCTGCCCATTTTCACCATATTTGAACCATTATCAGTTACTATTCGTACTAATTTTTCACGAATAGCGAATTCATCAATAATATTATCAAGTTCTCTTTTGAAAGCTATTCCAGTAGTGTGATAAATGTATTTACAACGAAGAACGTACGTTTTAAATTCGAAATTTTCGTTTACAAAATGGATTGTTATTCCGAGAAATGACCTTAGCCGCCGATCAGTCCAAACATATGTGGTCAGTGACACAAATCGAATTTTTGATAATATGAACTTCAAATTGCTACACATTTTAGAAATCGCTTTATTTTGTAAATTTAATAGATTTGTCCTTGATGTTGGCATTCATTTTTTGCATATAAGTGACATGAAATTTCGGAAAGCTTCACATTCCACCAAGCGATAAGGTAGACCACATCTAATAATTAAATATTTAAAAATTAAATCGTTTATTATCTCTGCAGTCAAGGTTTTTTTATTATCTTGGTAAAAAATATCATTTTTCGTCGTCTTTTTCATTTTAAACCGATCATAGCATTCTTTGTCGCACTTTTTCAAATGTCGTATAAAGTTTGAAGAATTGCACTTTAAATCGGGAATGTGAATTTTACATCGTTTACATTTTGCCGTTCTTGATATAACTTTATTATCAGTACCTACTTTAAAAATTTATGTTAAAGTATTTCTTAATGCTTGTTTAAAAATTTACTTTTTTTGGTTAATTCAATGTATGCAAAGTTAATTATTGCCTTTTCCTTCGAAGATGATTGTTTCTCATAATCAATGGTACTCAAAATTTGAGATTCGGTAGTTAAATTACTCATTTTATAAACTTTTTTTAATTACTTAATGATGATTTAAATATCTAAAATTTTCAAAAAATATTAGTTAATATAGAATTAAAAATTTAATTAAATCTTAAATTTTGAAATTTTAAAACTGAATTATTAAAGACTCACAATTGGAAAATTACGGCCTACTATTGGTATTTTTGATGTAAATAAATTATATTATTAATGTTAAAAATTAAAAATAATTATTTCTTTTAAAATAGTTTATTTTTAAATAAATTTTGAATTTTGTAATCAATTTTTTTTAATTTTAAAAAGATATATAAGTTCTTCATTAAAGTAATTCGATAAATAAAGTTTGAAGTTTTAATTTTAAAAGTTTATTCTAAAAAGATATAATTTCATTTAAAAATACAATAAATATAAATTTTCTAAATTATATTTTAATATTTACAAATTTATTTAAAAAAAAAAGTTGAATTATTTGCTTGCTCGATTGATTGATTGCTTGACACGATTTAGAATAAATTGCTAGTATAAATGATACCTTAAAAAAAATTAAAAGATGTGGTAGCTTTTTGCGTGACTATAGAAAGCGAATAATTATAGTCCATTATACGGCCAAAATCTCTTACAGGTATCGGACTGCGCTTACTAAGTCCGATTCACAAATGTGCAAAGCTTTTATTTTGGTTTAATTTTATTTTTATTTCTTAACCAAACTCAAAAACTTAAAAGAAGAAAAAGAAAAAAAATATGGTAAACTTGATTGAAGATTGATTGCTTGTCCAAAAGTCCACTTCATATTCAATTCCCATAAATTCCATTGATCCATTCCATACCGTAAAAAATTCCATGCTGCGCTCATCACGATGCCATTTCTAATAAACTATTTACTCTATTTCATGCTATCCGATACAAAGTCATAATGAAAATGTCTATAGCACGATATAGAGATCTAGTTTAATTAAAACATGGCACCCCGCAGCTTAAATATATTAATTAAGAATTCCTTCCCACGGGAACTCTTTTTAGGCGCAAACGTGTAAAGAACTATTTTTCAAATCTTTATTATCCAACCATAGTGATTGTATCAAAACTATCACTATGATCGGCAAAGGTCATCGCCAGAATCATTTGCTATCTGTCTCCATGACAACATAGCCTCGCTGACTCAACTCGTGAAGGTGTAATCGGAAAGACCGCTTCGACCCGGGCGAGTGGTATCCAAACCAAACTCTGTTTAGATTGAAAAAGGCAGTAAAGACTGGTAGCCATTAGAAAAATGGCGTTTTTAAGATGACCAGTTAGATATGAGCAAGAACCTGGTAACTCTAACGTTAGCCGACCCTTACTATAGTGTCGCCTACTGATATAGTAGGAGATAAAGACTTCTAATATTACTTGAGAATTAGCTTTTCAAGTAGGAGATAAAGTTTTTTAATTGAAATTTTTTATTAATTAATAAAAATTTTGATAGTTAAATAATTTTTAACCTAACTATCCATTATTGGATAGTTCAATTTGAGATATTGAACGATCCAAAATTAAATTTAAATAGTTACTTTTTCATTTTATTTTTCAATTTTCCTGAATCATTTTTAAAATTTGAATTATGACTAAATTATGTTTAGACTTTAATCCTTAATCTATTAAATTAATAATATAAATTAGATAATTATACAAGTGTTGAATGTAAGATGTAATAGCGCAATAGTTAACGTGATGTTAATAATATCCAAAGGTAGAGGGTTCGATCCCTTTTGGTTTGAAAAAAATTCAAAAAATTTAAATTTTTTATCGTGCAATAATTAGAATTAATAATTAACTGAAGTTAAATTCTTTTAAATTTCTTGCCTTTTAATATTTTCTCAAAGTAAAGGAAAAAATAAGTAAAGTAAAAGCAATTCAGTTAAAGCAGTTATAATTGCTAAGACATAGAAATTTTTTTAATAAATCAGTAGAGAAGTGAGATTGGTATTAATAGGAATGTAGGAGTAGTAGTAATAATAGTAATGTAGTAGTAGTAGCATTATTAAAGTAGTAGTAGTAGGAGTAGCAGTAATAATAGTAATGTAGTAGTAGGAATAAAGTAGTAGTAGTAGGAATAGTAGTAATAATAGTTATTTAGTAGTAGTAGTAGAAATAATAGTTATTAAGTAGTACTAGTATAGATTAGGAGTAAAGTAGGAGTAGTAGTAGTAATATTGTTGTTGGTAGTTTTTGGCCGTTAGGAATTGTTTGTTTTATTTTAATAAAAAAAGTATAAAAAATAAAGTAGTAGTAATATTGTTGGTGGTTGTTAACCGTTGAGAGTTTTTGGCCGTTGGTAATTGTTTATTTTTATTTAAATTAAAAAACATTTTAATTATTTAACATTTATTTTTTTAAATTAATAAACTTTTTAAATTTTCTTTAAATTTTTTTCTAAAAATATTTCGAAATTAGATGTTTAGTTTGTTTATATTATTTAATATAAGTAAACAATTTTAATAACTTTTACTTCCAAAATTTTGACTGCCAAGCTGAAATACCGCCTTCCTAAAGGTTGGCCGGTTTTTTTGCCGCCCGATTAATTCAGACTGTTTGGATCAGGATTTCGATTTTTTTTTTTTTTAAATTTTAAAAGTCCTGACTTGGACTTTGAAGAAAAAAAAAAAAAAAAAGTCGGGACTTGGACTTTTTTTTAAAGACTTTTAAACAACTCTGATTTATTTCTTAAAAAACGGAAGACATCTTTAAGTTTCATTAAATTTATTAAGAATGAAAAAAAAAGTTTTATAAACTTAATTTTTATGAGTTTTTTTTGAATAATCATTCTAAAAGTAAAAGTTAATAAAATTGTTTACTTATATTAAATAATATAAACAAACTAAACATCTAATTTCGAAATATTTTTAGAAAAAATTTTATTTTTATTTTATTTAATTAATTACCTTCAGCAAATCCGTCCATGATTGATATTATTTATTACAAAAACACATCTTCTTCTGATTTGTTTATTGGTTTATCAACATAATACATAGTGCTACAATGTGACTCAAACTTTCTGTCACTGAATATCACAATTTTTCGTGTCATTTTATTTCCCATTATTAATTAATCGTCATTTTTGAAAATATTTAATGCTTTGGAAATATCTGTAATTTCTTTCAGCAAATAACTAATCAAAATTTTCTCTTTTTCTTCAAATTATTTAAAAACACCTTTTTGAGGTCGTTACCATCTATGGTTTGGATAAGTACTGCGAAATTGCCGTGTCAGATGCATCACACTCAATTTTAAATGGTTCTTTAAAGTTCGGTAACGCCAAAACAGGTGCTGATGCCAATTTTTGTTTTAGCTGATTGAACGCCATTTCTACTTGCTCATTCCATTTGAACTTGCTTTTGGACTCGCTCAATTTGTACAAACACGTGGCAATATTACTAAATTTTTTAATGAGTTTTCTAGTGTCTCATCGATTCGTGGTAATGGATACGAGTCTTTTACTGTAATCTCGTTGAGTTTTGTGAGGTCAATACAAAATCTGTACTTAGGCTTACCATCTTGACTTTTTTTTTAAACTAATAATACTGGTGAAGACCATGCACTCTCACTCTTCTCAACAATTCCCTCAGCCAACATCTCATTCACTTGCTTTCGAACCTCTGCACGACCCTCTGGAGACATTCTGTACTGACGTTGTCTGATGGGCAAATCATTTGTTGTCACATTTTTGTGTTGGATCAAATTTGTTAAACCATTTGGATCCTTGTCCTTTTTAAACACACCCTGGTACTTTTTAAGCATATTCAGAAGCTGAGCTTCAAGAAACATTTCACCGTCGTCTTCAAACCGAGCAGCTTCCTCCATATATCCAACTATCTCATTTGGTTCTAATTTTACATTGTATGTTGTTGCATTCAGTGCACTCACTACAATCTGTTCAGTTTCTTCTTCTACTTTATGTAAACTACAAGCAAAACGAACGCCTCTACTATCCAATGATGGATTCGACTCAAAGATCATGGTTCTTTTCAGCTCCATTTTACCAAATTTTGCATATATCAATTTTTCAGTAAGTGGCTTAATGTAAGTCGCTTGCTTAACAAAACAATTGACTCTATTCACACAAGCTTTTAGTACACATGACTCTGATCTAATCAAAATTTTGTCACTAAAATGATCAATTAGGACTCGTTTTTTTTTCAAAAACTCTGCCTAAAATGCATTGCTCAGATGACAAATTCCTTGACACAACAAACAATTGCTCTCCTATCCACTCATCAATCTTAATCAAAAATCGTCCAATATAACATGTCCAATATAAATAGTTCTCGTCTCCGTTGCCATTTTCAATGAGTACTCTCGTTTAACCACATCCAAACCACTTGAGCAATTTTCAATCTGTTCAACTATTTTTTCAGGTAACACATTCATTTTGATAAATGAATGCGATGCACCCTCATCAACCAACATACTTAATGTGCAACCATTCTTTTTGCCAGTCAGTTTTGCCAAACCATTCACCCTTATCAAATTGACTCGTTGCTCCAAAACTGATGTCTTTAGCTCGAGCATATTAAATTGCTCAAGCTCATCAAGATCTTTTTGAGTGTTTTTAATTTGGACTGAATAGACTTTGGCATTAAAGCTTTCAACTTTATCGCTGTCTTTTCGAGAAAATTTACTTCGATCCTTATTGTAATAATAACGGTTAAATCTGGAGCCATAAGTGTTAGTAACGCTCATTCTTCCACGTTTTTTCCGACACTCAACTTCTTTATGACCATATATACCACAAAAGTTACAACTGCCATTGAATTTATCACGTCCTTTACTATAATTGACATTAATCCTATTTAACTCGCCCTCAACCTCGATTTGGTTTCAAGTTCCACACCTTGACCATATGGTATATAATCTTTAAACACTTGATCAGCCAATGACACCCCTTCAGTCCAATCCAACTTACTCATACCACCTCGCACAACCGACCTCACATGAACCGGTAAACATTTAAGAAATGATGCTGCATGGTTACTTGCTGTCTGGTTTTGTCCAACTTTGGATAAGTTCTCTTCACAAACTTTTCTAACTCAATTGCAAATTGCGCAGGTGATTCAACAGCTTTCATAGAACCCTAAACACTGTTCTATCAAATGCTTTGAAATTTTTGAAAAATCCTTTGTTTCCTCGTCTGTATGCATATTGAATGCTTGCTTTGCAACACCAGTTTATCAGAATTCTATCACTTTGCACTTTTTGCATCGTTCCAATCTTTCTTCACTGCTTCAAATTCGTAATATTGGAAAAATTCTCAGCGTCACCTTCTCCATTGAAAAATGGTACACTCTCAAAGCCAAAAATTTCCATTCTAATAACACAATCTATTACACTAATCAAACAGACAGAACAACACTAAGCTCAAATTTTACCGCTTTCACCAATTATGTTACCAGGAAACTTTTTGTTAAAACTGTTTATTGAAGTATCTCCATTTATGTAAATAGTTTGTTTTATTTATAGTAACAAAATTTGGCTCAAAAAGGAACGCTTTAAAATGTTCGAATGAACTAATCATTCAGAGAACGCATGCGTGAGTGCTGGATTAAGTTATTGCGAGGAACGAGCATCATAAGCAAATGTGTAAGCAAATAAAAAAATAACATCTATGCATGTGAAAAATTATTCAAAATTATATTTAGCTCACCGTGAGAGTTGCCTGCAAACAGTCCTTGTCAGTTGAACCCAGAGGCAGGCTGTGAGCTATTCGAAAGACTCTTGCTGGATCTTTTGTAACAACGAGCTCCAGGATATTATACTTTAACGTGGGCTCGAGGACCTGCTAAGTCAGGAAGTTTTTACCCATAGTGCTGAGGAATTCAAGACAAGAGGGCAACCTTTTTTTGTGCAGAAACCACTTTCTTGGTTCCAGTTGATGTCGGGGAAGTTGAAATCGCCGGCCACGAGAAGACTTTTGGACTAGTCTGAGCTGCACATGTGTGTCGCAAAACAATTGACTTGTTAATTTCAAGGTTGAGCTCGCAGTCCGCAAAAGAGGTCTGTAGACGCAACTAACTAGTATTAATTCTTCATTGACCTTGACATTGCACCACACTTGTTCGCTCCTTGTATTGCAAAGAGCTGCATCACTTACATCGAAGCTATTCAAATCACGGCAAAGATTTCTTTTTGTGCGATTTAGGCCAATCTTACATAAGGTTGTTTGCATTTTTTTCTATTCATTTAATTTAAAATTTTTTTTTGCTTTTTAATTCAAGATTATTTTTTCAGCTGAAAAAGAGGAAAAAGAATGAAAAAAAATAATCAGTGCCTTAAATTTAAAAGGCCGTGGTCTAGAAACTCTTATAGCAGATAGAAACAATTCATTAATTTAAATAATTGAATATATTTAAATTTTAAATTAAATTATAATAAACTTGTTTTCTTTAATTTAGTTTCCAATAAAATATCAAAATTAAAAATTTTTTGGTCTAGTGGTTTATGAGATCGTTTGTTCACTTGTTAGGCGAACAATTCCTGTTCTCAGGTTTGATGAACAATCTGTTCACGTAATCTTCGTTCACCTATATGAGAACTGAAATGTTCTCTTAAAATATATTTTGTTCACATAAAATATAACTTGTTCTCCAGAACTGAATAATAGCGTCGATGATGTTGATGATTTGGACAATGGCTGTGTCGACTCAAAAAATCGAGATTCGATTGACAACATTGATTTGGTAGTTTAAATATAAAATTAAAAGCAAAGAATATGAAAATGTAGCCAAATCGAAACCTTGTAACGATGAGTCTAGAGTAAAAATTACAAAAGTTTTGAGTGGCAAACATAATCCAATAGAATGTAAAATTTGTGGTCGTTTTTTTGAAGGTGATAGAGGTTAAAAAGGCCATATGAAGAAAACACATAAACATAACCAACAGTGATACTTTAAAATATGTTTTTTTTTTTAAACGAATTCGAAAATAAAATTTTTTTATTCGTGAATTGTTCACATATGTCAAGGATGGTTCACTAAATTTCAAAATTTTTTACCAAATGTACGGTCTGACCACCAATTTTTTTCTTTTTTTTTTAAATTATTGTAACCAAATTGTGCTTTTTGGTGATTTTAGACAAATTTTGCCAGTTATAAAAAAAGGGAAAAAGTGTTGAAATTTTGAACACTACTCTTAACATATCCTCATTTTGGAAAAATTCCAGAGTTGTTTCTAAGTCACAAGTCTTAAGTTAAGTCAAGTCAAGGACTTAAAATTTATGAACAAAAAAAGTCAGAACAACATGAATTTTTTGCCGTTCTGTAGTTAATGCGGCGGCCGAATGCTCTTTTTACCGTTCAATGTAGTAATTGTCGCGGCCCGGTTAAAGTCAAAGTCACTAAAAGTCCAAGTCATAACTCTGACTTAAAAAAAAAATCTAAGGTGACATTGAAGATGGTTTTATAAAATTCTTATTAAATTTGTTATTAAAGCTACAAAGTTTCCAAAAAGTTTTAAAGTAAGAGATTGGCTTTTACTTGGATTTCCGGAGAAAATTGTATGACTACACTTTTAAGGGGCCATTTTCATTTTCCATTTTACAAGCCAAGCTTCAATTTTTTCAAATAGCAATTTATTGCTATGACAATTTTACCATACTTTTTAAATATAAAGTAGGAAACAAGATCATCGGCAAAAAGAAGAGAGTAGCTTTTATTTTTTAAGTTCAATTTTGGAATGTCATTTATTAATTTTGTAAAAAGGAGAGGACTAATTACAGCTCCTTGAGGTACCCCTGAGTTGAAGAATAGTCATTGACTTTTACAAAAAACTTCCTATTATTGAGAAAATCTCTTACTCACTCCAATATATAGAGTGGTACTTTTAATTGGGACATTTTGTAGAGTATTCCATTGTGCCAAGTTTTATCAAAGGCTTGAGAAATGTCAAAAAATGAGCACACTTTTTTTTTAAAAGTTACAGATATTTTTTGAGTCATGAAAACAAGATTATCAGCTGTTCGTCTATGTGTTCGAAAGCCTGATTGTTGCAAACAAATCAAGCTTTTTTCTTCAAGATACTGATATAACTTATTTCTTACAATGCGTTCTAATATCTTGCCTAGACAACTAGTAACGCTTATTGGGCGGTACTTAGATGGATCATTATATATTCTCTTTTTTGGTACCATGGAATTCCTTAAGATTTTGCATTGTTTAGTTACCTTTACTTGGGTCAACTTAATGTAACTTTAATATCAAACTTAATACAAATTTTATAAAACAATCTTCAATGACAGAAATATGCAATTGCATTAGAATAAATTTGTTATTCTAATAATTTTTTAAAATTGATAATTTCTAATAATTTGAAAAAAATTCTTCTAATCAAATTGATTCATTATTCTGCAGGACAACTATCAAGTATAGCATATCATTCAAAAATTTTTTCCAAAATTTCCCTGGTCTACATCTTTGTTTTTGTTTGTGTCCGACAGTGTCGACATAAACTATCCTTTTTATCCTTCGATTTTTTCAATTAAATGGGTGCAATTTCTGCCTAGTTGAAATCAATTTAATTGAATTTTTTATTTATTCATTAAAGAATTAGCAGATGGCATTCTTCAAGCCCATTTAATATGACTCTTACTACAATAATAATGTAAATATTGAATTTCAATCAATTTGACATAATGAAAAATTAAAATGATAAAACTGACAGAAATTTCACAAAAAAATTCTTCTAATTTATAATTTCACAAAAATTTAAACCTTTAGATCTTTTTACTAAATAGTTTTAAAAAAAGAAAAAATATAAAAAGAAAAAAATGCGTCTTAAATTTTTGGTTTATCTTCTAAATGAATTATTTTGTAATAATTAAAGTAAAAACTAAAGCAAGCAAATATATTTTAAATTTAAAAATAAATAATTTTGGATTCTTTAAGCCTTTAAAATCTGACAAAAATTTCAGAAACGAGCATACTAATGATTGATTTATGCAAAGTTTAAATTAAATAAAAAATTTCTGTATTTAAATATTATTTACGAAATGATATCATTTTAATACTGTCAAACTACTTAACTTGGTTATTATTGCAATTTGAAAATCGTGAGAATACGTAGGTAAATTTGTTAAACAATTCAAATACTTGTTATTTGTTGAGTTTAATGAGCCTACCGAAATCTAGTATTTAAACCCAAGGCTTTTCTTGTTTCTAAATCATCAAAAAAAGTAACAATTTAAAAATGATAGTGTTTAATAAAAGATTGAACATTTTAGTCTTATCTTTAATATTTGTTTCTTTGGCTGGAAAGTCTCATCAAGACTTGTGGTGGAAAAATAATAGAATAGTTAGACAAGGAGCTTATGGAAACATACCACAACCTGCTGTAGATCCTCTGCCTCAAATGCCAGTTGTTCCCCAGCAGCCTCAATTTGTGCCTACAGTACAAGAACAAACCATAACTGGAATAAGCTTTGATTGTTCAAATAAACCAACTGGGCCAAACAAAGATTACCAATATTGTGACATTTATCATGCTTGTGTATTTGGCAAGCAAGAGAAAACCTATGGTTGTGCTCAAAATGGTGAGAGATTTTACTATGACGAAACAACTCAAAAATGCGAGTTTGCCAGCAAAAACCCGTCAGGGTGTACATCGGGCAACTATTTCACTCCATTGACTCAAACCAACAATCAAGGAAATCAACAACAAACAAACAATAATGGCTACGGAAATAGTAACAATAACAACTACAACTATCAACAAACAAACTTTATGCCGCAAACAACTCAGCCAGTGTTTTTTACCCAGCCATTAAATCAATACGGAAATCAAAACAATTTTGGAAACAATAATTTTCAACCAAGTGGACAAGTAGAACAAGTTGAACCATGGAAGCAATATGTGAGAGATAATGAACAATTTTCTTGCAATGGCAAACCAGATGGTTTTTACCCTAGCAAATGGTGCAACGTTTACTACAGATGTTTTGATAAGAATAAATTTGAATTTTTGTGTGCTAAAATGCAATCAGGCGATAGACTTTGGTGGAAGTTGCACAGCACATCTCAATCAGTTGCTCAGCCAGAAGCCCAATGTCAATGGCCGTGTGATACTGGAAGACAATGCACAAGTCCTGGTGGTATTTTGCTCGATGGCAGCTCAGTAAGTGAAAGCACTACTGAAGCTCAAAGAATTTTAGACTCTTGTCCAAAACCAAGCAGTAACAATAACCAACAAAATGGAAGTTATGGTCAGGGATCAAATGGTGGAAACAACAACAACAATTTAGGAAGTTATGGCCAGGGATCAAACGGTGGAAACAACAACAACAATTTTGGAAGTTATGGCCAGGGATCAAATGGTGGAAATGGTCAAGTTGTTGAAGACAACTCAAATGATTTGTTTAGGATTCCAGACAGTGAAAATCCTTGCCAAGGTGTCAGTGATGGTTCATTTGTTTCCAATTCAAAGTATTGTAACGTCTTCCATGTATGTGTTAAAGGTGTTCGAAAAGATTTCTTGTGTGCCAAAGGTTCAAGTACTTACGATCTGTGGTGGAACGATGCTACCAAGCAATGTGAATGGCCATGCAAAATCCAATGCAACAAACAAATATTTGGCTCCTCAAGTTCAGCTGCCGATGTAGCAAACATGGATCGTAATCTGAATCCAGCATTGTGTGGTGTTGATCAGAATTCAAATGGAAACAACGGAAACCAATTCGGTGCTTATGGAAATCAATTTACTCAACCAGCAGTTCAAACAATGCAACCACAAACATATCCACCTCAGACTCAACCTCCGCAAACCTATCCTGCATACAACAATAATAATTATGGTGGTTATGGCTTTTGATTTATTTGATTTTAAATTTTAAATTTAATTTAACGCTTTCTCTTTTTTCAATTTATTGCCTAAATTACAGTTTGATTTTTTCTTTGTTTCACTTTAATAAAATAAAATTTTTTAAGTTTAAAATCAAAAATTTTTCTTTTTTTTTCACGCTTTTTAATTTTTTTTTCACATAAATAATAGCATCAAAATCTGAAAAAGTCTTCTTTTTGCTTGTAATTATTAATAAATAGTTGCTTGATAATTTATCTTTTTTATTTTTCAGACTATATAGATTTTTTTTGGAAAGATAATAATCACTATGATATCCTCTTTGGATAGATCCGAAGTTCTATCAGTCGCTGATTCATTATTTACACAGACCAATATTTCTTTTGAATGGTAATTGATTAAAAGCTGCTATTTAACACCGCATCTAAATAAATGAATTTAGTATCTAATTTTAATTTTAAAAATATCCAATGTTAATAAGACTCTTTTTCAAAAACAAATTTAATAAAATTTTCCACAATTTAAATAAAAAAATAATTTTTGTATAACAAATTGAAAAATTTGGTAATATCATAGTATATATCTGTGTAAAAAAAAAACACAGATAAATACTATGATTTTTTGCTCCAACCACTAGGACAATAAAAATATCTTTTCTTAACTAATTTGGAATTGCATTTAACACACCTTTGCACTAAATTTTCATTTATGGAATGGAAACCTTGAGTTTCTTCTTGAATTAGTTGAAAATTACTTGAATTTGCATCCTTAGCTGATTCAATACCAACTCCCAAGTTCTGCGAAACATCTGATGGCTTATTTTCAAGTGCTGATTTAGTTTTTCTTTGTGTGCCTCTTTTGATTTTATTAAAAATAGGAATGTTCATACCAATACTACTGAATGCATGAGCTAAGGTCTAAATGAACATCCTTTAATGTGATCATAATAATAATTTTGTCATTTGTTGGTTCAATTCTAACAAAATAATTAATTAAGTATTAAATCGCTTTCTTTCCTAATCAATTTGTCATATTTCAAATCATGGTTTTGTGAAATTCAGAAAAAAAATGATTAAAAGAACAAAAAAATAAAAAAAAATTGAATAACCTTTTTTTTAAAAGCTTAAAATTAGTTATGTGGATACATCATAGTGCAACATTCAAAGTTGCATCAAATATCAAGGTCTGCTATATTTGCAGGGTTTAGCAGAAATTAAATATCAATCTAATGAAGTGTAGTGCATTTTGCAGAGATTTTGCGCATCATTAGCAGAGATTGAGATTTGATGCAACTTTGAATGTTGCACTATGATGTATTCACAGAACTAATTTTAAGCTTTAAAAAATAAAAGTTATTCATTTTTTTACACTTTGTTCTATTTTTCTGTATTGAACTCAGTGATGGTCAAAAGTCAAAGTCATGAAGTCAAAGTCAAGTCTGGACTTTGACTTTAAATTTTATTTTTTTGAAGTCAAGTCTGAACTTTGACTTTAAATTTTATTTTTTTGAAGTCAAGTCTGAACTTTGACTTTAAATTTTATTTTTTTGAAGTCAAGTCTGAACTTTGACTTTAAATTTTATTTTTTTGAAGTCAAGTCTGAACTTTGACTTTAAATTTTATTTTTTTGAAGTCAAGTCTGGACTTTGACTTTAAATTTTATTTTTTTGAAGTCAAGTCTGAACTTTGACTTTAAATTTTATTTTTTGAAGTCAAGTCTGGACTTTGACTTTAAATTTTATTTTTTGAAGTCAAGTCTGAACTTTGACTTTAAATTTTATTTTTTTGAAGTCAAGTCTGAACTTTGACTTTAAATTTTATTTTTTGAAGTCAAGTCTGGACTTTGACTTTAAATTTTATTTTTTGAAGTCAAGTCTGGACTTTGACTTTAAATTTTATTTTTTTGAAGTCAAGTCTGGACTTTGACTTTAAATTTTATTTTTTTGAAGTCAAGTCTGAACTTTGACTTTAAATTTTATTTTTTTGAAGTCAAGTCTGGACTTTGACTTTAAATTTTATTTTTTTGAAGTCAAGTCTGAACTTTGACTTTAAATTTTATTTTTTTGAAGTCAAGTCTGAACTTTGACTTTAAATTTTATTTTTTTGAAGTCAAGTCTGAACTTTGACTTTAAATTTTATTTTTTTGAAGTCAAGTCTGAACTTTGACTTTAAATTTTATATTTTTGAAGTCAAGTCTGAACTTTGACTTTAATTTTTTTTCATTTTGAAGCAAGTCTGAACTTTGACTTTAAATTTTATTTTTTTGAAGTCAAGTCTGAACTTTGACTTTAAATTTTATTTTTTGAAGTCAAGTCTGAACTTTGACTTTAAATTTTATTTTTTGAAGTCAAGTCTGAACTTTGACTTTAAATTTTATTTTTTTGAAGTCAAGTCTGAACTTTGACTTTAAATTTTATTTTTTTGAAGTCAAGTCTGAACTTTGACTTTAAATTTTATTTTTTTGAAGTCAAGTCTGGACTTTGACTTTAAATTTTATTTTTTTGAAGTCAAGTCTGGACTTTGACTTTAAATTTTATTTTTTTGAAGTCAAGTCTGAACTTTGACTTTAAATTTTATTTTTTTGAAGTCAAGTCTGAACTTTGACTTTAAATTTTATTTTTTTGAAGTCAAGTCTGAACTTTGACTTTAAATTTTATTTTTTTGAAGTCAAGTCTGAACTTTGACTTTAAATTTTATTCATTTTGAAGCAAGTCTGAACTTTGACTTTAAATTTTATTTTTTGAAGTCAAGTCTGAACTTTGACTTTAAATTTTATTTTTTTGAAGTCAAGTCTGAACTTTGACTTTAAATTTTATTTTTTGAAGCAAGTCTGAACTTTGACTTTAATTTTTGTTCATTTTGAAGCAAGTCCGAACTTTGACTTTAAATTTTATTTTTTTGAAGTCAAGTCTGGACTTTGACTTTAAATTTTATTTTTTGAAGTCAAGTCTGGACTTTGACTTTAAATTTTATTTTTTGAAGTCAAGTCTGGACTTTGACTTTAAATTTTATTTTTTGAAGTCAAGTCTGGACTTTGACTTTAAATTTTATTATTTTGAAGTCAAGTCTGAACTTTGACTTTAAATTTTATTTTTTTGAAGTCAAGTCTGGACTTTGACTTTAAATTTTATTTTTTTGAAGTCAAGTCTGGACTTTGACTTTAAATTTTATTTTTTTGAAGTCAAGTCTGGACTTTGACTTTAAATTTTATTTTTTTGAAGTCAAGTCTGGACTTTGACTTTAAATTTTATTTTTTTGAAGTCAAGTCTGGACTTTGACTTTAAATTTTATTTTTTTGAAGTCAAGTCTGGACCAGAGTTGTTTAAAAGTTCAAGTCAAGACTTTTTTTTTTTTCAAAAGTCCCACCAAATATTTTTATTTTTATTTTTTCTAAAATAAACGGGCTGCCAACAAAAAATTAAAAAAAAAAAATCTAAGTTAATTTAATATATTTTTAATTAAAAAAAAATAGTTTTTTAATTAAAAAAATTAAATTTAAAAATTAAAAAAAAAAAAAAAAGAAGAAAAAAAATTTTGAACTCAAGTCTTTGACTTTGAAATAATTTTGAACTCAAGTCAAAGTCAGACTTTGACTTTGACATAATTTTGAACTCAAGTCAAAGTCAGACTTTGACTTTGAAATAATTTTGAACTCAAGTCAAAGTCAGACTTTGACTTTGAAATAATTTTGAACTCAAGTCAAAGTCAGACTTTGACTTTGACTTTTGACGATTCTGACTTTAAAGTTTGACTTTTGACCAACTCTGATTGAACTTCACAAAACCTCAAATCAATTTATTTCTAAAAAGGTTGAAGAGATCAAATAACATCAATTTTGTTATATTCACTGTTAATTTGTTACAAAAAATCATAATGTTATTATTATAGCGTGTAATGAATTGATTTTGTTCTTATTTTTATTAAATTTTTGGGTACTGAGGGCCTGAATAAAATATCTTATATAATTTTAACCTATGTCTTAAAATATTATATTGTATCTTTTTTAATTAATTTATATTTTCTTGATGTTAAATGCATCAAAAAAAACTTATTGTTTATCTACTTATTTCTCAATTATATTATTAATAAGAGATAAATGGTTCACCACAATTAAAAAACTGTTCCCTACAAACAAAAAACTTTTTTAACACAAATCACAACAAAACTCAATTTTTTTGTTTATAAAATTTTAAATAAAAAATAAATTTATATTTTAAGGAAAACCAATTTCAAGCAATTTTTGGAGTTTTTTAATCTCCAAAAATTCGGAAATTTTTTTTAAAAACGTCAAATCACAGTCATTTTATTTTCAAAAAATATTTGCTTAGAAGTTTTTTTATTTGTGAAGAGCAGTATTTGTCTTGATGAAATTGTTTGGTAACCGATCAAAATAGAGAAATAAATTTTTAGAGAATAGCTAAATAAGAGAAAAATTTATAGAGAAAAAAATGTGTCAATTAATTAGAGAATATTTTTATTAGAGATAAAATAAATGAATAGAGAAAAAAATTTACCGAAAAAAAATTACAAAATTTTTAATTGAAAAAAAAATAGAAAAAGTCTGATAAACTGATTAATTAATTAATATTCCATCAATAAAATTGAAAATCCAGTAAGGAACAACTCTAAATTTTCTGTTTTATATTCATTAACTTGGCGCTTTATTTTATCTTCTTTTTTTTGTGCTTTACTGCTTGTTGACTTTAATTGACTACCTGAAAATAATAACAACAAATCTGATTCCATATTACTTTGCTCTAAACGGAAAAATTCAACTACTTTATTAACTGTAAGATTATGTCTTGCATCGCTTTTTATACGGGAATGCCAAGACTAAACATTATTATTGGTTCTAGGCAAGTCTTTTTTAACTCTCTCGTGTAAATTCCAAATATCTATTGGAAAACGGGGTGACATACGTTTTTTGTTTCTAAAAACTCCAATATAATTGTTCTCGACATAATTTAAAAAACAAAGTTTTTAGCTGCTTTATTCTTAATTAAATCAAAGCCTTTTACAATATCCTCACACGGAACAAAAGCAAGTGACTGAACTTGACGAAAAGTTTGCCTAAAATCTTCGTTAAACCAAATCTTTAAATGGTTTGTTTGAACACGTCGCCAGAACGACTAGGTTAGGTGAAAAAAACAACCATAGATTTTAGATTTAAATACTAACCTCAAAGCATTTATAGCAGCTAATTCAAAGTCACAATTTACAGATTTTGGGTTGATTGTAATCAAATCACTTACTAACTTGAATAATTTTTTATAAGTTATTTGCTTCTTATTCGGAAGAAAAGCGTATAACATTGGAAGAGTAGTGCCCCTAATGATTATATGAATAGTATAAACTTGTTTAAACACAGTTGGTGAAATATCAAACGTACCATCACAGTACCAGTCATGATATGAGCTCAAAAGTTTTATATTTTGCTCTGTTGTAAAAAATATTATTCTATTTTTGTCATTCTTTCCAGAATCACCATAAAAAAATTTAGAATTTTTATAAGTCAATCTTAAATCTTCGGGAATATCAACATCTTCTAAGCACTTAGGGTTACCCTTTGCATTCACATTTCTTGTCCGAATTATCTGCTGCCTTATCGCATTTTTGTTTGGCCAATTTCCAATACAATTATCACTTTGGCTGAGTTGAAATTCTCTTATTAGTGCTCTTGGTGCATCATTTGACATTAATGCACATTTTTTTAATTCTTGTTTACTTACAAGAAACTCTTTGCTCTCAGGTTTTGGCATGTGATTATGCACTTTTGTTTCCTTGAAAGGTGGTTTAAGTCCACTAGACACGCCTCGTCCACCACATTCATTGTAAAACTCACAACGCCAATAAATCTTTGACGCTTCTTGTACCAGTTCTTTCTTTGGTTTATCTACAACATAACAAAAACCATTTGAATAAAGTTTATAGCCACTTTTTTGGGAAATATTTAGACTCCAATCATGTTCGTCTAAAATATTAATCTTCAAATTTTGCATACAGTCAATCATTCTTTCACAAATATTATAAAATGAAAAATCAATATCAGCAAAAACTGTATCCGGATTTTCATCGTCATTATTACTCGTCACCATACTTTGACCTGAGCACAATTGATCAACTAAAATTCCAAAACCATTTACATTAATTTATTGCATTTTAGTTCTTGTTTTTTTTTATTAAATTCTCTTTGCTAGGCTTATAATCTTTTTTAGATCTAATTCTACTTACAAGCGGAGAATTAATTTGGCTCATTTTTAGTTGAATTTAAACAAGATGAATAAAAAAGCTATTTATTTATATTAAAAATATTGTCTGTGCTTTTCTCTATATTTTTTTCCATAATTTTTTTTTCTCTATTATACAAATTCTCTAATTTTCCTTTCTCTATTTTATGATTTCTCTAAACTTGTCTTGACTCTAATTAATTTCTCTAATTTTTTTTTCTCTATTTTGATAGTTCACCAGTTGTTTTTGTGCTAAAATTTTTTTCTTCGTGGGGAAAAGTTTTTGATTTGTGAGTGACAGTTTTTTGTTGGAGGGGATTAGTTAGACCCTTATTAATAATCTGTAAAAAACTTACATGAGTTTATGATCAATTAATTAATAATTGATACTTAATTCATATTAAGTTGTTAAGCTAAACTTCGATTTTTGATTTGAAGCAGTTAACAGCTTCAACAGATTCGGTGCTTTTTATAGAAAAACATATATTTTTTGGGAGGTTTTGAAACGAATTTTATTGAATTTGGACACTTTTGATTAAGATATTTGGATGACTTGATTAAATTTATAATTGTTTTAGATATTTGATAAGCGAGTAATTAAACATAAGGAATGACAAACCTAAAATCAAATAAGTATATATTAACGTCTCACATGTTTTTTAATTTTTTTCTAAATTATATGTGATAGTCAAAGATTTTTAAATTTGGTTTTCAAACTTTTTCTGCTGCTGATTCTGAGTCTTATTATTAATTATAATTTTTAATAAATTACTGATAATTTACTTTATTTTTGCCTCATAATAAAACTACGCTTAGAAAATAAATAAAATTTTTAATTTTCAATTAAAAAGTTAAGTTCGATTTGATATTTATGAATGTGATTTTAAAAACTCTTAAATTTATTAAAGAAGAGATTTTCGATCACCAAAATTAATCAAATGAGTAAAAATAAATTAAAATTAAAATTTAATTAAATAATTTTTTTTTTAGTTTTAAGTCTGTTATTTGACTTATTAAAATAAATAAAATGTTTAATTTAAGTAAATAAAATGCAGAGCTTGACGGCAGTGTGATCCGCAGGGTGCCGAGCATGCGTTATCTAGGAGTCGAAATTAGCGAAGACGACCGGATAGCTGAACACCTAGAGAAACGCAAACGGCTAGTTTTTCAATCGATTAGTAGGTTGAAAACAAGTGGGCTTCACACTCATCATCTACACCCCAAAATGAAAGGTCAGCTATACAAGACCTACATAAGACCAATCCTCTTATATGGTATCGAAGCGTTCCATCTAAACCAAGGAGATATAAATGGTCTCAATTGTTTCGAAGGCAATGTAGTCAAAAAACTAATGGAAATATCAACCAGGTGTAGAACCAGAAAGCTCTTCAACGCCATGAATATTGAAACAACTGGGCATAAACAAGATCTTCTAAAAATAGACTTCTACTTAAGATTGGATCAAAATTGTTTAACAAGTTTTACTAAAATATTTGGAGACAATTGACATCAAGGATGATATTGTGAGCGAGATATACAAAATAACATACATATTGGACTTTAACCCAGGCACGAACTCAGCAGAAGCATGTGCAATGAAAAAATATATGATAAAAGACGAAAAAAGGTGTGAGAGAGAGGACGAGCAAGTGGGGGTGTTGAAGAAAATATTTGACTCGAAGGATCGTGGATCAATAGCAAAGAAAAGCTTTGAAATCTTAAATTTCACTTAAAGAAATCTTAAACTTATATTTATTTTTATTTTTTAATACTGTACATAAAATAGCTCTATTTTTTTTTTATTTCTTTTTATGCAATTTTTCAAACTCTTTTTTTTAGACTTGTTTTTCATAATTCTGCGGTATAGCACGCTTTATTTAACAGCGCGCTAGCATTGGTCGACTGACGGCCTTAAACTTAAAAAGAAAAAAAAAAAAAATTACACATTTGAATTGTTCTCATTTACTTATTAGGGTTCATCTTTTTAATTTTTAGCTCAAAAATGTTACGACATTGTTTTGTTCAATGAATCAAAAATAGATTTGAATGAAACAATTATTTACCTTGATTTTTAAAATTATCAGTCCGTAACGAAACCACGAAAAAGTAAAAAAAAACATGTAGTTTATCAATTAATGTGTGTAGTCTATTGACGATTTACGTCCAGAATTTTTTCAATAACTATTCAGTATTTGTTTTTATTCACGTGTGTCTATGCTTAATTGTCTATGCTCGTCACGCACCGCTCGTTCCTCGCAAATTAAAGAATGAATCGAATTTAAAGAAGATTTTAATCGACCCAGTAGATCAGTGAGATTTTAAATGCTCTTATGATTAATAGCACTAAAAGTTCACTCAATATAGATGAACTTAATAATAAAATTACAGAAAATATCAGATCGGATTCACATAAAAGCATTCCTTTTCTATCGCAAATAACCAGTCATCCCCTGAACATTGTTAATCTGATAAAAGATGTAGGAAAGTATTTAAAACTTCCAATGAACATGGTGTCAAAAACTAAAGCAAAAATTTAATAACCTTACATCTTTGCTAAAAGCCTCGTTAAAAATAATTTGAAATCTTGATTTTATTCAGAAGATGCAAAAAACACATTGACAAGTAGACTTTTTGAAAAAAATAAATAAATTTAGACAAAACAATTATCAAATTTAATTCCAAATTTGATTTCAAATGATAAGGAATTAAAAAACAAATGAAGAAAAGTTAAATGCTTCAGAGTACTCATATCTTCAGTATTTAGTCCTAATTATAATTTAATTGATACTGAGCAATAACTAATTTTAGAAAAGGTTTAGAAAGCATGGGAAACTTCGAACATTTCTATGATTCAAAAAAAGCCCTCTACTTCACAAGATCCTTCAAATTATACACCAATTAGTATAACGAGTTGTTAAAGTAAGTTACTGGATCGTATAGTCTATAAAAAATTATACAATATCTTAGAACATAATTTCAAATAATTTTGGAGTCATTTAATAGAAAAAAAAGAGTTTGTTCTTAGATATTTCCAAAATCCTTGATCAAAATGAATGTATCTCATAACAAAGCCAACTAGTTTAGACCCTTTATAGACACTAAAACATTTAAGGTAAATGTGAATGACCACTTGAGTGAAGAATACCAAAATAAAAAGGGGATCCTAGAAAATACTAATTAAGTCGAAAAAGAAGATATTTTGTGTAAAGTCGTGTTCAGTATACTTTTCTAAGTACAAGAAAGAGAGTTCTTACTTAAAAATTTACGAAAATAGAATGCTGAACCAAAAAGAAATGACAAAGTAAAATTTATGTTCAATTTTCAATTTGCTCTTTTCGCTCGAAAATTTTAAATGCGCAATTTAATTGCATCACAGTTTACACAGTTTTTTAACTTTTAAAGCTTTCAAATATCAATTTAAAATTATTGCAAATATGCAACGCAATTAAATTGCACATTTAAAATTTTTGAGCAAAAAGAGCAAATTGAAAATTGTACAAAAATGTTACTTTGCCAAAGAAATCAAGTTTCATGGTATTAAATTTGATTCTAAGTTGAATTGTAATATACTGGTATATGAAACTAAAGAACGCTGCAATAAAAGGCTAAATATTATTAAGATACTGTCAAACAAAAAATGGGATCTTAATTATAATAAATCATATTGTCTCTTAATCATATTTTCTCTTTTTTTTTTTAGCTTCAACAATTTGAACATGTGTCGCATTTAACACCCTTTTTCAAGATATTTTTCTATAACTTTCTTTTCATTTTATTTTAGCTTATTTTACTTTATTTTTAATATTTTTTTTTAATTTAATCTTATGGAGCTCTAGCTCAGTAAGGAAACTAATAAATAATATTTTAAGCACTTAACTTCTTTTTTTTTGAGAAATTTGTAGAGTTTTTTTAGAGTTTATCGTATCTTTTTCTAAAAAATATCTTTAAAAATTTCTTTTTGATTTTTCTAAAATATCTTTTAAAAATTCTTTTATTTACCTCTAAAAAGTCATCAAATATTTTTTTAAATTAAGATCAGGATGCGGTTTACATTTATTTTTTAAGGTCAATAAACATGATTTTGTGCCTCAAAAAATTTTCATGGAGCAAGATAGTAAAGATCAAAATAATGATCACTAAAGCTGTCATAAAGCTAGATATCCAGTAAAAAAAATTAAATTATTCTTTTATTCATAAAATAAAGAAAATGAATAATAGGCGATTCAAATAAAGTAATATAATCTTTTGGTTATCACTTGCCAAATCCTTAAAAATTAAAAACAGATGATATATACACAATGGTTTGTTGTATGACCATAAAGTAATTAGCAATAATTTTGCTGTGGTTAAATTAAATTGAGTTCGGGTCAAATTAAGAGTTTTGAGGTCTAAACGTTACATTAACATTTTTTTCATTTAAAAATCTACAAATCAATGAATGAACAGAAAGTTAAACATTTTCAAGAAAACATTAAAAAGAAGAGTTGATTAAAATTCATTATTTTAAGTCAACTCAAAGTCTAATTTACTCGCTTGACTGAAAAGAAGGCCTAAGTTCCATTCTTAGTGGCCTGAGGTTCTTCTCCAATTATAGAGTGAGGATTAAAATACCATAAAAAAGGATTAAAAAACATAAATAATGTAAACGACACATAAACTTATATTTATTTATCAAAAAATATTACAACCACATAAAATGATTCTAATAAAATGTTACAAACACATAAAATTAATTTATAAAAAAAAAATTAAGTTTTTTATTTGATATAAGTGTTAGTAACACATAAGTTATTCTAAATTTCATTCAAATATAAAGTTACAAACACATAAAAATAAAATTTTTCAAAATATTTAATTTAATCTTTTTCATACCAATACCCAGCTTTTCGTTTTTTTGATTTAGTTTTGCTAATTAAAGACTTTAATACAATACCTGGAAAATTTATTGATTCTACCATACAACATGCTAATAAATGTGTACATACTGCCTTATCTAAAAAGTTAGAACAACTGCAGTCTGTACAATCGAGACACATACATTCTGTGTTTATTTGGACACTATATCTATCCTTACATATGAACTTTATATAATTATCTTTTTTTTCTATTAGACTAATATTCTCTATTTCTTTTTTAGCTGCTAGTTTTAACGTATATGTAGCCTTAGCACAGTTTGAAATAACACAATCTAAAGACTCCCTAGACTCTAGCATAACTACTTTTTCAAAAATTTCAAATACTAGGAGTAAATTAAATTTTCTCCTATCTGTAAAATGAGTTTTAATTTTATTATTGTAAGATTCTATTGGGCTATGTGACATCGAAAATCCAGCTGGAGTATTGCAAAGTTGCCAATTGCGAAATGGCGAATTGATCAAGCGTTTTTAAAATACTTTAAAAATAGTTTTAACCCACGTAATTTATTCCATTTTGATAAAATATTCTTGATCTTTGTTTCAATTGACTCTTGAGTTTTAGTTGAACGCAAATGAATTATATCATCAACGACCGACTCTTGATGAACTTTCGGTATTTTGTTTACATGTTTGTTGATCTATTTTGTTAATTAATTAATTAATTTAATAATAAGCTAATTATCCAATTAAAAAAAAAAATACTTTTGATTTCAAATGATACCAACACATTATGATTGTTGAACTAATCAAATTTTTTTGTATACTATTTGCACTTGCATAACAACTATCGATACAAATATAATCAATTAACTCAATTAAATAATATCCAATGAATTCCAATGAATCAGTACAACCGAACACAAGGACTGGGAATCCATATTTAACAATTTTATATGTACAGTCCGTATGGAAAGTACATTCATGATAAACGTTATTGAGCAATTGTTTACTTGTGATGCCTAGATGAAAATGATTGTTTTCGTCACCGTCCATTATTTCCGAACCGAAATAAATTGGCTCGTCTAGAGCATAAGTTTTTAATTCTAGATTTGTGAATAACTTTGGTTTAACTAATTCCTCAAGACCAACAATACTGTTCACATCACCATTCATTTTACGATAATATTTTAAATAGTTTTGAATTTGTAACAAACTTGGTCTTGCATGATCATTGTAATTGTTTAATAAAATGTCTTGGTATAATTTATACGGACGAGATATATTGCGGTAAAGTAACTCTTCGATTATTTCTTTAAATTTCGGTGAAATACCATTTTGCTTTTTAGCTGGTTCATTCGGAATATTTTCCAAAGACTGATGCAATTTAATACCCTTCAGTGTAATTGCGCCGGAATTTTGACATTTTGATGTCAAATAACGAGTTCGGCATTTAGCTGAACATTCACAAAACTGATACTAAACTCTCATTTTATGTAAATCTGTATTATCTGAGCATAATGTACAATTGTTCTTATTTGACTTTTTTGTAGGCGCAGATGGAAATTGTTTTAAGAAAAATTCGAGTTCGACTTCGGACTTAAGCTGGGTCATAAAAATCCATTCAATTTTTTTTCTCATTTTGCTCTAAATTATATGTGTTTTTAACAGATAAAAAAAATTAAATTTCTATTGATTTAAAAATAATGTGTTGGTAACAGAAAAAAAAATTAATTTATTTGGTTTTTAATCTTTTTCAATTGTTATACAAAAAATTTATGTGTTGGTTAATCTTTTTAGAATTTTGATTAGCATTTTTTATTTTTATGTGTTCTATTTTTTGATTCACTCTTTTTATGGTATTTTTATCCTTATCCCCAATTATATAATATTATTAATTTGTGTGGTAAATTTTTTTTTTATTGTTTGATCTGGATTTATGTGTGATTTATTTTAATAAGGGTATTGATTTTAATCAGCTCTTCAAAAATAAATATCTCTGCAAATAGGGGAACCGGTTTCGAAAGGAAATGCTTGACATTAATGTGAGTGATAGAGAAAATAGTATTGAAGAGATACCTCTTGACTTCCCAAAGTCTTCTGATACATAGCAACTTATTGACATAAATATTTAAAAAAATTTCAAAACTTTATATCTTTTAACTTAATAACTGTAAAAAAAAATTTAAATACAAAATACATAAGAATAAATTTTTTTAAATATTGATAATTTCTAATAATTTGAAAAAAATTCTTCTAATTAAATTGATTTATTATTCTGCTGGACAACTATCAAGTATAGCATATCATTAAAAAAATTTTTCCAAAGTTTCCCTGGTCTACATCTATTTTTTGTTTGTGTCCGACAGTGTCGACATAAACTATCCTTTTTATCCTTCGATTTTTTCAATTAAATGGGTGCAATTTCTGCCTAGTTGAAATCAATTTAATTGAATTTTTTATTTATTCATTAATTCTAGGTTTGTGAATAACTTTGGTTTAACTAATTCCTCAAGACCAACAATACTGTTCACATCACCATTCATTTTACGATAATATTTTAAATAGTTTTGAATTTGTAACAAACTTGGTCTTGCATGATCATTGTAATTGTTTAATAAAATGTCTTGGTATAATTTATACGGACGAGATATATTGCGGTAAAGTAACTCTTCGATTATTTCTTTAAATTTCGGTGAAATACCATTTTGCTTTTTAGCATTTATTTATTTATTCATTAAAGAATTAGCAGATGGCATTCTTCAAGCCCATTTAATATGACTCTTACTACAATAATAATGTAAATATTGAATTTCAATCAATTTGACATAATGAAAAATTAAAATGATAAAACTGACAGAAATTTCACAAAAAAATTCTTCTAATTTATAATTTCACAAAAATTTAAACCTTTAGATCTTTTTACTAAATAGTTTTAAAAAAAGAAAAAATATAAAAAAAGAAAAAAATGCGTCTTAAATTTTTGGTTTATCTTCTAAATGAATTATTTTGTAATAATTAAAGTAAAAACTAAAGCAAGCAAATATATTTTAAATTTAAAAATAAATAATTTTGGATTCTTTAAGCCTTTAAAATCTGACAAAAATTTCAGAAACGAGCATACTAATGATTGATTTAAGCAAAGTTTAAATTAAATAAAAAATTTCTGTATTAAAATATTATTTACGAAATGATATCATTTTAATACTGTCAAACTACTTAACTTGGTTATTATTGCAATTTGAAAATCGTGAGAATACGTAGGTAAATTTGTTAAACAATTCAAATACTTGTTATTTGTTGAGTTTAATGAGCCTACCGAAATCTAGTATTTAAACCCAAGGCTTTTTCTTGTTTCTAAATCATCAAAAAAAGTAACAATTTAAAAATGATAGTGTTTAATAAAAGATTGAACATTTTAGTCTTATCTTTAATATTTGTTTCTTTGGCTGGAAAGTCTCATCAAGACTTGTGGTGGAAAAATAATAGAATAGTTAGACAAGGAGCTTATGGAAACATACCACAACCTGCTGTAGATCCTCTGCCTCAAATGCCAGTTGTTCCCCAGCAGCCTCAATTTGTGCCTACAGTACAAGAACAAACCATAACTGGAATAAGCTTTGATTGTTCAAATAAACCAACTGGGCCAAACAAAGATTACCAATATTGTGACATTTATCATGCTTGTGTATTTGGCAAGCAAGAGAAAACCTATGGTTGTGCTCAAAATGGTGAGAGATTTTACTATGACGAAACAACTCAAAAATGCGAGTTTGCCAGCAAAAACCCGTCAGGGTGTACATCGGGCAACTATTTCACTCCATTGACTCAAACCAACAATCAAGGAAATCAACAACAAACAAACAATAATGGCTACGGAAATAGTAACAATAACAACTACAACTATCAACAAACAAACTTTATGCCGCAAACAACTCAGCCAGTGTTTTTTACCCAGCCATTAAATCAATACGGAAATCAAAACAATTTTGGAAACAATAATTTTCAACCAAGTGGACAAGTAGAACAAGTTGAACCATGGAAGCAATATGTGAGAGATAATGAACAATTTTCTTGCAATGGCAAACCAGATGGTTTTTACCCTAGCAAATGGTGCAACGTTTACTACAGATGTTTTGATAAGAATAAATTTGAATTTTTGTGTGCTAAAATGCAATCAGGCGATAGACTTTGGTGGAAGTTGCACAGCACATCTCAATCAGTTGCTCAGCCAGAAGCCCAATGTCAATGGCCGTGTGATACTGGAAGACAATGCACAAGTCCTGGTGGTATTTTGCTCGATGGCAGCTCAGTAAGTGAAAGCACTACTGAAGCTCAAAGAATTTTAGACTCTTGTCCAAAACCAAGCACTAACAATAACCAACAAAATGGAGGCTATGGTCAGGGATCAAACGCTGGAAACAACAACAACAATTTTGGAAGTTATGGTCAGGGATCAAATGGTGGAAATAACAACAACAATTTTGGAAGTTATGGCCAGGGATCAAATGGTGGAAATGGTCAAGTTGTTGAAGACAACTCAAATGATTTGTTTAGGATTCCAGACAGTGAAAATCCTTGCCAAGGTGTCAGTGATGGTTCATTTGTTTCCAATTCAAAGTATTGTAACGTCTTCCATGTATGTGTTAAAGGTGTTCGAAAAGATTTCTTGTGTGCCAAAGGTTCAAGTACTTACGATCTGTGGTGGAACGATGCTACCAAGCAATGTGAATGGCCATGCAAAATCCAATGCAACAAACAAATATTTGGTTCGTCAAGTTCAGCTGCCGATGTTGCAAACATGGATCGTAATCTGAATCCAGCATTGTGTGGTGTTGATCAGAATTCAAATGGAAACAACGGAAACCAATTCGGTGCTTATGGAAATCAATTTACTCAACCAGCAGTTCAAACAATGCAACCACAAACATATCCACCTCAGACTCAACCTCCGCAAACCTATCCTGCATACAACAATAATAATTATGGTGGTTATGGCTTTTGATTTATTTGATTTTAAATTTTAAATTTAATTTAACGCTTTCTCTTTTTTTCAATTTATTGCCTAAATTACAGTTTGATTTTTTCTTTGTTTCACTTTAATAAAATAAAATTTTTTAAGTTTAAAATCAAAAAATTTTCTTTTTTTTTTACGCTTTTTAATTTTTTTTTCACATAAATAATAGCATCAAAATCTGAAAAAGTCTTCTTTTTGCTTGTAATTATTAATAAATAGTTGCTTGATAATTTATCTTTTTTATTTTTCAGGCTATATAGATTTTTTTTGGAAAGATAATAATCACTATGATATCCTCTTTGGATAGATCCGAAGTTCTATCAGTCGCTGATTCATTATTTACACAGACCAATATTTCTTTTGAATGGTAATTGATTAGAAGCTGCTATTTAACACCGCATCTAAATAAATGAATTTAGTATCTAATTTTAATTTTAAAAATATCCAATGTTAATAAGACTCTTTTTCAAAAACAAATTTAATAAAATTTTCCACAATTTAAATAAAAAATAATTTTTGTATAACAAATTGAAAAATTTGGTAATATCATAGTATATATCTGTGTAAAAAAAAAACACAGATAAATACTATGATTTTTTGCTCCAACCACTAGGACAATAAAAATATCTTTTCTTAACTAATTTGGAATTGCATTTAACACACCTTTGCACTAAATTTTCATTTATGGAATGGAAACCTTGAGTTTCTTCTTGAATTAGTTGAAAATTACTTGAATTTGCATCCTTAGCTGATTCAATACCAACTCCCAAGTTTTGCGAAACATCTGATGGCTTATTTTCAAGTGCTGATTTAGTTTTTCTTTGAGTGCCTCTTTTGATTTTATTAAAAATAGGAATGTTCATACCAATACTACTGAATGCATGAGCTAAGGTCTAAATGAACATCCTTTAATGTGATCATAATAATAATTTTGTCATTTGTTGGTTCAATTCTAACTAAATAATTAATTAAGTATTAAATCGCTTTCTTTCCTAATCAATCTGTCATATTTCAAATCATGGTTTTGTGAAATTCAGAAAAAAAATGATTAAAAGAACAAAAAAATAAAAAAAAATTGAATAACCTTTTTTTTAAAAGCTTAAAATTAGTTATGTGGATACTTCATAACATTCATTCAAAGTTGCATCAAATATCAAGGTCTGCTATATTTGCAGGGTTTAGCAGAAATTAAATATCAATCTAATGAAGTTTAGTGCATTTTGCAGAGATTTTGCGCATCATTAGCAGAGATTGAGATTTGATGCAACTTTGAATGTTGCACTATGATGTATTCACAGAACTAATTTTAAGCTTTAAAAAATAAAAGTTATTCATTTTTTTACACTTTGTTCTATTTTTCTGTATTGAACTTCACAAAACCTCAAATCAATTTATTTCAAAAAAGGTTGAAGAGATCAAATAACATCAATTTTGTTATATTCACTTTTAATTTGTTACAAAAAATCATAATGTTATTATTATAGCGTGTAATGAATTGATTTTGTTCTTATTTTTATTAAATTTTTGAGTACTGAGGGCCTGAATAAAATATCTTATATAATTTAAACCTATGTCTTAAAATATTATATTGTATCTTTTTTAATTAATTTATATTTTCTTGATGTTAAATGTATCAAAAAAAACTTATTGTTTATCTACTTATTTCTCAATTATATTATTAATAAGAGATAAATGGTTCACCACAATTAAAAAACTGTTCCCTACAAACAAAAAACTTTTTTAACACAAATCACAACAAAACTCAATTTTTTTGTTTATAAAATTTTAAATAAAAAATTAAATTTATATTTTAAGGAAAACCAATTTCAAGCAAATTTTGGAGTTTTTTAATCTCCAAAAATTCGGAAATTTTTTTTAAAAACGTCAAATCACAGTCATTTTATTATCAAAAAATATTTGCTTAGAAGTTTTTTTATTTGTGAAGAGCAGTATTTGTCTTGATGAAGTTGTTTGGTAAACGATCAAAATAGAGAAATAAATTTCTAGAGAATAGCTAAATAAGAGAAAAATTTATAGAGAAAAAAATGTGTCAATTAATTAGAGAATATTTTTATTAGAGATAAAATAAATGAATAGAGAAAAAAAATTACCGAAAAAAAATTACAAAATTTTTAATTGAAAAAAAAATAGAAAAAGTCTGATAAACTGATTAATTAATTAATATTCCATCAATAAAATTGAAAATCCAGTAAGGAAAAACTCTAAATTTTCTGTTTTATATTCATTAACTTGGCGTTTTATTTTATCTTCTTTTTTTTGTGCTTTACTGCTTGTTGACTTTAATTGACTACCTGAAAATAATAACAACAAAGCTGATTCCATATTACTTTGCTCTAAACGGAAAAATTCAAATACTTTATTAACTGTAAGATTATGTCTTGCAACGCTTTTTATACGGGAATGCCAAGACTCAACATTATTATTGGTTCTAGGCAAGTCTTTTTTAACTCTCTCGTGTAAATTCCAAATATCTATTGGAAAACGGGGTGACATACGTTTTTTGTTTCTAAAAACTCCAATATAATTGTTCTCGACATAATTTAAAAAAAAAAACAAAGTTTTTAGCTGCTTTATTCTTAATTAAATCAAAGCCTTTTACAACATCCTCACACGGAACAAAAGCAAGTGACTGAACTTGACGAAAAGTTTGCCTAAAATCTTCGTTAAACCAAATCTTTGAATGGTTTGTTTGAACACGTCGCCAGAATAGGTGCACGTCGACTGTGATAGGTGAAAAAAACAACCATAGATTTTACATTTAAATACGAACCTCAAAGCATTTATAGCAGCTAATTCAAAGTCACAATTTACAGATTTTTGGTTGATTGTAATCAAATCACTTACTAACTTGAATAATTTTTTATAAGTTATTTGCTTCTTATTCGGAAGAAAAGCGTATAACATTGGAAGAGTAGTGCCCCTAATGATTATATAAATAGTATAAACTTGTTTAAACACAGTTGGTGAAATATCAAACGTACCATCACAGTACCAGTCATGATATGAGCTCAAAAGTTTTATATTTTGCTCTGTTGTAAAAAATATTATTCTATTTTTGTCATTCTTTCCAGAATCACCATAAAAAAATTTAGAATTTTTATAAGTCAATCTTAAATCTTCGGGAATATCAACATCTTCTAAGCACTTAGAGTTACCCTTTGCATTCACATTTCTTGTCCGAATTATCTGCTGCCTTATCGCATTTTTGTTTGGCCAATTTCCAATACAATTATCACTTTGGCTGAGTTGAAATTCTCTTATTAGTGCTCTTGGTGCATCATTTGACATTAATGCACATTTTTTTAATTCTTGTTTACTTACAAGAAACTCTTTGCTCTCAGGTTTTGGCATGTGATTATGCACTTTTGTTTCCTTGAAAGGTGGTTTAAGTCCACTAGACACGCCTCGTCCACCACATTCATTGTAAAACTCACAACGCCAATAAATCTTTGACGCTTCTTGTACCAGTTCTTTCTTTGGTTTATCTACAACATAACAAAAACCATTTGAATAAAGTTTATAGCCACTTTTTTGGGAAATATTTAGACTCCAATCATGTTCGTCTAAAATATTAATCTTCAAATTTTGCATACAGTCAATCATTCTTTCACAAATATTATAAAATGAAAAATCAATATCAGCAAAAACTGTATCCGGATTTTCATCGTCATTATTACTCGTCACCATACTTTGACCTGAGCACAATTGATCAACTAAAATTCCAAAACCATTTACATTAATTGATTGCATTTTAGTTCTTGTTTTTTTTATTAAATTCTCTTTGCTAGGCTTATAATCTTTTTTAGATCCAATTCTACTTACAAGCGGAGAATTAATTTGGCTCATTTTTAGTTGAATTTAAACAAGATGAATAAAAAAGCTATTTATTTATATTAAAAATATTGTCTGTGCTTTTCTCTATATTTTTTTCCATAATTTTTTTTTCTCTATTATACAAATTCTCTAATTTTCCTTTCTCTATTTTATGATTTCTCTAAACTTGTCTTGACTCTAATTAATTTCTCTAATTTTTTTTCTCTTTTTTGAAAGTTCACCAGTTGTTTTTGTGCTGAAATTTTTTTCTTCGTGGGGAAAAGTTTTTGATTTGTGGGTGACAGTTTTTTGTTGGAGGGGATTAGTTAGACCCTTATTAATAATCTGTAAAAAACTTACATGATTTTATGATCAATTAATTAATAATTGATACTTAATTCATATTAAGTTGTTAAGCTAAACTTCGATTTTGGGTTTGAAGCAGTTAACAGCTTCAACAGATTCGGTGCTTTTTATAGAAAAACATATATTTTTTGGGAGGTTTTGAAACGAATTTTATTGAATTTGGACACTTTTGATTAAGATATTTGGATGACTTGATTAAATTAATTGTTTTAGATATTTGATAAGCGAGTAATTAAACATAAGGAATGACAAACCTAAAATCAAATAAGTATATATTAACGTCTCACATGTTTTTTAATTTTTTTCTAAATTATATGTGATAGTCAAAGTATTTTAAAAATTGGTTTTCAAACTTTTTCTGCTGCTGATTCTGAGTCTTATTATTAATTTTAATTTTTAATAAATTACTGATAATTTACTTATTTTTTGCCTCATAATAAAACTACGCTTAGAAAATAAATAAAATTTGTAATTTTCAATTAAAAAGTTAAGTTCGATTTGATATTTATGAATGTGATTTTAAAAACTCTTAAATTTATTAAAGAAGAGATTTTCGATCACCAAAAGATTAATCAAATGAGTAAAAATAAATTAAAATTAAAATTTAATTAAATAATATTTTTTTTAGTTTTAAGTCTGTTATTTGACTTATTAAAATAAATAAAATGTTTAATTTAAATAAATAAAATGCAGAGCTTGACGGCAGTGTGATCCGCAGGGTGCCGAGCATGCGTTATCTAGGAGTCGAAATTAGCGAAGACGACCGGATAGCTGAACACTTAGAGAAACGCAAACGGCTAGTTTTTCAATCGATTAGTAGGTTGAAAACAAGTGGGCTTCACACTCATCATCTACACCCCAAAATGAAAGGTCAGCTATACAAGACCTACATAAGACCAATCCTCTTATATGGTATCGAAGCGTTCCATCTAAACCAAGGAGATATAAATGGTCTCAATTGTTTCGAAGGCAATGTAGTCAAAAAACTAATGGAAATATCAACCAGGTGTAGAACCAGAAAGCTCTTCAACGCCATGAATATTGAAACAACTGGGCATAAACTAGATCTTCTAAAAATAGACTTCTACTTAAGATTGGATCAAAATTGTTTAACAAGTTTTACTAAAATATTTGGAGACAATTGACATCAAGGATGATATTGTGAGCGAGATATACAAAATAACATACATATTGGACTTTAACCCAGGCACGAACTCAGCAGAAGCATGTGCATTGAAAAAATATATGATAAAAGACGAAAAAAGGTGTGAGAGAGAGGACGAGCAAGTGGGGGTGTTGAAGAAAATATTTGACTCGAAGGATCGTGGATCAATAGCAAAGAAAAGCTTTGAAATCTTAAACTTATATTTATTTTTATTTTTTAATACTGTACATAAAATAGCTCTATTTTTTTTTATTTCTTTTTATGCAATTTTTCAAACTCTTTTTTTTAGACTTGTTTTTCATAATTCTGCGGTATAGCACGCTTTATTTAACAGCGCGCTAGCATTGGTCGACTGACGGCCTTAAACTTAAAAAGAAAAAAAAAAAAAATTACACATTTGAATTGTTCTCATTTACTTATTAGGGTTCATCTTTTTAATTTTTAGCTCAAAAATGCTACGACATTGTTTTGTTCAATGAATCAAAAATAGATTTGAATGAAACAATTATTTACCTTGATTTTTAAAATTATCAGTCCGTAACGAAACCACGAAAAAGTAAAAAAAAACATGTAGTTTATCAATTAATGTGTGTAGTCTATTGACGATTTACGTCCAGAATTTTTTCAATAACTATTCAGTATTTGTTTTTATTCACGTGTGTCTATGCTCGTCACGCACCGCTCGTTCCTCGCAAATTAAAGAATGAATCGAATTTAAAGAAGATTTTAATCGACCCAGTAGATCAGTGAGATTTTAAATGCTCTTATGATTAATAGCACTAAAAGTTCACTCAATATAGATGAACTTAATAATAAAATTACAGAAAATATCAGATCGGATTCACATAAAAGCATTCCTTTTCTATCGCAAATAACCAGTCATCCCCTGAACATTGTTAATCTGATAAAAGATGTAGGAAAGTATTTAAAACTTCCAATGAACATGGTGTCAAAAACTAAAGCAAAAATTTAATAACCTTACATCTTTGCTAAAAGCCTCGTTAAAAATAATTTGAAATCTTGATTTTATTCAGAAGATGCAAAAAACACATTGACAAGTAGACTTTTTTGAAAAAAAATAAATAAATTTAGACAAAACAATTATCAAATTTAATTCCAAATTTGATTTCAAATGATAAGGAATTAAAAAACAAATGAAGAAAAGTTAAATGCTTCAGAGTACTCTTATCTTCAGTATTTAGTCCTAATTATAATTTAATTGATACTGAGCAATAACTAATTTTAGAAAAGGTTTAGAAAGCATGGGAAACTTCGAACATTTCTATGATTCAAAAAAAGCCCTCTACTTCACAAGATCCTTCAAATTATACACCAATTAGTATAACGAGTTGTTAAAGTAAGTTACTGGATCGTATTGTCTATAAAAAATTATACAATATCTTAGAACATAATTTCAAATAATTTTGGAGTCATTTAATAGAAAAAAAAGAGTTTGTTCTTAGATATTTCTAAAATCCTTGATCAAAATGAATGTATCTCATAACAAAGCCAACTAGTTTAGACCCTTTATAGACACTAAAACATTTAAGGTAAATGTGAATGACCACTTGAGTGAAGAATACCAAAATAAAAAGGGGATCCTAGAAAATACTAATTAAGTCGAAAAAGAAGATATTTTGCGTAAAGCGTGTTCAGTATACTTTTCTAAGTACAAGAAAGAGAGTTCTTACTTAAAAATTTATGAAAATAGAATGATGAACCAAAAAGAAATGACAAAGTAAAATTTATGTTCAATTTTCAATTTGCTCTTTTCGCTCGAAAATTTTAAATGCGCAATTTAATTGCATCGCAGTTTACACAGTTTTTTAACTTTTAAAGCTTTCAAATATCAATTTAAAATTATTGCAAATATGCAACGCAATTAAATTGCACATTTAAAATTTTTGAGCAAAAAGAGCAAATTGAAAATTGTACAAAAATGTTACTTTGCTAAAGAAATCAAGTTTCATGGTATTAAATTTGATTCTAAGTTAAATTGTAATATACTGGTATATGAAACTAAAGAACGCTGCAATAAAAGGCTAAATATTATTAAGATACTGTCAAACAAAAAATGGGATCTTAATTATAATAAATCATATTGTCTCTTAATCATATTTTCTCTTTTTTTCCTATAGCTTCAACAATTTGAACATGTGTCGCTATTTCAAGATATTTTTCTTTAACTTTCTTTTCATTTTATTTTAGCTTATTTTACTTTATTTTTAATATTTTTTTTTAATTTATTCTTATGAAGCTCTAGCTCAGTAAGGAAACTAATAAATAATATTTTAAGCACTTAACTTCTTTTTTTTTGAGAAATTTGTAGAGTTTTTTTAGAGTTTATCGTATCTTTTTCTAAAAAATATCTTTAAAAATTTCTTTTTGATTTTTCTAAAATATCTTTTAAAAATTCTTTTATTTACCTCTAAAAAGTCATCAAATATTTTTTCAATTAAGATCAGGATGCGGTATACATTTATTTTTTAAGGTCAATAAACATGATTTTGTGCCTCAAAAAATTTTCATGGAGCAAGATAGTAAAGATCAAAATAATGATCACTAAAGCTGCCATAAAGCTAGATATCCAGTAAAAAAAATTAAATTAGTCTATTATTCATAAAATAAAGAAGATGTATAATAGGCGATTCAAATAAAGTAATATAATCTTTTGGTTATCACTTGCCAAATCCTCAAAAATTAAAAACAGATGATATATACACAATGGTTTGTTGTATGACCATAAAGTAATTAGCAATAATTTTGTTCTGGTTAAATTAAATTGAGTTCGGGTCAAATTAAGAGTTTTGAGGTCTAAACGTTACATTAACATTTTTTTCATTTAAAAATCTACAAATCAATGAATGAACAGAAAGTTAAACATTTTCAAGAAAACATTAAAAAGAAGAGTTGATTAAAATTCATTATTTTAAGTCAACTCAAAGTCTGGCCTTGGACATTAATTTTAGTGACTATGACTTAAAATAGGGCGTAAAAATAATTAACAAGACGATCATTCATCATTCATAATCGCGGTCTCATAAATTTTTTGCCGTTTAATATTTTTTAAAGAAACTTCAAAATATTTTTTTGAATCTTTGCAAAATCTTCAAAAAATCTCTATAAAATGTTTGACTGGGTATTCAGTTATTCAAGATATTTTTCAATAGTTTTATTCGAACCAAACTCGATTACGCATTTATTCCTCTATCAAAGCCAAAGTGACAGACATGCAAAAAGTTTTCCAAATAGAATTGAAAAGCATCAGATCAAAACAACTTCTCACCAAACTTTTACTAAGTCGCTTAAATCCTCAACTAATCCAATAATTTAACACTTAAAGACCATTTACGGAACCATCGGACACAAAATACACTTCTTAATTCAAAAATTTTAATTATGCCTATAAATCAAATAATTAAAATAAATCTAATTTACTCGCTTGACTGAAAAGAAGGCCTAAGTTCCATTCTTAGTGGCCTGAGGTTCTTCTCCAATTATAGAGTGAGGATTAAAATACCATAAAAAAGGATTAAAAAACATAAATAATGTAAACGACACATAAACTTATATTTATTTATCAAAGAAGATTACAACCACATAAAATGATTCTAATAAAATGTTACAAACACATAAAATTGATTTATAAAAAAAAATTAAGTTTTTTATTTGATATAAGTGTTAGTAACACATAAGTTATTCTAAATTTCATTCAAATAAAAAGTAACAAACACATAAAAATAAAATTTTTCAAAATATTTAATTTAATCTTTTTCATACCAATACCCAGCTTTTCGTTTTTTTGATTTAGTTTTGCTAATAAAAGACTTTAATACAATACCTGGAAAATTTATTGATTCTACCATACAACATGCTATTAAATGTGTACATACTGCCTTATCTAAAAAGTTTAATAATAATTTAAATTAATTAATTAATTTAATAATAAGCTAATTATCCAATTAAATAAAAAAAAATACTTTTGATTTCAAATGATACCAACACATTATGATTGTTGAACTAATCAAATTTTTTTGTATACTATTTGCACTTGCATAACAACTATCGATACAAATATAATCAATTAACTCAATTAAATTAATATCCAATGAATTCCAATGAATCAGTACAACCGAACACAAGGACTGGGAATCCATATTTAACAATTTTATATGTACAGTCCGTATGGAAAGTACATTCATGATAAACGTTATTGAGCAATTGTTTACTTGTGATGCCTAGATGAAAATGATTGTTTTCGTCACCGTCCATTATTTCCGAACCGAAATAAATTGGCTCGTCTAGAGCATAAGTTTTTAATTCTAGGTTTGTGAATAACTTTGGTTTAACTAATTCCTCAAGACCAACAATACTGTTCACATCACCATTCATTTTACGATAATATTTTAAATAGTTTTGAATTTGTAACAAACTTGGTCTTGCATGATCATTGTAATTGTTTAATAAAATGTCTTGGTATAATTTATACGGCCGAGATATATTGCAGTAAAGTAACTCATCGATTATTTCTTTAAATTTCGGTGAAATACCATTTTGCTTTTTAGCATTTATTTATTTATTCATTAAAGAATTAGCAGATGGCATTCTTCAAGCCCATTTAATATGACTCTTGCTACAATAATAATGTAAATATTGAATTTCAATCAATTTGACATAATGAAAAATTAAAATGATAAAACTGACAGAAATTTCACAAAAAAATTCTTCTAATTTATAATTTCACAAAAATTTAAACCTTTAGATCTTTTTACTAAATAGTTTTAAAAAAAGAAAAAATATAAAAAAGAAAAAATGCGTCTTAAATTTTTGGTTTATCTTCTAAATGAATTATTTTGTAATAATTAAAGTAAAAACTAAAGCAAGCAAATATATTTTAAATTTAAAAATAAATAATTTTGGATTCTTTAAGCCTTTAAAATCTGACAAAAATTTCAGAAACGAGCATACTAATGATTGATTTATGCAAAGTTTAAATTAAATAAAAAATTTCTGTATTTAAATATTATTTACGAAATGATATCATTTTAATACTGTCAAACTACTTAACTTGGTTATTATTGCAATTTGAAAATCGTGAGAATACGTAGGTAAATTTGTTAAACAATTCAAATACTTGTTATTTGTTGAGTTTAATGAGCCTACCGAAATCTAGTATTTAAACCCAAGGCTTTTCTTGTTTCTAAATCATCAAAAAAAGTAACAATTTAAAAATGATAGTGTTTAATAAAAGATTGAACATTTTAGTCTTATCTTTAATATTTGTTTCTTTGGCTGGAAAGTCTCATCAAGACTTGTGGTGGAAAAATAATAGAATAGTTAGACAAGGAGCTTATGGAAACATACCACAACCTGCTGTAGATCCTCTGCCTCAAATGCCAGTTGTTCCCCAGCAGCCTCAATTTGTGCCTACAGTACAAGAACAAACCATAACTGGAATAAGCTTTGATTGTTCAAATAAACCAACTGGGCCAAACAAAGATTACCAATATTGTGACATTTATCATGCTTGTGTATTTGGCAAGCAAGAGAAAACCTATGGTTGTGCTCAAAATGGTGAGAGATTTTACTATGACGAAACAACTCAAAAATGCGAGTTTGCCAGCAAAAACCCGTCGGGGTGTACATCGGGCAACTATTTCACTCCATTGACTCAAACCAACAATCACGGAAATCAACAACAAACAAACAATAATGGCTACGGAAATAGTAACAATAACAACTACAACTATCAACAAACAAACTTTATGCCGCAAACAACTCAGCCAGTGTTTTTTACCCAGCCATTAAATCAATACGGAAATCAAAACAATTTTGGAAACAATAATTTTCAACCAAGTGGACAAGTAGAACAAGTTGAACCATGGAAGCAATATGTGAGAGATAATGAACAATTTTCTTGCAATGGCAAACCAGATGGTTTTTACCCTAGCAAATGGTGCAACGTTTACTACAGATGTTTTGATAAGAATAAATTTGAATTTTTGTGTGCTAAAATGCAATCAGGCGATAGACTTTGGTGGAAGTTGCACAGCACATCTCAATCAGTTGCTCAGCCAGAAGCCCAATGTCAATGGCCGTGTGATACTGGAAGACAATGCACAAGTCCTGGTGGTATTTTGCTCGATGGCAGCTCAGTAAGTGAAAGCACTACTGAAGCTCAAAGAATTTTAGACTCTTGTCCAAAACCAAGCAGTAACAATAACCAACAAAATGGAGGCTATGGTCAGGGATCAAACGCTGGAAACAACAACAACAATTTAGGAAGTTATGGCCAGGGATCAAATGGTGGAAATGGTCAAGTTGTTGAAGACAACTCAAATGATTTGTTTAGGATTCCAGACAGTGAAAATCCTTGCCAAGGTGTCAGTGATGGTTCATTTGTTTCCAATTCAAAGTATTGTAACGTCTTCCATGTATGTGTTAAAGGTGTTCGAAAAGATTTCTTGTGTGCCAAAGGTTCAAGTACTTACGATCTGTGGTGGAACGATGCTACCAAGCAATGTGAATGGCCATGCAAAATCCAATGCAACAAACAAATATTTGGTTCGTCAAGTTCAGCTGCCGATGTTGCAAACATGGATCGTAATCTGAATCCAGCATTGTGTGGTGTTGATCAGAATTCAAATGGAAACAACGGAAACCAATTCGGTGCTTATGGAAATCAATTTACTCAACCAGCAGTTCAAACAATGCAACCACAAACATATCCACCTCAGACTCAACCTCCGCAAACCTATCCTGCATACAACAATAATAATTATGGTGGTTATGGCTTTTGATTTATTTGATTTTAAATTTTAAATTTAATTTAACGCTTTCTCTTTTTTTCAATTTATTGCCTAAATTACAGTTTGATTTTTTCTTTGTTTCACTTTAATAAAATAAAATTTTTTAAGTTTAAAATCAAAAAATTTTCTTTTTTTTTTACGCTTTTTAATTTTTTTTTAAAATAAATAATAGCATCAAAATCTGAAAAAGTCTTCTTTTTTCGTGTAATTATTAATAAATAGTTGCTTGATAATTTATATTTTTTATTTTTAAGGCTATATAGATTTTTTTGGAAAGATAATAATCACTATGATATCCTCTTTGGATAGATCCGAAGTTCTATCAGTCGCTGATTCATTATTTACACAGACCAATATTTCTTTTGAATGGTAATTGATTAGAAGCTGCTATTTAACACCGCATCTAAATAAATGAATTTAGTATCTAATTTTAATTTTAAAAATATCCAATGTTAATAAGACTCTTTTTCAAAAACAAATTTAATAAAATTTTCCACAATTTAAATAAAAAAATAATTTTTGTATAACAAATTGAAAAATTTGGTAATATCATAGTATATATCTGTGTAAAAAAAAACACAGATAAATACTATGATTTTTTGCTCCAACCACTAGGACAATAAAAATATCTTTTCTTAACTAATTTGGAATTGCATTTAACACACCTTTGCACTAAATTTTCATTTATGGAATGGAAACCTTGAGTTTCTTCTTGAATTAGTTGTAAATTACTTGAATTTGCCTTAACCTCCAAAACCATAGAGTGTTCTTCCTTGTCTCTTTAATGCTTTAACTACATCCATGGCAGTAACTGTTTTTCGCTTGACATGTTCAGTATAAGTAACTGCGTTCCTGATCACATTTTCAAAAAAAAAATATCACTGGCTTTGAGAATTGATCTCACATCGTTTTTTAGACGAGATTTTATTATTAAATTAGTTAAAGAGGTCAAAGAAATAAGTAGAAGTATAAAAATCAATTTTTTCTTTTTAATTTGACTATCTGACCATAAAAAAGGTTCAGTAGTTCATGAATAAAAAGCATTTAAAAAGGAGTTTTTCTAGTGTAAATTTTTTTTCAACTAAATCAAAAATGCAAAATTTTCTTTTGACGTTCTAATATCACAAGTCTATTGTAGTGTCGTGTCTTTTGAAAAACTTTTGTGGACAGATGATTTTGATGACAATTTTTGAAAACTTACAAATAAATTTTGTTACAGAATTTAATTAGTTTGCTAGAATTTGGTATGATTGTCTTATTTATAAACTAATAAAAATGAACCTTTTTAGAGACAAACATTAAAAAATTCAAGTCTTACAAAACTCAGCAGTTCATTATATACTAAAACTAAAATATGATACTCTTTCCAATATTGTGCATCATGAGACCCTTAATAAACTTTAACTTTTAATTGTCTCGAATCGAATTTTTGAATTGAGCGAAATATATGTAGCGGAAGGACTGCGTCATTCTGTTCCATTGGTTGTCTAGCTGGTTGATGAATACAAAGCGGGTTTTGAATCAAGATATGTCAAATAATCGACTCCATTGTGTGATTGCTACCTCATAGTATTTCTTCTTTCTTTCCTGAACTGTTCAATAATTAAACATGTTGTACCTTTCATTACTTTTACAATTTATCTATGTTGATTTTCTTTTATAATTTGTTTTAACTTATTTTGCTTTTATCTTATTTCAATTTTATTTTTTATTTATTTAATCTGAGTGCCTTAGCCTTACAAATCAAATAAATAATAATAAAATTCTTAATTGTACAGCTATTTTATCATTTGTCGGGGTTGTGAAGTTCATTTCAATTCAGAAAAACTTGAATAACTTTTTTACTAAAAGAGATAATTCAGTTCTGTAAAATGCTTAATTATAAGCAAATTTGCTTAATGCAGTAAAATAAGTCTGCAAAATACTTTGCAATTTTCTGCATTTTGCACCCCATTAAAAAGTATTCCAATCAAGTGTGCAATTAAGTTGCAGAGTTTTTGCAGACATATATTTTGAATTAAGCAAAGTTGCTTATAATTAAGCATTTTACAGAACTGAATTATCTCTTTTAGTAAAAAAGTTATTCAAGTTTTTCTGAATTGAAACGATCGAATTGAAATGAACTTCACAGCCCCTCAATTGTCCATGGCGGTGACAAGACCCTACAAATGTTTGCCAATTATGCTGACAAAATTTGACAGATAAAAATGAGTCTTTATTAATGTGAAAAAATATCGTCTGCAAGGTGAAAATCGAAAATTACCATTTGGTATGCCGAGTTGGTGGAAATTTTCCACAAGCTTTCGAATAAAAAATAGTCACTGTCAATTGTGAACATTTTCAACCTAAGCTTTTGGGAATTAAATAAAAAAATATCTGAATAATTTATTTACTTATTGTAGTTTATTTAAAAAATTAACGATTTAAAAAAAAGGAAAAAAACAAAAATAATTATTAAAAAACAACTAAAAAATTTTGAAATTTTTTTTTCGTAATTATATTAATTTTAAATATTTGGTATATTTATAAAAAAAATATTTAAACTTGTAGCAAAAGAGCGACACCACCAAGTACCCATTTAGCAGGTTTTTCTTTAGTCTTTAAGTTAAAAGTCCAAACAAAAGTGGGTCCCCTCATTTTAGTCTTGTATACCGGACACTCGTAAATATTCTTTGTCTCTCTTCTATCAAGCGGAATAGCTTTTATAAATATGACTGGCATCAAAGGCGTTAGTTCCTTTAGTTTTGATTCGGCAATTTGACTTGTTTGCACGTCCCATCTAGCTCCTTCCATGTAAAGACCAGTTACATAAGCGCCTTCTCTGGGCGCACCACCTAGCTCTTCGCGACTCTTTTTGGTCACGTCCACACTCAAACACATTTTGTCCAAGGGCCATTCGTTCTTGCGAGCAGTGGTCTGCATAATGGCGGTCAAAAACGACTGCGGATTGAACAAGCCGCCTAGCCAAATGGCCGACGGCAACTGAAAGTCGCCCGTCCAATTTTCGAGCTCTTTAATACGCTGCAACAAGTCGGCGTACCACAGACCCAACGTGAACATTGACGGATAGGCTCGTTTGGTCCACGAAGCCGGCACCGAGTCAAGAAACAGCGACTCTTGTAGCGACTCCATTTCGGGCGTGATCGTCAATTCGCCCTTGAGGCCCAAATTGAGCTCTTTGAGCGAGCGTCTAATCTCTCTGGTGAGAAAATTCATTCGTTCACATTCCTGCAAAGCGACCACAGTGTACGGCGTTTTCTCTTCTGTCTTGGCCATCAATTCCCGCACCAAAAATTCGTCTGGCAGCTTTTCCAAAATGTCGTCCAACTTTTGCTTGATTTTCTCCTCTCTGGTTTGTCCAGCCTCGCCGGCGCCGCCCGCAGCCGCGTCCCTAGGCTGCAACTCGAGCACAGTGCGGAACAAATTCTCCGAAGTGGTGGTCAAAAAGTCGATCTCGGCGTTCGGATGCAGACCGTACAAATAGGGGCTTTCGGGCGGCAAATTTTCATCTATATAATTGTGGTAGCCCTTGTAGTCGGCGCTAGGCGGTATGGGAAAACCAGGCGCCAAATTCAGCTCGCCATCGAACATGTTCGGATTCATGTACTCTTCCAAATAGACTCGACACAATCTGCGGTCCCAGTCGTCTGTTATATGACCACCGTACATGATCTCGCCGAATAGATAGCGCAAATTTTCCCACGGCACTTTGGCATTCGTCTCCAAATAATTGTACAACACATTTACACTTATGGTCAAGTCTCCGTTGTTAAACGGATAGTTTCTGTTCCATCCTTGGGCGCCAAATTTGCGCCTCTCGGCAACCACTGCGTGAAAGTAGCACAAAGCGAACAAAATGGACTTGAACTCGGTCTCTTTGGCGCACATTTCCATAGTGTCCTGGTTGAAGTTGTCCAGTGCTTTGTGCAAATTGGCCTGCATGCCGGTGGGCGGCTCGTTGGTTATTTTGATGGCTGTTTCTAGGATGCCTTGGGGTATGATGTGGGCGGCCGGGTCGCCGGCAGGCTCGGCCGATATGAACATGCGGAAATTTTCGTGTCCGGACTCGCCGTGAATCTCGAGCATCTTTTCCAATGTGGACAGCCATTTGCTCACCAAATGAACGTTCTGCAGCACGACCCAGTGGCCTTCTTTGGCCGCCACTTCCATTGCTTGTTCGGCAACAACCTCTTGTCCTTGGCCTAGCGAAATGTTGTGGAAGTTTTTGTTGTCCATGGTGTAGCCGAGCTTTTTGCCAATGGCTTCGACGTCCTTGAGCGGGTCGACGCCCGGACTCAGAATGAAAAAGACGGGCGTCGACGGCGTCGTCTCCTCGAACGACTTGGAAAATTCCACAGCCCTATTTTCGGTGTACTTGCGGCCCAGCTTCTCCTCGACAAACAGGCTCAGCGCGTACAACATACGGTCCGGCCTCAGCGCTCTCATCATGCACAACTTCTGCAGCGAGTTTTTGTTCTTCCACTCTTGCGGAAACTTCTCCTTTTCGGGACACTCGGACTCGACAAACTTTTTCCACCGCTTTGCCGAGCCTTCGATGTCCCGGTCCAAATTGGTGAACTCGCCCATTGACGACAACGACTTGATGCCGCCCCACGAGTTGTCGTTCAAAAAGTCGACCGGCGACGTCACATTGCTCTGAATGGGAAAGCGGAGCAAGAACTCGAGCTCTTTGCCGTCGATTTCTTTGTTCGTGGACAAAATTTGAAAGACCATTTGACTGGTAAATATGAGCTTGTGTTGTTCGAAGAGGCCCCGGGTGGTGTAAATAAAGGCCGAGAAGGTGATCGAGTCGATTAGATTCACAACTCGTTGCTTGATTTCTTCGGCTGGCTCGGCTCGCTCGATCGCCTTGGAGAACACTACTTTGAACGCCTTGAGCGAAAATTGGTACATGGGATTTATTTTGCACAAGTCGTTCATGATAAAGTAGATCAGGGAGGCTCGGGCGGCTGCTGGTCGGTAGAACTCGCGCGCCTCGTCTATTTTCTTCGATGTCTGAATGGCTTCTTTGACTTTTTCCTCGATGCCCATGGCAGTTGTTTTGGTATTTTCCAAATTTTCCACTAGTTCAACATCGCCGAGAAAATTTCCCTCGGCAGCACTGAGCCGGGCGAGCAGCGAGTCCTCCAATTGTTTGAGCGTTATTTTGTACTGGTTGTTTTCGCGTGTCAACTCCAGCTTAAGCTTTTCCAGGTCAGGTCTTTCTTTGGCGACCACATCGGCCAATATTTGGTCCTCGAGGCCATCGCGTGTCACCGTAAAATTGATCAGTGTGGTCTGAGCTTGCATCTCTGGCTTGTAGTGCGGATTGGCCAATTTTGTCTGCAGGATAAGCTTGAACGATGGATGGTACTCGACCTCTTTGTCGCCAATTTTGATCGCCTTGCCTTTTTTGATGGTGTTTCGGCCGAGTAGCGGGTCGAGCACGGCCTCAATGGACTCTTCGATATTTTCGATGAGTAGCGTGTCGCCAGAGGCCAACGCTTGCTCTATCTTGTCCAAATAGCCCTTTTGGCCAAGTCTGATTACTTTGAGGCTTTCGCCATACTTTGTCTTGATCCATTTGACGCCTTGGAGCTGCGGGTCGATCATCAGCGGCCATCGGTCACAACTGGTGAGTATGGTGGCGTTCTCGATGCTCATTTGGTCGCCGGGCAGGCCCTCGTTGTTCCATTGGGCCGTGTCGGCGTCGTCCACCAGCATGGATATTACTTTCAAGTCCGGTGTGGTCAATATGACCGGCTTGACACTTGACAAATAGGGCACCCAGAATTTTTCCATCAACTCGACTCTGTACTGTTTGGTAAAGCATCCCATGTAGGATATGAACGCAGTGACTAGCAGCACATTGCCAGGCAAGCATTCTTCTTGTTCGCGGAAGTTTTTCACCGATTCGCGCCATCTATCGTTCTCAGAGGACAAACCGCCGACCAGACGATTGGCCAAGTTGATTGTGTACGCTGTTTGCTGAGCTTCTTGTTCACATTTTTGCTTGGCCGCAGCAGCTCCGTCAAATTCGTCGGTCAACACTTTCAATTGGGTCTGCAAGTCGGTGACTTTTTTTTCCACAGCAGCCAGCTTGTCTTTAGCAGCTTGCAGTTCAGCGTTGGCCTTTTGCAAAGCCATTCGCTTGGGAGCCACGTCACAGTAGACCTCGTAGTAGGTGAGTATATTGAGCACCCAGGAGCAAAGGCCGGCAGCGGCCGACGATTGTGACTTGACCAATTCGGGATCAAACAACTTTTCTTTGATGTACTGTTGGACTTCTTTGCGGCACATTTCGGGTATGTTGTCCTTGTCGTAGGTTTTTAGATCGACTAGAAATTTGTCCACGTTGCCCATCATTGCTTTGGCAGCCTTCCACGATCTGTCCTTGGGCACTTTGCCGCCAGGAGCCATCAACACCAGCACAGCCGAGCTCACCAATATGACAGCTGGTGGCGGATTGGCAAACGACTTCATTTCGGTCAAATTTGTCTTGTCCAAAGTGTCCAGAGCTTTTTGGGCGGCCTCTAGAGCCGGCAGCGCTTTGGCCAGGTCTCGTTCACAATCAGTTTGCTTTTTTCCAACCTCAGTGCTTATTTCTGTCACTTTGGCCTGCTCTTCGTCCGCAATCGCCTTTTCTTTGCTCACCTTTTCGGTCTCTGTGCTAACAATCTTGATCAATTTGTCAGCGTCCTCATTCTTTTGTTTCACTTCGACTTCCTGCGCTGCCAATTTGTCCTTCAAATCGTCCACTTGTTTCGACGTGGACTGCAATTTTACCAAGCCATTTTCCAACCGAACTATCTTCTCCTGTAGCTCCTTGTGCTTCAAGTTCAACAAACGCTTGTACAGCGATATCTGCTCCAAAAATGACTTTGGCGTAGTGTAATTGTAGCGTCTGTCGTTCTGTAGATACACTACACTCATTTCGTTGACACTCTTGTGCACAAATGCCATAAATTTGGCCACACTTTCCTTGAAATCCTCGGGCAACAGGTCGATATCGGCCAAAAAGCGTCTGGCCACAGACTGCAGAGCCTCTTCGGGCCACTCATGGAACCAGTCAATGCTTGTGCAGTTGATAATGGCCGGAAACTTGCGACCACGCACTCTCAGCGTGGATCCGACCGGCGAAAAGCACAGAACCACTTTGAGCAGTCGACGCACTTTGTCGATAAAGTACTTCCAGCAGTTTTCGCGCGAATCATCAATGCCCATGCTCTTTACCTCATTGCGCATCGAAGATATAATGTCTTCGACTTGTTCGTCCGGGAACAAGCCGGGAATTTCGCCCGAGGCCAACAAGTCATTGATGAGAACTAGAAATTTTTCATCAGCCACTTGGGCATCGGTCATCAAAAAAACCATGCCAATATTTTTCTGACCAGCTTTGACATACAACTGAGATATGTCGGTCTTTAGGTCAGTGATAGAGTATCCTTTGCGCAGAGTTACTTGAAACACTTCCAGTGAGCTTATGGAAGCTGCCAAGCGACTCAGACTCTGCTTGCCTGAGCCTCCTACACCGATCAGCAGAGCGTTGCCTCTGGGCGACTCTAGGATGCGGTTTATGCGGCACACATGCATCATGGCGTCCTCGAACAGCACCAAATTCATGGCCGCATTCAGTTCGTTGTAATTTTCCAAAGCGTCAGTCAAAAGTTTGTTTAGTGACGACCAGCCTTCGATTGCTGCGTACTTCGGGTCACCGACCCCCTGAGCAAAGTGACAGTAGATGTTCGGCTGCTTGAAGCACTCTTCCTCGTTTACATCCTCCAGTGTTTTTTTAATAATGTCTCGCTGTATCTTGCCAAACAGCTGAATGTCCTCTTTGTCCACTAGTTTGTCACAGTAGACCCGTTCGGACTCGTGCAAAAATAGCCTGATCAAGTCGCTGGAAGTTTTGATTACGTCCGGCTTGGCAAACAAAAGATACTGGAATATGTTGGACAAGTCTCTCAAGTTGAATATGTAGTGAAATTTGATTGCAGTGGGCAAGAATGATGAGGTGACTTTTTGATGCAAAGCTAAAGCTGCATTGACCAAATTGAGCGAATACTTGCACACTTGTTGAGCGAAGCCATTGGACAAAAATTGGAATAAAATACTATTGTAGATGGTTTGTAGAGCTTCATTGCCTGGGAACGATACGGCAAAGACTGCAAAGTGGCGTTGCAAGCGCGGATCAATGGTAAAACTGCCCGCAGTCGGATTCATGCACGACACATATTGACAGTTGTTTATTTCCTTAAGAGACAGCTTTTGTCTGTCGTACCAATGTTTGTAGTCTAAATGTTGTCTGAGTAGTGTGTGAGGTTGGACAGTGCCGTAGGCGTCCACTTCTGGCATGTTCATGTCGTCAATAAAGTAGACTAGACGTTTGGCACCTGGTGGACCGTAGTTGCGTCCGGCTTTTTTCTCTAATGGTTTTTCTAGGACTCCTTGAAGCATTTCTGATGTAGTGTAAAAGTTGAATGGAGCGTTTAGAACGACCCAGTCATCGGACAGAGAGTTTAGCTTGTCGTTTATGAGCACTGTTTTGCCACTGCCTGCGGCGCCAACCAACATTATTGGACGGCCTTTTTCAAGTAGTAAGTCGATGAAGTATCGAATGCGGGTTGTTTCGGATGTGCTGACCAAGACAGATTGAAGTGGAAGCTCTGGATCAAGATTAAATTTGGAGACAAGTTTTGTCCATGGTTCAAATTTTTTGCTCTCATTGTCAATGTAGTAGTCGAAAATGGTTCCTGATAAAGTTAAGAAAAAAGTTAAAATAAGAAAGTAAATTAAAAATTTATTAAAAATTATTTACGATATGGAAAAATATAGTGTTAATTAATTTTTATATAAAAAAGGGTATGTTTTCATTACTATATTTTTATGCTTTATTTTTTTAAATATTACTTTAGAGATTTAATAAAAAATTTTCTCTAAGTAAGAATCTTAAATTAAATTATTAAATTAAAAACAATCATATCAAAAATTTGTTTTAAAAAACTTTAAAAATTTAGTTAAAATAAAAAACAAAACAAAATGATAAAAATCGAATTAATTGAATCATTCAAGAAAAAAATAAATACATTTTTTTAATCTTATTTTTAATTAATTATATTTTAATTTTTTAAAATTCAGTTCAAACTGCATTCTTAATTCGAAGTAAAGAAACTATTTATTAATATTTTAATTTATATCCATTGTTTTTTTAATTTATAAAAGAAAAGAAATTAAATTTTTCATTTATCAGGTAAATCAGAAAAATTTAATTTTTTTTCTTGTTCAATCTTGACTCATAATTTTTACTAAATAATTTGTTCCAAATTTTCACTTTTAATTAAATATTCGAAAATGAACAAAATTGGGTAATTTTTCTTTAAATGTAAAAAAAATAGTTCAAATTACCTTGAGTAGGAAATTTGATAGTCTTGAATTCAGTAGTCCACCATTTGGAAAATTCAACTCTATGATCAGTAATTTGATCTTGGAAAAGAGAGCTACCAAAAGCCCATACACAAGCGAAAACAAAATACAACTCATACAAATCTTTGGGACAATCAAAGGGCGTATTCTGTGGTGTCAACAAACATTCTAACAAATTGCAAAGCATGTGCACATGGGCATTCTCGACGATGGGCGTTATTTTCTTAAATCGATTTTTGATCGCATCCATACACTGCGGCACATATTTATCAAATAAAATGGTCAAATTTGCTTTTTCACTTTGAACTTCTCTGGTATCAATCCAACTAGCTGCTTGCGGGTTCCAGCCCAAGTCTCCGGGATTTATGTACAAAATACCAGCTCGACTCACAGTAGCCGGTGTCGCTGTTCTCAAATGACTTATTTCGAACAGCAGTCTCATACTTGGCGTCAGTGGTATTCTCTCATTGCTGGCCAATGTGAGAACTTTATTATCATCCATCACAGTGTTGAGCGATTCGATCCACATTGGATCAATGTCACCATCGAGCACTATCCATTTGGGACCATCACTGGTCAAATTGGCCAAGTCTCTCATTATAACTGAAAATAGACCATCTTTCCACTCTCTGGTAACCGGGTTTATAATACCAAATAGCTCATCGTTAGTGACCGCTTTGGGATTGAGGTCAACAGCGACAGGCTTTTTCTTTTGATTTTGATATGTTCGGTTCAAGGCCTTCCAAATTTGACTCTTTCCTGTGCCAGCATTACCAACAATGAACACCGAGTGTCTCACTTCGAACAATTCCTGCAATTGCACTACTTTAAGAATGAAGCCATCTTCGGGCTGCAATTTCATGTCAACAGTGGCTTGTTTAATTTGTTTCTCAAATTCGAGATCTCGTTTGCGCGGCACATCCAATGCCGGGAACAAATCGCCAATTAGACCCATGAAAATAGGCAAGTCATCAGTGACAATTTTTGGCGTGTTAAAATCTCTCAATGCTCTGATGAGCACTTGATCTTCGGGTCGGCCTCGATCGCCTCTGCGAAGCGAGCCGGCCACAACCAACACAGACTTAATAGCTCGTAGACCCCAGTCATAATGGTCCTGCTTGGACAACAGCTCCCTGCACAATGTGTACAATGTAATAAATTTACGAGCTAGAAGACGTGCCTCGGTAAAACCCTCGGCCACCAACATAATTTCACTGATCAATTCAAAGTCAGGCACCACCATAGCACACGGCCTAAAGAGAGCTTTCAAATTTTCGGGCAATTCTGTTCTGCCCGCATAGCCCGGATTCATGGTTATAAAAATGCCCACTGTCGAATTCAATTTGATGTCTTCGCCCATGAAAATAAACCTGTTCTTTTTGTCTCTGATAGCATCTTGAATGCTCTTCACCTGCACAGCCACCACTGACAAAACTTCCACAGAAATTCTATTGAACTCGTCAAAGCATCCCCAGGCGCCTGTCTGCGACAAACCCTTGTAAATATTGCCACACGACTTGTAGTCCATTTGTTCGGAACAATTGAACACATAAACCATGAAGCCAAGCGATCTGCCCAAGTCTTTGGTAGTTTCGGTTTTGCCTGTGCCCGCAGGACCAGCTGGCGCGCCACCCATGATCAAATTCAACGACTGAGTCAACGTAATGTAGCATCGATCAGTCAATGGTGTTACCACTAGACGCGGCTGATTGCCCAAGTATTCATGCGCATATTTGAACTGGGCATCGCAAATATTTGCGTAGCAGTCTTTTTTCTCCTCGTCCCATCTGTGTCTCAATTGACACTGCCACAAAAATTCGCCAGCATTTTCTATCTTATTGGCAATCATTTTCATGACCACATCTCTGGCGTGCACATCAATTGTGCATATGGTCATTATGTTTTGTCTGTCATTTTTGGTCAAGTCGCCCAAAAGCATTGTAATTAGCGAATTCAATTGAGAAACTTGTTTTTTGTAGTAGTCTTTGAGCGCATTTTCGAATCCCTCTTCCAACTTGGCAAATGCCATGTTTATTTCTGTAGTCCACCAAATTTGTGAGCCAGTAAGTGATATTTGAGCAGGAAAGTCCAAAATCCATTGTTCACGCGACTTTTCCTCGTAGGCCTGGACAGCTTCGGTGAGCCAGTAGAGCACAGTCTCGCATTGTTTGTCAAGCAGTCGATTTAGCCAAATTTCGACTTGTCCATTGAGATCGCATGGTGACGGAAAGTCGACCATTTCGCCATCCTTGGCGTACATGGCAAGACCGGTCTTGGCCTTGGACGGGTCCAGCTTCAGATTGGAAACCGAGTCGAACAACTTGGTCAAGTGTTTCATCACTTTATCTGGCTCGTTTCCATTCGACAATATGTCCAGCAAGTCCGCACTCGACACAAAGTAAAATCTGGGAAACGCCAGTCTCTTTGTTTCCAAATATTCGGCCAGTGCTTTTTCGCACAGTGCCAATCTAGATTGTATATTTTCTAGCCTTTCGTACAAACCATCCCGGTTGGTGCACACAACCACATTTAGGTCCTGTTGATTTTCCTGCGATATCTTCTTGAAGTCGGAGTCTATGCCATCAAAACGCTTGGAGTCTTCGGGCAACTGGTTCCTGATGTCCTCGGAGCCGATAAATATCGACTCCAAGTGGGACCAAGTTCGCTGCACTTCCAGCAGAATAGAAATAACCTGGTCGGCTTGTGAGAGCTTTTTTTGCCAATTGGTAACCTCGGTCAAAAAGTGAGCTATGTACTTGGACGTGAGCATGTTTTGTAATTGGACTTGATTGTCCTCTAGGGTTTCGATGAGCTCGTCCGATGGCTGCAAGAGGACGGTGCTGGTGCGGCCGTGCGCATCCGTGTCAAAGGCCATCGTAGTCCAAGTAGTGTCCAATTCTCTGAGAACTTTTTCCATGGCGCTCTCTTTGACCGCCTTGTCCACAATATTTTTCACTTCGTCCTCGAATTTGTGAAGATTGAGCGCCAACAGGTCCGAAAAAGTGGTACTGTCGTCCATGGTGAAACGGACGCCAGTGGCCTGCATCAGCTCTTGCCAATGTCGGTCTCTAATGGCCGGATTTTGCAGCTCTGTCACCGCTCTCAATGAAGTCATCAAATTTTTAACATCACTCTCCAATCCTGCATAGGCGTCCCACGCTCTCATCTCCTTGTCCAACGAGCGTATTTCTTTGGCAAACTTTTTGCACTCGGCGTCCATTGAATCGGCGTTTATCTCTCGCCACTTGGTCTTGCGCCAATCATCAAATGTGCTCCGCACTATAAACACATAGTCCCACAAACCCTTGAGCAGCTTGACCTCTTTTCGGCACTGCTTTATTTGCTTAAAGTCGGGCACTTGTACCTCAAACAACTGGGCCGATTTGTCCAATTTGGCCATTTCGCTTTCCATGTGCAGCACTTTGAGGTGACACTCGTCCAAGCTCGAGTACGGCTCTTCATTGTCGTACTTGAATGGAGCTTGTTGACGAAAGCCCTCGCGAAAATTGTACTGTTCCACGTCAAAACTGGCCGTCTTTCTGCGTATATTAGCCACTTCATTTGTTTGCAGTGGCGCTACTTGTTGCTTCGCCTGCATGGCTATTTTTTTTGTATTCGCCCATTTTTCTGGCAAATGCTGCAGCTTGTCGTATACATCGTCCGGCACCTCTTGGCCATATGTTTTCAGCAATTCAATCTTTTTCTTTATCGGGTCGAACATGGTGTCGTAGACAGGCGTTTTTTCGCGCACTCCACCCAAGTGGCCCATCATAGACACCAGGTTGTCATAGTCGCCCTCTTGCACCTCTTTGGCCAAGTACTTGTCTTTTTCCTTGACGAACTCGTCCAATTCCTTCAAACTATTGGTCACGTCCTCCATCAAATGCTGCTTGAACATAAACGACCACTTTTTGATTGTGTTCAGCAAAGCGGTCTTGAACGGCTTGCTGTCCACTCTAAACCACTTGTCAATCAGTTTAATGTCCTCAAATCGGCTTACATCCTCAAAAGTTCTTTCGTACTGGTCCACTTGTTCTTTAAACTGCTCTAGTGTTGGCGGCGATTCAGGCACGCCAGTTTCAGCATTGGCTTCGATTTCTTCCGGTGTGAGCACATGATTGTACAGCAGAAATTGTCGCATAAACTCCTTGCGGTCATCGACCCACAGATAGGCGTATTTGCTGAACGAGTCTTTGTATTCGTTGGCTTTGGTCAGAATAGAATTGACTCGTTCCATCAGGTCCTGTCTCATGTCGTTCAAATCAGCCTTGGCCTCTAGGTCTACCTGGTAGTGCTCCTGGTCCAAATGGGTGGCTATGCGAGATATCAACGAGCCCTGTTTGTAAATGTTGACGACCAGGCCTTCGATCAATTCGTAGAATCCGTCCGTGTCGCTGAAGTTCATTGAGGGAACAAAGACCATTTCGTTGGTTAGCTTTAGCTGAGCCTCGAACAGCGGGTCCGGACTCGACTTGACATTGTCCGTCTCTTTGAGAAAATAGCTCAGAGAACATTGGATGATTTTGTGAAATTCATCGAGCACAATTTTGTCCACATATTCGGTGTACGCCTTCCAGATGTCCGTGTCTTCCTTTTCCACTTTGAGCAGTGTTTTGTTTTCTTTGACTAGTTCGTGTATCTTTTGGCCAGTTTCCTTTATTTCCTTGTATCTGTTGTCCAGTCTGGCTTGACGATCGTCCAATTGGAGCAGGGTCGATTTGGCCTCGAAGCGTTTGAATAGAGGAACATCGATCCAAGTGCTCATTAGAGAGTGGATCTTTTCCAAGTTGAGTTTGCTCTTTTGTAATCTGGTCTCCAAATCGCTCACTTTGGTCCTGATGTCGACTATGTAGTCGTTTATGTTCGGCGAGTTCCATTTTAGTGTTTTTTCGCCTTTTTCCAATTCCATGTCAATTTTGTCCAATTCGTCCTGTATAAGTGGCTTTTCTTCGTCTGATGCGGTCTTCAGGATTTTGTTGTAAGAGTCCACTGTGTAATCAAGGGCTGTGATGTATTTTCTGTACTCATCGTTCTGGTTGTATATGTTAACTGCTTCTTGTGGTACGTTCTCTGTTTTTAAATTTCCCAAGTATTTAACTTCTTTGAGCACAGCAATTAGCTAATAAATAAATTAACAATCAAATTATTTTAAAAATTCAATTTATTTTGTAGAAATTTTTTTTCACTTTTAAAATTTAATATTTAGTAAAAAAAAAATTTATTCATTTTTCTAGAGCACTTTTTTATTTTAAGATTTAAAATATTCTAATTAGTTTTTAATTTTAATAGGCACCCACAAAACAGGAGTTATTTAGAATTAATTATTTATTATCTCTTCTTTATTAAGAATCAATTTAGATAAATCGACGATGAGACTATTCAAATTATCAGTAACTGAAAATTTTTGCCACTTTTTTACTTAGATTAAAATATCAAAAAGAATAAGAATGAAAAACAAAAATAACAACAAAAAAATGCAATAATCTTGACTAATGATTTTTGTCACTTAGTTCGCATTTTTAATTAAAAATTTTAAAAAAATCTTTAATTTTCAATTCACTTCCTTGTATACTTGATAAAAAAATGTTATGCATAAAATTCTAAATAAATTCTAAAATATTTATTAGATAAAACAGAATTTCGTAGAAGCAGTTTAAAGCTGTTTTTAGGTTTTCGTTCATTTTTACTTACATACTTAATAAGAGATCGTAAAAATCGTTACTATTAAAAATCATGCATATTAAAAATATTATAGATTTAAAAAAATTTCTATCTCTTTTTATCTTAAATTTTAATTTCGAAAATTTTTAAACAAAAAAATTTTACCTGAGAATCAAAATTAGTGTCGATGCTTTTAGACTCGCCATCGCGATTTATCAAATTTTTCTCCAAGTTATTATTTGACAGAGTTCCTACATGCAAGCACCAATCTTTGTACACCTCGCTGGCAAACGCATCCAACAAATCAAGAATTTCTTGATATTTTTTGTTTACTCTTTCCATTTGATCTGTCTCAGTTATGGGATGCTCAATTAGCTTTTTAAATTGTTCCATTGGCTTAGTGACTCGTTCTCTCAATTCATGACACCATTTCATAGCACCTGATACTTCGGGCAAATTGCGGTGTACTTCTATTTCATTCTTAGTATCCTTTAATTTTTTTTGCACATCATAAATCTTCTTCGTATCATCGATCTCATTTTCGAGCATTTGCAAAATTTGAGCAAAACGTGGTTCAAAGTCTTTCTTGATTGTAGGTCTCTCCAACAAACTACCAAGAATAATTATCAGCTTAAATATACTATTCAAGCTATTGCAATCGTTAAAGCCTTGGGAAATAATTGCCGACAAGCGGCGGTCCAAGTCCAGAACAAATTTGTTAAATTCTCTATAATCAGCGTCAAATTCCTTGAAAAATTAAATTTAAAAAAAAAATTTAAATAATTTGAATCAATTTACATCGCATTTAGGGTCCAATGGGTCATATTTTTTGTTGGAAAACTTCTCAAATTCATCTTTGAATTCTTCAAATATTTTGACCACTTTGGCACTTAATGCCTTTCCTTTAACTCCACCGATTTCTACTTTTTCCAGTCTAAGCAAATCAATGGCAGTTTTGAACAAATGTCTAATCATTTCCATTTTTTCCATAAATTTATCCCATCTAGCAAAGACCAGCTTGGGTGTAAATTCCCACTCACGTGGCGGATTTCCATTTTTAAAATATTCTTTAATTTTAGTCTTATGAGTTTCGTATGAATTTCTGTAAGCCTCCAAAGTGTTGAAAGTAGCTCTTATTTTTTGGATCGACTCTTCTGGTTCGCCTTTAAACAAATCAATTGGTTCCAAATGTTCATTAGCTCTCTTGATAATAACATTGTTAAGTTCTTGTAGGAGAACTATGATTCTGGCTGGTCTGCAATAATATTTCGAATGAGCCCAAAGAAGACAAATTGAATGAAACATAGGGTCAAACAATGAAGCCGATTCATCGAACTCTGTTGTTTCGAGTGACTCAAAATGACCAGCTAATGGTTTTAGGTGACAATCAATGTCACTAGACTCTTCCAAAGCCGAAAGAGTCTCTTTGAACAAATCCTTAAATGCTGGAAAATAGCTGCTATGGGTTTTTTCGAGCAACTGAGCCATTTTTTTTGTCTTAGGGTCCCTTAGTTGATTAAAAATATTCTCCAAATTAACAGTCTTGGCTTTCCAGAACTCAATTTCAGTCAATGGTCCTGGATTTAGACCTTCTAGCAATGGCTGTGATGAATCTTTTTTTAAAACTTCTTGAATTTGATGACTCCAGTCGATTACCACTGATTCTATTGAATGAATAAGGGCTTGATCCACTGCTTCTCCTCTTAATTTAATAAAAATAATAAAATTTTTTTTAACAAAAATATTCAAATCCTCACTTTTCTGCCATTTGTAAGTCCTCATCGGAGACTTTTTCTGCGCCAGCTGGTATGGGCAACTGTGTCTTGCCTTTCATTTGTCCAGAGATAACATGGGTTTTATTTTTCAGATTATTTATGTGTCTGATCAAATCGCTTGAAATGACCTTGGGCCAGTCAGTTTGGTTCTGAACATTGCTGAAAATTGGAACCAACAACTAGATAATTTAAAAGATTATTTTCTTTAGTTTATTTTTCTAATTATGACATTAAGTTTACTTCATCTAAAATTACTGATAGTTGGTCCAAAGGTGAATAGGACAAGTCTCCGTAAATGAGCGATTCTTTAATACTCGCATCTTTTGAAACAGGATCTCTGGGATTTTTTTTGGCAAAATAGCACGCTTTATTTTTGAGCTGGTTTGGGTAGTTGTATTGAACAACCAATGTGCCCGATGAGTTTAGGATAAAAACAAGAAGTGATTGTTCGTTTTTGTCCAAAAATTCTTGAATTAACACTTTGTTGTCTTCTATAGCATACATTTTTGTCCATTTGTCTGATTTTAATTTGAGAGTTTTTAGCAGATAAACTGCCATAAACTCGATTCTTGAATCGGTCAAGTCCAAATCTTCCGCCATTTGCTTGGCTTATCAATTTCAAACTATTTATGAATTGTTTTTAATTTAATTTTTAAATTTTTTCTATATGAAATAAAATTTTATTAAAAAGAAAAAGAAAATTTTTGCTATTTAGTAATCTCTTTGTTTATTCCAAGATAGAAATATTTCGAATATAACCAAGTTGTTAACGAAACACAAGTATAAAAAAGTATAATTTTTTTTAATTGTGCCAATGAATAAATTTCTGTTTTATTGGTTGCTAAGTGTCGAGATCTTATTAATTTCCATTTAATTTTAATTATATAAGCACTTAGTTAAAATAAGCTATAATCGAGAGAGAAAAAACTAAAGAAAAAACTATTTTTTTTCTCTAAAAAATATAATTGCTAGGCAACTTAGTCCAAAGCTTTTTACTAGCAACTTTGTTCAGGTATTGTTAAGACCTCTACAAAAAAGATTTTATAAATCTAGGAGTGCTTTTAAAGACTTTGTCTTATTTTTTTTTGAGCTTTTAAATTATAAGAGATTTTAATTTTTTTAAACTAATTTATTTCTAACTCAACTTACTGAAATAATTGAAAAAAAATCTTAGAATTTTGAATTGAGCATAGGTAAAATTTTAATAATAATAATAAAAGCTACGACAAGCAAGCTTGCAGAGCTGGCCTACTATGAGGTAGGCCTATGGTAGGAACATTTCGCTATACAGGAAAAATTACTGAAATAGAACAACTTTTAAGTTTTTAGAGTCAATAGACGTTATTTACAGTACAAAACTAAGAATGAAATTATTTTTTAAATTAAATTTTTATGTGGTAAAAACTTGGTGGCTGATCATGAGGGCATCTTAGCGTTTCTTGAATTGATCGACAGAGTCGGAGTCTGTGATCACTACGGGCAGGGCATTCTACCCATTGACAATCTGTTCGTAAAAGAATTAGCCCTTTGTTTACATTTGGTTGAAGCCTGACTGGAAAGTCTCCTCGTGTGTCCTCTGATTCCTGATTCCTCTGGCCGGCCCGGACTAGAAGAGTGAGCTGCTATGGACCTAGGGATTGACCCAGCTCACTTCGTTGATGCCGTTTATGAGCTTGAACTGTTGGTTCATGTCATCTCGTGCACAGCGCTCAAGAAGAGATGTCAGAGGGTCCTCGTAATTCCAGTTGTTATTCTCAAAACTGGTTTGGTAGCTTTATGCCTTTGTTGCTGGGCGGGGATCAGACCACTGCGTGTTCCAGATGGGGTCTTAAGAAAGCACAGTAGGTGGTTCTGCAAGTGTCGATGGTCCAGTATCTAAAGGTCCATTTTAGCTGAGATATGATGAAAATTCAAAAATGTATGCTTTTAAATGTTGTGAGTTTATTAATTTTTTTAATTTACTAAAGTAAAAAAATATTTTTGTTAAATTCGATTAAATTTTAAATGAATAATAATTACTAAAAATTGTAAATCTAGTTATTAAAACGAATATTTTTTTTTCATAAAACAAAATTTTTTACTTAAAGCAATTTAATCTTATTTTTTATTTCAAGCAATTTTGCATGTTTCTACATAATTCGAATTTTTTTTTAAAACAAGTCAAATTTTGCTTCTGGTGTCTATTTGTCTATTTTCTAATGTTTAATTTATTTTTTTAAGACAACAATACTATTATCTACTAAATGATAATATTTTTAATAATTTAGACTATTACAAGAGTAATCCAGTTAGTAAAGATTTTTCTCACTTTAACAGCCTATTGTTAACACCTGTTAAATATTTGTGGTAATTTGTTTTGAAGCCGTTTTGGTGCCCGATTGAATTACTGTGAAGATTATTTTGCTGCTGCAATTTTTGACTGTTTGTTCCATTAGAGGTTATTTATAATTTGGACAGAAAGGTCCTATCCGGATCTTGAATCTGGGTGTAGCATTTTAACACTCAAAGGACCAAGGAGTTTTAAAGACCCTTTTTGATGCTTATTTTGCTCTTTGCTCAATATATTTAATCATTTTTGATAATTTTTTTTTCATCAAATCTAAAATAAAAAATATTAAAATTAATTCAATTTTGTTTTAAAATCTTTTTATTTTTCTGCAAAAAAAATAATATATACGTTAAGGCCCAAGAGGGTTTTTTTGGACCCAACAGAAATATTGTCTATTTTTTGGTAAAATAAATTGAAGACCAAACCAATTTTTTTAATGAGAAAGTTGGACCAACAAGAAATGCGACACGTCAGATAAATAAGATCAAACTTTCAGCATTTTTAATGATTTTTGACCAGTCGATGATAAATTTTATATTGAATTGTACGAATTGTCATGCGAAAGCTGCCGATCCTCAAGTTTCATTTACAAAAAAATACATACTAGCTTTATCGGTTTACTTTATGTTGTGACAAATGCAAACATTTACATATGGTCCTTGACTAGTGGAGAAGATTTCAAATCGATTTGTAAAAATTGTTACGATCAAGGATTGAGAATTTAAAAAAAATTCAAAAAATTTTAGATAAAAGAATCTTTTTCTTGAGTTTTTATCAAATTTTTTTTATATAAATAATTTTAAGTTTTAACTTAAATCTAGACATAATTTTTTTTGAAAGGTAAACAAAAATGATAAAAGACATTTATTTTTGCAACCTGTAACATTTTTTAACATAATTTGAATAAATAATCTAGTTAATTTTATCTGAGAAGCAAATCTTATTTTAGGGTTTTTTTGGACCCCTTTGGTCCTTAACGTAATAAAAAAAATTGGGCCTTTGAGTGTTAAAAAACTCTATATCTTTTATGCTCATTTTCAATTGTAGCTTATCGTAAATGTTCTAAATTATTTCAAATTTATTACATTAATCTGCAAGACAAATATCTCTATTTAATCCTGAAACAGTTATATCAGTTTCAAAGTCATTTTTGCTTAATCCATATTCTCAGGAACAGATAACAATGGATCCGATTCGAAAATTAACTGAAAAATAAAACAATTTGCTGACGATACTTTCTCGATTTAATAGATGACTAAAATATATTTTTAATTTGATTTTTCCTTCAATCTCATTGTATTGAAGATTGACTGTAAATTAATGACAAAAAATTAATGTCAGTAAATTTAATGTCAAAATCAAAAAAAGGTATTTAAAGTAAAAAATTTATTAAAGAATTGAAAATAATGATTATTTTAATATATTTTTATTGAGATTCTATCTCAAAATTTGATAATAAAAAAACTTTTCTTTACTAACTACCGCTTTCTTTCGTAACAAAATTTCTTAAAATACCGAATTTTTCTATAAATCAAAAATCTTTTGATTACTTTTCATGATAATATTTTAACCCTATAAATTTTACGCAACTCGAATAAAATTGCTTAATTGATAAATTTTATCTTAACCTTAAATAAAATTAAACAAAATTTCAAATTAAACAAGATTTAAAATTTCAAAAACCAAATTAAAATAATCCTCAAAATTTATTCATATATTATTCTAATATTACATCTCTAACCGCGGACCTAATGGACTAAGTTTTAAATACTTTGGAGGAGAACTGGGAGAGTTCTCACGGGAAATGTTCGGAAACCGACAAGAAACTGCACAAGTAGGTAATGGCAATTGTGACAATCATCAAGAGCCAGTCCGATTATTTAAAGTCTAAACTAAAGTCTCAGCCAGAGCAAGCCAAGAAGTGAGACGATTAAAGATGCTCAGGTTAAGAATAGTCCAATATTGTCAGCAGGAAGAAACCTAGCAATAAAACGCAAGCAGTCATCGCTACTGTCAACCGATAAAGGCTGATCTAAAGCAGTTTTAGCCGAGATATATATTTTATTACGGGATCAGGTGCGACAAAATCAAAGAGATCTACTTCAAACGTGTTTAAACGATTTCCCTCTCGAACCAGTAAAGCGTTCCCCGGTAATTACACAAACCCCTTAAACTTTTTCTAAACTAACTCCATTTCTCTGGTCAATAAATAGATCGACTTCAATTCCCTAATCTCCGTTCTAGACTACCCCCACGTAATCCTTATTACCGGGACTTGGTTCAATACCTTAAGCATCATAATTCTAGAGAACTACAAGAGATTCCACAAGAACAGAGTATCGGCTCGTGGTGGTGGAGTAACGATTTTCGTACTCAACGATGTGATGTGAGTTTCGAAATCAGTGACGTCGCTTTTTGGAGCACAAGGACGGATAAATTTTAGTGTAACATCAAAGTCAATGCATATTGAAACTTGTTGGCTGGGTCTACAGGCTTCCTTATGCATATTGCGAGCTCAACCAAGAAATCAACAAGTTAATTGGTTTGCAAGTCACCTGTGTAGCTCAGCCTCGAACAAAAGTCAACTTCCCCGATTCCAACTGGAACCATGAAGGGGGAGTCTGCTCAAACAAAGGTCGCCATTCTAGCCTGGAGTTTTAGAGCACAAAACTTTTGACCCAGCATACTTTAGAGCCCACTTTTAAGAATAAAACACTTGACCTCGTTGTCATAAATGATCTTGTCAGTCTTTCGAGTTGCACAAGATACTCCGCTTAGTACAGCAGATAATGACTGTCTCCATGCAACTCTTATCTGGAGCTACGAACTATGGTCCCAGCTCCCTACCCACTCGCATTCGTCTCTGCGCCAAGTTTCGCTTAAGGTGGCTTTGAGCTATTCAGCTAACGTTTCCACGATGGGAGGAAGCGCTTGAACAGCGATGTGAGCTTCTTACAGTCAAGTAGCCGATTCGTAAATCTATGCCAATTCCATCGCCATCTCTACTGGTCATTCCTCGTAAGCGCCTAAATCCCAAATAGACCAATGATTAATTTGAAGAATCTATAGTCAGATCCTGCAAGCATTAGCCGAAACAACTCTTCAACTACATCAAAAGCCAGAAATAATGCAAGGAAATTATCAAAGGACTGCTCGATAATGCAGATGCCTTTTGCACAGACGATGGTACGTAAGCTAATCTCCTGAAAGCTCATTTCAGCAGTTTCTTTATCCCTCCTTTGCTCAGCCACGCTCCGCCGCTCAAACAATTTTCTTTGCCCCGGCGCGAGGTTGATATCGATTGCTTCTCGCCTGCAATTGTCCGTAAATAAAATATGCATCATTAATCAGAAAATCATCCGGTATGAACTGCACTCAACCTCTCGTTTTCACGAGTTAAACCGACACCTTCTCAGAGGTTCTTTCTCAGTTTTCAATCACTCGTTCTGGTCTGGCTAGATACCGGATTCCTCGAACTCGCCGAGATCACCTCGATATTCTAGAAAGGAAGGAGGAGATTCCCCAGTACTGACCAAACTCTTTGACTTAACTGCCCTTGAAGCTGATGGAACGTATGATCAGGTATGTCATGATTGGCCATCTCTACAGTAGCAATGTCATCTCCACCGAGCAGCACGGTTCGTAACAAAAAAATCTGTTGTCACGCAACCCTCGTGACAACAGATTTGTTCACTAATGGGCTAATACTTTTCAATGTGGACAAGTGCATTAAATGGAGTTCATAAGGTCCGATAACAGATACTTTGCAGAGTTTGAGATACTGATGCCGGATCTTGAATCCAAGAGTGTACAAGCCTTTGTCAAGACCTAGAAAGATCTCTACGTAACTTTCTCAAGCAATCTTAAGTTGAATAACAGCATTTGAATCCAGTCTAACAGAGCAACCAGTATCCTTGGTCAGCTAAAACGAACCTTCAGATACTTGACAATCGACACATCCTGTACTCTCTATTGTGCTTTCTATTGTCCTAAAGCCTCATCTGGAATGCGCCGCCGTTGCCTGGTGCACGGTGCTCGGTAATGTCTTTCTTAACATCCAGCAAGAAAGACATTAAGCTATTGGATACCATGCAGATAGAAGCTACCAAACTTCGGAAAGTATGAACTGGACTTAAAAAAAGATTTTTTACATTTAACATGATATGAATTTAATCAAAAGATTCTTTTTAATTTCTTTGAAATTAAATCATTTAACAACTAAATTTTTGAGCTATAATATTTAGCATTAAAATCATTTGACAATAGTTGACTTTATACCGTTTTGTAAGTCTTGTTGTTTTTTAAAGTTGCTGTTGGGAATAGACTAATTTACACATTTTTTCCAAGTTAACCCTTTAATTTAACGGGTGATCAATGATGAATCTTTAAAATTTTGACATTAAAGATACATAAAATGAAAAAAATAATAAAAAATCTAATATTTTAAAAAACGATCAAAAAATTTATTATTTTTTAGTACACACATAATAAATTTCTTAAAAAAGAGAACCGCCCAATATTATGAAAAGCAAACATTCTATTACATTAAACTTTCTTTGTACTTTACCTCCTTTTTTAAAAATCGCTACACCTAACGGTTCTTTTATAATTCTTTTAGCTATGTGTAACTGTAATAAATATTTTTCAAGATACAAGGAAAAAATTCTTATAGTTGATTCTTAATACTTATTGGCTCCTCACAGTAAATTTAAAATCCTAAAAAAAAATGTAAAATCAACGAAAAAAAAAAGCGTAAAAAAACGCCGAAGATTGTCATAAACTATGCAAATTTCAAAAAGCGTAAATATTTCGAAGATTTTGAATAAATAATTTTTCGAAAAAAAAAATCTTTTAAAAGTCGTAAATTTTACGAAAAAAAACTTTTTTACGTAAATTCTCGAAAATTTTCGATAATGTATTTTACTGGGCTTTTACCTCTCGTAAAATAACCTTTTTTTTCAACCTATACTTCGTCGTTCATTTCTTATTTGAATGTGCAATATTAGGTTCATTTAATGGTTAAAGTCTATCTTCAAAAGTGTGAGCATTAAAAAAAAATTCTTCTCAATGTTAAAAAATCTTTATTAATCATAAAAAATAATTAATTATAAAAGCTTTAAAATTTATAAATTAATTGATTTTTTTCAAATTTTTCTATGAGTTTGAGCCCAATCAGGTATTTGTTGGAAAAAGATTGATCAAATTTCAATCTTTATTTTTTAGTGGTAACATCATTGATTTTGAAAAAGCATTTATCTGGAATATTATAGAACTGTAAAAATTCAGCAGAAACAATACTTTCTCGAGGACGTTCATTAATTGCATTTAAATGACGTTCTTTCTTATGAATACCTAAAATAAAATTAAGAAATTTATCAAGGTTTTCTTCGGATTATTTATTTATAAATTTGATCCAAAAATTTTTTTTTTTTAATTTTGGTTCTATTAATTCTTAACAATTTTTTTCTTTTTACATGAAACATCAGATATTTAAACATTCATTACTTTTGCAATATATAATCAGCATTAGTTTATTACAAAAAGCTTTAATGGAAACATAGATAGCAATCAGGTTTAGATCAGGTAAGCGTGGGGTGAATAAATCCTTGTTAATGAATTTCCTACCAAAACTAGGTTGCATTTACCGTCCACTACCAAGCAACATTTTTTTTAATTTAAACTATTCTATAGATAGTGAAATTAAGAACTCAATTATAGCCGCTAAACAAGCCTTAACTAACAAAAAGTTTGGGGGACTTTAATTTCCTGTATTTTAAATGATACTCGAAAGTTTATGTTGGAGCCTCAGGAAACGTGGATAGTCCTGGAAGTAAGTTAATTGATATTTTAAACGATTAGTTTCTCTCGCAAGCTGTTCATTTTCCAGCATTTCGTAAAGGACACCGACGAAAACATTAGATTATATGAGCACTGATTCACCAAATCAAATAAAATCACTAATTGACACCCCCCTCTTGTCTGTGCAATGCAAACATTGTCATGGAACTTGCAGGTGTCAAGTGATCGAGTCAAAGAATTCTCCAGTCAAAATTTTATGCATCAACGCGGTGATAACAACATAATCAAAAATGTTCTTCTAAACTTACAATTGGATGTTCTATCTGAAAACAAAAGTGTTCAAGAATGTTATGAATTTTTTGTCGACAAATACAAAGAAACATGTATTGACCTTATAATGGTCACTATTCTATCCCAGTGGATAATAGGGAGGCGCTCATCTACTTTTCATGTACCTTTTTGAGCAACGGCTTAGATCTGATACAGAGGCTACTGCATCGAGATGATCATCTGCACCGCAATTATTACCCAAACTTGTCCGCCTATTTTTATGATGAAAGAGGTCTAAACATTCGCACCGTTTTTCAGAGATATTTTGAAGATTTTTTCACCCTCAGCGGGTTTGGAACACTCGATCCTCTGCTTGCATGACTAACACGCAAACCATTCGTCCATATTTTTGAACTAATACCAATCATTAAATTCAAAATTAAACAAAAAAGAGTCACAACAGAACTACAGTCAAACCTCTTTAATTCGGAATAACAAGTTTTGAGAATAAAAGATCGGATAAGGAAATTTCCGTGCTGACAATAATCCGGAAACGATGGAAAAAATTAAAAGTTCGGATTTAATTTAAAAATTTTATTCGAAAAAAAAAGCGAGATAATTATCAAAACGAATACAACACAAATTTATTAGAAATAATTTAGTGATGAGATTTTTCTCTTTGGTTTCAAACTAGTCGACTAATTTTTAGTTAACTAATTTTTAGTCAACTTAACATAAATTAAAAACTAAAATTTTATTTTCAAATTCAAATTTTTTAGGGAAAATTATTACTAATATTTATAATTAAGACTTAATCTTTAAAGAATAATTTTTTTTTATAGTTTATTATTTGAAATGGCTTTTCTCATTTCTTATTAAGTAAAACTTCTTTAACCATTGTAATTTAAGTATTTTTCAAAATGTTTAAAATTATTCTAAAAAAAGATAATGAAATTTAGAAGGATAAAATTTTGAAGAAAATAAGCAAATTTTAAAACAAATGGAGATTTTTTCATTTAAACATTGAATATTTTGTTTAGCCAAATATATTTTTATGGTTTAAAATTCATACAAAAAATTTTAACTGTCTAGGAATGTTTATTTTAAATAAAAAACAACCAAATAATGTCCAACATCAACATCAAATTTAAAATTTTTACCAAAAAATACAAGAAAAAATTTAAAATGTCTAATAAGAAAATGAGAACAAGCGATGCATCGATCTTAGGAGAAAAATCCAGAATGGATTTACGAGTGATCCGAAATTTTAAACGACTGGAGGGTTTTTTAAAGAAAGTTTGCACACTACAAAAAGAAAATGATGTTATCCTAATGTTGCATTAATTAGAATGCATTAAAGAAAACCTTCTAAAATATTTTCAAAAGACTTCGGAAAAAAATCGATCTCGACTATCATTTAGAGGTAAAACACGGGATAAAAATTCAAAAAACACAAAGAAAAATTTACTCATCAGATAATAAGAAACAATAAAAAACAGATTGAGCCCTTTTTTTTTTTAATTTTTTGTTTTTTACCTTTTTCAATTGAAGAAAATTTACATTTTTTTTTATTATTGGAAGAATTTTTTTTTTATTGAATAAGGACTATAAATTCAAGAAAAAATTAAATCAATTTATCCAACAAAAAAACAAGAACTCTTAATCAAACTTATTTCAGTTGATTTTATAAGTCTCACTATAGATAGCTGGACATCTTACCAAAACTATAGCTATTTTAGCTAAACTTTGCATTTCTTTGATAGCTTAAAAACTTTAAAGATTTGTTAAATTTTTGGAATTTAGTTTGTGGTCACACTGCAGAAAAATTAGAATCTTCTTATATTGATGTCTTAGATAAATTTAATATGAAATTGCTTCGTTTATTCGAAGAACAGTTTTAGATATGGATTTAAAACATGGGCCAATTAGGTGCATAGGTTATATCTTACAGTTGAAAGCAAAAAAATTTATCTTGAAATGAATATTTCTATATATTATAATAATAGTATAATATTATCTTTTTTATATTCACCACGTTCATTTTTAAGCCGAAATAATAAACAGTGTAATACTGAACAATAAAGTTCAAACGTTTTTTTGACTAATTAAAAATGAACACATAATTTATTTGTAAAAATTGTTATTTCATGCAGAAATATCTTAACAAAAGAGTAAAATTGAGTACGTATTAGATAGGTAAAAAATTTCGAGATAAAGAATAAAAATATAAATCATTATTGTAGAAAATCAAAAGCTGATACTTCAAACGACCACTTCAACTACTTTTTTGTCAATGGAGACTCAACTGATTTAATGCCGGAATTCAACTCAAGTACTTCTGAATGCATTGATACACAAGCAATAGATTTGCAAAATTATTATCTGAACAAGACCCTAATAAATCAGTAGGAAATGTTAGTGTTCATCCGTATGTTATGAAAGAATGTGCTCACACAAAAGCAAACCTCTAGCACTAATTTTCTAATAAATACTGGTTAACTGCCAGAACCCTGTTTACTAGCTAAGTCACTCCTAATTTTAAAAAAGGCAACAAAATGACTTGTCAAATTAAAGGCAAATAATCTCACTTCAAATCTATGAAAATTATTGAGAAATCTTTCAAACCTATTTTATGTCCTTTCTGAAAAAAAATACCACTTTATTGCAAAACAAAACAAGCATTGATTCGTTAATTAAAAGGCTTGAGCGACTAACTTGTTTGAAACATTTGATCTTGGAACCAAAATTATTCAAAACTTAACTGTATGGATATTTTCCTATAAGATTTTACTAAAGCATTTAAAAAAGTGCCTCACAAAAAACTGCTCTTTTAACTTTCAGCTTATGGTATAAGTGGTAGGCTTCTTAATTGGATTCTTTTTTGACAAGAGGAAAGAAGAGCTTTATACTCGGTGTTGCATGTTGCATCTTACTTGACAAATAAACAGCGGCTTTCCTCAAGGATTAGTACTACGTCCAACCTTTATATAATTTACATAAACTATCTTTCTGACTCTCACACACACACAAACTTTTGAAAAAAGTACGAACATGACACAAAAATATTTGCAATGATAAGGGCTGAAACAGTAACTCACGACACAGATAATCTCCAACGTGACATCGACAAAATCTTCGAATGGACAAAAACTTGGCTTATGGGTCTCAAACAAAATAATAATAAGTAAAAATCTTGACTTGATAGAACATACAAGAATCCGACTCCTTGATAAGAACCAAAATTGCTGGAAGCGGATGTGAACGAAAAATATACTCTAATTTTTTAAAGTCTTTGTATATTCGACTGTAGCGCGCCACAGATAGCTAAATAATCGCCTAATTATCGCTCTCAAAATTTCTTTTATTTCAATTATTCTTAAAGAAAGTCCATAAGACTCTAAATTTTTATTTGATTTCAATTTCATCGTCGAAATAAAAATATATAGCAGAGCATGATTTTAATAAAAAGGGATATACTTTTAATTATGGAATTAATTTGATCAAATTCATATTTTGTGAGTAACGCTTGATTTTTGACCGAACTTTCTGCTAAAAAAATTTAACTAATAAACTAATTTTAAAAATAAAAATTACCAATCAGAAGTTGGAAATCATCGTTTTCTCGGACCATTTCAGTATTGAAAATAAGTAGGATATTTATTTTATAATATATTAAAAACTAGAAAGAAAATTTCAAAAAAATGTATTGAGAATTATGAGAATAATGTATAATAAAATTAAGAACAAAATAAAAATAATTTGAATTAAGATAACTATTATCAGTTTCATTTCTGAGGGATAACTAATGTACATAAATATATAATCAAAAATAAAAGTTTTTACTGTAAGTTCAATATTTAAAAAAGTTATTTGTAGGTAAAAAAATTTGTTGAAAGAATCAGTTAAAATTAAAATAAAAGATGCATTATTTTGATGTTTTTTGTGCAGATTTAACAATAAAAAAACGAATAGAAGCTTTTTGACAATGTTTTCTTTAATGTCTTAGACGACCAATTAATAGTCTTAAGGTAAAATTTGGAAATAAATATTCGAAAATAAATAAATAGGTTATAGAGAAATGCGATTATAGAGAATTTTGAAAAAATTTAGGAAGACAGTTGTTGCCAAAGTTTTTTTTCGGTTTGATTAGTTTTGAAATTTAATCCAAGAAGGTAAAAATTTATAACTAATCAAAAGATTCTATTATCTTCTATTTTTTGATTTTTGTCTTTTGAATTTAAAAATATTAATAACCTGCACCTTAAAAAATACGGATATTTAACCCTTTGATCGCTGTCCTACAGATATTTGATGCTTAAAACCTTGAAATTAAAAAGGGTAAGGGCCTTAGAAAAAATGTGACACAAATAGACAATAAATCTAATGATTCGTCTAAGCGTAAACGAATTGTCCGAGTCTTTTTTCAAACATTAAATAAACAGCAATAATAAAAAAACTAAATACTGTCACAAACGCAAAACAAATCTCAATTAGCTTTTTCAAGAAAGCTTTTTCAAGTGGAATCAAATTCAGTCGCCAACAGTTATCTCAACCAGCTCAATTATTCGAAGATAATTTGGTTTTAATTGAATTTTTTAAAATTTTTTCTATTATTTAAATTATAAAATTGCCTTTTATAAAATTTTCACATTTGACTTTCCTTTTATTTCCCAGATAAGACATTTTTATGACCAACAGTCGTATTCGATTATGGAGAAGACTAAAATATTTTTCATTCCTATTATCGAATATTTACTGTGTGTCTAATATGTGATCGCTGGATCAGGAATTTTTTTTTGTCAAAAAAATTGAGCAAATTTATATGTAGGTAGAAAAACTTAAATGATATTTATTAGTATGTTTATTTTAAAACGATCACATGATTTAAAAAATTAGATTTTGTTAGAATTTATCAAATTATGGTAAAAAAAATATTGATAATTAGAACTGATTGAAGAATATCAAAAAATAGGTATCTTTTCGTAAGCACTGATTTTTCGTGTTAAATTTGTTGCAAAAATTTGAACATTGTTGGCCGAAAAAGGTTTAAAACTAGTCGGGTTTTACCATCGTTTCGTCGCACAAAATGTAACCGATACCAAAGTTTATACAAGAATTCGAATTTTAATTTATTTAAAACGCCTATTTTTCTGTCATTGTCATTTTTTTAAATTCTCATTATGTGATCGTAGATATATAATTGATCACATATTAGTCTATTCTAAATCTAAAATACGACACTCCTCCAACAGATTGAGTCATTGTGTTCCATTGATTACTGACCAATCTGGTGATCAGACTGATAGAAGAATACAAAGCGGTTTTCCAATCAATATAAATCGATTACCATACCAAGTAACGTTTTTTGCACGATTTTTTAAATAAGTCACCGTTTTTGCTTTATCGTTAAGTTAACCACACAATTGGTTAATTCTATCGATAAGGAACCGATAAGTTATTGCATAAAGTCTGACAAAACTCGATCTCTAAATGATAAAATGCTTGATTTATTAGTGAAGATAAAAAATTAATGAAAATGTTAAATAATAAGAAGAAACATTTATTAATTTTAATTAATTGTCTTTCATTACGTAAGTTAATAATTCGTTAGTTTCTGATTTATGAGGCTGCTAAATACGGGTAAACGGTAAAAGTTATTTGGATAAATAATTTAATATTAAAATAATATTCTGCGTCTTATCTTTAAATGACGGTAAGATTTAAGAATGACTCAGGTGAAACTGATTTTTTCTTATTAAACCTAATGCTTTATAGGCAATAAGGTTTGTATTGTCGAAGAGATATATCTAAATATTCAAAATATATTTCAATATATTTATTTTTAAATCTGTCTCAGTGAAAGTCCCATCAGAGTCTTTCACTGAGAACTTGGTTTCAATTTCTTGGTTCAATACTATTCAATCTGTGCATCAATTACCTTCCAAATAGTGCATCAAATAGAGATGGAGATGTATGCTGATGACTCAAAAATCAAAAATCCTTGTTTATCAGGTTTATGGAAGAACGAAGTTACATAATGATTTGGATGATGTTTGTTAATGGATAGAGGTATGGTGTATGGGTTCAAAAAGCTATAAAATGTTAGGTGATGTACTTTGTAATATTGAATGAGAGACACAAGTATGAAGCTCATATTTAAAATGAAAGTCGGAATGTGATATTAGAGCTAACAAACAAGCATGACGGTATAATCTGATCTGAAGTGGATTGCTCAAGTAAAAAGTGCGTGTGCAAGATAAGATATTTGGATTTTGAAAAGAACTTTTTTCAGCAAAGAAAAAATTTTATAGGCAAAATTGTATGCGTCTATGGTCTAAGATCATATCTAGATTTTGCAGTATATCCCCAGTGCTCCATTTACTTAGTCGCGTTCAACTCAAATTTTTAATAATCATTACTGGATTCTCTGGATATATTTCAAACTTTCTCTCTAAACATCCGGGAACTTTATCTATTAGATCACTTTAGAAATTTGAAAGCCTAAACCTAACAGAATCACCATCGAAACTGTAAAAAAACTTGGTTTTGATTATTCAGCTTTTTTTTATCTATATAACCTATTTTTTGTTTCATAAGAGAATGCAAACTACAAAGGTTGGTTGTAAGTGAAAAATTGGTGCATTCTTCCGTCATTGAATGACATTTTAAAAATTAATTTTTAATTAATTAAACAAATTTAACAGCTGCAGGAATGTTTGTGATCATTTTTTTAATATTATTTAGTCTTTTTGAGATTTTTTTGAATATGAAAATTTCCCGCGAATTTATAATTTAATAAATATAAGCAGCAATCAGCAAAATGTAAAATTTTGCGTTCTTTTAAAGAACAAATTTGTTCAGATTCAGATTTGTAACAGAATGAAAAAACATTATAAAATTAAAATTTATTTATATAAAAAAAATCAAATGTTCAGTTCTTTTTTACTTTTAAAAAAACAATTAAAGATTGATTATTGAGATCAAGTGATTCTATTAAATTTTCAAATGTTTTAATATTGCTTGCTTCATTTTTCAATCTGGATTCAACTTGCTAAAAATAATAAATTAAAAATCACTTAATTAATAAAACAAAATATTGAAATATTCATTTATCTTCCTAATTTTTAATTTATTATTAAATTTACCTAGCAAAATAAATTAAAAAATAGAAGAATTTCCAAGATTGAACCTGAACAAAGGCTTATTTTATTTTTATTTGTTTTTAAAATAATTCAAGTACTAAAATAATATATATTTGTTGGATAACAAATTCACAATAGAAACAATCATGACTCAACTTAAATTTTTTTTGAGATAAATATTTAATTAGTTTTCAGGAAAGAGAGGTACGTGGATTTTGGACTATTTTTTAAAATGAGATTTTGACAGATACTATTTCGTGTAATTGAGTAAGCAATTGAAAATTTGACAGTGTAGATTTTTTTTAACTTGTTTATCATTGTTTTGAATATTCTTGATTAGAAATTTATAAAATTAATTAAAAGTAATAATATAAGGAGAAAAAGAATATAATTCTAAATTAATTCTTAATTCTAAAAAAAAGTGGATCGAGTTTAGAAAATTTTAAAATAAACATTTTTCTAGGACATTTATTTTTGATCATTATGAAAATTGAAACCAAACACTAATACAAATATTACCCTAAAAAATTTATGTTAATTTAAAGTACTTGACATCGAATTTAAATTAAAAAATTCAAATTAGTCCAGCTAGAAAATAAATTTCCAAAATTTCCAGACTAAGAATGAAAATGTTGACATTATTTTTTGCCACACTAGTATCATTGTCATATACAAAAGAAATCCAAATTGATCCTAAAGGCTATATTGTATTTTGTCCTTGCATGGGTAAGGAATTTGCATTTTAAAAACATCTATTTAATTTAATCTTATTAAATTTATCATCAAGGTCGATTTGGAAATCAAGTAAAAAATAAAATCAAATTTTTAGGAATTTTTATTTATTGCTTAAAAAAGATGGATCAGTTCCTAGGAGCTTTAGCCTTTGCAAAAGGAATTGGACGTACTTTAGTTTTACCTCATTTTGTTGAATATCCGGAAAGATTTTCTTCATCAGTAAAATTTTGAGTTTTGTTTATTTTAACAAAATGAAAACTTTAATTACTAGATGCAAATACCTTTTCAAAATTACTTTAAAGCCGAACCTTTGGCTGAATATACTAAGGTTATTTTAATGGATGATTTCATGAAAATTTTAGCTCCAAAAATTTGGCCTAAAGGCAATCGAACGGGTAATTGGCATTTAAATTTTTATAATTTCTATAATTTTCTTAAAATTTTTTTTTAGTATTTTGTTATATGGCACGAGGAAACTCGAATGATTGTGCTGCTAAGGACGGAAATCCATTCGGTCCTTATTGGGATTATTTTGGAGTTGATTTTGACAATAGTGAATTTTATGGTCCGCTTAGTTTTGATCCACTTTTTGAAAAACATAGATTGGAATGGACAAAAAAATTTCCAGCTGAAAAATATCCTGTTCTTGCTTTTACTGGTGCGCCAGGTGCATTCCCTGTGGCTGAAACTAATGTTCCGCTCCAAAAATATGTAAAATGGTCTGATAAAATTGATTTGATAGCGGAAAAGTTTATAAATAAATTTAAAAATGATCGGAACGAAAAATTTATTGGAATTCATTTAAGAAATGGAATAGATTTTGTAATTAAAATGAAAAAAAAATTTTTATTTTTTTTTATTTTTATTTCAAGAAAAGAGCATGTGAACATGTGAAATCTTCGAAAAAAAATTTCTTTGCATCGCCGCAATGTTTGGGATATTCCCAAGAAAACGGCGAAATGACTGAGGAACTTTGTTATCCGTCTGAAAAGACCATTATTAAACAAGTAAGAAAATTAGATTTATTTCATTTTATTTATTTTATATTAATTTTTGTTAGTTGGGTAGAGCATTGAAGAAATACGATGCCAAATATGTTTTCATTGCCACAGATGCTGAGGATATGCTGGTTAAACTTTCAAAAAAGTTCAAAAATGTAAAATTTTTAAAATATTTCGAAAATAATCCACATGTTGATTTGTGTATATTGGGAAAAGCTGATCACACAATTGTGAATTGTGTGTCAAGCTTTAGTGCTTTTGTTAAAAGACAAAGAGATAGCGAAAATAAAACAACTGAGTTTTGGGGTTTTAGAACAAAAGAGCGATCTGAGCTATGACCAGTTTTCCGTATTATTTTCGAATTCAATTCAAATAAAACAAAATAAATAAACGTTTAATGCATTTAAAACCATATTCGAAAATAATATGGCTAAATTTTATACCCAAGCAACATTAATTTCTTTTTTAATCTTATTAATGTTTTATCTTATTAGTTAAATTTTAATAAAAAAAAAAATTTGACAATAATTTTTAATGATTTAGAGTTTTATATCGATTGTTTATTAATAATCCGAAAAAATGGTTTAAATAGAACTTATTTTGGCTTAAAAATAATCTTCATTAATCAGTCAATTGAAAAAATAATCTAAATTTAACAAAGTTAAGATGATCTAAAATCTTCTTAACTTTGTTAAATTTATAAAAATAAATTACAAAAAAATTTTTTCGAAATTTTTTTTTTCTAAAAATAAAATAACGAGTCAATTGAAAATTTTTAAAATATGACTCTCGATTTTTGTTCTCAAGAACCACAAAATCTAAAACATTAATTTATATAAATCTTAAAATAATTTAAAAAAAAAGCTTTTTTCATCACCATAACCGATATTTTCCTTTCATACAAGATTTTATTTTCATTGTAGATAGTTGTATTGCATTTTTTCGAATGTCTTATAAAATTCGAGGTGTTACAAGCCAAGTAGTTGACGATTTCATCACATGATGTACATTTTGCATAAGTGCATAATTTTTTTTCTCAAATTTGCTTTAATTATTAAAAAAGTAGAATTAAATAATAAAATTAATTTAATTTATTTTAAATTTATAATTATAAAAGTCTGACTTTGACTTCGACTTTTAATGATTCTGACTTTAAAGTTTGACTTCTGACCAATTTTAATTGTTAAACTTTTGAACATACTGGTATTGCTCGATTCATTGAAATAATTCAATTTTCGGCTTTTCAGTTTGTTTAAAAAAAATTAGAAAAAATGTTTCTTTTGAATTTAACCAAATTTTGTATATATGTAAATTAATTTTCAAGATGGAAATTCAACTAGGATGATACACTATTATGATTCAGTGAGTTATATTTTGTTACAAGCTGTTAAGTTTTCAAAAAAATCAAGTTAGATTCTGATAAAAAATTTATTTTAGGTATAAAATAAAGTTGAATGTTTAATTTTTTAAAATTGAAGAAATTTCGATTATAAATTTCGATATTTTGTTATTAATAAAAATTTACTGAAAAATTTAAAGCAATAATTTCTACAAATCTTAAAATAATTTAAAAAAGAATTAAAAAATTAATTTTAATTCTAGTGTTTGTGATCGGTATCTTTAGCAGTTCTAACTCAAAATTTGAAAATAATTATTTTGAAAAATTACATAAAGACTATTAAATAGGAAAAAAAAACGAATTAAGAATTTAAGCTTTTTATTGATTGTAAATTAATTTAGGCCTTTTAAACAAAAAATGAGTGAAAATTTTAAACGCAAAATATCAAACTAAAAAGTTTGCTAAACTAAGATTGACTATTAAAAGAATTCAGATCATCACGTAATTCATTACGACGACTTGATCGAATTCCTGCCTTATATACATTGAACAAACTTGAAATCAATTCGGAGACAATAAGATCCTGAGAATTCCGCGATAACAATCGAAGAGCCAAAACGCCGTCTTCTTTAAGATAATTTTGAACAAAATTCTTGTAAAGACGTTTGTCTTCGAGGCTAAACTCGGATTTTTGGCATTTAAAATTGGCGAATTTAAAACATTTAATCTTCGTCTGACATAAACATAGCTTTCATGGGTGTTTATTATCAAAGCATAGGTCCAGTTTATTAAATCTAGTACATTGAAAATGCTGACCAAGCACAGCCAAAACCAGAGAAAAATAAAAATTTTTTCATTAAAAAGATTAATTGACAAAACACACTGCACCGTGTATCGATGGACAATGCCCACTTCTCTTATTCTAAAATCACACATTGTAACTCTTGGAAATCTGTTTAGCTGAGTCCAGTCCTCTCCATTCCAAATTTTGCTAATCACTTCCAATCCAAGTACAAGAAAGTCATTTCCCAAAAAATGATTGAGCATAAACAACTGAATGATCGAATTTAGAGAATAGAGCAGCTTTACGAACACAAATAAAGCTAGGAGATAATTTCCGTATCGTTTGCCTTTGGTAATGCAAACAATTTTGGAAAATCTGCGCACTGATCTAAAGAATTTCTTTAACCTAGACTCTTCTTGTTCCTCATAGATTTCATTTATAACAAATTCGGATGATTCCTCATCTGGCTTGAGATCAACTTGGGACGTTTTGCGCCGAGTGAGTTTTATCTCGTCGCGCCTCAAACGCACATCACTAATGTCAATTCTGTCTGGATTTTTGGCAGTTCTAACATAGTTATCAAATAAATTGGTTAAATAATTTATCAGTTTTTGTTTATCGGCATATCTTGACACGTCTGTATTAAAGTTGTACACAGCATCGACCAAATTTTGAATGTCAAGTCCTGATTTGTCATTTAAAGAACGCCTTTAAATTTATTAAATACTTTTAAAGTTTATATTAAAATCAAAAATTTAGTCTTTAAAATTTCAACCAATTTTTATTGTTTTTATTTTTCAATTGTTATTTTAATTGAAAATTTTGAAATTTTAAATAAAATTTTTTTTTAAATCATTACCAAATCATTCGTGGTAAATAGAATAGTAGAGCTTGGAATAAAAGTATAAATGGTGTCCATTGATAGTATTTCAACAGTTTTACCTTCCTCTCTATTTCGTTTAATGGCAATTCTTCGTTTAGTGGTATGTTATACGTACTTGAGACCCAACTATTTTTTTAAATCAACAAAATATTTTTTTGTTATTTAATGTTAAATATTCTTAAAAATTACCATATATTGTCAGCATAAGTGGCATAATTTCCGGTGAAATGTCCTGGAACCCTAGAGAAAGATATTTTAATTTTTCAAATTATTTTGAAAGCATCAATGTTCTACCAGCAATTGATTGGATTTCCGCCATATTGGCTCATGGTTACAACAAGAGCGAATGCGATAATGATAGCCACGGTGTATCTGTGATTAAGTCTGTCTACAAATAGATCATCGTTGTGCTTACTGTGTTTTCTGGAAACGCCAAGACTGCGCAGTACATTAACAAAGTCCATTTGATTCTAATTTATAATAATTGCTTATATAGCAATGGTCCAAGAACGCCAATTTTTACGCAATTTTCTGAAAAACTTTTAAATTTCTTTATTTTTTTTCTAATTGTGGAAACTTTACATAGCTTTCATTAGTGTCAAATGTCTTCAAGAAATAATTCTTTTAAATTTCCAATATGGATTTTTTTATTTTTCCTTTCGGCTGATAAAACAATTAGACTGATTTTGGTCAAAAAATTTATTACAATAAATTTAAATACAATTTTGAATGGATGTCTTTGAGGTATATTTTTTTCGAGGCATAAATTTCTTTGATCATTCTTCAAAATCACTAATTAATATTTATTTTAATTTTCTAAATTCTATTAATTTAATTTTGTATTCAAATTTTAAATTTGACTCAATTTCTTGTTTTATATATATTTGATTCTGGAGATTGGGACGTCGAAATGCTAGAGCGTGTTCAGGTATGATTTTTACACACAGACGTTAAAAACTAATCCGGCTGTACAAGATTAATCACGAACCTGATTGATTTTAAATTTTTTTTTCGTAAACAATAATTTACTTCTAATGGTTCAGACAGTCTAGCTGATTGCACCAGAAGAGTAATAAAGCAATCGATCGACAACTAGTTAAATACTGTGGTATTCGTCATAATTTTATAAGCAATAGAATATAACAAAACTGGAACAAACTTAACACAGAAACATAAAGAATAATTGACACTTATTTAATTTAATTTTTCTGGCAGCAGATTTCTAAACGAACACCAAGTTAAAAGAAGAAAAATGGTTGTTCGCTGTTAAAGCAGGGCCTCTAACATCGCTAAATGCAGTCATTACTAATAATATTAAATTGGTTGAATATGCCTCTGTAAGTCGAGGATAATATTTTTTTTTTACTTAAAGCGGCTTAATTAATAAAAATATTATTCTAATTAATAAGTGCATTAGTTTTTAAAATTAATTTAAATAAAAAATGAAATTTTAATAACAAATCTTGGTATTTATTCCTTTATTAAATTGAAAAGTATTTTAGCAAAATTGAACTTGATCTTCAAATTTAAAATGGGATTAAAAGATTATTAGAAAAAAATGAAATGAAAACTTTAACTCTAAATTTAAAAAAATTGTCACAAAAAGATTTGTAAATGGGACACAAGTAAATAAACCTTTAAAGACTGGCGAGAATCTAACGATTTAATATTTGCATAGGGTTAAATTCAAAAATAGATATAAAAAAACACAAAACTATGACAACAACCAGTTGGACAAGATAAAACAAAAATGATCCAAAATTAAGTTGTAGTTTATTCATGAATATGAATAGATAAACTTGAATTTTTGTTAAAATCTCATGCTAAAGATTATAAACTTTATTGTTTATTCATTACTTAGAATATTTTTGAGTCATTAATTCAAATCCATCTCTAAAGCTTAGTACCTAGAAAAACAAAAAAACCAAAAGAGAACTAAAGTTTCCACAATTAGAAAAAAAAATAAAGAAATTTAAAAGTTTTTCAGAAAATTGCGTAAAAATTGGCGTTCTTGGACCATTGCTATATAAGCAATTATTATAAATTAGAATCAAATGGACTTTGTTAATGTACTGCGCAGTCTTGGCGTTTCCAGAAAACACAGTAAGCACAACGATGATCTATTTGTAGACAGACTTAATCACAGATACACCGTGGCTATCATTATCGCATTCGCTCTTGTTGTAACCATGAGCCAATATGGCGGAAATCCAATCAATTGCTGGTAGAACATTGATGCTTTCAAAATAATTTGAAAAATTAAAATATCTTTCTCTAGGGTTCCAGGACATTTCACCGGAAATTATGCCACTTATGCTGACAATATATGGTAATTTTCAAGAATATTTAACATTAAATAACAAAAAAATATTTTGTTGATTTAAAAAAATAGTTGGGTCTCAAGTACGTATAACATACCACTAAACGAAGAATTGCCATTAAACGAAATAGAGAGGAAGGTAAAACTGTTGAAATACTATCAATGGACACCATTTATACTTTTATTCCAAGCTCTACTATTCTATTTACCACGAATGATTTGGTAATGATTTAAAAAAAAAAATTTTATTTAAAATTTCAAAATTTTCAATTAAAATAACAATTGAAAAATAAAAACAATAAAAATTGGTTGAAATTTTAAAGACTAAATTTTTGATTTTAATATAAACTTTAAAAGTATTTAATAAATTTAAAGGCGTTCTTTAAATGACAAATCAGGACTTGACATTCAAAATTTGGTCGATGCTGTGTACAACTTTAATACAGACGTGTCAAGATATGCCGATAAACAAAAACTGATAAATTATTTAACCAATTTATTTGATAACTATGTTAGAACTGCCAAAAATCCAGACAGAATTGACATTAGTGATGTGCGTTTGAGGCGCGACGAGATAAAACTCACTCGGCGCAAAACGTCCCAAGTTGATCTCAAGCCAGATGAGGAATCATCCGAATTTGTTATAAATGAAATCTATGAGGAACAAGAAGAGTCTAGGTTAAAGAAATTCTTTAGATCAGTGCGCAGATTTTCCAAAATTGTTTGCATTACCAAAGGCAAACGATACGGAAATTATCTCCTAGCTTTATTTGTGTTCGTAAAGCTGCTCTATTCTCTAAATTCGATCATTCAGTTGTTTATGCTCAATCATTTTTTGGGAAATGACTTTCTTGTACTTGGATTGGAAGTGATTAGCAAAATTTGGAATGGAGAGGACTGGACTCAGCTAAACAGATTTCCAAGAGTTACAATGTGTGATTTTAGAATAAGAGAAGTGGGCATTGTCCATCGATACACGGTGCAGTGTGTTTTGTCAATTAATCTTTTTAATGAAAAAATTTTTATTTTTCTCTGGTTTTGGCTGTGCTTGGTCAGCATTTTCAATGTACTAGATTTAATAAACTGGACCTATGCTTTGATAATAAACACCCATGAAAGCTATGTTTATGTCAGACGAAGATTAAATGTTTTAAATTCGCCAATTTTAAATGCCAAAAAATCCGAGTTTAGCCTCGAAGACAAACGTCTTTACAAGAATTTTGTTCAAAATTATCTTAAAGAAGACGGCGTTTTGGCTCTTCGATTGTTATCGCGGAATTCTCAGGATCTTATTGTCTCCGAATTGATTTCAAGTTTGTTCAATGTATATAAGGCAGGAATTCGATCAAGTCGTCGTAATGAATTACGTGATGATCTGAATTCTTTTAATAGTCAATCTTAGTTTAGCAAACTTTTAGTTTGATATTTTGCGTTTAAAATTTTCACTCATTTTTTGTTTAAAAGGCCTAAATTAATTTACAATCAATAAAAAGCTTAAATTCTTAATTCGTTTTTTTTTCCTATTTAATAGTCTTTATGTAATTTTTCAAAATAATTATTTTCAAATTTTGAGTTAGAACTGCTAAAGATACCGATCACAAACACTAGAATTAAAATTAATTTTTTAATTCTTTTTTAAATTATTTTAAGATTTGTAGAAATTATTGCTTTAAATTTTTCAGTAAATTTTTATTAATAACAAAATATCGAAATTTATAATCGAAATTTCTTCAATTTTAAAAAATTAAACATTCAACTTTATTTTATACCTAAAATAAATTTTTTATCAGAATCTAACTTGATTTTTTTGAAAACTTAACAGCTTGTAACAAAATATAACTCACTGAATCATAATAGTGTATCATCCTAGTTGAATTTCCATCTTGAAAATTAATTTACATATATACAAAATTTGGTTAAATTCAAAAGAAACATTTTTTCTAATTTTTTTTAAACAAACTGAAAAGCCGAAAATTGAATTATTTCAATGAATCGAGCAATACCAGTATGTTCAAAAGTTTAACAATTAAAATTTTTTTTTAAATTTTGAACTAATGGTAAAAATGATGGAAACCAACCAGGAGTTGATCAAAAGTCAAACTTTAAAGTCAGAATCATTAAAAGTCGAAGTCAAATACAGACTTTTATAATTATAAATTAAAAATAAATAAAATTAATTTTATTATTTAATTCTACTTTTTTAATAATTAAAGCAAATTTGAGAAAAAAAATTATGCACTTATGCAAAATGTACATCATGTGATGAAATCGTCAACTACTTGGCTTGTAACATCTCGAATTTTATAAGACATTCGAAAAAATGCAATACAACTATCTACAATGAAAATAAAATCTTGTATGAAAGTAAAATATCGGTTATGGCATTTGAAAGCAGTGATGAAAAAAAAGGGCTCTCATACAAGAATATAAATTTCTTCATTTTCAAATATTTAATAGTACTTTGTAGTTTTCAATTAAGACTTGTTGAGGCTGAAGCTAAATATAATCTTAGAATAATAAAGAAAAATAAAGATTTTGAAATTAGGTGAAAATTAAAGTAATTTTAATCGAATTTTATTTATAAATATAATTAATTTTGAAAAAATAATTATTAAAAAAAGTAAAAAATTGAAATATTTAAATTAAATTTATGTATTTTTTTTTCAAAATCTGTTAAAATCAAATTGATAGTATTGAATATAACAAGCTTGAATGCTGCAAGCTTCAACATTAATCCTTTTATCACCAAATATATTATTATTCTTGTATAAAAATATTCATAAAGGTTTCAAGTATTTCACTTTTCCTTAGATAGTATTTTAAATTTCTTGAGTCATTTTTCTTAAATTTCGTTCTTAAATATTTAGCCAAATTATGGTAAAATAGTGTTTTAAAACCACTTGAATCAGAACATTTTTCTTAAACCTATTGAGAAGATAAACTGAAAAGCCGAAAATTTAATTTTTTAAATGGATCGAGTAGTCTTTAATTTTTTTTCAATCTTATTGATACTTTATTTTTGTCTTTTTTTTACACAATTAAATTATTTTAGGTAAAAAAGGTGCATAAAAGCATATTGCAGTATTTTTAAAGACAATTAAAGATACAAACCAGTTTAAGTAATTGGAAGTTACTTACCTTTTATGTCATAGAACTTAAGCATAGAACTTAAGTTATTTCAAAAAATTGCTCTAACTAAACAATACAATTTAGATAAAAAAAGTCTAAAAATTTAAGTTTATTACACTTGAGGCGTTTTAAAACATAACATAGTTTTGAACATAGTTTTCAAGTTTTTAATCTTGATACTTTAAATTCTCTTTCTACAACGAAAACACTGCATCAATTGAGTCCAAGGATACTTAAATTCTGCGTGGAAATTCAAAGTTTTTTTTTTTCACATAGTCTGAGAATTGATCCTCAAAATTTAGAATTTTATGATCATTTGAAGAAAATTATATTGGAAAATAGAAATGATTAAATCAAGCAATTGTAGGAATGCCGCACTAAGACATATACCTTTATTTAGTATAGATTTTAATTTAAATGATTGTGTGCATCAATGCATTTCGAGAATTAATAATTTGGTAGAAGTTGGCGCAATGGTCTCTTTATAAAAAAAATCAGAATCTTTTACAGTTAAAGATCAGCAGCTATTATTTAGATTATTTATTTTTTTAAATTAATTAAATTCTTTCGATCAAAATAAAAACAGTTTTAAACTTTAAATGCTGAATATTAAATTAAAATTTTTTTAATTAAGTTTATATTAATTGATTCAAAAGAAAGAGAGATTAAGAGAATGAGAAATGATAAAGAGGACTCGAAACAATTCTTGAACATCCATCACAGGAAAAAATTCATATTTTGCTTTAGATTTAATCTTTCATGTAACTCTTAATTTTTTAATTCAATTTAAAAAAATTAATTAAAAAAAAATGAAATTCATAAAAAATTAATCAGAGAAAATTAGGATGATTTTATCGTGAAATGTAGAGCGTGTAGTCATACCTCATTTATTTACATCCTCATATTAATATCAAATTTTCGAGATCAGGTTCGAGAAAAACCTTTAGTTTGGATGACTGAGTCTGCGAAAGGAATCTCAGAGCCATATATCGTTGAAAGTGGCAATGCAACTAATCAGATCATCCACCGGGATTGATGTCTGACCAGGATATTGCTTTCCTTTATCAATAAGTATCATTCAGACAAAAATTTTGCATTCTGGTCAGGTTAGCCAGCTATAATTATACAGAAGCGTCAATAGACTTTATGATCGAAAATTCTATAAATCATGTCGACAAGATTGATAATCCTGCATATTTGCCTATAGCCAGATTTATTGAAGATTCGTGATCTATTTAGAAAGGTAAAGTGGAGGATGACTGGGAAACGAAAACACTGCATCAATTGAGTCCAAGGATACTAAAATTCTGCGTGGAATCAGCTTAATATCAAAACCCTAATGAAAGGTGTCAAAAGTCGGATTGACAAAATTCGCGAAAATGATATAATAGAAAAAAATAGTGAAAAAGAGTGATAAGACAGATAGTGAAAAATCTACCGAACGGCAAAAGTGTTGGTTTCTGCGGGGTAAGCAATGAAATGCTGAAATATGCTAACAATGATATAGTGTTTGACATATTAGAGACAATATACAGCAAAATGATAAATCACCAGGTTAACCCCTACTTCTTCAACGTCTCAATACTAAAACCAATCATCAAAGACCAGAATAAAGCAAACGACGACCTTAACAACCTCAGGCATATCGGATGTTTACGCGAATATATATGAAACACTAATTTTAAAAGAAATAGAAAGCATATATGTCGACAAAGACAAGCAGTTTGGTTTCAAGAAGAGATCATCATGTCCGCACGCGGTGTTCGTTCTAAACCACGCAATAAAACTAAGCAAATTTTTTGGTAAACATCTATATGTGTGTGCAATAGACGCATCAAAAGCGTTTGATAAGGTAAATAGAGATCTACTGTGGTCAAAACTAATGAAGAAAAACATAAATACAGCTATAATCGTATCCATCATCAACTATTACAAGGAGTCACAAATGTTCGTGATGAATGGTGTAAAATGCTCGGACATATTCAAAACAACGGATGGAGTCAGACAAGGTGGATCACTGTCACCTAAACTATTCGCCATTTACCTGGAAGATCTTATCGAACAAATTGAGGAAAACGAGGCTGGCTTAAATGCAGGAAGAATTAAGCTCGACGTAATCGCCTACGCGGACGACGTACTATTGATTAGTACAACAAAGCTGGAATTACAATGCCAACTAAACATCGTTCATGAATATGGCTTTTGCGATTTCTTACCTAACGAATGTGTTGGAAAAGTAGGAGAAAACGAATGGCGAGGCTGTTCCTGTGTGTAGCAGACAGAACAACTGTATAAAATACAATCCAAGCAAAACAGTCTATATGGTATTTAATAGCAAGTTCAAAAGGAAATCAAAAGATTCAATGCTCGATGAATGGGGGGATGAGCTAGAGCTTGACGGCAGTGTGATCCGCAGGGTGCCAAGCATGCGTAATCTAGGATTCGAAATTAGCGAAGACGACCGGATAGCTGAACACTTAGAGAAACGCAAACGGCTAGTTTTTCAATCGATTAGTAGGTTGAAAACAAGTGGGCTTCACACTCATCATCTACACCCCATAATGAAAGGTCAGCTATACAAGACCTACATAAGACCAATCCTCTTATATGGTATCGAAGCGTTCCATCTAAACCAAGGAGATATAAATGGTCTCAAGCGTTTCGAAGGCAATGTAGTCAAAAAACTAATGGAAATATCAACCAGGTGTAGAACCAGAAAGCTCTTCAACGCCATGAATATTGAAACAACTGGGCATAAACTAGATCTTCTAAAAATAGACTTCTACTTAAGATTGGATCAAAATTGTTTAACAAGTTTTACTAAAATATTTGGAGACAATTGACATCAAGGATGATATTGTGAGCGAGATATACAAAATAACATACATATTGGACTTTAACCCAGGCAAGAACTCACCAGAAGCATGTGCAATGAAAAAATATATGATAAAGGACGAAGTGGACGAAGAGGTGTGAGAGAGAGGACGAGCAAGTGGGGGTGTTGAAGAAAATATTTGACTCGAAGGATCGTGGATCAATAGCGAAGAAAAGCTTTGAAATCTTAAATTTCACTTAAAGAAATCTTAAACTTATATTTATTTTTATTTTTTAATACTGTGCATAAAATAGCTCTATTTTTTTTTTATATTTCTTTTTATGCAATTTTTCAAACTCTTTTTTTATTTTTTTAGACTTGTTTTTCACAATTCTGCGGTATAGCACGCTTTATTTAACAGCGCGCTAGCATTGGTCGACTGACGGCCTTAAACTTAAAATTAAAATAAATAAAATAATAGAAAAAAGTTTATAAATTAACTTTGTAAAGCTTTAAATTCTCTTTCTCAATCACTTTGCCTTTGTCTTTCTGGGCCTAAGTTCTTCTCTTCTAAGTTTAATGGTTTCGTAATCCACTGATACGTTTGACTCTAAGTATGAAAAAACTTAATTAGCTTATAAATATTCGGATGAGTAGAGCCGAGGTTTCGCGTTATTTTGCTGTAAAAGCCCTCAAGATGATTTTTAGTCTTTCCAAAAAGCCAACGGATAATTACCAAGGATCCATGTTGAGAGAAGATAGTCAAAAATAGGCTTAGCCCCGTCAGGCATTGTATTTTCTATTTCCAATAACCCATCATTTAATTTAGCGATAGGCAACAAAGACATTGAGTAGAATTTGTCGATCCATAATCTAAATTGGTGATCTGACTGGAGTCTAATTTTGAAACTTAAGTTATTACACTTAAGGGCTATACATTGAGTATTATGAAACCAACAACCTGATACACGGGTATTTGGAAAAGTGTACTCAAAAGCTTTAATCATTGCTTACTCAAAGTCTGTTGTAATTCTAGTTGGGTTTAACTTAATAGATGGATTTAATTTTAAAGCACTTGATCTAGGAAGATCCAAAAACTTTTTGTATGACTCAAATTTTTTTTTTTTCATTAAACCATAGACACAAACCAACATAGTGTTACGAAACCAACCATGAATACAAAACACCTGATAATAAATACTTGTACATTCACTGAATGTTGCATCAGCGTACCACCATTCGCATGCTGAAAAAATTTCTAAACCAACATCGGAACAATGACAAACCAACCGGTCTTCATCATTGCTATCAAATAACAAAAATCTTTTTTATCATTAGTAATTTAATACTCGTCTTGTAAAATAAGATTCTCAGTTGATGTTGATGTCTCAGATCATTAATGTGTTTTTAATGTCACAGATCGTGATACCTGCGAAGCACACTGATAATAAACACTGTTTTAATTCTTCCTGAAACACCATGTCGTATTAAGTTTTTGCTTCTTAATGTATAAAAAGCGTCTTCAGTTTTACAGTATCCAATGTCACAAAACGAAAAATTGTTATCAGGACTCAAATCCGCCTCAGACCAACCTGATTCAGAACTATTCCAACTATGAAAAAGATTCAAAATTCTCTACAAATCTTTGTGAATATCAAAATTCTTCAATAGTTACGCCAAATGCAGTCATTTATGTAAACGCAAAAAAAAATAATAAGTTTTTGAAATAGTTAACTTTAAATTATTTGTATTTGTTTGAATTTTAAACGTTAGACAATAGGACTGTTGAAATTTAAATAGTTAAAAGTTGAAATGTATAAAAATAGGATTTTTAATTTTCTCTTTTAAATTTGGAACAAATGTAGTTGTTTAAATTTTGAACCGTTTTATTTTGGACCACAAAATTTAATTGTTTCATTTTAGGATAGAATCTCCTATTATTTACAAAAAATAATTGAAATTTTTACTTTTGAATTGAAAAATGAAGGAATTTTTTTTATTATTTGTTGTGCTGAAAAGTAAAAGAAAAAATATTTTTATCCGAGTAAATATTTTATGATTATATTGTTTTTAATCTCTTTCTTACCTAATACTGTAAATAACATTTAAGTTATTGTATTTTTGTAATTTTCCTTGTATAGCTTAATGTGCCACCATAGGCTACCTCCTAGCAGGTTGTCTCCGCAAGCTTGCTTGTTGTAGTTTTATTTATTAATTTTATTATTATTTTTATTATTTGTAAAATAATTTGAATGAATGCTGATTTTTTGAACAACACAGATTCAATTAAAGCTGTTAACATTGGGGATTTCAAATAATTGATTTGGCAGCGAGTTCCATATGCTAGCGGTTCTGTTGAAAAAAAAGTTATCTCTGGATACTGGAGCTTCGAAATTTCTTTGTGATATTTGAAGCAGTGACTTTTTGTGATATTAAAATTGTTGCTTTTTTCAACCAATTCTATTCCAAGCATTATATTGAATTAGATCACCTCTTTTTCTTCTTTCTAACAGATTTGGAATGTACAAAGCCTTCAATCTGCTTTCATACGGTTTGTTTCTAATTGAAGAAAAAAATTCAGACTTAAGAATTGAAAGCCATACGCAAATTTTAAAAGAGGACGAACAAAAGTTTAATACACGGATCTAAATAACTTACAAACAAAACGAGCGAATGGTTTCCTGATGCGACCTAACATTTGGTTTACTTTGTTAAAATCATTACCAAATCATTCGTGGTAAATAGAATAGTAGAGCTTGGAATAAAAGTATAAATGGTGTCCATTGATAGTATTTCAACAGTTTTACCTTCCTCTCTATTTCGTTTAATGGCAATTCTTCGTTTAGTGGTATGTTATACGTACTTGAGACCCAACTATTTTTTAAATCAACAAAATATTTTTTTGTTATTTAATGTTAAATATTCTTAAAAATTACCATATATTGTCAGCATAAGTGGCATAATTTCCGGTGAAATGTCCTGGAACCCTAGAGAAAGATATTTTAATTTTTCAAATTATTTTGAAAGCATCAATGTTCTACCAGCAATTGATTGGATTTCCGCCATATTGGCTCATGGTTACAACAAGAGCGAATGCGATAATGATAGCCACGGTGTATCTGTGATTAAGTCTGTCTACAAATAGATCATCGTTGTGCTTACTGTGTTTTCTGGAAACGCCAAGACTGCGCAGTACATTAACAAAGTCCATTTGATTCTAATTTATAATAATTGCTTATATAGCAATGGTCCAAGAACGCCAATTTTTACGCAATTTTCTGAAAAACTTTTAAATTTCTTTATTTTTTTTTCTAATTGTGGAAACTTTAGTTCTCTTTTGGTTTTTTTTTGTTTTTCTAGGTACTAAGCTTTAGAGATGGATTTGAATTAATGACTCAAAAATATTCTAAGTAATGAATAAACAATAAAGTTTATAATCTTTAGCATGAGATTTTAACAAAAATTCAAGTTTATCTATTCATATTCATGAATAAACTACAACTTAATTTTGGATCATTTTTGTTTTATCTTGTCCTACTGGTTGTTGTCATAGTTATGTGTTTTTTTATATCTATTTTTGGATTTAACCCTATGCAAATATTAAATCGTTAGATTCTCGCCAGTCTTTAAAGGTTTATTTACTTGTGTCCCATTTACAAATCTTTTTGTGACAATTTTTTTAAATTTAGAGTTAAAGTTTTCGTTTCATTTTTTTCTAATAATCTTTTAATCCCATTTTAAATTTGAAGATCAAGTTCAATTTTGCTAAAATACTTTTCAATTTAATAAAGGAATAAATACCAAGATTTGTTATTAAAATTTCATTTTTTATTTAAATTAATTTTAAAAACTAATGCACTTATTAATTAGATTAATATTTTTATGAAATTTTTATAAAGCTGCTTTAAGTTCCGATAATATAATATCAACAACACAGAGTCGAAGCCTTTAAATTTGATTTCGATGATTTATTTTAAAAAAAATTAAATTGAAAATGGTGCTTCGGAAGTGTTTGATTTTGCCAACAAATAATAAATTTTACCTCAAAGATACTCATTTAAAAATGCTAATTAAAATACTTTCGAAATTGATTTATACCGAAAACAAGTCTAATTGTTTCATTAGCCCCGAGCAAAAACTATATTTAAATTTATTTTCAAGTTTTTCTTAAAGAAGTTTATTAATACTGAAAGCTAAATTTCACCATGAAATTTTTCGCAATATAAAAAATTCAGTTTTGGCAGACTTTTAGTTTACTTAGATATTTTAAAAATCTTATTTAACTGAGAAAAAAATAAAAGTTAAAATTTTTTTTCAAATTTTATTCAATAGCTTTAAAAAACCTGATGTTAAATATTTACATTGAACCTTTTGGTTATTAAAAATAAAAAATAAAATCAATTTTTGCTATACAATATGAATCTTACTCAAATGCCAAATTCTTGCAAAATAAAGCAATAAAAATTAGCAATCTAAATTCGTTTTTAAAATTAAAATTTCATATAAAACCCTCCTGGTTTAGTAGTATAAAAAATAAATTGAGAATTTAGGCTTGTTCTCATTAAGTAATGGCATTTGATTAAATTTTTTTCCAAAGTTATTTATAAAAAACTCTCTAGAAAATTATCAAATGTTTAGAAATCAAAACAGATAGCTAGATTTTAAAAGGGATTTCAATTAATAAATCAAAAAATAAGAATGAAATTTGATAATTCAGATGAAAATAAATTGAGAACTTCATTTTGCAACAGGATTTTGATACCATATAATGTTTTAATTAGGTATTTTATTGATCCTTGAATAAAGAGTTGGAATTAAATCATTTCCTTGCATAAATTCTAATCAAATGCAATTTTCTAAAAAAAAATAGCTTAAAATGAAATTAATAAGCTTAATTTATCTCAGAGAGAATTAATTCGACTTTTTCATTTAATTTAATCTCTAGTTTAAGAAGAAGCGAATAATTCATTTTTTTTATTCAATTGCTTTTTTGTTTAAACGTAAAAGAAAGATTTTGTCGCTTCATGTCAAGCATTCATGCTAATGGTATTAGTTTCTGATCAATTAGTCGAGAAAAATGCATATTCGAGTGCCTGGTTCTAACCGAATTCATTACACAAATATCTATATTTAAATATATAAAGAGTTATTTAAGTTGGCATTTATAAAAGCTTGCCTTGAGATTGCTATTCAGGTAAAAGAACATCAAATTTAATGATGCTTTATTTAATAATCAATCTGGCTGATCATATCGTGCTAAAATAGTTCAAAATTATGGCAATTTTCTTCAAGATTTAATTTCATTTATTTAAGCTATGGCAAATTTTTGCTATAGATTAATTTAAGATTAGGATGTGAACACTCTTAATCGATTGAATTCGACTCAAAAGCTAAATATTGACGCAACTAAAAATTGATTAATTTAGTAATTTTTTCAAATGCACTTGTTTAGTTGCTAGGTATGAAAATGTTGCCTTTTGGGTTAATATTTTTCTATCAAGGAATTTTATTTTAGTTATATTACGCTTTATTAATTGGGACTAAATTGGCTTCGAGCTCAAAATCGCTCAGAATCTATAGGGCCGGCACGCAAAGGTTTTATGGTGTTGGTGGATTAAATTGGGATTTAATAATCTAATATTGTGAGAGATGAATTATTAATTCCAAAAGAAGCTTTTTTTTAATGAAGTAATTTTAAAATATTGGTCTCAAATGAAACGGATTTAATATTTAATTTAAAAATTGCTTAAATAAAAATATTTCAAGGCTTCTAACTATTTTTTTTTAATTGATTATTTAAATGACCAGATTTTGGCTGAAAGGTAATAACTCCCTACGGGTTTAGTCAAAAATAAATTTCTATTTAACTTATTTTTTAACTACATATTTTCCTTTTAAAAAAATTTTTGAAACAAAACCAGTCTGGAGTTGTTGCTGAATGTTTATTGTAATTTAAAAAAAATGAATTGATTAGACTAAAGATTTTGCTTTAGATAATATTTAAAATGATAAGCTTGACTCTTTGGGAAAAAAAATCCAAAATTTTCAGAATGAAGAAAAATAAACAATAATGAAGTTTTGTTTATAATAGAAAACATTAATTTATTACTGTTTTTAATTAAAACGCGACATGAGTCTTAGTGTATTTCATCTAAAATATTTTAGATATTTAAATAAAGCTAAGGTGTTTTTCGTTCCCGATCAAATAATAAAATAACTAATTTAATTATTATTTTATTATTAATTTAAACATTTAATTTACTTTAGCTTATAGACGAATTAAATATTGTAAAAGATAAAGTTAAGTAAAAAAAAAGTGTAAAAATAAAAAATTTAGAAAAATTTAAAAATACAAAAATCATAATTGGTAAAGAATTTTGAAATTACATTTCTGTCAATGAAAAGTAATCAGTCTCTTAGAATAATTGAATACATTAAATAAGATTTCTTTGAATAATCTCTTAGTTATTTATTCACTAAAACTTAATGAAACTTGTGTTTAGGGCTGAAATCAATAAACTCGGGTGATGCCCTTGCATTTCAAGGAAATAATAATTAAAAGACGATTAGGGAAATTGGAAAATAAAAAAAATTCAAAGAAAAATTAATTATCATGATAGTCATACATTTAAAGCAAGAAAAAGCTTTTAAGACTAAATTTATTGCCAAGAGGATTTTAATATTTTTTCTTGTTAAATGACGGATAAGTCAAATAACGAAATAATTCATTTCACTAAGAAAATAATTAGCTTAAGGTAAAATTAAATTTTCTAAATAATATCTGATTATAGAAATCATCTTAATAAATGGTTAACATTTATTTAAATTAATATGTATTATTTAAAGATTTAATTTGGCATTTTGTTTTAATAATGCATAAGAAGCAAAATGATTTTGATTTAAAAAACAAAAAACAAATTAAGTTTTAGATATCACAATTCATAGGAGATTTTTGAACAAAAAAATTGAAAAGAAGAAATCGGCATCAAACAACAGATGGTTATTTTTCACCTACAGCAAAACGTTTTAAAACAATTAAATATAATTTGAGTAGATTTGATAGTCTTAAGGTTCCATTGAAAAGCATCAAGGTTATTTATATTATTAAAAGGAATTAAAGATCGGCATATAAATAATACCTGATATTGTTTACGAAAATCAAAAATAAATGCTTGTGAATATTAATACTAACTTATGTAAATCAAATAACAAGAGTAAAAACTTAATTATTGGTATTAGAATAAAATTTGTTCCCCAAAGGCTCAGTAGTAAAATTTTGGACATCACTCCAGGGATTTAGACATTGTTGATATTTATTTTATTTATGTTTGAATTTTTTTTCTCAGAATTGGCTCCAGGCTCATTAATATTTTTTTTTCTTTTCTTAGGTGAATAATAATCAAGTTATTTGTGTGATCTTTAAACGCTTTAATTGATTTAGATTGATGAAACAGAGAAAGCCTCGAGCACTTTTGTTTATGATTGTTCCTAAGTAAATAAACGTCAAATTATTTCCAAGATTGTTAGATAACTTCAGCAAAGTTTCAAGTGCTCTTTTGTTCGCTCATTAGGAGAGAAGATAAGAATTTTTTTATATTAGAAAATCATTTAAGTAAATTAATTACTTTAAGTAATGATAACAATAAATATAGTTTGAAGTGTTCTTGGTTGAAAAACATGCTGGCTTGGAGAAAAGAAAAGAGCTCAAATATTTGAAATCTCACAAAAAGTTAATTACAACAAAAATAAAAACACATATTTTTAAACTATCGATTTTTATCATATATCAAATAAAAGAGAACAAAAACTAACTAACTTGCATATTTAATATTTATTTAATTAATATAATTATAAACAGGGATCTTAGAGAGCAAAAGCGTTTGATTTTTGGGCCTATTTAGCAAACTTTACGGAACTCGTTCTCTTTTCATGCTGATTTTGTTTATAAGCATTATCTGTACAAGTTCATTATTGCAATCAATAATTTTAATTACAAATCTTCGAAAATTCAAATTAAAAATTTTGCGGTTTTTGTTTTTTTTTCTTATTGATTTTTTAATTCAGATATAAATATTATTCTTTTGAATAGTAGGTTGTTAAAGCTTATTGAGTTTTTTAAAAATACTCTGTAATAGGAGTTAATTCCAAAGCGAATAATAATAAAATACCATTATTATTATTGATATGGAGTTCCGTTTGAGCTAAATTAATTGCGATAAAAGAAAAGGAAAAGGTTATTATATTTCATTTTATGTTTTCATTATTAATGCTTGTTATCATGGATTTTAAATTGATCTGGCAGCAGTATGGAATTTTATTATTCAAAAAATTAACAACACTTGGATTAATCATCACACAGTACCTTGAGAAAAATTGGCATTTTGATCCAATTTTCTGCACAATGATTGAGGAAACAATTGAGTTTATTTTTAAAATGTAAGCTTGTGAATGCACATGGGATTTAATTATTTTAAATTTAATTTTATCAAAGTCTCTTGAAGCAAATTGCTTTAGTTTAGAAGAAGTTTAAAAGTGCTTGGTAAAAATTTTAATTTGCAATTTAAAGTGAGCAAAATTGTAAAATGAATTGAAAATATGTTTTACCTAAAGTGAATTTTTTCCGTCATTTTATGTATTTTTAATCTTAAATCGAAGTCAGGAGTCTTTGTTTAAGTCAATTCGCTTTTGAATGTATCAAAGGTTGATTTGAGAATTTTCGAGGCCCGTGTCAAACTGAGTAGCATTAAGTAAAACAAAATTGTTAGATAAGAATTTTGTTAGATAATTCAGGCCGAATTCGAAGATAATCAATTCAATCTTAGTTTTGATCACTTGAATTTCGGTTTTTGAGTTTATAATAAAAGTTGGTTTATTTAATTTTTTAAAAGCAGCCTGCAGACATGAAATATTTATGCTGCTATGATAGGAAAATAAATCCATAAGGGACTAAAATTCTAAATCCTGATTTAATTTGAAAGTGAATAACAATCACTTATTTTAGAGGAAGCAAAAGAGAAAATAAATTAAATTAATAATTAAATAATATAAATTTATTCGATGATTTAAAGAAGGCTTTTCCTCGGAGTAGTTGTGTTCGCTTATGAAAATATCGATTTATTCGAAAGCAATTTAGCAATAACAAATGGGACCTTTGTAAATTATTGTTTCTTTTATTTTTACATGAGCGAATTCATAAAGTTTAATTTTGGTGCTTTTCTTCTAGTTGCCTGTCGCAATTAGGAGGAAATCATTTGAGTAAAATGATTTAAATGAGAAAAAATTTTTGTTTTTATTTAGTTTCTTGCTTTGAGATTTTTATTTTTGCCAAAATTCAATTGTCGCCTTATTAAATTAAATAAAATTTTGTCATGAGGAAATTAAATGTTAGCAGCCATTTTTGTTTATATGCATTTCTATATCCGTATTGATTCGAATGTTTGAATAAAATCTAAATACTCAAGATCAATTTTTCAAGTAAATTATTTAGACTCATGTTTGTGTGAGACACTTGTTTTTTAAAATAAAAATATTCAACAAAATTAATTTATATCGATTCCAATGACTGCACTAGAATTCAAAATCTTGATGTGATTCTAATTATTTATTATTTGATAATGGAAAAAAATGCTAGAAGTTTGAAAATTTAATTTAAATTTGATTGTTTGATTATTGAGCACTTAAGATTGCTGATCAAAGAAAGAGAGAGAGAAAGAGCCTAATGTGTTCAGAAATGTCTATACAAATATTTCTCTTCTAAAGGTAAAAACAAATTTAAATTTTCTGACTTTTTTTTTTAAATTAATTTCTAGTTTATTGCTTTTTGGCTGAAATTTTAGATGGTTTTGTTTTTTTTGATAGAGAGAATAGTCAAATTTGTTATTGCAATTAAGCTTTGTGTAATTTTAAAACTATTTTTGACTTAATGTGGCTTTTAATTTAATGTTTAGAGATTCAATAGATATAATTGAAATTAGATATATATGTAAAAAAAAGCTATTTTAAAATTATTTAAAACTAATTGCCTCAAAATTCGCACACCATTTTTCGCCTAAGTGGTTTTCAGTCTGATCGCTTAACTTGTACTTGAGTAAATAAAAATTTATAGATTAAATAGTAAAGATTACAGTCTTATCCTTAGAGTTATTGGAATTATGCAATTAATGGAAAATAAATCCGATCTTGAATCAGTAATTTTGATGAATGTAAACAGATTCTGGCACAATCGAGGAAACTATTTCGACTTTAAGCCCTATTTAAATTATATCTTTATGGTGAAAAGGCTAAAACCAAAATAGCTAAGCAAGCAGCTCGTTCAAGTTTTTAAATCCAAAAGTATTATTTATTATAATGAAATCTAATTAAACATTTTGCAATCAAGGCTTCTATCAAACCGTAGTAGATAATCATCTTCAATTTTAGCAGTATTTATAAATTCTTTTCTTAATATTGCATTTAAATTAAAACATTGTTTTCCTCTAGATTTTCATCTTTTTATAAATCCATCACTTACATTCTTACCAAATTTTACGTCACGAAAGGGAATTAAAACAGGCATGTATGCCAAAAACCAGAAAATTGAATAAAATTCCAATCAATTACAATTTAATCAATTTTTAATTTTTTTTCGAAAAATAAAACATGTTGTCCTGAAATCAATTTAAATCCTCTAAGCGAACATTTAAAAAATAATAAAAAACTAATACAAAATAAAAGTTTCGAATAAGACAGGTAGCACGATTTAAATTTTTCGTTTTTCATTGAGTTTATTTGGTGTTCACAATGGAAAATATAAAATAGCTAATTAAATTAGTCATTTCTTAAGAGTTTTGAAAATATGTCGCTTATGATTCCCTTTTTGTTCAAATTTTTTTAAATCGACCTCGATTTATTAAAATTATAATTGAAATTGGTTTTAAAAAAAACGTCTCATGACAAGTTTAAAATTCTAGGGAAATAGTTTTTGATATTTAATTATAGTTTTTTTTTCAAATTAGTTAGGTTGTTTGTGTTTAAGAAATTAATTTGAATTCAGTCAATTTTATGATGTTGTGCCATTTCAAAGCATATCAAATATTTTCACAATAATTTGATTTCAAATAATTTTATTAATTATTAATTATATTCAATTTTTGAAATCAGGATATGAATTTTAAAATCGTCTACTCATACAAATAGTTTCTTATTTTAGATATATTTTCATTCTTCTTGAGAATTAAAAGGAAATTAGTTCGAGTGTATTGAATTATAATTATTGTAAAGAACCTTTACAAGTCATTAACTTTAATTATAATATATCAGATTAAATTGAAATTTGAAAAAAAAATTTTCACCAATTTTAATGCAGTTTGTGAGGTCTTTAACCTTCTTTTCGATCTCACGTCGAAATAAAAATTTTTGAAAATATTTTTTTAAATTTTATTATAATATTTGAAAAATAAATATTATTTCTGAATCATGTTGGCAAGAAAATTTATTTTTATCTTATTATATTGTTTCATTTTATAAAAAGATAAAAAAATTGAATCATAATTAGGATTAAATTAGATTATTGATTAGAAGAAATTAAATTCTAGGTTTTAAAAAGTAGTATGTTGTACTATTTTGAAATCCTTGTTGTCTTTAGTTTTGATTCACCAGAAATGGTACTAATTGTTTAAATTTTTCTATTTGTATTTCACAGCACCAAAAAATTCAAAATTTTAATTTTTTTAAAAAATGAAATTAGAAAGCTACTGAAAAAAATCAACAAAAAATTCAATCTTGTTTCTTAGTCATATTTAAAACATATCTGTATAAAAATAAATTTATCGTGTATTTTGGATTTTGTTTATGAATATTGAAGTGTTGATAAAGTTTTATAGTTCTAAAATTATTGTAAATTTTGCGACTTATTTATTTATTTAAATCGTTATATCTTTTTTTTGTTTTTGATAATAAAAAATAACTATATTAAAAAGTTTTTTTGAAAAATGTTATCAGATATGAAAATGTAAATTCGGGATCAATTTATGTGTTCAAATAAAAAATATTGAATTAAAAACCAGATAGCTACACAAGAAAGAATGCAAATTATTTTGTTTATTATTAAGTTGAGATTTTGGCTCTGAACCAAAAAGTAATTGGAATCAATTTCTGTAAATTAAAAAAGTAGTTATTTTTTGAAACATATTTGATGATTGATGAGCACATTAGGAATTGGGATTTGAGATTTTAGATTTGATAAAAAAAGCCTTATAATCAAATTTATATTTCTTATCAATGGGGAATTGAGATAAATTTTGTCGGGAAATGCAAAAATTGAGCTAACAAAAGAGCAAAAATGTCGTTTTATTAAAGAGAGAGTAATTGATTTTGAAACATAGAAAAACAAATGGAATAATTTGAGTTTAATATTGCTAATTTTGTTTTCTTTAGCATTTAATTGTCAGACGCAAATACTTAAGAGTTCTTCGCGTTCAAGTTAACTCTAACAAAACAAATTCTTTGTTCTCTTTTAAATTAGATTTATGGCTAACTACTCTTTCAAAAATTAACTTTTTCATTTTGAAACTTAAGATCAAATCAAATAGGGCCTATATCTAAGAGCACACAAATAAAAAATAAACTATACATACACATATTTATAATACCAGTGAATAAGACTAGAAAATTAGCTTTCAATTAATACCAAAACAATAAAAGTTTTCGAGTGTCAAGTTCTTCTTGTTGTTTCATATCACTTTATTTTTCGACTAAAATTTAATCTTTGAGTCTTAAAATAGAAATAATTTTGTATTTTATTATTAATGAATGTGTACGTGCACACAAGTGTATTATATTAAGAGCTTTCGAGCAAATTAAGCTCAGGGGTTTAAATGAAACAAAAAAAAACTTCTAATTCAGGTTGATATTTTTAATAGATTAGTTTAGCACATATTGTGTCTCGGGGCAAATATTGCCGAGCTTTTTAGTTTCAAGATTTAGTTGACAAATTAGCCGTCACGACTTAAAAATCCTTGTTAGGCTAATTTACCCAAAGCAATGCGTTATTAACTTGGGCAAAGATTTACAGTCTTCTTTCATTCTTTCAATAAATGAACATAGATTTTTGTTCATTATTTATTGAGTAAATCTTGAATACCCTGCAATTGCAGTACTTAATCGATAGTTACTTGAAGATTCGTGAAAATATGCTTAATTTGAAATGAAATTTGAGCTGCTTCCGATTTTCGTATGGTTTTGAGTCGAATAACTGAAATATATATGCATATCTGTTGTTATTTAGATTGCTCAAAGTCTTTATTAACCTTAAGAGTCAAATTTATTTAAAGAAAATTTTCTTTTTCTTTGTCAATGTACTAATTTTGAATTCTCCGACTAAACTTGTTTTTTGGGTCTTGGTCTCAGGCAATTTAAATAAAAAAGGTAAATAATACTTTTTTTCAATCTCAATTAAATTTTCTAAGAAAACAGAATAAAAACAAGTTTGTCTGGTATTGTTATGTATAACTTTTTTTTTTCTTTCTTTAATAAATATTTAAATAGTTGATTTTAAATTAACAATTAGAAAAAAGAACATTATACCTTGAAGACAAAATTTTCGTTTAGAATTATTTATTTTATTTATTTATTTCATTTAGCGCCAATTCTGGCGATGTATTAAAATTAAAATCTAAGATAAAAATAATGATACAAATTATAATTAAAAATTAAATATAGATTTTTTTGTTTATTTAGTTTTAAAATAATTATTTTTTATTCGTACATTTAAGAGATTTAATTTTTGCTTAATAAAAAACAAAAAAAATTAAATATAAAAAAATTTAATCTATTAATTAATAAATAAATAAATAAAAATACTTTTTTTCAATGCCAATTAAATTTTCTAAGAAAACAGAATAAAAACAAGTTTGTCTGGTATTGTTATGTATAACTTTTTTTTTCTTTTTTTAAATAAATATTTAAATAATCGATTTAAAATTAACAATTAGAAAAAAGAACATTTTACTTTAAAGACAAAATTTTCGTTTCGAATTATTTATATTGAAATAAAATTGAACTTTTCAATCTCTTTAATTATTAATCAATAAGGCATAGTTGATTAGATAATAAGTTGATTCAAAAATTTGAGAAATTGTGTAGATAAATATGGACAATATAAGACAAGTGGCAATTAATTCTTGAACCGAATTTTGAGCTAATTTCATATAAAATACTTTTATGTTTGTGTATGTTTAGTACAAAACTTAGAATTAAGGTTTACCAAAATATATCAAATAAAATATGAAAAAAATATCAAGAAATCTTTTCCAGTTTTCAGTCGAAAAACTCTTGGGGCTTTTATTTTTCTAATTAATTGATTTTAGATTAAAAAAGATTACAATATTAAGCATTGAAATAATTATAGCTTTCTGATTTAATAATTGATAGAATGAGATCTAAAAAATTTAAACAAACTTAATAGATTATTAATTTAGATTTCTTTTTGTGTTGAAAACAAATTACACAATCGTTAAGGTGCTTTTAGTTTTTATTCCAAGCTGAATCACTAAATGATTTATTTAAGTAAGAAATTATCTTGCTTTAAATAAAAAATTCAATTTAATTTGGTTGAGTGCTTATTTAAATTTTTTTACTTTTTCAAATTAATTGTTTGTGTTTTGCCTAAGTCTTCATTTGATACAAAAATTTCTAATCAAATTGAAAAATTGTTAACTAATTAGATAAAAATTATTTAAAATTAAAATTTAAAAAATTCAAGCTACATAATTCTGTTTAGAAAATCTAATAATTTTGTTTTCAATCAAATTTTAAAATAAATGTTTTATTTTAATTACAATCAATTTTTTTTCATCACCCATTAGGTGTTTTTTTAAATAAACTATATAAAATAATAATAAAATTTTGAAACGCTGGCTTCTTGTCTCGCTTGCTACACAAAAATAACTTTTTGACCAACATGCCACATTTTTTTCATTTTTTTTTAGTAAATTGATTCAATTTAATTTTAAGGTGGATAGGATTTCATTTTTTAAATTTTGTTCTTCAATTTTTTGTAATGTAGTGTTAATTAGTTAAAATAGTAATCTAATTAAAGTCTAGAATTGCTTCAGGTTCACTGATATTGAGTTTGCCAATCTGAAATTCTTAATTCTTCTTAGTAGATTTATTTTTAAATATAATTAAATTTTAATTGTATTAGTAGCTGGATCGGAAGAAAATTTTTTTATTTTTGAAATGTAATTTAGAAGCTTTTTAAACTTTGTTCAAGACAATTAACAGAATTAATGCTTAGTTTTTTGTGAGTGCTTTCAATTTAAAGACATAAATTGTGTACATGATAAAATCCGATATAAGACACCTGGCGCTTAATTCTTCAAAAAGGATCATTTCGACTTTATGAGTAAATACAATTTGAGTATAGAGCATCATAATTTCCTCACTGACTCGACAATATTTCCTTTTCTTTATTATAGGCAATTAATTATGATCATTTTTGCACGCCGAAAAATAAAATAGCAATTGAGCTTATCACTATCACAATGGAAAAAAATAAATACTTCAAATATTGATTTGATATATAGAAAAAAAGGTTAAATAGCTAATGATCGACAACTGTGCAATCCAAGTGTTATAAGCATATTTATGTGTGTATGTGTGTGTATGGTGTATCTTAATTAGATAAAAAAGATTTTTAGCAAATTATTTATTTAAATGTTATAGATATAGATATTATTTAAAAGCAGGATAATGCAATTTTAATTTTGGCTTTGATAGCTGCATTAGATATGTAGAGAGAAAGAAAAACGACTCGATAGAAGTTTAAGCGTTTTGTTCATTAGGGCAAACAATAACAACTTGAAATAAATATATACAACAATAATAACAACTATACTCGAACTACTAATCTTTCAACATGGCAAAATCTAAATAAATAAATTTAAAATTGATGATGAGAATAATTGTATTTACTTATTGTCTGCTCTATTTGCTATCTTTGTTATACTCTAGAGCCCGCTTGTTGCATTTTCTCCCGAAAATTAAAGATTAATTAAACTATCTAAAATTCTCTTTTATTCTTTAAGATATTGATAGCTTTAATAAAAAATTTACTTCACTTGAGAATACAATTTCAAGTTAGATGAAATTCATTCTGGTTAATGATCATTCGTCTTGGCTCTTATTTTAAACACATAAAAATCAATATATTTATTTCTCATATTGTTGCTGCTAAAGATTTTCGCAGCTAATTCTCAATCAAAATTTCAAAATATATTAATTCAAGGATTTGCTGTTTTTAAATTTGATTTATTGATCTCATTTTTGAGTCTATTCAGTTCTAGATCGAACACAAAAAAAAAGATGCCTTGATAAGATACTACTTGATAGTACTTGGCACGAGTAAATTTATTAAAATCTGGAACAATGAATTAGCATTTGTTGTTCTTAATGAGTTGTAAAAAATGAAATTTAACCAAAGCAATTTATCTAAATTTTATTAATTACTTTTGTTGCAAATACTAGGCACTTTAAAAGTAATTATCTTTTGCAATAATATATTAGACGATGCCTCATGTGTTAATTATTTAATTTAAGGACACTTAGAAAAGTTAGAAATTTTTTTTTACTTTTTCAATTAGAAATCTATTAGCCTAATTTTGTTTTGAGTCTAGTTTTTTTAAGCATGTTGACAAAACCCTGAGGAAGTTTGATTCAAAATTTGGCTTTTAGAAATCAAGAATAGTTTAAATGGTTTTTTAATTATTTGCTAGAATTTTCATAAATAAACACTATTTAATCTCATTAAATTAGATTTAATATTTGAGATTGTGTTTTGAGTCAAAATGACTTAAGCGCCTCTAGTGTGTAATGAAAATAATTTTTTTTCATTTTTCGAGAGCTTTTGAAAACGAGTCAAAATTATTGAAAGCAATTTTGCTGCAAACATATTTTCTAAAACAAATTGTAATTAGTTGGTGAAAATTTTTTTGTTGGCTAGGTGTTCAATTCGAAAATAATGAATTGTGTAAAAAATTAAAAAAAAAAAAAATTTTGTTTTTAATTTAATTCATTGAATGTTTACACAAATTAATTATATACATATATTTTTTTGATAATGACATAAATATTTAGAGTTTAAATTTGCATTTAAAAGTATTAGACACACTTGCAAACAACCAAGAGCGATTAAGCTAATTACTTGTTGGGAAGACAATACGAATTTTGTTAAATAAGGTTACAAATTATGGACAGATGATTTAGTTACATATCAAGATAAGTTAAATAAAACTTAGAATGCAAAAGAGTCGCATTTGTTTGCGACTAAATCTGGCCAATTTTGTGGGTCAATATGAAGTGACATTAAATAAATTTTTTGGTGATTAAAGTATTAATCTAGGCAACGCATCGAGATACTTTGAAAATCTTAATTAACTAGAAACACATACATAAGAAAACAATTTTTGTGAATTGATTAAAAAACGCAAATTTTGAAAAGCCCAAAATTGGGTTGATTTTATTAGCACATGGAAAAGAGATAGCATATTCGACACCTAGAAACAAAGCTATGAGCTTTTAGTCAATTAATATTTAAACAATAGTTGCTAGTTTTAAAATTAATTTATAAATCCATATATTTGTGTTAAATGCTTTTGAGCGCTATAGAGTAAATATTGTTTTAGTTGGTATTAAGAGAGAGCGAGAGAGAGAGAGAGAGAAAAACTCATTGAAGAGGTTTGAGACTCTTAATTTCAACAATGAAAAGAAATTAAATTATTATTTCAACTTGAGAGTGAGAGCAAATTTTAATAAATACTTAGCTAAATAGTTAATCAAAATAATTAGTTGTTTAACAAACAATAACATTTGTATTTTCTTAAGAGAGAGAAAAGAGTATACGAAAAGGCACAAGTATAGATAGAAAAATTTAAAAGCGACAATGCCTTGCATTCAATTGATTGCTCAAATAATGATTAATATTGAAATAATGTTTTCCCTCTTTTTGTGTACTTCTTTCTATGTGACTAATTTGATATTTACAAGTGTATATAGTTTTTTGTTATAAATAAAATCTTATTTCGTTTCTCTCTAAATCAACAAGCAAAATTCAAACAACATTTATGTTTAATTTAATTGAGCCCGCACAAGAGGCCTTTTAATCAAGAGCCTATTTTTTTTTGCTATTTTCAAAATTTGTTTGGCAAATGAATTTTCAAAAATTTTATTTAATATTTCTTTACTTTTTCTTCAAGTGATTTTTTCATTATTATGAAGCACTTATTGTCGGTGTGCGCATGCTCATTTTTAATTTTCAACTTAAAGGTTTTTAATTTTATTAGTTTTCATTAAAGTACTACTCGATCGATTGTTCTTAGGTAAATTTAAAAACGTAAATGAAAACAAATAACAAGGAACAAGTGCAAGCGCTAGGCTATTAACAGACAAAGTCGTCTTTCAGTTCACTCAATCTATTTCAGCCAAATGAATTGATTCACATCGAAGCCAAGAGTTTCCCTTGAGACCAGATTCGACCTAGACTAATTTCATTTCAAAAAACAAAACACTTAATGTATTCTATTATTAATTAAAAAAAAATAGGAACAACTTAAGTAATGTAATAAGAACTAATTTTCTTATGAATTACTTCATTTTTGAAATTTTTTAAAAAAGTTTCTTTGTAGTTCTCTTGTTAGATAAATTAAAAAACATTAAATAAATATATTCTTTTTTTTATTCTTTCTAGTCTCTAACAATTCTTTAGTGAAAACAAACAAATAAAATTATATGATACTTAAATAAGTAATTATATGATTAAGCAAGAAAATAAATCTTCGTTTGGAAAACACTAGTGAATGAAGATTTGTTGCTCTATTTTTTTTTCGAAACGAAACATCAATTTTAAAGTTGTGTCATTACTTTCATTAAATATTTAAATTTAGAATGCTAAAGTCATCTAATTGAAAGTATTTTGAAATATGATAAAATGTTCAATCAATATTGAAAAGAAGCGTGGGCAACATTTGTGTTTAGCAAAAATCGTGAGCTTAGGATAAAATGTCTTAGGCAAATATTTAGCAGGAAATGCCGGTGATTTGACGAGCTTCAGCGACTTTAATTCAACTAGCAAAAATGGCAGAATATTTTTTGCCATTGCTTGTGAATAATTAATCTAATTTTATTTATTTTTTTTTAATTAAATAATTTGAAATGGCAAAAGAAACTAGAAAGGTTTAAGAAAAAAAGTGAAAATATATCTTTGTATGCTAATAACCCCGGTTAGAAGTAGCCGCCTGGAAGGCGCTTATTTTTCTAATTTGGTGCAATACTATACCTGTAAAATGAAACTATTTTCGAGCTTACATTGCCAGTTTTGTTTTTATTTAATTAAGAAAAAAAAACAAAAAGAGTTAAATGTTTGATTTTATATGTAAAATGTGATTTGTAACACATTCAGTCAATCCTACTCGGATGTTGATATAATAAAATTAAAAGATAGGAAATCAAATTAACAAAGTGTATTATTTTTCATGTAAAATATTTGCTCTAGACGAATGTAAAGTATTGACTGGCATAATGATATTGACTGAAGCAGATGATGTGGATGATTAAAGACGAATTGATATGTGAGCGAAGCCATGTCATGCATGCTATGATTAGTCCTTAGAAATCACGGGAGAAATTTCCATTTAAATTAGTCGAATATCAAAAATGCTCTATTGCTCGACTTAATAATAACAGACATAAGTGCTGAAGCGAATTAAAGTAGTTTTAAGTTAGGACTAATTGGCCGTATCTTAAATTCGCATTTCAATCGACCTTATTAAATCGCATTAATTTAAGCTTGTGTTAAGTTAGTACCAGGAGCATAACTAAAACAATAGAAAAAGAAAAACAAACGTGTTCAATTCCCTTCTTTGGACTCTATAAAATATTCACTTGAAACTAATAAATATTTGAACTCAATTCGAAGACTTTGAATTTTTGCTAGAAAAATTCAATAAAAAAAGAAAACACGCACACACACACATAGAGAATTTGTCATATTGAGTTACTTATCGATTTAGGATTTTGATCGATTAGTAATAAATGTGTGTGTATGTTTGTGTGTGTGTGAGCGCGAGTGTTCAGAATGTTTTGAAAAAATTCTCGCTAAGTGAACGTCATGAAAGTCGTTTGATGTAGGCAAGCAGCTAGCATTAATAATGGGCCAGCGGGGGTTCGTGTCTAAGACGAAACGCTCGAATAGCTAATCAATGAGTTTTTATCTAAATGTTAAAGTTGGCAGTCGATTGTTTTTAATCACAAAATCACTCGAGTTTTGAGCATTTAAAATGGCGTTGCTAGATAACAAAAATCAAGTTTTAATTTCAAGATAAAAAAGGCTTTTAATTTAAGTTTCATTACACTCTTGTTTTTCGTTTGAAAATTATTTGACTTATTAAGTTTTGAACAATCATGAAAGCAAAAATTTGGCCTCTTAATTGAGAAAGAGAAAGTATGCAACGAATCGAATGACAAATAAATATCAAAAATAAACATTCGAATCTAGTTGTGATAAGATATCTTTAGAACAAAAAAGTCATCAAATCAAGGCTTAAATTTTTGTTCAGGTAAATTATAAGACTTCACGTTTTTTTAATTTAAGTTTTTTTTTTTTTTATCCTAACTGGTATTTTAATGTAAATCTATATATACAGACTATAAATATTTGTCTAAATCTAAATAAAAGGATTTTAAATAATTTTTAATTTAACAATAAAATCAGGCTTCTATTTGATTTTCTATATATATTTGAGCTTTCTTTGGAATTTTTGTTTTTTTTTCTTGGATTTTTTTTCGAGATTTTTAAAGGCTTTTTTTCATCGCAAGAGTTGGTTTTAGTCAATTAATAATATTTTCAAGTGATTCAAAGAGGTTTATTGTTGCTCGGATTGTTATTAGGTCTAATTTGACAAGTTAAACAAAATTTAAGCTTGTTAGCCTAACTAGACCCCTTTCCTTCTTTCTCTCTCGCTGGTCCAAAGTGCCTGGTGACAACACACCATCCGCACTCACACTCTCGTTTTAAGCCAAAGGGTTCTATTTTGATTAATAAAAAAATTAAGAATATTTATTTAAGAATTTTCTGTTTGCTCGAAAAGAAACTCTATTTGGATGACTTCAATTTTAGTTGTTGTTTTTTGCGAAAATTTTAGTTTATTTTTTTATTAGTTTCAAATAATATAATCTTTTTCTCTTTTAGGTTGGCACTTGAGGTTATTCTTTTGTTCTGCGAGGAGTATTTGCTTGATGGTAATGCGAGCTATTTTGTCTTGTTGCCACTTGGCTCAATATTTGTTAATATTAAATAGGTTAAGAAAAAAAAACACGAAAGCCTAAGCTTTTTTTTACAGTCCAACAGTCAACCATTTTAAATTTTAACAACTGTTTTCTCTCTCTCTCTCTCCCTAGGCTTTTATCTTAATTAGCTATTTAGGTATTCATCGAAACATGTTGTTTTTTTTGTGTTGCTTTGATTTATAGTTGTTGATGAGTTGATTCTGATTAAATTATGCCAAGTCTTGGTGTTTCGACCTTAGGGATTTAAGCCAAGTAATAAATAAAACAATTAGATTTAGTTAAAAGTTAATTAAATGGAATCCGAAGTTATTACAAAAAGTTAGTGGTCTATACAGTAGCTAGAACGTGTTCTTTGGCTGCACTCAATCTAAGGACAAAAAGTGCAAAAGAATAAGTAGAGCCATGTCAAGATTTGGGTCTTGATGATTATTTCGTTTATTGCATGGTTGTTTGTTCTCAAAGTATCATTTTGTTACTTAGTAGTTGCGGCTCAATATTTGTGACTGTACTTATAATAAAGAGAGAAAGAGAATAAAACTACCATGGGGCATTTATGATCCCAAAATCAATTAGGATGATAAAATCCATGATAAAGAATCATAAATCATTGTTTTGTTCTAATCGAGCGAAATGTCTTTAATTCACTTAGGCAAACCACTAATAAAACAATGAAAAATCTTTAGGGCATATTTAAACAAATCAAGATTATCTCTCTCTCTCTCTCTCTCTTTGCTATGCTTAATATTTAAATAACAAATTTTCTCTTTATAGGTTGCTTTTTGCAAATTTATCTTTTGTTTATCGTTTCACTTGTATCAAAACGAAAGCTTAAAAATTGTTTTTAACACGAACTAGATCGTGTTTATTCTCAATGTCCAATCGGCTAATGCTCATAATTAAACTATAAAATAAGAAACGCTTAATCTAAATGCACATATTTTAGTCTATTGTTTTTTGTTGTGTTCTAAATCTCGAGATATTTTATCTTAATTAAAATTATTTATAAAACAATTAATGGCAAAAAAGATAATGCTCTCTCTCCCTCTCTTTTTCTCAAGGGATATGCTACAAGTCGCTTTAAATAAACTGAACTTATCTTCTTTTTTTTCACCGATAGTTAAATCCAAAATTTTGCTCGACTATTTGTGTCGAATATTCAAATTAGATCAAGCCCCGAGGCAAATAATGAGTTCATGGCTATTAGGGCTCAAATAATTAGCTTTAATCAAATTACAGTGCAGTTCATGTGCAAAAATTGGCTCTTAACAAACCTTAGCATCAAGCCTCGAACAATTCTGTGTACATTTGCGCGAATTAAGGCTCGCATATTTCAACTGATTCAATAAAAAAGTCAGTTTACTTAACTTTTCTAATTTACGAATTGAAGTTTTCAAACTAAGATTAGTATTTATCCAAAAAATTGGTTGATATTTAAAATTAAAGCCAAGATAACGGCCTAATAAAATAAAATTAAAATTAAAAATCAACATGATATGATTTTGTTTTTATCTTGTGCTTAAATTTCTAGCTAAATTGGATAGAAGCCTAGAGAGAGAGAGAAAAGTTACTTGTCACATAAGTTGATCGCTAAACGAACAGCTTTTTTTCTTCTTGTGAAATATTTTTCTGGCTAATGTTTTCGATTAGCAATTATGTAAACAAAAAGCGGACTTTATGGTCCGTTAGTTGTGTTACGCAAAAGTATTAAGAGGTATTATGAAATTTGAGAGCTGTGTGCGTGTTTGGGTAAATAAATGTTTCCTATAACGAGTTTACGGTTATCAAAGTAATCTAGTAAAAATAAAAGAAGGAATGTTTAAGTCGTGGTTTTTTGACTAAATGAACTATTGTCGGCACCATGCTTAAATTGCATACTATCAACAAAATTTTTGTCATTTTTAAGTCAGTGATAAAAGGACACAATTAATCAGCCAAAGTTAATGATAAAGACCAGGAATCGTTATAAAAAATATTTAATTTTTTTTTTATTTATCTTTAGTTATATATGAAGAAAATTATAAATTAAGAAAAAAAATATTTTGTTGACTTATTGCAACGAACACCGAATGGAAGATCTTGTGTCAGCCTATTTTTCGTGTTTATATTTTTGGTTGAATTTTTGAATATGTTGTCTAATGGTGTTACGAAAACGCCTCAATTGATTTTAAGCTATTTGTGCGGTGATCAACTTGATAAGAAATTCACAAATAGATTTATTGCCTCGGTCACCTTTTAAGCCTGAGCTGTGGAAAATGTGAAACATTAATTTTAATCTTTTTTTTGTTTGCTTAAAAGAAAAGTTAGTGTGGTGACTAAAAATGACTTGGATAATTTCAGATATTGTCAAAACTAATTGAATCGAGGAAAACTAAATGGAGTTCTAAAATGTTTATTGATTTGTATTTAGGGCAAAACAAGTAGCAGAAAAATTTTGATTTTGCGTCTTTTACACAGTAGCAGGAAACACATTATCAAAAGCTCGTTTTTATCATTTTATCCTAAATTTAAATAAAAAAATTTTGAAGAGTAATGACAGTTAATGACAGTCGGTCAGTCTCAACAAAAGTCTCAACAAAAGGTTAAAATAGCTGCCGAGTAAATATCAGAGAGAGTCGAAGTTGTCACTTGTCAAACCCGCTAGCTTTTCTCTCTATTTTCTTTGTCAATAGTTTATTAATTGATTTAAAGGACTGGAGCTCTCCTACCTTAATTTTATTTATTCATTTTATGAGTGAAAAGTTTAAAATCAACTGGACATTGTCTTATTGATTTTAATCAAACAATTAATCCATGTTTGACTAGATATTCAAGTGAGTGGTGGTGAGCCATATTTGTCAGATAAGAATTCAATAAAAGAAAAGCACAGTCTTATCTAAACGCTCTAATTGGTTTAGGCTAATTTGAGTTGTTTAAATAAACGATGTGTTGATTTATTTATAGAACAGGTCAAAGTCAGGATATTGAACTTTGAAAAACTAGTATCGATTTCGATCCGGATAGGAAAGAAAACAAAACATGGCCAATCAAATCAATACACTAAAGTGCTTAAATACTCTTGTCATATGTCTAGTTAGAAAACACAAAAAGTTTAGTCGAAAAATTTACTAATTCAGCGAGAACAAAGAGAGAGAGAGAGAGTCAGCTTGAGAATAATCCGAAGCCTATAAAACAAATCTTTCATTTATGTTGTACTAATCGTTTTGTTTTTTTTCTTTTAGATTATTAAAAAAATATATTGACAACTACAAATATTTAAATATATAAAAAAATAAAATAATGGAATACTTTTGAACAAAAACCTACAAGAAAAACTCAAGCACAAACAATCAAGGTGTAATAATAAAAAAAAAAAGAAACACGAACATAATATAAAAATATATTTGAAAGTAAAAGCAACAAACAAGAAGCATTTATTTTTGTAGTCGTCTAATTTGCATCGTTAATGGAGAGTGCCGACTTGAGAAAATCGTTCTACATCAACTCGTTCGAAATGGACCAGCAGAACGCCATTCGGCTGCAGCAAATCGAGGCCATCAAACTAATCCAAATATCGCTGGACAAACTGACGTGCACGAACAGCGTGCAGCTGAAGTCGCAAAGCGCCCACAAGTCCAACACAGTGCTTGTGTACAAAGAGACCAATTTGCACAAAAATCTACTTGTAAATAAAATACTAAACAAAGCCAAGTACATGTATTATCAGGGTGTTGTGCAGACAATGCGATTGTCGCTAATGTCCAAGCTCAACTATTACACAAATTTGATCCATCAATTGAACGGCGCCAACTCGGCCAGTGCCGAGGCCGGTCTGGTCGACGAGATGAAGGTGCTCATGCAGCAGATATTGCACGAGACCTATCAGTTTAACTTGACGAATCAGCCGAATTCGCTCGACTTGTCCGTCTTGTTTCCCGCGGTCGACTCCGACACCAAAGCCAACAGCACTCACAGCGATCACAAGCGTGCGAAGCATTTAAACGAGCTTAAGATGTCGCTGTACAGTTTTGTGTGCGGCAATCAGACAAACACGGACAAATCGAAACCGAGTGCCAAGCGAACAAGCCAAGACGTGACCGACGAGGACGACGAAGACGAAAATTTGAACGTCGACGACGACATGGACGAGCGAATGTGTAAAAAGTGTAAGATAAGTGACGAGAGCGGCCCGAGTGCCGACCCCGGCCCCCTCGACCTCAACAACAATCAAATACTTAATGATGAAACTAATAACAAGGAAATAAACAGACGCAATTTGAATAAAAAATTCAAAATAAAATCCAAATCGAGTACATCTTCATCGAAAATATTGAATATCGAGTGCTTGGTTTAACTTGATCACATGCACACATAAACAATTCAACAGTCAGAATAGTTCAATCATTGTACAGTCTAATCGATTGTCTATTCAATTCAATGCACATGGTATAACCTAGTGTGGTCACGTGCTCGTGTGTGTGTGTGTGTGAATGTGTGACTTTAAACATACCATATCTCATGAGAGCATTTCAATTTTTTGGTGATAATTGTAGTGAAAATGGAAAAGAAATTTTTTTTTTTTGTTTGTTTTTGATTTTGTTGTTGAGAATTATTCAAAACCGGATATAAAAAGAAGCTCTCATTGTGAGTGTTCGAGTATGAAATGTTTAAAACGGTATTAATTTAGTTTTGTTGTGCTGGATTAAAATTTAGGCAACGACTAAATGCCAAGGCTTAAGCAAATCCGCCTTTTTTATTCAATATTTTTAATTTTTTTCTTACTTAGCCATAGTTTGGTCCGTATATTTTTACTTTCTCTTTTTTTGCTCGCTAATTTGACCTGTGTAAATGTTTTCTCTTCTCTTTTCTAAAAAACCAATTTTATTTCTCGCGATAACATCTTTATTTAAAAATTAAATAAACAGTTTTAAATTAATTTAAATTTTTTTTTATTGATTCAATTAAATTCACCCAATTAACATGAATATTTTCATTTAGATATTTACTAATTTAACATTTTTTATTTAAAAATTGAATAAACAGTATAAAATAAATTTTCTATTTTTTTTTTGAATCAAGTGCTCTCAAAAAATGAAGATATTTCAAATTATATTCAACCTGATCCAAAAAAGATTCGAGTTGCCTCTTGACGATTTCCTAAAATTAGCTCTCCTTGCTAAATACAATGCATTTTTTCTAACTTATTTAAGAAATAATCTATTCAATATAGACGTAAGATTACTCATTGAAACTTTCTGTTGTTTATATGTTAATTTTGTTGAATTTTTACTTGTACTTTAGTTACCAAATGCATCCAAATCTTTAAAAAAAAATCAATTTACATAAATTTATTTTTTTCAAAGTCCATTCCAGACAGCTAAGGCTTTGCTTAAACTATGTCATACAAGTCAATTTATGACATAGGTTCCGTTCACTGCAAAAAAGAGGGTTTAGGCTTCTTTTAAAGCTTACCGTCAGTCACTCAATTTTTTCTTTTAAATAAATAATATTCTTTATTTAAAAATAAAATAAACAGTTCAAAAAAATTTTTTTTTGTTTGTCTCAATTAGTCATTCAGAAATTAAAGTATTATAGAAGTATTAAATGAGCTAATTCAAAATAAAAGAAATTCTTGAATTTTGGTCCAAGTTTTCTTGCTTTCTAACTTCACGCCTTTTTCTATTTTTGAACTAACGTTCCTTTTTATATTCTTAAAATTTATTTTTTAGGTAACAATTTTTTCATTAAAAATAAAACACAAAAAATTTTAATTTTTTTTTTTTACTTCTCCATAAAGGAGGTTAATTCAATTCAATAATAATATTCAAACTTTTTTTACTCAAGTTTTTGTTTACGACAAACGAGGCTGGATTTTAACAATTATTGTAAATTTGCCAAATAAAATTTTCAGTCTTAATAGGATTTTAATTTGAATATTTGTCTAAATATTTTAGTTCATCAAAAATATTATTAGACTTGCTTTAAAATTATGAATTGAGATGAAAGTCTCAATTAAATTATGAATCATTTAATTTATAATCATGTCGATTCGATCAAACAAAAGTCATTAAGCATATCAATGTTTTAGTCTTCAAATTAAAATATTTTCTATTTAAAATTTATTTTGTTTATCAAAGAAAAAAACTTTGATTACCCCAGGGTTCGCTCGGGTGACCTAAGCCATTGTGTTCAGAAATAAATAATTTTTTAATTGAATTTGAATTAAAACAATGTGTAGATTTAAAAAAGAAATAAAAACGCATAATTAATGTGGAAAAATTTTGATAAAAGCCTTTGAAATTTTATGACTTTATCATTGATTTAATTAATTTGAATTTACTCATGGGTTATTTTTAAAGTATTTGTATGTCAAGTAATAATTACACTCTTTTCAAAGCTAGTAAATGATAAATGCATCAAAAAGTCTCAAACAAATGAGCTGTTTATTCAGCCGACAGTAAATAGTTTATCTTTTTTCAAGTGAATGTAAACATATGCTTGAATTATAGAGTTTTTTCCGGTCTGCGCTTTCGTCCCAGTAGAGAAAGTTATAAATTAATTAAATCTTTAGAGAATAAACACAAAGCAGCACGAATAATCAAACATCAAACATGATCGATCAAAAAGCTTTGGAATTTTTGGCATACATTAACAGTTCTTTTCACGAATACATTGACGTCAGCTTGTTATAGGTTGGAAGCCTTCTAAATCCCATTCAAAATGTAAATAGTAAACTCTAAAGGTAATTGCTATCAAGATTGTTTCAAGCTGGCTTAAATTAGAGTACACAAATAACAGCATGGCTTTTTAATTTATTGTTTAGATTTCATAGTAATTATCGAAATGTCATTCAAAAAGTGGCGTTAACTCAAAATTAAATTGAAATTGAATTCAACTCCTAAAAAAAAAAAATATTATTCTTAATTCTTATTATTCTTTTTCTAATTTTAAATTCATTCAAAATTAATTATGCTCTATTCAAAAATTTGTGTCTCTCAAGTGATCAAAAAAAAAAAAACTTTTTGTCTTGTATCATTTTCAAAATTTTGTTCACTTTTTTCTCAATTATCAAAACTACTAACACGGGGCTGAAAGGGAGGTTAATTACCATTCCAAACTGCCCGGGGTCCTCCCCTAACTATTATTTTAATAAAATAAAAAAATAAATTGAATTTTTTGTTTTAAAATAAGAAAAAATACCTTGGTAAATTATGTTTAAATTGTTTGTTTTGTATATGAGAATAAAATTCAAATCCAAAAATAAACCTGTTATTAATTTTGGAAAAAAAAATATTTTTAGACAAAACCAAATCTTACACTGAATGATTGAAAAAATTAAATTAAAAATAAATTATTTGCCTTACAGAAATATGATGTTTCTGGAATTTTTTATGGTTCTAAAGAAGACCCGATTGCAAAGTATCTAATTTATATCCCTTGAATGATCGGTCCGCTTTTGAAAAGTTTGCAAAAATAAACACAACTCAAGTAGAGGTTCATCCAGAGCCTAATCTCTATTTAATCTCGCAGTGTATTGTTTGTTTAAGATAAACAAATGTGAAATCAATTGAAAATATTGATCTTTTTTTTAATAACTGTTATTTGATGGCGGTCCATTGATGATTAATATGCACTCGAAATTATAATCTGTCAAGCAAAGACTCGTATGAAAACAATTTCCATTTATGATCACTAGAGCAAATATTTGTTGTTCAAACAATCGCGAGGGAATTCAAAAAATTAAAAGGTTTCAAATAGTCGAACTATCAAAAAGAAAAGTAGCTAAAAGCAAATAGAATAGGAAAAAACTTGACTCGTTTCGTGCTAGGCTTTGTTTGTTCTATGCAAATTGATACGCCAAGTCTTGCCTATTCTCCTAATCTCTGATTTGTATTTAATTTCATACGTGTTTCTATTTATTTATCGTTAAATAGTATTAAGATTAACCAGAATTAGAGAAAAGTAATTGCTTTTGTATTCCGAAATATCTTTACAGTTTTAATTTATCGACTAAATATCCTACTGAAAATATTTACACACAAATGATTTTTCAAATATTTGCTTCTCATTCTTTTCTTCCTGTACAAATATTTGCTTTTGTTATATTTTAGTACTAATTTTATTAGATAGCAGGCAAATATTTGAGTTTTTATCTATAGCACTGAATAAAGTTCAAAGCTGAATGTAATTTTTTTGGCGACTGTTAAAACAATTTTTTCTATCGCTTGGAGATATTTGTTTTCGAGCTTAGTTTGATTTTACCTTAGCCAAATAATAATTGGAATGCAAAATAACAATTACTCAAATTATAAAGCATACTTAAGCTTGATTAAATTTACTTTTTTTTGTCAAAAATAATCAAAATTATGCCCTGTATTAAGTAGTTTGCTAGCAGATGCGTTTCAATTGTTTTCTCAACCTGAAAGAATCTCTCTTTCATCGATATCTTAGCAATATAATAAATTTAATATTTATTTATTTAACCGTACTGAGCGGCTCATTCGGATTGAAAAAAAAATCGAAAAATAAAAAAAATCATAATTTAAAATTCATTTATTTCAAAAATTACGCCAGATTTGGCGATGATAAAAAATATTAAATATTAAAGCAAAAAATTATAAAAAAACCTCTTATAAAATAAAGTTTATTTTTTTGTCTTTTAAACTTGAGGTATAGACAATGAGAATATTCAAAAGTTAAAATCCTTTTTGTACTTTTTTTACTTTATCATAATTAAAATTTTTTAGGCCCTGTTCCTTTTTGTACTTAATGGTAATAAATTTTTTTTTAAATTAATCAATATATTAAATATCAATTTTAAATTTAACTAGTATTTTTCTTACCCCTAGCATACCCGAATCCCTAAACCAGGGCTCCGCCCCGGACCCGTTTAAGTTTTAATATAATGATTAAAATTACCATTAATTGCAAAAAGTACAAAAAGTACAAAAAGAAACAGTGCCAAATAATTTTAAATTATGATAAAATACAAAAAGGAAAAAAAGGAAAATGTTTTTTTTTAAAGTTTGAAAAAACACCCATTGCACCCATTACAGTACCTCTTGAATGTAATATTTGACTCTCAATTTTGCTCCGAGAGGATATCTATCCTTAATAATTAGTTTATATGATTTTTTCAGAGAATTTATAATTTTTAAAATTAAAACTCAATTAAAATTTGTGTTACATCTGTAAAATTAAGTGTTTTCAAGTCCAATGAACAGAATTAAAAATTATATAGCCCGTATATCCGAATGGTTTGGGTGTTAGTCATGCAAGCAGAGGATCGAGGGTTCGAAACACTCTGAGGGTGAAAAAATCTTCAAAATATCTCTGCAATTCTAGGCGGATGTTTAAACCCCTTCATCATAAAAAAGGGACCGATTGAAAAGGGACAATTATGAAACGAATTAAATTAAAAATTGATTTTTTTTCAATATTCGTCAAAAAAAGCACATTTTAAATAAAAATAAATATTTATCAATGTTTTAAATAGTAAAAATTTTCTGTTAAAGAAATTTACTTTATTTTTTTTACTGATTAAAATTTAAAAATAACAAAAAGCAAACTCGAAATTGAAACCAATACCTCAAAAAATAGAGAAATTATTTATGTTTTTTACATATATTCATTTTCACTTAGATTTAATAAAATATTTTAGTCTTAAGCATGTGATTTGAGACTGATCTATTTTAAATAATGCAAACTTATTCCGTATTGACACATTAACTCTCTTTTTATCTATGATTTATTTTGACCTGAAATCTTTTTATTTTGTGTCGTTGTTTTTTTTTAAATAATTTAAATTTTGCAAAATTAAAAGATTTTAAGATTTATAATTATTTTAGTAAATTAAAATTTAAAAGCAAAATATAAATCAAGATTTTGTAATAGTTTTTTAAACCATATGATTCAAAATACAGAGCTTTTCATTATTTAAATATTTTATCGCATTATATTATCTCATGACATCTTTTATATTAGATAATTTGATATCATCTATCAGGTGATATAAATTTTTGTTGCGATTCATTGAGCTTATCTAAATGAAATATTTTTGTCGAGCGACTGAGAAAAAATTCTTTAGCTTCAAATATGTGTTCATTTTATTCAAAATTTTTTTTTGTAAGATTCCAAAAATCTTAGAACATTTTAGTTTATTATTTTTTTTGATAATTATAAAAGTATCTAATAACTTTTTCAAACTAATGATTAAAATTAACTTCAATTGATTACCATATTTTGAAATTAATGTATTGATTGATATTTTATATTGATTTTCATCTTTAAATTAAAATTAATAAACAGTAAATTCGAATATCGAACCATCGGAAGTAAATCTATCTTGATTTTTGAAAGGTCATGTGATTAAATTTGAGTGTTTAGCTAAACGTGAAATGATTCTTTAAAAGAATTTTAAAAGCCTTAATCCTTCACAAGAATTTTGAAGCTTTAAGGCTTTTGACCCATTTCGCCTAAACATTCAAATTTAAATCAATTAAAAATTTAAATTTGAAGCGCTCAACTGTTCGGTTGAAGACTTCAATACAAATTTTAAGCCAAAAATTTTGTTTTTATTAACAGGTTTATTTTATTTATTAATCTTTGGTCAAATAATTTTTTGAAAATTGTATATTTCATGACACGAATTAATTATTACTCGTTAATTTATAACAAAAGAGAGCATTTTTTAATAATAGCTTTAGAAACAAAAGAATTCGTTGATTTAACATTGTCATGAATAAAATCAAAATCGAAGCGTTAATTAGAACAGCTAAAGATTAATTTTTGTAAAAAAAATACTAATAAAATAGCAATTTTTAATCTTGATTCAAAGCAATTTTTTTTTATAGAGCCCTAAAGTTTAATTATATTAAATAAATTATTCATCAAACAATTTAAAGCTCTACTAGATATTTTTATGACATTTATTGTAAAAAAAGAGTTGCTAAATTTTTATAAAAAAAACTGAAACTTTTATTAATATTCTGCTTGATTAGAAAGCGAGCTAAATTTATATTTTGATAACAATAACTAAAAAAATTCTTAATTTAAAAGATTAATTTTTATAAATTTGTAAAGCTTTTTTTTATACTATTAATTTATAAAAAAATATCTTCATTATAAATAATTCTGTATAAACCTTTTTTCCAAAAACCGGATTTAACACAAATAGATATCAGCATCAACCTCGCCAGCCGCATTATTAGTGAATTTAAATTCAGTTTCGAATTAAGATTTATCAAATGTCCACGAATACCTTTATGTGGTTTTAATCATTCTATTAACAAATTCTTTCAAAAAATCCACAACTATTTTCATCCTTAAAAATTTCAAATAGATTTTGAAATCGCTTAAAATTCCATTTCTAGATTTCTAAGTAAAATTTAATTTAATTCTTTTTCTTCTTTTTAGTTTTTAACTTTGCTTGAAACCCTATGTGAAAAAAAGCTTTTTGATTATACTTGATTCTTTCTTCTACTTTATATTTATTCTAACTTAATAATTATAATTTTTTACTACAGAAGGGGCCAAATCTCGATAAGATTGACAAGCTTTTAATAAAATAATTAACTAATCCTATAACATATAACAATTCATTTTCTTCACGAAAAAAATAGAATAAATAAACAAATTTGAAATTATTTTTTCCAAGTAAAATAAACATACATTAATATTTTAGAATTCGATTTCGGCATTTAGATTTTATTAATATTGTTAATAAACTATTTTAGAAACGTTTTTATTTTAGAAAATCAATAATAGATTAGTTGAATATTCAGGCTTATTAAATGAAAAGTAGTATTTCTTAATTGCAAAAACTTATTGTTTATATCTTTCAAAAAATTACTGGACCAATTTGGCATTGAAAATTAAATATTTTCTGAAAAGCCGAAATCATTTTCAATAAGAATTTTAATTATATCTATGAAAAATAATCGTTAATTTAATATTTAAAAAAATGATTTCTGAATTTTTAATTTTTCAAATATTTTATTTAAATTTCAAACATTAATTGGAAAATTATTTAAAAATTAGCTATCCACAGCTAGTTGTATTTCAGTTTTTTCAGCAATTTCCTGGGCTATTTTAGGATCAAGAATTTCTTTAATCTAAAAATCAATTTCAAAATAATCTCATAATAAACTAATAAATAAATACCTGATATTGTTTTGAAATTTCAAAAGCTGTACATATGCTGGTGTCATAAAGTAAAACATGATGCTTAGCTAAGGCTTTGATACAATTGCATATTCTGCTTATATTTTCTCGCTCATTTAATGACACAGGCTACAAGTAAATAACAATAATTTATCAATTAGTATCTTATCAACATTACTTTTAAAAGTGGTGTAAAACCACCGTTTTTTCGACTACTTTCTTGAATGCTAGTTGAAGTAACCCAAATATTTCCATTTCTTCCCAAAATTATAGAAACCCCACATGGAAGATTAACAAAATGGACCTTTTGACGCTTAATTAATGGCGAACTAACTCGGATCAAACAACCTTGTCCAAGTTTTCCATAATTCAAATTTCTGGTATGCAGAGAAAGTGATCCATCTGAATGAACATTCTGTACTTCTGCCTTTAAGAAAACAAAACTTAGAAACGAATTTTGGTTGAGAAAAATTACCGAAATAAGATCATTTTCAACAAAATAATGTCGCATCATTCTTTCGTCTTCCTCTGACCTCCTTCTCTTTAAATTAAATTTTAAATTTTTTTTCCATTATTTTTGTCTTTTACCAATTCTCCGCCAGGTAAGTTGACCGATGTTAATGGTAACATTGCATCAAGAGTTGAGTTTATGTCAACTCTCCATCGACTGGTATCCACAGCTGTAATTCGACCAACAACCACATCTCCAACATCACCTATATATCTTGTTTTAATAGGCTGAACCAAAAACAGATTGTTTACTTTTGTTACATAACCAACAACTGAAGCGTACTTGTTATTTTCTGTAGTGTAAATACCATGACCACTTGAATGTTTTTTTAGGTAATAAAAAAATAAACAAAATGAAGTTTTTGATACCCCATGAAGGCTGGATCAGTGGTAATCAAATCTCCAGGTGAACAAATATTTGAGGCTATGTTATCCATTACTTAAAAACCACGTGCGGTTTAATTTTTAAATAAATAATTAAAAATTAATTGAATAAATTTTGAATTTTTATTTAATCTTCATCATCGCTTGATATAAATTTAAAAATGAAAAAGAATATATTCCATTTAAAATAATAATGCAAAAAAAACTTAACAACATAAAATTTAATCAACACGGTTTATAAATTTTGATTTTAAAATATAGTTTTGATAACTAAAAAAAATTAAATTTTTGTAAAATAAAAATTGATAAATTATCATTCTATTCCATGCGCTTTTAGTTCTCCTAAAAGTCTCTGCAAGTATTCAGGGTCGGGATAACCATAGCTAAAATTTAATTTTTTTTAAATTTAAATTTAAAGTTATTAAGGCATACGGTCCGCTTATTTGAGTTTTATGATGAATATCATTCCATGTTATGCCTTCAATTCCTGTCGTTACTGATACACCAATTGTAAATATTAAATTATTATCAAAAGCTTTTTTTAAAAGATTTAGAGCTCTATATCCATCTCCAGTTGCTGGTAAATAAGCTTTTCGATCGGTAGCAAAATATTTTTTTCCCGGATTCGGATGATTTTCACCTTGACACCCAGAAGGAAAACTGTAATTGATACTTATAGTGTCAAAATTTTCATAACCTTCAAAATACTTTAGAAAAAAATCACAAATTATATTTAGTTTACCAGGAAGACCATGTTTTTTAATAACTGTGTACATTTTTCCATTAGAAGGTTGATCACCTTTAGGAATTCCATAAAATGTAAAACAAAATGGGCATTGAGGTTTATGTTCAAAAATTCTTTTGAAGCAATCCATACAGAGTTCATGTGCGCATTTATCCAATTTTTTGAGAGAATCACAAGTATTATAGCAAATGTTGCAAATCTTTTCATCGTTATTTTCATTATTATTTATTATATCATCAATTTTTGATTTTTTTTCATTAATGTTAGAAGAACAATCAGGTATTAAGCATTTATTAATGTTTTCTTTGTTGCCAGCACAACCAATGCAAAATGAATGACCACAATCAATTAATTTAACTTTTTTTAATTTTTGCTTGCAGAACGAACACTGCTTGAAATTATTAGATATTTTAATTTCATGATTATTATTCCTTTGTGGTAATTTAATATCATCTTTATCAACGTTCTGAACAGTAACCAACAGTGATTTTTGATTTTCATCTTTGAAATTGTGATTAAGATTTACACCCAAAACTTTCGTTAATTTTTGAACGATTAGTTGAGTCTTCGAATCATCAATGTTCACTAAATGAAGCTCTTTTAAAAATTGTATTTTCCCCTTCTTTTCAAAATCTATTAAGCCATCAACCAAAATATCGATGCATAAATTTACGGGACCTTTATTGAGACCAGTAGCTAATAAAGGAATAGCAACAGTTTTAATTTCCTTTTTTTGATTTAATTTTTCGATCAAGTTTTCCAAAGAACTTTTCATCAAGTTTTCAAACTTGAAGTGTTTTAATTTTTTTGAATAATTATTGACCAAAATAGTATTGAACAAATATTTTGGTATTTTTTTTTCGGTTTTTATCACAACACACTAAAAATTAAAATAATAAAGCCGAAAATAAGATTATTTTAAATTCTGTCATTTTTAAAATTAAAATTAAAATATTCGATAAAAAAAGGTAAATCCAACCTGGCCTTCCAAGTCGAATTTTTTGGGCAATCTTTTAATTTCCTTTTCAAAATTCTTTTTTAATTTTGGTCCAAAATTTTCAAGTGCTAATTTGACTAATCCAATATTTTCTTAAATAAAAAATTATTAACGCTTAAAAATTTAAATAAAAAAATTGAGTTTCTCAATTTAAATTTAAACTAAATGATAAATTAAAATATTACGTTCAAACAAAATATCTGTAAATACAGATATGGTGATTGCATCACATTCGATCTTAGAGTCAAATATTGAACCAGAATAAACTTTAATATTAAGCTTATCGCTTATTTTAAATGAATCCATTTTTAAATTTAGATATAAGTGAATTATGGAATTTAAAATGAAATTTTTTAAAATTCAAAATAAAACATCAACCATGTATAAAATAAACAGCATAATTTTGACAAAAATTAAAATTAGCTAATTATAAACATAATCATATTTTTCAAAATAATTCAATTGGTACTTTTAGAGTTAATAATAAAAAGCAAGCGAGCCAAACATGGAATACGTCTATGGTAGCTTGATGTATAGAAATCTAGTTACATATACAAAGACATTAATAGTAGTCTATTTCAAAATAAGTTTTAGTAGTAGTTTTGACTGTAGCTGGCTAGCCAGCGAGTGTGCTGATAAGGCACACCAAGACAGCTGATGTGATTGATTGCTACTAACATTGGGGGCTTCAACTAATTGATTTGGTAGTGAGTTCCATATGTTAGCGGTTCTGTTGAAAAAAAAGTTATCTCTATGTTGGAGCCTCGAAATTTCTTTTTGATATTTGAAGCAGTGACCTCTTCCTTGGATTTTGGTGACATAAAAATTGTTGCTTTTATCAACCAATTCTATTCCATGCATGAACTTGTATAATTGAATTAGATCACCTATTTTTCTTCTTTCCACCGGATTTGGAATGTTATTCGTTGTTGTTGGAATATGTTTCTAATTGAAGAAACATATTTCGTAGCTCTGAAGTTGAACCCGCTCAAGATTCTCACAGTCCGACTTAAGAAATGGAGACCATACAGGCACAGCAAATTCCAAAAGAGGACTAACAAAAGCCAAATACAATGATCTAAATAACTTACAATCAAAACAAGCGAATGATTTCCTGATGCGACCCAACATTTAATTTGGTTTGTTTGTAGCCTCTATCACTTGATTTTTCCATTTAAGATTTGTATTGAAGATAACTCAATGATCTTTTTCGGTTTCTGACGTTGATAACTGTTTGCCATTAATAAAATAAGTGAATTCTTTGTTTTTATGACCGTAATGCATAACCACACATTTTGATGTGTTGAAGAGAAGAAGCCAATCTTGAGTCCACTTGAAAATTAAATCTAAACATGATTGTAGTTTCACTGCGCTTATTTCTGATACCGTTTGCGAGAATATTTTAGTATCATCTGCTTAAATTTTGACAACATTCTCTATTCCTTTTGGTAGATCATTGATATACAAAGCGTTTTGTTTTGATTAATTTACTTTTTCAAATAAAAAAAAAAGCTAAATTTTTTTTCTAAAAATTATTGATTTTATTTATTGTATTAAAATATTAAATAATTCAAAAAATAATTTTAAATCAATTTTTTTGCTTTATTTTTGCCATTAATTCTTCGTTTTCTTTTTTTATCTGCTTCAAATCAACCATCACTTTATGCATGTTGTCAGCTATTTTATTCTGTGATTCTAAATTTACTTGTTCTTCCAAATCACGACATTCTCTATCTAAATGACTTGTTTGCTCTAAATCTTCAATCAATTTTTCATACTGAGTGTTTATATTTATAAATAATCTATAAACAGTCTTATTCGTTTCGGAAAGCTTAGCATCTTTGAAAATGAGCTCATCGGTTGTATTGAAAATTCTTTCCAGTTTGCCATTCATTTGGTTCAATTCTTTCTGAATGGATTTTGTTTCTACCAGAATTTTGTCTATTTCCTTTCTTTGACGATCGATATTTGAGCAAATCTCAAGTATTCGTCTGGTATAAAATTGTCTATTCGAATGCTTGGAAGATTCAGATTTTTCAAGTGATGCCATTTCTTTTGTCAATTCATCAATTAGATTATCTCTTTCATTCAAATCACTGCTCAATTCAATAATTTGGCTTTTCAAATTTTTGGTTTCTTCAATTGTCTGATTCATTTTTTCCTTTTGACCTAAAATTTCATTTTCAAGGGTCTTTTTCCTGACATCTAAAGCTTCCTTGTGACTATTCCATTCGTTTCTTAATTTTGTCATTTTTTTCTCATGTAAATTAATTTCTTCCTTTCAGTAAATGACTAGAAAACTCCAAAAAATTAAAAAAAAATTTACCTTTAACTTAAGTATATTCATCGGTGCATCACATATTAGATTAACAGTTTTCTTTTTTAATGCTATTTTGTCTTCAATACTCTTATTTTGAATATTTTGATCCTTATTTTTAGTCTCAGCAGCTTCTATTTTATTTTGTTTGATTGAATCAATATCGTTCTTAAAAGACTCAAATTCTTTATTTAAAAGTTCTAACTTTTCCTTCAAGCAAGTAATCTCTTGTTCTTTTTTCTAAAACGAAATTTATAAATTAAAAATTTAATTAAAAATAAAATAAATAAACTTGTTCGGGAGCATTTGAAATTGAAATATTCTTCTCAGTCTCATTTTCAGAAAATTGAAGCTTTTCGGAATGTTGAAAACGTGACACTTTGGCAAAAAGATTTTTCACATTTATGCTTGACTGTGCTTCGATTTCAGTCAAATCTGATTCATTAATTAAGCCTTCTTGTTTTGATCCTTCAGTTGTTTGTTCTAAAATAGTTCTTACTGATTTTTTCAATTCATCGATTGCTCTGTCTTTCGCAGATTTAGGAATCTCTTTATTCTGTTCAACACTAAAACAATTTTCAAATATTTAAATAAAAAATAAAATTTATGTAAAAAACTTTATCAATGTGTTTTCACTAATTCTGTTCAAAGTATTTTGCTGAATCAATGAGTTCAATAAATTTGACTTAATTGCTTGTTCTGTTACGTAATTCAAATATTTTTGGCAAAAATCCCTTTCCAATTTTTTTATTTTAGAGTTAGATGTAAAATCGGATGTAATCAATGAAAGAGCATTAAATTTTGATTCAAATCGTATTCCCTTTGCAATTTTGAAATAAATTTTAATAAAAATTTTTTGAAAAATATTACTTCCTTGGTAAAACAATTATCTTCGCGCCTAAGACCATTAAGTTTCAGATAAGGCGGAATCCAAAATTTATTTAGTAACTTTTTGGTTTTTTCGGCAATTAAAAAATTTAGGTTCTTGTTGGATTTAACATTTTGATTCTGTGCTTCGTCATGAGATGATAAATTTTCTTTATTTAGCTTCTCTACCAAGAACATTAGGAGCTTTCTCGATTCAGTTTCATTAGGATATAAAAGTGTTTGATATCCAAGCTCATTCTTATAGCCCAATGACAGACATATGTTTGCGTATTTGGTGCATAGTCTAAATTTGACAGCAGTGTTTGGCGGAAGTTTAGTAAGCAGTTTTTCAGCATTGGCTAAAGTTGCTTGCTGAATTAGATTTAGTAAGATAGCAACTGATTCAATTAAAATTTCCTGGTCAAATTGAGCTATACTGGTTATTTCTTGTTTAATGTCACTTTACAAAAAAATCAGCAATTAATTGAAAATAAATATATTATTTACCATCCATTTGAACGCAATGATTGAATTAGTATTTTGTCTACCTCTTCCATATCTTAAAAAAATTAAAAAAGTTTTGTTGTTTTTTTTTAAATTTTATCATCTTACTTTTCGGTCAAATCACATGAGCATAGCATCAAATTTTTGAATTATGTTAAATAAGCATTTTTGATATAGATAGACATTACTTAATTAACTTTTTTTTAAATTTATTTTCATTGTATATTTCATTAAAGTAAATTCAGTTATCTTAATATAATAAAAGGTATTTTGTTCAATTTTTTATTCTAGACATCATATTATGGGTTCAAAGAAAATTAATAACGAAATTATTTGCTTATCATATTATTTGTTGTATTCAAAAATATTGAGAAACGTTGTTTACTCTTGCATAGTGGTCCGAAAGAAAAAAAATCATTTTAGACCTGAAAACTGCATTTTATTTTGGTTTTTGACTTTCGATTTATGTTTATAACTCAATTTCTTTTTAGAATATTCTTTAAAAATCTTCAAAGAACAGAATGAGACACTTAAATTACCATACTTTATCAAATAGAAGTAACCATAAATAGTAGAAACTTGCTAGTATTTGAGTTTCTAAAAAATGTGTCTCGTTTATAAAAAATTTTAAAAGAAAAAACACTTTAAAGGCCGAACTTTCTTTTATTTGATGAAAACGGTAGGTGTTTTTATTTTGATAAGATACCGGTGAGTTTTTTTCCAGTTATCAAAATTTGGAAAAAAAATGATGCCAAGAAAGATAGAAGAAGAACGACTAAATATTTTTTGAAAATATTTTTTTAAATTTCAGTAAAATATGACAAAAAATATGTTAAATTATTTAGAAATTTTTAGCTTTCTCAATGATAAAGTCGAATAAGGATTAGTCGTCAAATATTTAAAAATTGAATATTGAAAAAAAATAAGAAAAATGTTATTTCAATTTTTCTTGCAAAAGTTTAGTTTTTCATGTTACTTAATTAATTATACAAACTTAGGGCTTTTTTATATTCTTAGAAAGCTTGTCTATTTCCCTTTAATTTTAACTCATAGCTTTTAGATAATCGATCTTAACTAATAATCACTTTTTTAAGCATTATTCTTAACTAATTACACTTTTGTACAATTATAAAAAGATAATTAATTGCATCGAGGGTTCCTTCTTAATTAATAGTGTTACTAGCTGAGAAAAATCCTCACAGAAGTGATTTTTAGTTCGATAGAGATAGATTATCTTGAAGATAATAAATTGGTTTTTATGAAAGTAAATTATTAAAAATTTCATAGTTTATTTAAAATAACAAATTGGAAAGTTAGGTTGGTTTCAACATATCTTTATCTTTATACCTTTTAATCTAAAATATCTTCTAGTAAATTTTTTTATTCTATTAATTGTTTTAGTCTCAATTTTATTCTTTAATTAAGTCATTACTTGAAGTGGTCAACTGAATTTTTGATCGAACGAAAACGAAAAAAACTAAATTCAAGACTTGACTTAATAAAAAGAAAAATCATGAAATTTTGTTGATGTTTCTTCACTATTGAATAACAATTGTAAATAATCGAAAATTATCAAGTAATATTTTAGACCTTATAGGTACGTTGTGCTAGTTGTGCAGTGATCTTTTTTTTTTTGAGATTTAAAAAACAAGATTGAAAAAAATCAAGCCTAAAAAGTTGTAGATCATCATAAATTCAAAATAAAATTTAATGTATTTGAAAATTACAATTTTAAGGATTTATACCTTAAATTAAAATTATTCTCAACTTCAAATATGCAAGTAAAATTTCGAAAGCAATTCAAATGACTTCTTTTTTTTTAAATCTAAACTTGACTTTGATTTTATGACTTTTGAACAACTCTGATTTAAACTGATAATTTTAAATATTTTTTTAATAAAAATTTTGATTGATTTAACTGATTTTTTATTTTAAAAATATTTTTGGATAGACTTAATTGATAAGATTGATAAAAATACATCCAAAACCAAATTATTTTGACCACTCAACTTTCAAAATGAGATGGTTATAACCGTAATCATTTACGCCCCAAATGGCTCGTTGAGCTTCATCTTTATTTGAAAATGTTACAAAGGCGAATCCTCTTGAAACTTGTTTAGTTTTGTCCTTGGCCAAAAATACACGAGTGACTTTTCCGAATGGCTTGAAAAGTTCTTGCAAATCGGTTTCGGTAGCCTCTTCAGGCAAATTACTGACTCTGACACTAAAGTCATCTTTATTAAGAGTCTTTCCGAAGTCAACCTTTTTTCCCGCAGTAGTGACTGCATTAGCACCCGGGCGTCTCGATGGTGGAACATAAGCTCCTGAAGAAGCAGAAGCAGCGGCTTCTAAGAATTTAAAAAATTTAGAAAAATATTGACATAAAATTTTCAAAATATAAAAATGATAAATACCTTTTTGATTAGCCTCGGCTGCTAATTTTGCTTCCAAAATATCTTTGTGAGGACATTTAGCACTCCAGTGATCACCTTTGCACAATCTACATTTGATAGCTGAAACTGAAGCTGGAGCTGGTGTTTCGGTTTTTTCTACTTCCTTTAGAAGAAAATTTTAATGAAAATAAAAAAATCGAGTTAAATTACTTCTTTTTTGGTCAAAAATTGCATCAAAACTTCATCAGTAATTATTGTTGTTGCAGGATTAAGACCCGGTGCATCACTTTCTGAATCTCCGAATTTTTTCCATTCCTATTTTAAAATGATATAAATTCATAAAGTTGATTGATAGTTTTACTTTTCTGTCGGCGACCGATTTTGGCAGTCTCACTTTTTCGACTCTAAATATATTTGTTATCTAAATCATTTAATTATTTAAAAGTAATATTTTTTAAAACGATTTCAAATTTATTACTTTGTATTTTTTTTCATTTTCAATTTTATATTCAATAACCTTTTTGTAACCTTCTTCATTGACCTCAATTTCTGTGGAAAAATTATTTTTAATTTATAATAATGGTAAAGCTTAAAAAGCTACAAACCGGTATCTTTTTCGTCAATTTCTCGGGCCCAATTAAGTCCACTTAAGTTGAAATTGATGAGTTTTATCTAATTTTACATTAAAAATTCTTACCTCTGTTCGACAATTGGCATTTTTCTCTATTTGAATATTTTCTAAGTGAAATTAAATCAAATTTTTTGTTTAAATTAATTTATAAGTAAAAATTTCTCAATTGATCAAAATTTTCTTGTAAATTTTATCATTATATTATCAAAAGTATATTATTGCCAAAAAGTTGCAATATCAGATACATGTGGGTAATTTTAATTTAGGCATATATTAAAACATTACAAAGAGAAAAAATTTGATTAATTTTTCTTTTATATTTTGCAAATTTTTATTACTAAAATTTTTATTTTTTAGATTCAGAATCATTTCGAAACCAAACTTGGCAAACATCTTTAGCGAAATTAAATTAACTTTAAATCAGCATTCCTCATTTAACACTAAAAGACTCGAAAAGTTTTCTTTTCAAATTCAAAGAAAAAAATTAATGACTAAAAATAAAATTTTAATAATAAAATGCTCGATTACTAACTTATCCTTTTTAAAAAATATTTAAATAAAAAAAAAAATTTGAAAAAATAAATGTCTTTAATATCCGCCTTCAAGAAAATACATTTTAAATTTCAATTAATGAAAAAAGCTAAATATTTACATTAGATGACAAATAGAATTTTTTTATTAATTTTTCAATAGAAAATTTTAAAATAGAAATTCTGCCAAAATAAAATTGGAATTTTTGACTGATTAAATGTTTATTTTTAAGATTTATTTTTAAAGAAAAAAGCTTAGCATTAATTTTTAAAATTTATTTTTTACTAGTTCATAAAAAATCTTAAGCTTATATTAAGAACAAAAGAATATATAAAATATATGAACACAATTTTATTTTTTTCTTTTTAAATCGAATCAATAAAAGTTAAATACTAGGCATATTAAAAATTTTTTTAGATTTACGCGCCGACAACCAGCTTTAGTTGGAAAAGAGTGGAGCAAAATAGAAAAACGAATTATGTAATTATTTAAATTAAAAATTTCTGCTTTAATGAATTAAACTGAAGATTAAATTAAACACGATATACTATTAAACTCAAATAAACATTGAGTTAATAATTAAATTTTCCAAAAATCAGTTGAACAAATTTCAAATTTTTGTTTATATTTCTTAAAGGTAGCTAAAATTTAAAGCTGATTTAAACAAATTATTTCAAAACGAGTTATTTAACTTTTTTTATAATAACTTGCGGCAAATATTCCAACATGCACACATCACATTAAATTAAGGTAAATAGAAATTGTATCAGAAAAAAACAAATAGTAAAAATTATCCGCACAAAGAAGGCACTTGAGAAAACTTTTCTTGTTTGAAATTTATTTGGAAAAAAATTTTAATGCCATTTAGAACAAGGCTTTTATTTCACTTTGGAAAGTTGTTGACTGGAGTGATGTTAAATTGAAATTATTTAAAACTTAAAATTGACATTTCTTAAGTCGCCCAGGCTCTTAGATAATAATTGAATTTTAAATTTCTACAATACTTATTGATAAATATATAATTTCGATCCTAGTTACCTTGGTAATATGCAAACTTAAAATTCAACAAGAAGTCTAATGTTTGATTTTTTTGCTGATATTTGTTTCTCTTTATTGTTAGCTGCAGTATTTATTAAAGGTAGAAAATTTAGCTCCAACATTTTGTATTTAGAAATCAATAAAATGAGCACAAATATAATTTTTACAGTGCCCGGTCGCACGACCAACTACATGCCAATAGATGTCAATGCGCCCAAAGAAGTGATTTTAGAAAAATATGCAAGGTTGGTATTTTTGCTCAATTTTTGACCAAATAAAAAATAATTTTGTTTAAAGAGAAAGCTATTCGACCGAGAATACATGGCCGTACGATTCTCCATCGGCTGGTTACTATGATGTCACCAACTCGGATACCAAACTTATTCTGTTGAACAAAAAAATAACATGGGTAATAAAAAAAATACTACTAAAATAAATTTTTTTTATTAAATATTTAAAAAATTCAAGTCTCATTTGCGTGGCAAAACAAAAGCCAAACGAGAACCATTCGTTAAAGACGAATTTTATGACTGGGTTGAGAAAGAGATTGAAATGAAGGCCCAAAGCGAAAAAAACTCCAATTCCTCAAGGTAGGTATCACAGGAGATGCAGCTTTGAATTTTATTTTTAAAAATTTAGAGATCAGTCGGCAAGCAGACGCACTATAGATCCTAGTCGACATTTCTCAGGTGAGCTATATAAAATCTAAAAAAAATATTTTATTTTACTTTATTTTAGCTATTGGCTGCACATATAAGCCTGAGTTTAAAGAAGAATCAACAAATACTTTTAAAAGTAAGAGCTTGTCTAAATCGGCCTATAGTTGGACCAGAGGACGAAGCGGTACTGGTGATACAAGAAAAAATAAGGACTTAAAAGATAAGGAAAAAGAGCAATTAATAAAATATTTTTATGAGATGAGCACCCGGAAAGTCGGCTTACAAGATAAAACTCATGTCAAAAAACCACCATATGAATTTTTAAGCTCTTACAACATTAATCATCCCGAGCTCAAAAAAGGACAAAAACTTTTTCTAAGCAATTTATGTGATGTTTACAGTGTAACACCGCTCAAAAAATCAAAAAAAACTCAATACATAAGTTTATTGGATAGACAAAAGGAAATTGGTATTTTAGTTGCTTTTTTTTAAATAATAAAAAAAATTTGAATAAAGACAAGTTGTCCCGTGATAAATTTAGAATGCATGATGGTGAAAATTTTCTAATGTACCAAGAATACATTAGATCACAAAGGCCTGTTCCAAGTTTTGTTAATTGTGGCTATTTGCATCCAAAACAAACAAAAAGTGCTTATCAACCTACCAAGAATAAAAGGTAATTTTTAGTCTCCTGTATTTAGACTTGAAATTTTATAAATAAATGAAATTTAGAAATTTAGTAAAAATTGACCAAAATATTAACTTTTTGAAAAATTAATTTTTGCGATGCGCTTTTAAGATTCTTTGATGCGGTGAAAACATTCGTTGATGTGTTAGTCCATTTTTTCCATAAAAAATGACAAATTCAATCTTTCGAATCTTTAAACCTTTATTGTATCTATAATTTATTTTATCAATCAACTTAAATCTTATTTATTTTTATAAAAAAATTGTCTTTGCTCTCAAAAAAAAAAATGAAAATTTTAAAAATTGTAGAGTTAATTAAAAATAGAAAAAAAGTTTATTTTTTCATTTTTTTTTGAGAGCAAAGACAATTTTTTTGTTAGAGTAAAAGTTAAATTTGGGCTTTATTTTTAGAAAATATCCCATATTCAGGATATTTTCTTGCAAATTAAATTTTAAATGTTGTAACATAGAAACTATGTAATTAACTCTTAAAGAAAAAAGGTTGGATTTGGGCTTTACTCTTAGAGTCGTGAACACGAGTTTACGGTAGCACTAAATTAAATAGAAATCCACTATTTTTAACTTATTGACACTTTTTATTAAAAAATGATAACAAATTTAAGAAATTGTACCTAAATTTTGTTTTAAAATAATGCTCCAATTTGTTTTAATCAAAATAAACGAAACATAAAGTAAATTTACATTGTGAAATTAATTCACTCAAAAGACAGCAAAGCTCTTAGTGTAAAATCAGACGTAAAATCTAAATCTGCTTCACCCAAAGGTTCAGTGTTAAAATGTCTTATTTTCTTAATTTTTAAAAACTAACTTATAGAAGACTTCAGAAAAATATACTCATTTATTTTGCTTTTGATTATTGTTCCACTCTTGAATGTTATATAAAAAAGATTCAATAATCAAACATGCCAAAAATTTTTACTTTTCGATTTTTAAATTATTTAAATTTAAAACTGAAGCTAATAACTTCAATGACGCAAACATCTTAAAGAAAAATATGGCTGGCATGATTCTCAGCATATAACTCGATCGAATATTATCTTTCTTAATGCCATTATACGGTATTCTATCGATACTATTCTATCATACGGTATGATAGAATATTAACTTAATATATAACACCCTCTTCTCATAATTTAGTTACTTTTTCTTAAATTTGTTATCATTTTTTAATAAAAAATGTCAATAAGTTAAAAATAGTTTTCTATTTAATTTTTAGTGTTGATTAATTTTTTATGTATCAACTTAATAATTGGGGAATTTATTTTAATATTATGGATTTGGGCTATTTCATTCAAAATTTTGTGGTATCGATTTTAATCGGCCAAAAATTAATTGTTCCAGTCATTTTTATCTATTTTAATTTTCTTCCATATATTTCTCTTTTGACTTTTAAGCTACTAAGAATTTTGCCTTGTATTTAACTTTATACAACAATGGAATCGGGTATTCGACATCTCTTGATTCAAAATCCGCTTTGTATTCACCAATCAGTTTAACTATCAATGGAACAGAACTTAGTACGCCCTTCTACGACATATTTTCGCTCAAAAATTAACGTATGTAGAATACCCAACTCCGATGATGTGTAATTGCTACCTTATAACTTCTATAAACAAAAAGAAACAAAAACCGAAAGTTCTTCAAAATATGTTAAATCGTTTCCGTTTTTATTCCTTTTCCTGGTGAAAGGTTTGTTAAAGGAATCACATTCACACGACTGAACAATTTACTAATTCTTATTTTAATTAATGATCAAAAAATTAATTAAGAGAAATTATCATTTCAAAAAAAATAATAGATAATATAGAATAAAATATCACAAATATTAGTTCACTAATATTTTAGCAAACTTAAAAGTACAAAAAAAGTTAAGGAATAATTAGTGATTTGAAGCTTACGAAATTGACAATTTTTAATTGCTAAAAATAACCATAGCTTACCAATTATGGTAGGATCCGATATTGGGTAAGTTAAGTTTTTTTGATTAAACCTTTATTCAATTTTCAATTATTTTAATTATTTTTTTTGAAAATTCTTGTGAAAAAAATCATATTATTACTACTACAGAGATAAATTTAAATTAAAATTACTTCCTATAATTTACAAATTTTAATATAATGATAAAATTTGATTTTGAAAATACACTTACATTCTAAAATATAAAAAACGAGAAGAATATAAGTTAATCTTTAAACAAAAGAACTAATTAGAAAAAAAAACAAAACAATTAAATTAATTATTATACTTTATTAAAATATTTGTTAAAAGGTACATGCACAATATGCTTTTTACTATTAAGTTTTGTTTAGCAGTTTAAAATTAATATTAAATTGCGTAAATTGGCTTTAAGTTAAATAAAATTTGGTATATTTAACAAATTAATTTTAAAAAAACAAATATTAGAACGCCAATTTTTTAATCAAAAAAACTTAATTATTAAATTTTTTTAGATTAAAAAATTGGCGTTCTAATATTTGTTTTTTTTTAATTAATTTACTTAATTTTAATAAATTTTTTTATTTAGAACATTTTTTACAGCAAATGATTCAAGTAATAAACAAACAAGTGATAATAATTCATCTAATTCAACTGAAAGTTATTCGTCCGAATCAACCAGTTTGAAGTCTGAAAATGAAAAAGATCAACAAGGAAAAATTTTAAGCGATTTGAGTAACACTGACTATGAAAGTAATAATATTTTAATTAAATGCTAGATTAAAAAGCAAAATTATCTTAATATTAGTACCAGAATATTTTATATTTTAAAAATTTTTTGAATATTCTAAACAACTTTGAATACTTTATAGGTTCATCTTTATCTTCAAAATCTACAGTTTCTTCAAGTTCGTCTAAATCTGAAAAAGAATCAGAAATTGCGACTTATTTCGATTTCGAAAAGCAAGAGAGATTCTGTGGACAAGCTTCCCACTTGTCTGATGGTTTTATTTCGAAATCTTCCTCCTCAATTGATTCAAAATCTGTCTCTAAATATAGCTTAAAAGCCGAGTCCAGCTCGGAAAAGTCATTTATTGAAGCAGACCAGAACGAGGCAGAATTGGAAAAATCTCTTCATTCTTCCTCCTCTCTCGAGTCACCGAAAACGAATAGGTCTGAATTTATGAATAGTTCCAAATCTCCCAGCTCACAAAATAAAACACCAAGCAAAGTTTCAAGCAATGCACCAAAAAAACCTAAGCCAATTCAAATAGTTCGAAAATCGGAGGATGAAGAGGAATAGCTATGAAGCTTCGGACATTTAGCACAACAAAAAGCTTTATTATTTACAGTTTTTTTCGGCTTAAAATCAATCATTTAGCTTGCTTTATTATTAAATTGTTTCTTTATTTTTAAAGGTAAAAAAAATTCAAAATTAAAAAGAATTGTTTACAAAATTTTAAATGCATATTTTTAATTTTTTAATTTTTTAATTAATTATTGCTTACAAATGCTTAATTATTCAATTCAATAGCTTTTTTCACTGATTTTTTATTTATTTTTAATAAAGCACAACAATTGTGTTGAAAATCAGCAAAAAAAACACTCTGTAGTTAAAGCTTATTTAGGAACACTTTTTTTTAGACATACTCAAAAAACTGTGGGTAGAAAAAGAACTATTTTTAAATATTCCATTAAATGAAAAAAATGAATCAAAATATTTAAAATTGAGCAAATATAAATATTCTTATTTTAAAAAGACAAATATTAATTTTTCGTTTAAAAAAATTTAAATTCTTTTCCGAGAAATCAATAATACTGTCCTGAAAACAAAAAAAATGAATTACTCAAAAATTTTCATGTGAATTAGATGCCGAAAAATTAAATTCAACAATCTTTAAAAAATTTTTAAATCCTATATTTTTCTTTTCCTTTTTATTTTTCCATTCATGAAAGTTCTTGTGAAATTTGGGACAAAAATAACACAGAAAAATAAATGATAAAAAATCAGAAATTATTAATCATCTTATTAATAAAGATCTTTATTAGTAATGTTGTTTTTTTATCGAATTTCACCAAAAAATTTTCTAATCATTATCTTATAAGCCGTCTTTTTTTGAAAAGTTAATTTTTCAGCTTCTTTTTTATCTTTTAATTAAATAAAGCCAAATTATTTAATTATTGATATTTTGCGTTTATTTTATTGTAAAAATGGGGTAGGTAAAATGAGATGTCCAACCCTCAGAATTGACCAATACCCTGACCGGACTTGGTTTATAGTTCTTTTTATATTTATAATTTCATAAAAAGCCTACTGGCCATGTTTAATTGATGACAAATTAAAAAAAAAAAATTTAAATATGTAGCAGCCTTTATTTCGATAATTCAACCCATAGGGTTATCGTTTATAAGTTAAGGCCATCTCGATTTTATTGATTTCGTTTTAATTAGTTATTTCATCTAATTACAATTGCATTAAATTCAGCGATTAAAAATATTATAATAAAGAAAAATAGATAAGTAGATTTGGATTATAAAAAAAAAATTAATAAATAAATAAAAGAATCATTTATATCCTTGTGAAATTTCGTTCCTGGGCAGGACTTGGTTCTAATTGATTATTTAATTTTAAATACTATCTATAATACTATCTATCTAGATGCATCATTTTTTAGAGAATTCTATCTTGGTTAAAACAAGCTATTAATTATTTTTTCTTAAAATTTTTGCATAAGTTATGTTGAAAAAACCTCAAAAACTTACGGTTTTTGTAAAAAAAATTGAAAGTTAGAAAATTCCTCATTTTAAATATCTTTTGATCGAGTTTATTTATTGACTAGATATTTGCCCACTAATTAAATCGCTTTTAATTAAGAGGCATTTTGAAAATTAAAACAAAATTTTAAAAGATGTTTTTGAAAAATTTTTAATTTTTGGAGCTTTATTTAAAGAAAAAAATATAGAATAATTCAAGTCCGGACTTGGCCTTGAGTTGAGATGTGACTTTAATACAAATCTGATTCGAAAGCTAAATGCAAAAGTTTTAAATTAATGCACAATATTTGTTCAGTTTAAGTTCATTTAGGTTCCTCATTTTCTCTACAGCTTTTTGTTTTTGACTGTTTTTTGGATATCTTCCAAAAAAATTAATTTTTACTTATTCAATTAATTTTAAAATTTTTCCAAACATATATGGTCGCATATTTGCTAGACAAAGTTATCAAATGAAATGATCACATCAATCCAGTGATTGAGAGTCTTCTTACAAAAGACCTTCAAAGAAAATAAAATATAGCTCATTTTAGTTATGATAAAATTCTCTAAAAAATTATGTATTGATTTAGCATTCGAAGTTTCTTTACCATTGAGGACAAGAAAGTTTTGGGTTTATGGGTCATACATTACTCTAGAACATGGCAAAAAAAATAATTTGTAAAAAAAGCTTTTTATTATGGAGCTTGATAAATTTTTATTCTAAAAAATTTAATTTTTTCCCTTTATTCAGAATTTGGAATTCTTATTGATGAAGTATTTTAACCTGGAATCTACTACATGTTTTAAAGCTTCGATTCTACAAGCCTGAAAATTTTGTTATTTTATAAAAATTAAATTTCCAATAACCGAATTTAAAATTTAATTATTTTTAGAAAATTTTTTGTATTTTTAAATATTAAATTTATTTTATTTATCAAGATTCAACTCAAAAGGATAATCTAAATTAATCTATGGTAACGAATTTTGAATCCAATTTTGGCCACATGATTGCTTACATAGTTTAGTGAAAAAAGGTTTTTTTTTTCAATCAAAGAACAAAATAGAAATTTAAGCAATTTATTTTTTTCAAACATTCAAAATTTAAAACCGAAAAAAAGATTTTATAATTACTAATTTTTAGTAAAATATCATTTACTAGTCTTTATTTGAGAAAAAAATTTTTGAAGTAACTTTTAAAAAATTTGAAATTTAATTTTTTATTTTACCATATTTACAAAATAACATTATTATTTTTTAACAAAAATTTTTAAATAATTATTAATTTAAATTTATTATTTAGACAAAAATTTTTAATTCATATTGAATCTGATCCCTACATAGAGGGCATTTAACATTTCTTTCCTTTTTTCTCATTAAATCAAAGCATTTTTTGCAACAGCACAAGTGTTTGCAGGGCATCAACAAAACGGAGCTTTTCTCTTGAAGACAAACTACACAATTCTGATTTGAACAGGACTGTTTGAGCATTGAATTAGATTTTTCAAGTCTTTTTATTTTACATTTCAAGTAAAGTATTAAGAAAATGAGAAAACTTAACAAAATTAGAAAAAATACGAGTTGCCATTTTTCTATTATTTGATTTAAATAAATAAATTCCAAATTCCATTTTGAATTACTTTCTTCATCCAGGATTTTAAAAATATTTTGATATTGAAAAACAATTAATTTAACAAAGACAACAAAAAGTTCGATAAACAACTTGAGCCAAGTTTCGACGATATCAGCTATGTAAGCTAAATAATCAATTGAAAGTGCCAAATAATCAAAAAATGAGATCAACAAGTGATTGAAAGGTATCATCATGAAAAATAGGAAAACTATGATACCAAATACGATCTTTAGCATTGATGTAATTTTTTTTCATTACTTATAAAAATTAATTTTTATTTGTTCAGATAAAATAAACTTGAAACTACTCCTGGCACCAACAGGGGCTTGATTAATTTTAAATTTTGTTAATTACATTTATAAAAGTTTATTAGAAGTGTCTTTAGGATAAAAAAAAATTGTTAAAAAATTTATTCAATCAAGAACAATACATTCCTCTGGTTGGACAATTGCTGAACTGCATTCTACTATTTTTGGCAAAATTTTTTTCGGCTTATCATCTAAATCAAGATTTTCATTTGAATCACTCATTTTATTTGAATTTGCATTTGTTTCCAGTTTTATTCGCTTAACCTGTTTATCAGGACTTTGCTCAATTAGACGCTTTTGTACGTTTGCATTTTCTGGCGGTGTTCCATAAATTTGATCCTCGCTGTCACTTGATGAAGATTCATCATTTATTGAATCTAGTCTATAATCTTCGCTGATCATTGATAAGTTATTTGGATCAGTGTTTTCTTCAGTGTGTGTTTCAGATTTTGTTTCGTCATCGTCACTCTCTTCGTCCGCCTCAGCTTCGTCGTCTTCTATATCCTGATTTTCTTCTTGTTTTTGAACATAAGTGTTAACAAGCTTATTAAAAGAAAGCTTTTAATTATTTTAAATTTAGTTTTTCCCTAAATTAACTTCTTTATATTTTTTTTCAAAAATTTTTTGATTATTTTCCAAAATAGTTTGTAGATCTTGGTTATTTTCTGCTGGGTCCAATTCAGGAATTGAATTATCTGTTTTTTCTTGAACTGTTTGAATACTCTCAATTCTGGATTGATGTATTTGACGTTCATCTGCGATTCTTCTCGATTTTAAAATTTTACATATTTGTTCAAAAGATGCTTGGGCAATTTCGAATATTTTTTTTTCCCTTTTATTCAAAAAATACTTAATAAATATTTAAAGATTCGAATTTTTTTTTTTACTCCAAATCAAGATGGTGAACACTGCTTGCTTTTTTTACCCATTCCAAAACTTCACAAAAATCCGGAAATTCTCTATTTTTGTTCAGACATTCTGTGATATAGTTATTGATCTCTTCAAAGTGCGTAGCTTAAATAAATAATTCAAATTTCATAGATATAATAAAAGAAAAAATTTATTAATATTAATTCTTTTGGTACTAGTCAATTTTGTGGCCCACTGGTCATATTATATAACGGCTACTATTTAATTCAGTATCTAATAATAATTATTTAGTACCTAATTTTAATTAATTTAGTATCTAATTTTGATAATATCTATTTTATTTTATTGGCACCTAATTTATTTAATCAATATTGATAAGTATCTAATTTAATACATTGAGTATCAAATCAACATATGTAATTTTGATAAATTAATCAATTAATATGATCGATTTTTTATATAAATTTGTCACACTAAAACTAAAATTTTTGAAAAAACATTACAAAATATTAAAATGAGTGATTCAGAATCTTCTTCAACTTCAATTCTTCGACCTGCTACACAAAATCAGCCAGGTTTGGATACTGACGACGAAATAGACAGCATCGAAGTCGATCTAAAACCTAAGCGGGGCAAATCAAAAGTTTACGATGAGTTTCAATGCTATGCTTCTTATCAAGAAGCATTAAAGATAATCCAAGATAAAGATATTTTGTTTGAGGATACATTTTGGGGAAAAAAAACCTAAAATTAGGTAAGGGAACTAACAGTGATAAACAGTTCTTCAAATGCAAGAATTGTCCAAAAATATTGTCATTGAAAAACCTGAAACAGATTCGGGTACAATTATTTTTGTTGAAGACTGTAACCACAACCATTTCAGGACAAATGGTAACTCAAGAAAATATCGAACTCATCGATTCATCAAGTTCAAATACCACGGTCAATCAATCCAACCAAGTCTCAAATTCACATGAAGAAGAATCGAATACACCTCCTGGCACTTCTAGAATTGTTATTATTCCATTGTCAAATGTGAATACTAATAAAAAACCAAAAGGAAGACCACCTAAAAATCACAATGAAGTTAATGAACAAACCGTTGAGAATCCAAGCAAACGAAGAAAAATTTCGAAAAACAAATAAACAAATAAATTAAGCTCTTTAATAGAGCCGTTTAATTTTTTTCTCACATTTTTATTATTTTTTTTTTACTTGAGTGTGATATTTTATTTTTTATTTGAGACAAATATTATTTTATTAGCTACTATGAAATTTTATTAGATATTTTTTTTTATTTTTATTAGATATAGATTAAAATAAATTAGAAACTAAAATAATTTGTATCGATTATATAACTCTTTGTTCAAAATAAAATGAAGAATTAGAAAATTTAATTTTCATTTCGATATTAACTGTTAAATCAATCAAAAATCATAGGAAAAGAGACATTTTGTCTTTAATGGCTTGGAGGGTGAAAACGCATCAGGTAAAAAAATTAAATTAGTTAATTTTGTATAAATTCGAATGCTGAATAACATATTAAAAAATCTAACACTGTTGGACATCTCTTCCTTGCTTTTGTTAAATGGAAAGATTTTTTTTTTTAAGTTTTGAAAATGTTTAAAAACAACAATGATCATTCAAAAAAGCTAAAAAGACATTTTAATTCACAACAAGGAAAATTTTTTTTAATTTTTTCTTCTAAACTGAATTTATTAATTATGTGAATAAGGATTTTTATCTTAATTGCCCCATTTTATCAGTTTAAAAATCTCATGCTATTTAATGATATAATTCAAAATTAATTTTGAATTATTTTCTTATTCAATGCTACTATCTATATTTGAATTTTCTAAGTATTTTTAGAATTGAAACAAACATAAAATCCAACTTACAATCAAATTTAATTTTTTTGGAAAAAATAACATTTTTTCCCTTGACAACTTTGTGCTCATTTGACACAAGATGTGGATATTTTTTACAATACCAAATTAACTTTGAATACGCCTTAACAAATTTCTGTTTTAGCTTTGCTTCATAAATAAAAATTGATCTTCCACTATCCAAATCATCTAAAGCCACTTCTCTATTTTCGTTTTCTTTAATTTTTTCATTTAATTCCTTCGAAAATGTGTCTGATTAAAAGGAAAAATTTGAATTATTAAATCTTTACCAGACAAAATGTATCTAGTTTTTTTATATTTTCCAGTATCTTCAGTTCTTCTTTGGATAAATTCTTCAATTCTGAATCATCATTAGAAATCGAACCAATTTCACAAGCATTTTTGGTCTTTTCCAAATTTTCATCTTTATTTACAGTGGTCGTTTTTTCGCATAAATCTTCGGTACCATTAGTCGAAAGATCATCCGAAAATTTCTCTGAACTAGTTGATTTTTTAGTGTTTTGAATATCAGAGTTTGAATCCATAGTGGTAGATTCTATTTGAGTGACACGTTTACTTTTAAGACTCGTAAAAGATAAAATCTTTTTTTCCGAACTTTCACTTATTTCAGGTTCCAAATCAGTGGCAGAGCCCTCTGTTTGTATTCCATTTAAAAAATTTTCTTCAGTTCCATCTATTAATTTGGCTAGACTATTTTCTGCATTGTCAATACTTTGATCCTTATTTGTGTTTTCTTTGTCTGATAAATCAAGTGATTTGTTCAGTTCCGTCTTTTTTTTTGAAAAGTTTTTGATAAATTTTGCCAAATAGAATAAGTGAAAATACAGAGACTTGCAGTCGGTTTCTATGGCTTGTTTGCATTTGTTGACTAATTCTTTAAATTCTTCATCACACGGATCGATTTCCGAATTTCGATATAAATTTTGAATATAGCAGATAGAGGCTTTTACTTTATCGGGTTGTGACAAGTTCGAAACTTTGTTCAATTTTGTAAAATGTTTTTTATAAATGCTTAAAAGATCAAGATTAGTTTCATCTGAATTTGATGCAGACATTTAAATCTAGGTGTTGTCAAATCATTAGCCGTTAAAAAAAGTGCCAATATTTTATTTTAATTAAAAAAATGCAATTAAATGTTTAAATAAAAAATAATTTTTAGTTTAAGTCTTTTTTATCTTAACAAAATACCTTGATTTATACTATTTTAATTTTAATCAATATTAGTTGTTAATTTTTTTGTCTAAATTAATCAAATTTGAAATTTTAAACCAAAAAGAGACTTTAGATTTTTTTCCACAAAATATTTATTCAGAATTCTAATATGTACTATTTGAATGAAATAAAATTAATAAAAATTAACCATAAAAATATCACATTAAAAATAATTTCGAATCGATTTGAAATTTTGTACAGAAATTATAAGCCAAAAAAATTCTTATTCTAAATAGAAAAAAATTAAAACATGGATGCATTTTAAATCAAATTGTCAGTTTTGATCGAAAATCTTCTTGAATACTTTTTCTTTTTCTTCTTGGGCTTTTTTTTCATCTTTTTTTTCTTCCACCTTTTTGGTTGCATTTCGTCTCATCTCTTTTGTTTTTTGAATATTGTTCTTAATTTTGACTTTATCCAAATTATAAGAGTTAAATGCCAAAGGATATGTTTTTAAAGTACGGTTAATTTGTTGCTGATTATTCGAATTTTTCTCTAAATCATTTTGATCTTTATGATACTTTTCGAGTAAAGCTTTGCATAATTCTAGATCATCCTTATTATTATATTCACCATATTTTAGGTACAAATTTTCTCTTGTCTAAAATAATACTTAAGAAAATAAAAAAATGGAAAAAATAAAATAAATTAACTGTTTTTATGTTGGTGAATTCAAAATTTTGAAGTTGACGCTGAAAGCCAAAATTTGGATTTACTTGGCTTCTGGCTGCCCTGACTGCATTCATTGAATCGTACCAAGGCAAACTAGTCACTACCATGACATATGATATCACTATAGTTGCGCTTCTTGATACTCCAGCAAGGCTATATTTTAAAAATTTCTAAAAATTATATTAAAAATGTTGTTACATGTCATACCAATGAACTAAAACATTTCCATTATTAATGCGAGCTGAATGAACAAAATCAATTGACTGAGCGAAAAAGCGTCCCAGATCTTCAGACGCCAAATCACTCGCTTCAAGGCATAAATATTTGACATTCTTTAAAAAAAAAACAAACGATATCTCTTAGTATTAAATCAATTAAATATTATTTTTAAATTATTATTTTTAAAGGAAAATATTTAAGCTTCCCTAATAAATAAAAAAGTTGACAAAACTTAAAAGGATAACTTTGAATTTTTAGATTAAGTCAAGCTTCTTTAATTTACTTCTATTTTCCCAGGCTTTGCTTCATTGTGAATTGAGAGAATGTGAGTAATATTATTCTCTTCGATTTTTTTCACATCCGTACTGTCCCGGATGCTACCAATGTACAGTCCGGGCAATATTCTGTTCATGCCATTACCCATTTGATCAGCCAAATGCTAAAATCTTTCTATCAAAAATTCTGTTATTATTTAAGTTGTGAGAATATTAATAAAATTCCAAGCCTAGTACATAAATGACTTGAAATATTTTGGTGATTAATTGTTAAAAATAAGCATCAAATTATGCTAAAATAATTCTATTATTTAAATTAAATTTAATAACACTAAAAGAACTTTCATGGAATCTAAAAGCATACCATTTATAGTAAAAAATTTAAATTTTAGAATATTTTGTTAAAGTAAAAATAAACTACTTAGGAAGTTTTTGATAACATACCTGGAAAGGGTATAGATTTGGCCATTTGGAATTCATGTTATGAAGGATGTGAATGCTTTTCGTGTTTCGCTCGCGGAGAGTCCCAGAATAATAAAATCTGCATTTGTGTGAATAAAAATAAAAGCAACTTTGATGGTAAAAATCGCCTAAATGTTGATTATTTGGATGAAAATTGGAATTTAAATTTGTTTCCCATTAACGAATGTCATTCGGAATGTGAATGCAGCGGTGATCTATGCGCAAACCGGGTCGTTCAAAACGGACCTTATTTTAACTTTGAGGTATTCACATGTGAAAATAGATTTAAAGGAAAAGGCCTGAAAACCAGAGATTTTATTCCGATGGGAAGTTTTGTTATTGAATACATGGGTGAAATTATTTCTTTAGATGAAGCCAAACATCTAATTGAAATTAGAAGTAATCAATTTGAACCAAATTATATAATGTTTTTAAAAGAATTTTATTCAAATAAAAAATCTATGGCAAATACTGTTATAGATGCAAGAAATTACAGCAATCTGGGAAGATATATTAATCATAGTTGTGAGGCAAATTTGTTCATTTTGCCAGTTAGAATAGAAAATATAGTACCTCATGCTGCATTGTTCAGTCAGAGAGATATCTTTGCCGGTGAAGAACTAAGCTATGATTATAATGGAACGGTTGGAATTGTTGAAAACAAAGATACTCAAGATAAAACTAGCAAAAATCTGATAAAATGTTACTGTGGATCGTCAAAATGTAAAGGATTTTTACCAAATACCAATGTAGATTTTTAAAAATTTTAAATTTAAATTTAAAAATATTAAAATTATTAAAAAAAAAGTTAATTAAAAAAATTATCAATCACATTAGAAATCAAGAAAAAATTAATAATCTCAGGCATTTTTAATTTAGAACAAAAATAAAAAAAATTTATTTAAAAAGCCTAAAATTGATTTTGAAAATTTAATCAATCCAAACTTTAATTGCATAACTTGGCTGGTAGAGATGCGATGGTGACTTTCTTACTGCCTTGTTTCTTCGTTGCTTTCTCTTTGATGGATTTGAGTTCGTTGAATTAATGACTTTTGGCAAGTTGGTACGTGGTCTGTTTGGGAAGGTTTGGTGTTGGTGTTGAGATAGAAGAGCATGGCTTTCTTTCGTTGCTGATTTTGTTAGGATAATGGATGCCGACTAACCGCTAGACTTTTGTCAGATGGTCCAGCTTATTGACTTCTGTCTCTGTGGGAGCCTATAGACCCATATATATACATTATATGTCACTGCAGGTTTTACGCATGCATTGTAGATATGAACGCCTCTATGCTCCGTGACTCGAGTTCTTGACCATAAAGCCGAAGCCTTGTTAAGTGCAGATGATGTTAAGATAAGATGATAAGCTTCTGTAAATAATTTGCAATGTTTCTTAAAGGCATGCTCAGACCCGTAGCAGCTATGGGTTTATGAAGTTATGACACTAAGATGCTGCAGCAATAAATAATTCTAATATTACTGCTTTTATTCTGTACCAACCTTATTTAAATTATGAAATTAACTAATCCTAATTCTAATTTTCATTGCTTCATATCAACTAATATTCACAATATTTAATTGTGTAGAATGGTTTAAAATTTTTAAATACTAAATTAATTATCAACAGATATTTCAAATTTTAGGAATTTTTTATTGTGAAAAATTTTGAGTTAATTTATTAAAATGTGCTTACAAAAAAATTTATAAATTCAAAATCCAAAAATTTCGAAACGAATAAAGATTTAAATTTAAAATCCAATGTTTTATGATTAAAATCCTCGAGTAACAAAAATTAAAAAAAATAGTGACAAAATGATGAAATAATCATAATCATTTAAAAATAATTTTCAGCAAAATTTTTTTCTCACCTTATTTAGTATTTCATTGAATGGAAAAATAAAATATCTAATTTTATATTAACCGTTAATATAAAATCAGATTATTTTTCAGGCTGATAAATATTTTTATCCATAATTAATAGTTTTTTTTCAACCAAATCATTTACGACAGTTGAAATAATTTTAATCTTTAAATTGAAAAAAATAATTAAGATTTCAAAATTATTCTAAAAACTTTTAATTTAAATTTTTTTACATAATGTTTTTGATTAATTTTTTTTAAACAATGCAAAATTTAGAAAAAAATTCTTATAATGCGGTAATTTTATATTTCCTTGAGAAAAAATTTTCAATGATCACATGCCACACGTTTTTTAAAAACAGGATCTTAATATTTTGCAATTTTTCTTTATTCATGTGTTGTGTGAATTGTTTGGTCAGGAAAAATAAAAAAATTGTTAAACTTTGTGTGCTTGAAGCTAAAAAATTTTGTGTGCTAATTTTAACAAATATATTTTTTGAAAGTAAAAAGTGAACAAGGTATTCAAAAGAATAGCTTAACTAATTAAATCCAAAGATGCATTGGTTAGGCGACTTGAGCATTCGTGGAATAAAAAAAGGAGTTTTAAAAAATTATAAATTAAAAAAAATATGCATTGGATCTTGCTTTTTTCAAACAGTTGTCAATAGAAATAATTCTAAAATACTAGAAAAAAATTATTTCCATAATTTTTGGGTGCAAAAGCTTTTTAGTGTAAAGCAAAAATCTTTTAATGTTAAGCACAAATGAGCTGATTAATCTTTTTGACTAAAATAATTTTAACTAATGGGAAACTTAAATAACAAAAATCGAAACTCCATCAGCACCAATTCAAATGTTATTACTCGCATCAAAATTGACAAACTAGAAGTCCGAATAGAAAATAAGCCAACACAAATTGATGAGAGATCGTCATCAGTCCTTAAATATCGAACTCCTCATTTCAAGTAATTGATTAAGCAATTATTAATAAAAAAAATTTTCTAGAATTTTTCCTCTCTTAGGGCATCGGCCCGAATCAAATTCCCCCCGATTAACCGAGACGAAATTTGGAAAATCGGCTGGATTCAAGCTTGCACTTACATGCAGTTCCGGAATTCGTACGGCAATCTTGGATGGTAATTTTGAATTTACAAATAAGAGCAAAATTTTAACTTTAGATTTTGCCAGTTCAAGTTGGGAATTTCCCGAGTTGGCCACCGGTCTGAAACCGATGATTAGCGACTCAGATGGTAAAAACTTTCCATGGTACGGAAGTAAAACAGAGGTTGTACTTATCAAAGGTCCGCAACAAAATTTTACCATGCACCATGTGAGTATGAATGACAATTTTTATCCGCATGTCACATGGGACATACCGACTAGTTCGGATAAAACGCCTAAGCTAACAAATATAAAACGAGATCAAAAGTTTTACACATGGCTAGTGGCAATGGATGTTTTGAATGGAACGTTTGTTGTACTGAAAACATTTAAATGGAGAATGAAACTAGAAATTCAGGTCGATCCATCCAAAGAACAAGGAAGCAGAGCAAAGCTTGTCAGCAGTCCAGTTCCCAGGCAGCCTTATGCCCTCAAGAACAATTTTAAGATTCCGGATTGCGCTTTGTATCCATCAAACGCAAATAGTGCTCAAATTTTGATCTGGCGACCCTCGTTGGGAACACCAGTTGTTGTTGTTTCACCTAAATGTTTCAATAAAGGTTGGCTCCAAAAATAGCATTACTTTATTCTTTTTTTATCAGCTGCTTTTATTTTCTTATTTAATTTTATTAATTTTTTGTAAATAAATTTTCAAATATGAACATTCATCCAAATAAATTCATAGACGAAATCATACAAAACTTGATTAAAAACGATGCCATTTCTTTGGCAAAGTTGCTCAATCTAAAAAATGACAAATATCGTCAAATTTATTTCGAGGATAACTCAAAAGAATACTTGAGAGACAAGTTCACCAATTCTCCGAATAGAATTTACAGCTGGACCGAGGTAGTCAGCAATTATGTTCTAGCTCGAAACAGTCTCAGCAATCAGGATTATATCAACTCTTTTGAATTGATGAGCAAATCTTTCAAGAGCTTGATTGAATTGATCAAAGACGCCAGAGATGAGAACTGGCAGTTGCCCATTTTGTTTCAGATGAGTGTCGATCTACGACTTCTAGCGTACACTTGCGATTCCCGCCATAGACAAGACTTCGAGAGCGAACAGGAGAAAGAGGCAAATGCCGAAGGATCCAACCAGGATCAATATGCAGAAAAAACCGCAGAATCATTGATGGTTTGCTTCAGAAATCTGTGCACAGACACCAGGTCGGAATCACAATTTTCGAAGCGTTGGGGCATGATGCACATTATAAATCAATTGTTCAAGATTTATTTTAAAATAAACAAGATCAATTTGTGCAATCCTTTGAAACGAGTTATTGAAAATAGTGGCATGAAGGACTCGTTTCCAATAGCGCATCAAATTGTCTACAAGTTCTACGTGGGCAGACAGGCAATGTTTGAAAATGACTACAATACCGCAGCTGATTACTTTGAGTTTGCGTTCCGCAATTGTCCAAGCAAATATATAAGGAACAAAAAAATTATTTTGGTTTATTTAATACCTGTAAATATGCTCCGAGGATACATGCCCAATCAAGATTTGCTCTTAAAATATGATCTGAAACCTTTTGCCGAAATAGTCAACGCTGTCAAACAGGGAAATATTCAGAAATTTAACAATGACATGATTGAATATGAGGATTTTTTCATAGAAAGTGGAGTTTATTTGTTTCTGGAAAAACTTAAAATGACAACATACAGAAATTTGTTTAAAAAATTGGCCAAATTGCTTAATACTGCACAGATACCAATTGAAGATTTTGTGAATGTACTTAAATTTTTGAATGAAGACGACATGGACAATGACATTTGTCAGTGTATTTTGAGCAATTTGATTTTCGAAGGAAAAATTAAGGGCTACATATCGCACAAGCATAATAAGTTGGTGATAAGCAAAGATTTTAGAGCCGCATTTCCACGTTTAACAACAATAAATCTTAACAAATAGCTTCAATCTTGAATATTTTTATTAAAATTTAAAATTTTTGAATAACTGTACTTTTTGTTATAAATATCTCTTTGGAAAATAAATTTTTTTTTTCTTATTTATGTGTTTATCTATGATGATAAAACTCCTTCAGATTAAAATAATAAGATTAAAAATAAAAGAGTGACAGCTTACACATGTTTAAATGTTTGATAATTCAAGAAAAGAAGAAATTGTTAAGTAGCAATTTCACAAAGGAGTTGGATATTCGATAAATCTTTATTGAAAATCTTCTCTTTATTCTATCACCAATTTGACAACTAATGGTTTGTTTCATACGGTTTGTTTCTAATTGAAGAAACAAATTTTGTAGCTTTGCGTTGAATCCTCTCAAGATTCTCACAGTCCGACTTAAGAAATGGAGACCATACAGGCACAGCAAATTCCAAAAAAGGTATTTGAAGCAGTGACCTCTTCCTTGGATTTTGGTGACATTAAAATTGTTGCTTTTATCAACCAATTCTATTCCATGCATGAACTTGTATAATTGAATTAGATCACCTATTTTTCTTCTTTCCACCGGATTTGGAATGTTATTCGTTGTTGTTGGAATATGTTTCTAATTGAAGAAACATATTTCGTAGCTCTGAGTTGAACCCGCTCAAGATTCTCACAGTCCGACTTAAGAAATGGAGACCATACAGGCACAGCAAATTCCAAAAGAGGACTAACAAAAGCCAAATACAATGATCTAAATAACTTACAATCAAAACAAGCGAATGATTTCCTGATGCGACCCAACATTTAATTTGGTTTGTTTGTAGCCTCTATCACTTGATTTTTCCATTTAAGATTTGTATTGAAGATAACTCAATGATCTTTTTCGGTTTCTGACGTTGATAACTGTTTGCCATTAATAAAATAAGTGAATTCTTTGTTTTTATGACCGTAATGCATAACCACACATTTTGATGTGTTGAAGAGAAGAAGCCAATCTTGAGTCCACTTGAAAATTAAATCTAAACATGATTGTAGTTTCACTGCGCTTATTTCTGATACCGTTTGCGAGAATATTTTAGTATCATCTGCATACATTTTGACAACATTCTCTATTCCTTTTGGTAGATCATTGATATACAAAACGAACAAAAGTGGACCAATCACTGACTCTTGTGGTACGCCGCTAAAAATTTCAACCCAATCCGACAAAATTTCACCTTGAACAACTAGTTGTCTTCTATTTTTCAGGAAAGCTTCTTTTCATTTAAGTGTCAGATCATCAAAGCCATGCACTTTCAATTTAGCTATTAGTCGTCTGTGCGGAACAGTATCAAATGCTTTCGCAAAATCTAGCAGAATTACATCAACAGGAATAATTTTGTCTAGACTAATTGAGATTAAATCTAGAGTTTCCAGAAGATTAGATGTACATGACTTTTTCTTGACAATCCATGCTGTTCTTTAGATATAATATTATTCTAATAAAGATAATCTTCCATTTTGGTTCTTATTATGCTTTCCATAATTTTGCACGGAAATGAAGTTAAAGACACAGGACGATAATTTATCTGATAATTTAGCTGGCCGTTGATTTATTTAAACAATTGATACAACTTTTTTAAACAATTGAGTAATATTTGCTGATGTGAATTGTAACGGAAGCTAACTATTAAATAAAGACTTTCTGAAATTTTTAGTTAAAGGAACAGTAAAAGTTTTAATTAAAGGAAGCTTGTCTACACCACATGATTTATTTTATTTAGGTCTTGTAATTTATTATAAACCACTTCATAACTAATATCATTTGGTTGAATGTCAATATATTCTGAATATTTTTCATTAAGTTCAACTACAAAAGGTGGAAGCTTCCCATCTTGTTCAATAGCAAAAACATTTTGAAAACATTTATTTAGTAGATTTGATATCTCTTTCGGTTCTTGCGTTAATTCATTGTTTGACTTCTTTAATGCTTTGATTGATTCTCTGACTACTTTTTGATCATTTAGAAATTTGTATAATAATTTTGGATTCTTCTTTGCTTTTTCCACTAAATTTTGTTCATAAGTTAGTCTGGCTCTTTTATTTAATAATTAGAAGGGTTCTGAGTTGATAAAGCTTTCTTAAGCACCATATTTGCTCTTTGCCATGATTTTGTCCTAGTCCAAACTTTATTAATTTAATTGTAAATCTGTACCGAGCTAATGCTCCTTCAGGATAAAAGTACACAAAAATAAATAAAGTTAAAAAAAGAGTTGAATAAGATAAATAAAAAAAAAATAAAAATGTTAAGTTGAAATAGCTAGAGATTAAACATGTTTAAATGCTTGATAGTTCAGGAAAAAAAGAAGAATTATTTATTATTATTACACAAAGGAGTTGGATATTCGATAAATCTTGATTCAAAATCTTCTCTATATTCTTCCACGACCAATTAATCAAGAATGATTAAATCCTTTCGTGATTAATCCCTCACTCAATTCAAAAAGTCAATTTGAGACTGTTGTTTAAGTTTATTGAAATCTTCTTGGTGAATAATATTGGAGGGGGTGTCATATTTCAGCATCAAAATAGATCGAACTTCGCTCTTTTAATTCATCTACCATTTAGATTAATTCTAAAAAATCTTAAATGGAGAAACGATCGTATCTAATGAATTATTATAAAGAGGTAGATTAATTCTAATTAGGTTGTTAATTGGTCCATCAGGGCAAACTCTATCAAAATCTTTAGAATCTTGAGTGGAAGAAGATTTCTTAGGTAACATAGTTATATTTGCTATTTTCCAAGATTTTGGGACTTGACTTAGTTTCAAACTCATGTTAAAGAGTAAAAATCAGAATGGAGACTAAAACTTGTTGCTAAAAGAACGCCAAAAATTTTTCCTTTTTCTGTATCTGAATTATATTTCCTTCCACCTTTAAATAGTCAAGGGATTTGTCTTGTAAGTTTTTTTGATCTTAACTTATATTTTTTCCTACAAAAAGGTCTAGTTGACAGTGGATTTATTTATGAACTCGAGCCAGTTTTGGTTCCAAAATTCTTTTGGACTGAGACATAGCTCAGATGTAAGCTTATTAAAAGCTTAAAACAAGGTCATCTAGATTTTTGGAAAAGTCTTCTAATTTTTCTTCGTTCCTTAATTAACGCTATAATATTTTTTGGTAAGCTAGATTTAAAAAAAATTTTGAGAGCGGATGGGTTAACTTTTTTGAGCAGCATGCATGATCCTTTTTGAAATGTGTTCCTTTAGCTAGTCAATATTTTCCATATAACTATTATGCTGACATGAAGACTTTAGTAAATTTTGATAGAGTCCCCTTTTTTAAAATAAAATCACAGTTCGAACAATTAGCATGCTCAATAGAAATAAACGCTTGAATAGGAAAGTGATCACTTAACATGTCATAGTCTATCAGAACTTTAAAATCCATAACTCTATCTGAGAGTGAGAGTGGTATTAAAAAGATATCTAGAATTTCTTAATATTCTGCCCTTAATCTATTATATCTTGGTGTTTTATCATTAGTTACTGAAAGGTTGAGCTTGTTCCAAATTCATGTTAAATGGTTTAAATAGTTGACATATTTAAAATAAGAATAATTTCATTACTTATTTTCTATTTAAACTTTTAAGATAATTTGAATTTTATTAAGAAAAAAATTAAGCTTCTCTTACATCAATTGAATATTTGGCTTTAAAATCATTTTTATTCAAAATTAATCAATAATTTAATTAAAAGTTGCTGATTTAAAATTAATTATGGAAAAGTCATTTTAAAGTAAAGGTAATTTAACTAAAAATAAAAACTGTTTTTTTAAAAGCATGTTAATTAAGAATTTGTGTATTGCCTAACACAATCGATTTTTCAATCAAAAAACTTTTTTTCTAAAATTAAGAAAAAAATTAATCAAAAATTAATTCAAGTTAATTAAAAAAATACTTTTTCTTCTATACATTCAAAATATGTGATGAAAATTATCAATATTGCTGCTCCTACAAAGCTAGTTGCTGCTCCAAAATAGAAGGCATAGTCATAAAAGTTGAATACTGAGTAAATTTTTCCGGCAATAACTGGACCTGCGATTGATGGCAAGCTGATAAAAAAGTGATAATAGCCTAATTTTGTATGAAAAAAAATCGATTTATTAAATTAAAGTGGATTTAATTTTTAAAAAATTACCAGCAGCATGGTTTGCCAATTTGGATGATTCAGCAAGATCGCAAGAAATGGGAACAATGAAGCATAGCAAAACACCATCCATTAGACCGAGAATCGCCAATTGAATCAACAACTCATTAAAACACCTTGCCATTGGAATTGTTATCTGAACAATTCCGTAAACTAAAAACACCAGTGTATGGTAATGAACCCTATGGAATTTCTAAAAGTTTAATTAGAATTTTTTTTTCAGAAATTAATTTTTTTAACTTAAATTAACATTTTATCATCGTTTTCTCTTTACAGAATTCGATTCATATTAACTGATATTTAATTAAATAAAATACCGTATGATCCCCAATTTTCCCGAACACTATTGCGGCAACGCCTGAAGCAGCGCCAAAAACCACATTTATATAAAACGGTTTGTCACTTGGAAACACCTTAATCGAATGATGGTCCTTGAATTAATTTTTCTTAATAAAATTAAACAGCAAGCCTAAAAGTGTTACAATATTAACAATGGGAATCAGATAACCCAGCATTCCAAAGAATGAAGCTATACAAAAAATAATAAATTTTGGCTTTTCGATTACTTCAAGACCAAAACTGCTTTTAAGTTTGTGAATTCTTTTTTCATGATTAATCACCGGTATCATTGGCCTATAAGTCATGGCCATAAACATGGTGATGAAATTTAAAATGCTTAGAAACAAGAATGTAGCCTTTAGGCCGTAGTTATCAAGTAATTTCGAGGTAAAAATTGGTAAAAGCACAACCACAATTGCTCCAATTGAATTCATTATTCCATTCGCCAGAGAAATACGCTTAAAATTAATTAAAAACTTACAAGACAAAGAAGAAAATTATGAATTACTTTATTAAAATAATGTGGTAGAATGGCAAGCGTCGAAGTTAATAGAAATGCTTGGCCGATGCCGTATAAAATTCCATATGTCAAAAAATAGAATCTAAGCTCTTCAACAAAAATACACAGAGCCAACGAAATTCCGGAAATTAGCCCGCCCAAAATTCCCGGTTTTCGAGGACCAAAAAAATCAGTTGCTATGCTTCCGAAAGAACAAAATATGTATTGAACTCCTGTGGACAGACTGCCGATCCATGCTTTGGAAAAACTTTATAAATTTTTCAAAACATTTAAAAAAATTTTTACCAGTGTAGACTACGTGATTTTCGGTCTGGTTATAGACTCGTTCCATTTCATTCAAGAGTAAAGAATAGTTGTTTATCATTCCAATTAAAATTCCTAAGCAAAAACCTGAACAAATAACCACAATCCATCCCCAGCCTCCCTCTTGGTAAATAAAATCTGGATTTTTTTTCTCTGAGATGTCGTCTGAAAATTTAACCTGAATATCGCTGTTTCTAAGTTGGACTTCAGGGCCTATTTTTAAGAATTTTAGGATTTTTTTTTTCTGAGGTCAATAATAAATACTCGATTTTTGAGATAGCTCAATGAATTTTCTCTCCTCGTCTGGATTATAATCATTTTTGGTCATTGTAAATAGTGTTTTTAAAATTTTTATATTTAAGCTTGCTAATTATTGTTTTTTGGATAAAATTCATTCAAGTGTCTAATTTTTGATCGCTAGGCACAATTTTTCTCTTATCTAAATCAAAACAAAACTTTATTAAAACAATGTTTTTTTTTAAATTTCAAAAATGCTTTTAAAAATCGAATACAGAAGAACGAAAAAGCAATGTTAAATTTTCTATATTTTGATGCATAATTTTTTTATAGAAAATAATGCTGATACACTTTAGTTTTTGGTGTAAGCACATCGTTTAAAATTCATTCTCATATGGCAATATCAATATATTCTTTTCATATAAAAATTGAATAATATTTGAAAAAAAATGGCAAGCCAGATCAAATTTTTAGATGTTCTTTAAAAAATATTCCAAGATTTTGAATTTTTTTCAGATTATCAAGCATTAAAAAAGTGGTGTTCCTATCTTTGATTGTTACTTCAAGCTAGTTTGGGTTATTTTGGTAAAAGAAAAAATGTCAAATGTTAATTTTTGATCTTTATAAAAGTAACTTCAAAAAACATTATTAAAAAATTTTCTTAAAATTAGGTTAAATATATTTTTTGGACATTCTTTTTGATTAATTTTTACTAAATAAATCACTCGGATCCCTAATTTTTTGACCTTCCAATATTTAGCCGAAAAAAATTTAGACATAATAGTTTTGAATCATATTACTATAGAATTTAAAATTATTTGTTTAATTTCACTTGGTTTTGAAACTTTTTTTAATAAATCTCGATCAATTCTAGAATCAATTAACAAATAGATAAAATTTTACTTGATAAACAACTTAAAAAACATCAAAAGCTAAAACATGTTTACTAGACTATGATTAAATAAGCTAAACTAATTTGACTTAAAAAACTTTGTTTTATTTTTTTTTAAATAAATTTCTACTTTTCATAATTTTTCAGTAAATAAATTCATAACAATCAAAAAGACTAATATTAAATAAGCAGGTTTAAATTTTGTTCATATAAAAATTTGCTTAATTAAACGTCTTGATTTTTTAATTATGTTAAATAATTTAATTCTGTAAAAAATCGAAAAATTCACACAACTTCCATTTTATGATATAATAATGAATTTTCGATAAAAATTTTCTAAAATAATCTGTACTAAATCAAAATATGAAAAAGAAATATTGATAAAAAAATTAGAAATAGTTATTTTCAAAAGTTGTCTATTTACTAGACTAGCTTGGTCACTTCAAGATATCAACTACCCTTGAACTAGTTAAATTACAAATGGCAACTTAAAAAGGAGAAAAATGTAAATCTTTTAGTTGATTGCAATGAAAATAATGTTTGCTAACATTTAAATGGTATAACTAATAATTTTCCTGGTTTAAAAAAAATATATTCAAATTGAAATGAGTTTATTCACATATTTTTAATTATTTTTAAGACTTTCTACGTATTGTTTTATTTTGTTAATCAAATAGCCGCTCGATCCATTTTTAAATTTGATCTTAAATATTTAGTTGAATGATAGAAATTAAATTTAAACACAATATTTATTATAAAACAAAAACCACTTGGAAGCTTAAATGAAAAAATTTTGGTAATAATAATTTTCTCATTAAAAATGGTTCTTTGCTGGTTTCCAAGTAAACAAAGACTAAATTTTATAAAAAATTATGATTAATTAAAATCTTGTTAATTATTATTTGTTCTGCTTGACATGTTCAAGGTGAAATTTTTTAGCGAACTCTTTGAGTTTGTAAAAATCCTCTTCTATCTTGTTAGTTATTTGCTTCCGTATTTCTATCTAAAAAAAAAATAAAAAAAAAAAATTGCTTATTTAAACAATTACAGCTGACAGCTGTTTTTCTTTGAGATTTTTGACCATATCATCAAAATAAATTGGCTCTCCAAAAACAACAGTTGCCTTTTGGCCAATCTGAGGTCTATACGGTTGTTTATTTGGTAATATATCATCCAAACCTAATGAAAAATTTAAGATAAGTTTTATAAAATTGGAAAATTTTTTTACCAAAATGATAAAAAGGTAAAACAATTGGTGTAATTTTGGCGTCTGCGATCAGTCGACCGATACCCCATTTCAATCTAATGTACTCTTTTTTTTCATTGACTTTGCCTTCTGGAAAAATGTGCAGCCAGTCGCCCTTGTTCAAGTCGTCAATTATTTGATTCATAATTGGCTGGTAGACGCCTTCACCTCTTACGATCGGCAAAACCTTACCGAGGCGGAAAAGAAGTGAATGCGTAGGCCGGCTAAAGCAGATTTCTTTGGCAGCTAGGGTCCATCTAAGAGTTGGTCTTTCAGGGGTAAGAAATGTGGAAAGAGGGAGAATAGCTCCTGTAACAAAAATTTATTAACGAGGTAAAAAATTTTGTAGAACCCAAACATTACCAAACAAAACGGGATCATCGCAGCATGAATCGTGATTACAAACAGTTATCAGAGGTTTTCCCTTTGGCCGATCATGCAGAGCTTTGTTAAAGCTCTCAATGTTTATTATTTTTGTTTTATTTAAATGCTCTTAACAATACTAAAAAATTATTTTTTCCATTCTTGGATTATGTAGTGTCTTACTTGCAAATAAGCGACTAGTGTAGCCTACAATTAACGAAACAATACTAGATGCTAATCGCCATTTTTTTGAAAACCTAGTTGATACAGTCCAATCGTTCATTTAATATCGTATTATTAAGTAATATTAGAAAATATATGTTAAGGATTATCTAGCAGACTTTTTGTATATGATACTTTTAGGCTAAATATACAAAAATGATCCTAAGACTTAATAAGAGAGATTAGTTATTTTGTTGTAAAATATTATATAAATTATTGTTTGATTCATTGTACTTTTTCAAAGCATCCAGTAATTTAATTTAACTGCAAAACTAAATTTCCTAATTGTTCAATAAAGTCGAAAAGTTGGCATTAAAAATTTTTTATTTTTTTAAATTATATTTCTAATAAAATCAGGATAATTCTGCCATATTTCATTTGTTTAATTCTGAATTAAAATGTCAGCTTTAACGCTAATAGAACTTGGTCAATATGAACCGGCTGCTGGCTGATGGGTATTTAGATACCGAAATTTTTCAGACTAAATTTAGTTACATTTCAACAGAAATTTTTTTTTATAAATTATTAGATACTCAAATCAAATGATTAGATTATGCAGTCAGTTGATACTTGATCATTTTGTGTTAATTTATTAAAACAATCATTTTTTAGATTAAACTTACTCGAAAGCCAAGTTTATATTAAGTCCGAAGGTCTTTTATCTTCATTAAATTTAAGTATAAAAAAAATCCTGAACTAGTTTGATTTACCCTTTTTTAATGTTAAATTATAAACTAAAAGTTTTGAATTTTATTTAATCCAACACTAAAATAGATTTTTTTTCTTAAACATTTAAGTTATGCATTTTTTATTTTAAAATTAAAATTTTAACCAGATTTTTTGATTATCTAGAAGAAAAGGTGGAATTAGAGTTTTAGGAATTCAGGGTCAGCAGAAAAAATAAATAGAAGACACAACAGTCAGATAGTAAGGGAGCAATGTGTAAATGTACCCATAATGGATAATTTTACCATCATCTGGAATATGTTTATCTCGAAGATTGCAAAGACATATACGGCTAACCAGTTTAAATCCAGAATTTAAAGACATAAGGCCTTGGAGATTTGGAGAAGTTGAATTGATGAACTTGAGGAGTATGTGGCAATAACCAAAACCACAAGCTGGCACCCACAGATTTACGTGTTACAGCTCACACTTCTTCTTCTACTACTACTTCTACTATTACTCCTATCTCTTTTTAATATTTAATTATTTTTAAATCGTTTTTTTTTATTTATTTTATAAATCATGCGTGAATAGTCAGGATTAAGTTTTGGATTAAGAAATACTGCATAGATTCATTCCAGAGAGTCAATTTAGATACCAATTTTCAAATTATATAGTAATAATTAAAAGCATATTTAAAAATCAATATTCTCAATTTAAGACTTTGAAAAATCCAGGTTTCATTTAATTGAAATATTACTTTAGTTCAAATATTAATTCGAATATTTCCTTTATACTGAGACAACAATTGATACAAGATTAATTTTTTTTTTTAAATTGGCTTCAATCATATTTTTTTCTGATTCACTCTATTTAATTTAATTATTTAATATTTTCCCTTTTTTCTGATAAAATGCACACTTCTTTTTAAAAAGTGAAAGCATTGACTGTATCAAATATGCTGATTTCTGATATTATAATAATATTGACTTGAAAAAAATTTGAATACACGCACATTCTTTAGGTAAAAACGCTAATTAAATTTTAATAAAATAGAAATAAAATTTTTTTCAACACTTTTTTTTTGTCGGATATTGTTAATTTTAACCATATTTATTACGAGATAGGCTTCAAAAAATAAACTATTCCCCTACCTCTGTGTCATGACATCAAGCAGCGAAATTCCATCAGCTTGAAAATAATAAAAATCTGTTTTATTTTCGAGAAAAACAAATTTAATTTGAAAACAAGTTTTTTTTTTATTGAGATAAGAAAAACTAAGACAGTGTCAAAATTTGGGCGAAAATTTGCCGAATAGACAAATCGATAAGATAAGCATTTGGGGACTATTCTAGTTTTATCAACTATAGATAAATTTTGAAAGCTAATTTCAAGTTGAAATTTCTGTTTCATTTGCAATTGTAGTTAGTTATTATAATAATATGAACGAAACCCAAGACTTGAATAATTTATGCTTTAATCATTCTTTATAGCTTCTTCGTTTCTTATTCTACTCAACTTGGTATTATTTTTCTCTCTTCAAAAAAAAAAATTCAAGATTAAAATTCCGGATATTGATTAAATCTAAATTTAATTTAAATTCTATTTCTAGATATGAATAATAATACAACAACGAGTGATAACTCGTCGGACAGTGCTTCAAACAAAAAATCAACCAGAACCGAAATCGAAATTATAGACCAGAAAATAATAAAATGCATTAATGAAATAAATACTTTAGAAAAAAAAATTCAAAGTAGTTATCTTTCTTTATTTTTTATTTATTTTTTTGATTTGACTAGGAGAGTGGTCAAAACAAATGAATGCTCACTTGAAAAATTTCTACGATGACGAGGCTGATAAATCGCACAATAATGACAGCACTGCCAGCAATGTGAACCAAAGTTTTTCAACTCCGCAGCAAAGCGAGTCGACCGAGTACGACAAGCGGAAGTTTTTACTTCACAAAAAGCTCAAAACATACGAAAAGAGACGACAAAAGTTGGTCTATGAGAGCAAAAAAGAGCAGGAAGCATCGAAACAAACTGACTCCGAGTTAAAATCAGATTCGGTCAGCGATACCTCAAATGCAATAAATAATTTAGGCAGCAGTTCAGATTTTCAAAATTCTTCTAATCTAGGAAATTCAGCAAATCAAACTAATGTTCAAAGTACCAACATTTTAAAACTAAGTACTCGATGTGATTCATTTCTAATAAATAATGGGGTCCAGTTCAAACAAAATTTAAATGATGACCAATCTAAGCAAAATATTTTACAAAATGATGAAAAAAATCCACTCTTTTATCTAAATCTTGACTCAAACGTGTCAAATATTAAGTTTAATAATGGCCCCAATAATGACAACTATCAAATAAATGAAGATAACAGCTCAAATCAGGTATATTTTAAAATCCAATCTTTAAAATCTTTACTTGAGAGTTTGAATTTTTTTACGATTACCTAAGCAAATTGTTAAGTCTGGAAAAGTGAAGCTCTTCAAGAATTTAGAACTAATTTAAAATAATTTAATTTCTTTCAGCTAATTCATTTTTGCATGGCTTTACGAAAAAAATGAAATCAACTAATAGTTATTACTAAGAAGAATCGATTTTTTTTAAAGATCGAAAATCGAGAGCAAAAATTGCGTTTTTAATAATCATAAAAAAATAATTAAGATTATTTTGTTCACTGTTAATTTAAAAATCAAGTATAATTTTGTCTGAAAATTTTAATCTTAATAGAGATAATATATTTGATAATTAAAACACAGTTATGACATGATAATCGACGGGTTTTTACTTAAAATCAAGAAAATTTTCTTATTATTGTAAAAAGTTGCTCATTATTTTTTTTTGAATTTCTTACGGCTAAAAAGTAGAAAAAAACAAATTATTAAATTTACCAAGTTAATGATTCCAAACATACAACTGCCGTTATATTAAAAAATTTTAAAAACTAAAGAATTTAACTTTTTTGTCTCATTTTTTACTCTAAATTTAATTTAAAAAAAAACATTAAAAAGAGTATCATGTCAATACTGTATCAAAAATAATTTTAATTAAGCTTAACATCAAAGTTGAGTAATTTTCAACAAAAAATTAATTTATAAAAATTTTTTTAAATCAATCAAGCATTTTTTTATTTTTTAAGTAGAGTGTAGTTAAGATGGGATAGGAGAAATTTTGCGAAAACATAAAAATTTTGTTCTGAAGATGCTTTTAAAAGAGTTTTGACAAAAATAATCTAATAAAACCTAATTTCAGCCTCAACAACTGTTTTAGACCTCCGGTTTTAGAAAAATACACAGTTTTCCCAGCAAGTAGATAAAAGAAATTTGTTTTAGGCTTACACACATCAATCACCATTGGAAGCACCTTTAGAAAAAAATTTATAATGATTCCACAAAACTGCTCCAGCTTTATTGCTTTAAACTTGGCTATTTTACAATTGATAGAATTCTTTATTTAAATTAATAATTACTGAACAAACCATCGCACTAAAATATTTCCGTTCGATTGAAAATTTAATGTGATAAAATTATTTCTAAAGTTAATGCCATAAAGGTGTAAAAATTCATCCTGAATGTTGATTTACCTCCAAGGGTAAAGCATTTATCAGTCAATCATTATTTTAATAAAAAATGTAATTATCAAAAGACAAATTAATGATATTCGATATCATCTAATGATTTAAAACCAATGATCATATATCAAAAAAAAGGGTGCCTGTAAGGGTGTTGAATTTCACAGATAACTTTTAGACGAAAATCATTTTTTAATAAATTAAAAAATCGTAGCATATTTTTTTGAATTCATTTATACGTTAATTATCTAAATTCTTTCTTTGATTTCTTTTCAAATGTGGGAGAATTTTTCAAAAATTATCGACAATTGTTTTTAAGCTTTGCATGGTTATTCTTCAGCAAATAATGGAGCAGCAAGAAAAAATTCAGTCAGATTTGAACAGCATAAGAGTAATCTTAAAATAAAATTAGAAAATAAAAAAACTTTCTAATTTTTTAAGGAAAAAAACAACGAAAATTACCAATTGCTGCTCAAAGAACTACAAAATACTTCATCCCAAATATCTGAACATACTAGCAAGACCATGTTCGGTTTGTACAAAACAAACGACCAAAAATTAGACGAGTTAAAATCTTTATTTGACCGCTCATTACAATCTTACAACTACAGTTTAAATCATTGTCACCGAGACATCAAGGAAACCAAAGAAGACGTTAGCTATATGAAAAATAAAATGGAAATCATTGATAAAACTCAAAAAATTCCCAATATAGAAACTGCGCCGACCAATTACTACCAACTTTTTTACAAGCTGTTGGATATTTTACTAACATTACTCACTATAATACTGCTGGCTTTCACGAACATGATCGCTTCAATAAAATTCATATTCCTGTTGTATCCACGCACCATTGTTATCTTTTTATTGGCATATTTTCTCTTATTTTATATTGTGGACTATGAGCGTTTAAAAACTGATCATTTCGATCACTTGACTTCTTTTGATACTAACTCCAGTTATTCAATAACGCGACTTTTAAATTCAATTTATGGACTATATTTCATGATTAAGAATAAAGTCTACCCGGAAACAAATAATGTTGTTTCATGAAATTTGGCAGTGTCTCAAACTTGTTGCCAAGTCAATTTTGCTTTAAATTCAGTATTTGTTAATCATTTCGTGGATGAACATTGTCAAACCGGAAAAATTTAATTTTTAAAAAATAGCAAGGCAACTCCAAGGTGGGATTTAATTTGCGTAAATTTTTATGCCAAGCTACAAATAATTATTTAGTCAAATAAATTAGTATTTTTTCTCTTTTCCTTTTTTTTTGACAAGAAATATGGTTTGTTGATTTTAATTTTGTAATTTTGTATTTTTTGTGACATCAATTAAAAAATCATATCAAATATGCATGCTTAATTCTATTTTTGGAGCTTTTTAAAATCAACCGCAGAAATTTAGTTAAGATTGATTTGTTCGATTGCTTATGGAATCAGAGAGTCATCAAATTAAAGGCTTATAATATTTTATTGCTGAAAAAGCTATCAATAAAATGTCATAGATTTTAAAATTTGTTCTTAATTTCTATTTATCTTAAAAATTACTTTGTTATATAATTATAAGAGTTTAATTTTAAAGCAGATGTGATGAACACGTTATTATTTTAAGAATATCGAAATTTTAAATAAAAAAATTTGAAAAAGAACTTTATTTTTATTTTAATAATTTGCATTTAAATGACTAAATTTTTTTAATAGAATTGAGTGAAAGTTAATTTTTTTTTAATTAATAAAAAATATATAAATTTAAATAAAATAAAAATGATTCTTATCGAAATTGATGAAAATTTATAATTAGCTGGATTCGAATGCAATTTTATTATTAAATTTTAAATATACTTATGGGTTAGTTGTTTTAACTTATTCAAAAATTTTTCCGCTTTTAAAAAAAAAACCTGATCTTAAACAAATAATAAACTTTCATTACATATATTTATCAAATTGTTAAAAATTAAATGTAAGCGATTCGCATCAAAATTTTTAAATAGTCGAGTAGTTCAAAAAAATGCAAAAAAAATATCTCATTTCAACAGTAGATAATTTAAAGTCTCAAAAGTTAATTAAACTAAATCCTAATTTAGAAATTAATTATTGTAAATATTTGCTAAAAGCGTGGTAGTTAAAAAAAGCTCACTAAACTTCGCTAAACGATCAATAAAAGTTATCTGTACAAATTTTGATTTTGAAGCTCTGTTGACTTTTGTTGAAAAAAATTCAAAATTTTTTAAACATTTTATTTGAAATTTGTAACTTTTCAAACACTTAAATTTTTATTTTCTTAAAAAAAAATCACAAAGATAATCACAATAATAAGAAAATGCTAAACAAAATATTTATGATTATCAGCATTAGTATGTTTAAAATTTAAAGTATGTTGTAAAGATAACTCGAAAACTAAACGAAATCAAACTCCTGCCGGACTAGTATCATTAATGGTGTTGAGCTGTTTGAAAAATCCGCATCAAAGAAACCAAGGCTATGGGTGAATGGCGCAAAAAACACCAAAGAGACGTATTAAATCAAATAAACCAGTCGAACTTCGCAATAACAAATCGACAAGTATCCACATACCTAATACCCAACACCCAAATCATCTACAAGAAAATCAACTAAATCTTCACCTACTACATACAACGTTTTCATTAACATCAGTTGCGTTGGCCTTCAAACCCTTCAAATGTGAAAGCTGTAGTGCTTCGCTTGGGATCGAAAAGTTGTTCAATACCATGCCTGGTTTTAACATGCACAATAGAAAGTGCATCTATCATCTATAATTTTTGCAGCCATCATCAGTGAGCAACAAATGTTGAAAAGATTTCTAGGTATTTTGATCAGTCTGACTCTTTTGTTATGGCATTGAGAAATTCGTACAAAACTTCTAATACACAAAGAAAAAAACATTCCAATTTTTTCCTAATAATCAAAAACTTGTTCTGTAGATGAAACATTTGTTTCACCTACTTCGGAAGTGTGTAAAATTGCACCCTTTTTAAAAATATTTAAAATAAAACGCAATAAATTGGCATAAATTTTGATGATTAGAACAAAACTCACAGAATTTATTTCTTTTCCTAATAGAAGTTTTGTATGAAAATTCACAAAGCCTCTTATTATTATACCATCAACATTTCCACTTTCAAAATTGATTTTATAAGCAATCCTTCTTTTTAGACTTAATTTATTAGATTAAAATTCAAAAATATTAAAGAAAATTTTAAATACCTGGATTTCGATTGCCAAATTTGGCTTCTTAATTCATTTTAATTTTATTTGTTTTTTCAAGTTTTTAGCGCTAGATAACATAAATTTGTCTAGAACGTGAACCAAAAATGCTAGATTAGTTAAATTCTCCCTGAATAGACCACAATTATTTAAATATAAAATTAGTAAAGCTAAAGTTTTTTTATTACTAATTTTTGTTCTTGTTAAATAACTAATAAAATAATATCAAGGTTCATTAATCACCTTTTTTTTAAAAAACATTAGCAATTTTGTATAAAATTAACTAGTATTAGTCATAGCAATTTTCACAATAAATATTGCCTTTGCTTCTTACTTTATTAACCTTAATTTAAGATTTTTGGATTGGAACACAAGTTTTTTTATTAAAAATATACCAATGTATGTTTTAAAGATATCGTTGCTTTTTCCAGTTTATTTATTTTTTTTAATGAAAAATATTATAATCTTGAACAAGCTAGGATATCTTAAAGTGAATCACATCCTAAAATCAGACTTCACTGAATGTTTGTCTAATAGAAGTTTAATTATGTAAAATTTAAATCTTCCTCTTTTTTGCACTGGTGTTTTAGATTTACTTAAATCAGTATTTTTTTTTAGATATTTCTGCTTTATAATTTGCCGCTAATTGGGCGTTAAATAAGACATTATTCTGAAAGGTTTTATTTAAATAACTTCCTAAAAGAAAACAAATAAATTTATTTTTTTATTCATATACAAATTTAACAAGAGAAGTCTTTAGCTTACGTCATTTTAATAAATTAAATTTTTTAGCCTAAAAAAAGACAAAAAATTCAACCAGAGCATCCGTGGCATCCACAATGTACGCACTCGATTATTTTACCTTCTTCCATCTTTGCTTTGGGAACTCTGCAGATGCAATTTGTTCCAAAGTTGGTATCTCGTGTTTGAATGCATCTCAGACAGCACAGATTTTCATATCCTTGTTTTTTCCATTTTGCTATCAAGTTGGCATCGGCTATCTTTTCATTTATGCAATAGTCATACAATTCCTTGGTAATGGCTTTTCGTTTGTGGTAGAGCTCGTAAATGTATCTAGATCGCTGATGATGTATTTGAAATATAGGCCAAAGTACTTCAGTTCTGCGTTTACCTTCGTGAGGCGCCGATTCGGCTTCTCGCATCTTCTGCTCCAGTTCATCTAACGTAGGCTCAATCAGCTCCCAACCATCTGGCGGCTGTTTTCTCTTGTTTCTCAAAGGCATTTTAATTTTGTTTTACAAAAATTTATTATAATTTTAACAAAAAGTGAATTGAGAAATTTATTTTAACTTAAAAAAAAAGAATGGAAATTTTTTTTATGTTAATCAAATTTTTCTCATTGCAAAACTAATTTTTTTTTTATTTTATTTTTTATCCAATTTTTTTTTAAATCTAATTAGATACTAAAATTAATTTTTGTCGTCTATTGTTGTACATTTGGGTGAGAGTCGTTTTTCTGCCGGAATTGTTCAGTTCTAATTTTCAAAAAATGTTTTTCTCAAGAATAATTTAATTCTGTTATGCATTAATTTTCATTGAAAATTTTTTTCATTAGTCATTATTTCGTTTGTTTAAAAAAATTTCATATTTCCTTTTCATATTTAAATCCATTTTTTCCAAGGTTAGTCTGAATTATTTTGGATCAAGAAAAGAGTTTTCTCTCAAATAGTATGTCGAAGATTGTCTGGAGTGAGGTTTAGCTCTAGAAATCAATCATCTTTTATCCGATTAGAGCTCAATAATTTTAATTACATCAAGTCAGTCGTCAAAAAGGTACAATCACTTAATTGAATCGATTTTTCGGCTAAATATCGACCATTGATATAATTTAATTTCCTCCCTTTCAAAATTGGAATATTTCAAAATATTTAAGAAACACAGACAATAATGCTTTTAATTTAATATTGAAAGATCAGTTGAATTAAATATTGATATTTATGACAAAATTTCGTATTTAAAAAGCATGATTTGTTCAAATAAATTATAAAAATTTAATTTAACGAATTCCATTTTTTCTCCAGGATAATTCAAACATTTGTAACCTTTGTTTATCTTAGTTAAAAAATTTTCCATTTTTTTTTGCCGAAATTATCATGAACTCAAAAGTTTCTTGAGAATCTTAGCATACAAAAGAAAAAGAATTGTTTATAATTAGGCTTTAAGTTAAATTGGTTTTGATTAAATAAGCGTTCAAATCTTTTTTAAAACTTCTAAGTCTTAATAATAGGCAGAAGTGTTTTTACTTTTTGAACATACTCCTTTAACTCTGGTTTAATTAGCATATTAGACAACTTCTGGGATTCTTTTGAATTTTTGAAGCGTATGCTGTCCAAATCAGACAACATTTGCATTAATCAACATCATAATGAATATGTGTGTGTGTGTTTTTTTAAAATGAAAATTATTTTTTTGCATTGAAATGAATTAGACAAGTTGAAATTTTAAAAATTTTCACAAGTGCTTGTTTAAAATGAAAAGGATAAAATTCAATTAAAATAAAATGAAAAAATCGCTTAAGAGATTAGCATCTACCGGATTTTAGATGAAATAAAAATCAATTTTTATTGTTCCAAAAATCTATTGCTTTTTTTGTTTCTTTTATTTCTAAGCTTTGTCATATGATTCACTCTTATTCAATATTCTATTTAAATTTTTTAAATAAATAAAAAAAATCGTAAAATAAAATAGATTTTAATTTTGATTGCTAAGTTTTTTTTGTGCTAACTTAGATAATTCGAGAGATTTTCAACCTTACCTTCCAAAACTAAAATAAAGACAAATATTGATAAATTTTCTAATAAATTAATTTAAATCTCATTAGACCTTAGAGTCAAATTTTAAAGTATATAAGATATTAGAACGCTTTTTTAGCACTTTGAAGAAATTTATGCTAAACAAAATCATTAAAATTGTGCTGTGGGTATTTGAAAATGATGATTTAAGCGTTTATTCATTTTTCAATAAATCAAAACCATATTTTAATTCAATTTTAATATTCTGAAATTAAATTGTCATCATATGTGTAAAATTTAAATAATTTTTTTTTGCTTTTTTTGCTGTTGTCCCGTCTACCCTTAAAGCGTAATAAAAGAACGAGACAGGTTCTTATTTTTATAATAGAGGGATCAGCAGTCAGTATAATTGCAGTTTTTAGTGACATCTAAATTTTTTATATAAATACATTTCATAGTTTTTCTAAAGATTTTTTTTTGAAAAGACAGGTAAATTTTTTAAAATTTACCGGTGACAGGGCACTCGATTAGAAGTGAAACAAATTGAAATTTTCAATAGAAAAATTTTTATTTTATGTTTACACTTTCAAGTTTTTATTTCACAGTGCCATAAGTCTTTTTTTAATTAAAAAAAATCGTAGGTAAAAATTAAATTAAGATACGCCTTCAAGCAAATGATTAATCGAAGATGTTGGTGTTTGTAATTATTTATCAAACAAAATCAATTGTTATTTATTTTTAAATAATTTTGATAAATTATTATTTAAATTATTTTTTGCCATTTAAGAGCATTCTGATAGTAACATGATAGTCTTGGTAACCAAATATTTAATAAATAATTTTCAATTTTATTTTTTTAATTCGAAGACATTCATTTAACATCATTAATCTTGATTTATTTTCGTTAACTTTTCTTTACTTCCGATTTGCGAAAAGGTTATCAGTAAATTGATTTTTTTTTGTTAAATTCTTAAAAATAAACACTTTATTAAATATATAAGTTTAGAGAATTAATTCAAAAATTTGCATGTCTCTAGTTTTTTTTGTTGTAAATTTTGAACAATATTTTGCTTACTAGTACTAAACTAAAGACTAAGAATAAATTCAATTGACGCATATTCTTTCACTGTAGAGTTTTCTTATTTTTCAACGAAACATTAAATTCTATAAAATGACTGTGAGATTCAATGCTTGATTTCAATATGTGTTTCAAACTGTTTTCTTTCGTACAAAGCTTTCGCTTACTTTATCTGATAAGCGGATTCACTATTTTTTGTTCAGACTTTGCTCCAACACCTTTTAGTTGATAAACTCACATTAAATGTCGAGTTGAACTATTTATAAATAAATTATCTTTAATCAAATTGTTTCAAACTCTTTTTTTACTTAAAAAAAACCCAAGGTAAATTCAAATATTAATTTAAAATTGAATTAAACCTCGAGTTAGAAAAAGGGGAAGGAATAGTTCCATTTACTTTAACGAAAAATTGAATTTCTTACAACCGAATAAGATTGTGAATTGGATTCATAAGAAAAAAGATCGGGTGTGCAACAAAGAGCAAGCGGGGAAAAAGTAAGAAATTCAATAATTATGAATTAAAATTATGCTTTTTTATTCTATTTCAATGTTAGTTTCTTTTTGAAATATTTTATAAATTTTTTTTTATTAAATAATATTATTTCCCATCTTTTAATAAGATTTAACGATTTTTTTTCCAATTTTTTTGTTTATTGCTAGTTTAATTGATTTGATCAGTTTTCCATTTTTCGTCTAAAATTTTTTAAAAAGGTTTTATTAATTTTAGAATTATGAAAATAAAGTCTAAACAAAAAATGTTTATATATTGAAGAAAAAATCATTTAATTGAAAAAAAAGAGAAAAACTCACTGCAAAGCTTTATAAAATGAAACGTTGGTTCAATATTTACCTAGTCTTCCTGATCATTCTCATCCTGGCTTGCACAAGAACAGAAGCAAATGTTATATTTTTATACCAAAAAATTCACTTTTATGAAGTCAGGACAAATTTAAACATTCAACCATTCGCCACATTTATCGGCGGAGACGGTATTTGTGCCGCTGAACTCACCGAAAATCACATATCATTGCCTATTATTTCCGGTGAGAACGAAGCCCAGACTAAACTAGACAAAGAATATCAGTTCAAGGCTAACACGCTATTATACTCAAATTATGAAAAGACTTTATCATTTTTGATTGAAGTCGAGTTTAACTCGATAAACATACCAGGTAAAATATATATTAGATAAAAATGAAAACTTGAGTTAACAATTTATTTCAAGGACTGCAAAAAATCAAAGGGTACGAGCTTAAATTTTACTTTGATGAGCAAACGTATAGTTGTGTTCAAATAATCAATGACCACATCGATCCAGTCAATAATTTCAAAGTGAGCTTGTCTTCTACATTATTTTTTATTTTTTTTTTAAATTCATAAAAGAAGTATAAATTTTGTTTTTAAGACAAAAAATCTTAATAAAAAAAGTCAACAATTTAATTATCTAATTGACTGATGATGTCAAAATTTAAAAAAAAAATTTAAATTTTATTTAAAATCAGGAAAAATTTATTTCAATTGTTGATAAAATATTTTACTAAATTTCATGAAATAGATTGATCATTGAATTTTTGAATAAGCAAAATTTTTATTTATTTAAGAGGTTCAAATTTAGAATCAAAGATCCTTCATTTTTAAGCCACGCAAACAGCTGGTATACGTTCTATTTTGGAAAAATAGTTGTCCGTGCACTGACTACATGTAATGACAAGACCTCGATAGGTTACAGGCACGGTCATTTGTGCGCAGTGGGCAGCAGTCAGTCGTCACCTTTGGAAATAGGAATAAAAAGTGATAAATTGGCTGAAAGTTTTAAAATCGTGCCAGGTATATTTGTTTAAAAAAAATGATTTTCTTGTCAATGAATTTCTCTAAAGACATGTGCAAAGGACATCTGATGCAGCAGACGTGTATCCTCAGATATAGTCCATTTTCCGACGATAAAGATAACTACTACATTATTCTTCAAGCTATGTCAGACGAATTCGAAAACATTTTGGGTGATTCGGACATATTTTCATTAGAATCTTATCAGTTAAAGATTGTCAAAGAAGCCCGTAATTCGGGCAAAAAGAGCATTTACTTTGAAAATGTTGAATACTACACTGATTTAGATCCGAATAGTTTATACTTTGCGCCCAATTTGGTTTCAAAGCGGTCTCAAATGTTCGCCAATGGAATAGTTGCCAAGTTTATAAAATCTGGTGAAAGAATGAACTATGTTGGCATTTTAAATGAGCCAACAAGGAAAAATGTTTGCTTTAATGAGTCGACCGAAAGCAAAAAATATTGTAAATGTAAAAATGAATGCATAGAATGCTATAAAATTCCAAAACAAGAGAACAAAAATCAAGTGATCAATTATGTTCCCTTGAATCATGATTATTCTGTAAAGATCAAAAAGAGCAAACATTGTTCGGATTATCCTTTTAATTTGTTCAACTTTGACAATAATAAAATGGGTTAGTTTTAGAAAAAAAAAATTAAAACATTTAATTTTTCGTTTAATTTAAGCATTTAATTTTCAAAATCAAGATTTGTCATCAGTAAGAAAAGCTAGAAGTCTTGAAGAGTCATCCAGTGTGCTAAGCAATCGAGACTTTTTGCCAAGACTGTGCATCGATTTCAATTATGGCGAAGCCAAAGGTTTTTTTAAATTAAAAATTCTTTTTAATGACTATCGCCGGGTGGCTGAATCGAACGTGTTGAACAGTACACACTACAGATTCAATTTATACGAATACAGCTATATTGATAAAGAAATTCACAAAAAAGCCTATGGTAAAAAATTCCTGTTCAAATTGGATGTTAGACCAGTTGCATTTATTGATCCGATTAGTTCTAAGCAACTAGTGGAAATAAAGCATTTAAAAAAAGGAAAGTATTTTTTGGAACTGCAGGTGAAGCAGAGGAGCAAGTTTTGTCCTGGCGTTGATCAGTGCATTGATGAGTCAGCCGTCAATAATGAAATAACATGTGTCAAATGTAATCGGCTATTGATCAAATTTGATCTTCAATCAAAAATGGTTTCAGACTCGAATTCGATTGAGCCGAAAAACAAGTACACTCGAGAATATTGTCACCGAATTAAGCCGCAGATTAGAATTGAACAGCTAGACAAGAAAATAAATTTCAATAATTTTAAGTGTCCCAGAGAAAGCACCGTGCTAACTAATATCATAAACAATTCCAATTTTGATTTAAATGAGATATTTTTCAAGACTGAAACACTTGCCGGACTGCTTCCGAACGATTTTAATCTGTCTTTGATGATGTTACCTTTTGATTACTCTGATCAGATGGATTTAATCGAGTTTTGTGATGGCATTGATTTTGTGGATGTAATCGGAAACAGATATTCAGTTTTCATAATTATTTCCTTTTTGATCATTATTTTTATTTTTATTATGATTTATTTTATTAGTTTTCAGAGCATTCTTAATTATGCCTTTAGTAAGTTAATTATTTTTCTAATTTTAAATTAAATAATTTTTATAATTAAGCATCAAACAAAAAAATTGTTTTTTATTTATCGATATTTTTGAGCAAAGAGCAACAAGAAAAACTCAATGAATTTGTTTTAAAATATACCAATCTTTTGAAGGTAAGAGCATATTCTGTTCATGATTCTTTTATTTGCTTTTTAATGTAACTATTAAACCAAATATAAATATTTACAATTTTAGAATATTTTTTAACTCAAATTACTATTTAATTAGTAAAAAAAAAATATGAAAAAATTACTATTATTTGATGACGACAAAAAGAGATGTAAAAAATATGCTATTTAGAAATTACTTAGATTATTTAGAGTTAGCTTAAACTAAAAAAAAATTTTAAAACTTATTGAAGTTCAGAATGTTCTTAACAAAAATTTCATCTAGTTTTGCATTAATGCTAATTTATTAATTGAAAAAAAACATCAATTTTTAAAACTAAACTTTTGTAAACTAATTAATTTTATATTATATGATATAATATTTTGTAAGTCAAATAGTAGGTTTTGAGAAGTTCAGTACTAAAGAACAGAACAAAATGATAAAAAATTTTCTAAAAATTTAAAATTGGTCCCGTGAATGCAGCATTGTGCAACATTCTAAGTTGCATCAGCTGTCAAAGTCTGTTAATGATGTGCAAAATCTCTGCAAAATGCACCACGCTCGAATATATTGAAATCTGATTTCAACTAATTTTGCAGAGTTTAGCAGACCATATTATTTGATGAAACTTAATGGAACTAATTTTAAACTGTCAGAAAAAAATAATTCAATATTTTTACATTTTTTTCTGTTCTTTTTATCATTTTGAAATGAATTTCACAAAGTCTTTTAAATATCATTTATGTCATTTGTCAACAAAGTTTCTCGTTTCAAATGCTCGCATCAAATTGTTGAATTTTTAGATGATCACAAGTTTTATTTCGTTAAAAACTAAATCATTGATATGGATAAAATTTTGGTTAAAGAGTTCTTATAACTCTTTTAAGTTGAATATATTTATTATCTTAAATATACCAATTAATAATAATAGCCAAAAAAAGGCTATGATGTGGAGAACAACATATAATGAGTTTTTACCCTCACTTTGAAAGCTCGTTTAAATTTAATTAATAAATTTTGTTTTTAAATATCTACATATAATTATTTTATGACATCATAGCTATTAAAAATATCAAAAAAAAAAAAAGATGAGTTTTCATGATGAAAATAGCTCTGTGTCTGAATTGTCCATTCTATGATGGAAAAAAATTAAAAAAATTTTAAATTTTTGCATTTTTTTCTTTAAAATTACGAATTCAATTAACAAATTAATAGATTAAACCAAATTAAGAAGTCAATTTAGTTTAATCTATTTAAAATAATTGATTAATTTTTTAGCGCAGGTTTTTAAATTAATAAAGAATCTAATTTTTTTTTTAATTTAGCTTAAAAAAATTTTTTTTAAAAATTTGAAAATGATTTTTTTTTTATAATAAGAAACGATTCAAGAACTTTTCGATTCAAATTATCAACTATTCAACAGATATCAAAACAAGATCTGAAGCAATTGAAAATGCTGATAAAATAGTTTACGTTTGTGGTACAAAGGATGAAATTAAAAATCTTCGAAGTCCGTTCATTATAGGCCAAAATAAGTTTCACGACGAGTACAATAAGTTTCATTGCTTTCCACAATATGAAGCCAAAACCATTTATGTTACATTTAATCAACAAGTTCAGCCATTTAATTTAGAAGAAGTCAACAGTGAGAAAAGTAGTTTAATAAATAGTAACTCAAGTACAGAAAGCAAACGAACTGTTACCGAGACTAATACAAAATTTTCCAACTTTTCAAATTCGCTATCCTTAGTTAAATCAGTAAGCTACCAAGAAGCTTTAAACCACAAATATCTGAAGCTTCCTGAACAAAATAAACTTTTAATTTCGTTTCTTTTGGGTCCAGATAAAAATTGTCTCTTTAGTTATTCAGCATCAAGAAACGAAAATTTTAGTCACATTCATAAAATGGCTCGAGATATATGCATTAAACGATTTGATAAGAAATCTAGGTGTCTGATCAAAAACGATAGGTCAAATGTATTGTATTTTGAAAGAAATAACCATTATGATGATGACATGTCAGCCGGATATTTGGAAATAAACGATGCCGAATTTGAGTCATTGATACCAATGTGCTCGATAACCAGTTCCCAGTCAATTTCAGATGATAGTTCAAAAACAACATATGATGCGAATGAATTAACTAATGAAGTGGAGCAAATGGAACAAAAACCATTAATTCATGGTGGAAAAGTTTATTAATAGTCAAGGGATTGTTGAGCATTTAAAAAATTTTTATTACATGTAAAAAATTATTTTTAAGACCAAAAAAAAAGAAATTTTGTCAATTATCAAGATTGTCAACAATTTCTCATTTATTTTGTTATTTTAAAATTTAGGAGATACTCGAAAATTTATTATTTTTATTTATTTTTTTTTAAATACATTGTAACTATTTTGATTGATTGTCCAAATCATCTAACTCTATTAATATGTAAATATTTTTATTTTCTTTTTAAGAAAATTTAAATAAACCATTTTATTCATTTTGTTTTCTGTTCATTTTCTGTTGTTGTGTTGTTCTTTATTTGTAAATTATGATTACGGATAAACTTTGTTTTCCTTTACCCTGATTATATTTAAACATAATTGAGGATTTCATTTTTTGTTTTTTATTTTTGTTTCTATTAACTGTTTATTTGAAAGTTACATAAATAAAAAAAAACGAAATCTAGCATCTTTACTTTAAGTTTCAAATTTAAAAAATTAGTTTTAAAATTTCTAAAGTTCACTAAGCATATTTATTTTAAAACAAAATTTTTAAATGTTGATACTAATTGACAATTGTTTTAAATAATTGTTAAAATAATTTATTATAAGTTAAAAAATATTTGACGTCTTAGAAGTTCAAATTCGCTTGTAATTTTACTAGAAAAGAAAAAAGGTCTTACAGTGATAAAAATTAATATTGGTCATCGATTAATAAAACCAAAGAAATCAATATTTCCGCTTTATTTGAATTAAATTAAAATTACTACTTCAAATTTAAATAAATAAATCATCGATATAATTGATAAATATTTTAAGATACTAGATTATTTCAGTTCTACTTTTTTAATTTCATCTCCTTTAGCAATTTAACAAAAAATTACTTTTCTAAAAAGTCTACTACGTCATTAGAGTAATTAAATTATTTGAATTTAAATGGTTTATAAGTATGGAAAAATGATAACATTTTGCATACTTTTTATTGTTTCTTTCGAAAAATAAATCAACCAAATGAGAAATGACCATAATAAAACAAAACAATTTTTAAAGAGTTTTTAATCAGTTGTAATTACGGCTGGCAGATTAGTACAAAAAAAAAGTCTGAAACCGATTTTTCATTAGACCGAATTCAAAGAAAATCCGATTCATAAACCAAATCGGTTTAAAGACCGATTAAAAAATTCAAATCAGTGGAAAAAAGTGGTCTAGATTTGGAAAAAATCTAGACCACTTTTTTAATCGTGTAGATTTTTTCGTGTTGCGGAAAAATCAATCTTAATTATCAATCGGACAATAATTAAGTGATATTAATTTTTAGTTTTAATAGTCTAAAAATAATGAAACACCATTTATAGACCTTTATTTATTTAAAAACACAAGTTGGCTAGTTTATAATTAATTGATTTCAACAAAAAAACAATAAATTTGCAATCTATTAGCTCATGAGTTTAAACAAACCAAATTTCAGACTTTATCTTGATCTTGAATCGATGAAAAAATTGAAGATAAATTTTATTATTGATGAATTTTATTTAAATAAAATATTTTATGATTAAATATTATTTCAAATATTATTCATATTTAAAAGTTATAAATTTGAAAAAAAAGTTTAATAAAAAGTGATTTTCCTATTGCACTTTTTAAATGATGAATAAAAATTTAGGAAGCTTTCTTTTTTAAATTTGTACTCTTAAAGAGAAAGTTTCCAACTAAGCTTTATGATTTTCTAAAACAATGGTTGTTTTAAGTCATTAAAGAAATTATTTTTTACTAAGAAAAAATTTAAGAGTTTATTTTTGATTTAAAAAAAAAATTTTCTTAAGTTTTCAAGAAATTCTTTTTAGTCATTTCAACCATTTTAAAAATGAACTTCTGTAGTAAAACGATAAATTTATGATAGAAAAATTTTTAAATTTTTTAAGAAGATTATATCTGACAATAAGCTTGAAATGTGTAATCTTTTTATAAAATTTAAAAATTTATCTATTTTTATTCCAAAAGTCTTTTTTTATCTAAATTTAAAGTTTAACTGTTACTGTTTGAAAATTTTGGAATTTGATTCTAGACCTTTTTTTTGCAAATAATCGAACACAAAGATTATTTTTTGAATAAAAAAAGCTTTGTTTAACGAAGTTTAGTAATTTTTTATTTAAAATAGATATATACGTTTATCTAATAACTAAAGTATAATAAAGCTGATTTTATATTTATCATTGAGCTTCAATTTGCCAAAACAATTAAAAAGAATTAAATATAAAATAAATATTTTGATATTTACGAAATTGCGCTTTATCTAAATTCTAAAATAATTATTTTCGATTCAACTAGATTAGAATTTTAAATTTCGAATTTTAGAATGAATTGTTTAAGTTCTTTTCAGATTAAACAAAAGATGGTATAATGTTCAGAATATTTTATTAACAGTTTAAGTTCTCAATTAAAATATATAATTAAGGTAAAAATTAAAATTTAAAAAAAAAATTTCTTCAGTCTTTATTTCATAGCAAAAGTCTCAAATTTTAAGCTTCGCTTATTAATTTTCATATTGTCAATAAGTTTTTAAATAATTTAAACAATAGGAGATTTTTTAAACGATTATTTTATCTGATTGTTTTTTATGAGATTAAATTTTTGAACATATTTTTTTTTAAATTGTCTGAATTTTATTTCAGATTTTCTTCTAATATTAAAAAAAACACTTAAGGAAAATATTTTGAATATTTTATATCAAAATTTTTTATTGTTAAAAACTCTAATTCAAAGATGTTTTGAAATCTTATTTGCAAAATCATGAAGTGATCATAATTTGTTCAGAATTTTTTTTTCCTAAACCAAAACTTCAAGACAAAATTTTAGTCGCCTTTTAAATTATTTTCATTTCACAAAGCTCAATTAATTCGTATGCTAAAAACCTACTAAGACATGTTTTAACCCGGCTGAATTATGCAAGCTTTTTTTGCAAATAAAATTACTCCTGTGAAAATTTAAAATGTAAATTAGAAAAATATTAATAAGAAAGGTAAAATATTCAAATGTATAAACATCTAAGCTGACCAAACAAAGGCCAGTCGAATGTCTATTCGACTTAGACTTGCGTTTATTTTTTTAATATTCCTCAATAACTCTACTTACTACTATTACTTCATTATTGGAAAATAAATTATTATTATGATTTAACTTTGCTCATATAAAAATAAATTTCTTTCATAAGACTGAATAAAAATTATTTTCATATTTAGGTGAATTCATCGCTAACCAAAACCCTTACTTGAGTAAATCTAAACAGACTAGTTGTATTAGATAGAAAGGTCGAGAAAAGAAAATTCAAGTGAATTTTTACTTAAACCAAAAACCTCGCCGGGGTTTTAATCGAGCTTAATTTGAAAGAACAACAATTCAATTAATTGATCACTTTGATTGACCAAAAGGACAAGATGCCCGATTTACATCTGGCTAACGAAAGCGTTCTACCAGGTTGGTCACTTTTTAAATTTAAATTCAATAAATAAAATACTAATGGGTCAATTGATTAGAACTATACTTTTTGATTGCCAATTTTCTGAGGAACTCACCATTCAGAGAAACGTCGGACTTGCTGATCGAACAACTAGAACAATTCAAAGTAAATGATTTTCATGGGCTGAATAACTCCAAGAATTTAATAATTTGATTTTTTAAGGTTCTGCCACCTCGGATTGACTGGACAGGAGCTAGACATGAGCGCTCTTTCCATGAGATGGTAAACTATACACAAACAAAACAGCTAATTTAAAATTTTAAATTAATTAGTCTACCTCATTATCACATGTACCCGCAAATTTCCTACTCCAAATGTGTAATCAAATTCGAAATTTGGTAGAGAATCAGCTGGACATTAACTTCACTGGTTTGAACTCGCTGCTTGGCATCGGTCAATTTTCTATCTTACAAGGTGAGTTGGAATTTTTTGATCAAAAAGAAAAAATCAAAAAAATTCTCTCTAAATGTGAATTTTTAAACTTTTGAATGCTTTCACATTTTTGTGGGCGTATCTTTCAAAATTGAATTTAGATTAGATATATAATATCTAAATTTTTTGATGTTTTAAATTATTTTTTGGTCAATGTAATTTTATTTTTTTAAATTAAATTGTTCAAAGATCAAAGAGAATCATTTTAAAATAATTGAGCTTTTTTAAAAAAAAATTGGCCACTTTTTATTTTTGATTCCGAAAACAATCAATCTGAAAACCAAAAAAAATAAGCAAAATAAACTTAACTTTTACTTGTAAAAAAAAATTGTATTTATTTGTTTTATTAATTAATTTAATTTAAAATCAAAATTTATTTTTACTAAATTTGAACTCAAAATTATCTTTTTTCAATTCATTATATAAATATATATTTTTTTAAGATGTTCAAAAACAAAAAAAAAAACAAGAAGCAAACTTGAACAAAAATTCAAATCTTGACGCAATGCCAAGAGATTTTTACCTCAAATACTTCCCAAACAAAAACTATTCTAACCATTCAACCAAATCAAAGAATAGCGGGGTCAATTTAATAATGAATTTGTTTAAGCGTCAAATAGACGGAAGAGAATTGTCAACAGGCTTCATTCAACCAGACCATTATCGGTCCGTAATGATGCAAAAGCGAATTTTCGGACACTTGTCCGCTGTCTATTGTATTTGCTTTGATCGTACTGGTCGCTACATTTTAACTGGTGCAGATGACAATCTGATAAAAGCCTGGAGTGCTTATGATGGTCGTTTATTAGCCACATTTAGGGGGCATGAAAAAGAAATTAGTGATATAGATATAAATTTTGAGAATACACTTTTAGCTTCGGGTAGTTGTGACAAAACTCTAAGAATCTGGAGCCTTAAAACCACCGAATGCAAATCAATATTACAGTCTCACACATCCATGGTCACCTCTATTGAAGTAAATTGATTTTAATTTTTAATAAAATTTTAACATAAAAATAATTTATTAAATAATTTGTCAAATCTGTTGTATTTTAATCTTTCTTAACTTAATGTTGAAAAAAATCTCATTCTTCTTTAATCTAAATATTTAAATTAACAGAATTAGATGCAGAAATATATCATATACTATAAATTAAGTCATCAAACTAATGGTTAGGTAATATTATATAATGGTTAAAAAAGAAGATATTTTCAAACTTATTTCATTTTAATTCATATTTAATTTATCATTTTTTTAATGTATGAATTCCTGGATGTTGACTATGTTGATATGATTAATAATTTTACCTTTAAATTTTGTTAATCATCAACTCAATTTTTATTTCTTTTTTTTCAATATAATTAAAAATGAACGCTAATAATAATCACTTTTCATTTTATTAGAACAGTTCTTTATTTTTTTGTAATAAAATTATCTAATTGAATAGAACAAAGACAAAGCCAAAAAGAAAAAGTTTTATAAATAATATAATAAAAAAATTTTTTAATCAATTATTACCATTCTCTAAAATAAATGTATCATCAGTATCGTTATTGATTTTGTTGAATTTTTTGTATTTTTGATGAATTATTGACAAATTGTTTTTAATTTTTTTCATTAATTTTATTCACTTTCATTTTTAATCAACAACAAATTAAATACTTTTTATTGCTAGTTTTCACCTTATTGTTGTGGATCTACGCGTTGGCTTGCTTCGTCGGGCAGCGATGGAGTAATGTGCTTTTGGAATTGGAATTCTGAGACATTGGAGTTCAAGTAGAAATAAATTTATTTTTATTTCCCCTTTTTTTATTAACAAAATTTAAAAATTACTTAGTCCCAAGCCGAAAAGATTTATTGAAAAATCGAGACCCGGAAGCCAAATGCTTTGTCTTTCATTTAGTCCAGGTAAAATTAAAGGAAAAAATAATTTTTTATAATTTAAAAAAAATATTTTACAAAAGGAGGTCTTTTTCTTGCAGCCGGAAGCAATGACTACGCAATAAGAGTCTATTCTTTTGAGAACGGAGAACCGAATAAAATCTGCGAGATTGAATCACACACCAACTGGGTCGACAGCATTCAATTTGCCAATACATCAGCAAGATTCTTGAGCGGAAGCAAAGATGGCACGGCCAAAATTTGGAGCTTCGAAGCCCATCAACTAAAAAACATTCTCATAGATGGCTCAAAAACTCTAGAAAAGTAAAAAAAATATTAGATTTATTGACAAGGAAATTCGTTCAAATGAAGAATTAATGCTTCAGTTGTTCAAATTTTATTCTAAATGAAAATTGCTCCACTACAAGTTAAAAATTTGCATCAAACATTATTCTAACTTAAACCACTATGGATTTTTTCTTTATTTGCTTTTTCAGAATTTAAATCATATTTTTTCCTCCCTATTCCGTTAAAAGAAGAGAAGCTACAACCTGTGCTATTGATAAAAATAAATGCAAATCTAATGTTAAGGTGGCGAAATTCATTATAATTTTTTTGTAAAAAAATTTTTTTGTAAAAATTTAAATTAAAGATAATAATAAAAATAATAATAAATTAAGTCAAAGCAGGGAAGCACCCTGCGAGCAATCCAAAACAACTTGAATCGCTATGATGACTGGTTGTGCGTTTGGCGAGAAGGAATGTGGGACGATGAGTGTTCGAGCTAAGACCCCCCCTAAGATAAAATAATAATTCTAAAAAAATTGTAACACATCATGTTACACTTTTTTAATCTATAAAAAAATTTTCATGAATCAAAGACAAAAAATATGATATCTACAAAATTCAATTTGATTATTGATATGACTGATTTAAAATAGAAATTGAAGATTGTATTTTGGGAGAAAAGGTGTAGCCAGATGTTGCATTTTTAATTTTTTAAAAAAAGGATACCTTTTTCAATTTATACTAAATCAAAGTTATAAAAGGTCCAAGATATGCACGGTAAAATAACTGAAAAATTACCGTGCATATCTTGGACCTTTTATAACTTTGATTTAGTATAAATTGAAAAAGGTATCCTTTTTTTAAAAAAATTAAAAATGCAACATCTGGCTACACCATCTGGCATCAAAATAAACCATTTATTGACTATGGGTTTATTTTGAAATTAGATTTATTTTAACAAAATCTGAGATAAGTAAAAGGGGTCCGGGGCGTAGCCCAGGCTTACGGATCCGGCTTTGCATTATTGAGAAAATTTTAGAATGTTTTTTTAATTTATAAGTACTTACTCTAAATTTTAAAAAATTAATTTTTTTGCTTTATTTAAAAAAGAAATTATATTAAAGTGTCATTTATTTTGATTAAATGTCAATTAAAAAAAGATCAAATCGTCATTTATTTATATTAATTAGTCAACATAAAAATTAGTCAATTGAATGTATGAATCGTAAATTAAAAGTAATAGTTGTCATTTTAAGTAATAAGTTATCACATAATAAAATTAAATGTTATAAAGTAAAGAGTCAAAAAAAAAAATTTTAATCATAAAAAAATTAAGAAAATATTTTCAATTATTTCATTGCTAATGCTTTTAATTCCTTTTTTGGTCGTCCTACTCCTCTTTATTTTCCTAAAGGTATGTCGCAAGCTTCAGCTGGAAAGGACTCGAATAATCCTTGGCTTTAATCAACACCAATTATATGCTTCCACATTATTAAATGGGATAACAGCGTTATTGTAGGAATTTGCTGCTAGGGTAGTCTCATTATTACCTTCTTCTACCTCAGTTTCAATTAAAGTGTTCCTTAATTTGTCTTGAGCTTCAATTTATTCATCGAAAGCCTCATGAATATCTTCATAACCCCCCGATTCCCCATAAAATTATTTATTGGGGTCGTAAGATTCGAGCCATGGTTCATTGAAATAAGTTACCATTTTGACTTTGACAATTAATACATTTAAGTTACATTTAATCTTTTCAATGACAATTAATACATTTAATTTACATTAATTTTATTGACGTTTAATCAAAGTAAATGACGCTTTAATATGCGACCAAAAAAACTGTATCGAGAATTTCAAATTTAAATATAATAATAATTAAAAATGCTGAAAAATTTAAGAAATGTAATTAATTGAATAGTTGGATAGTTATTCTTTATTAAGTAAAGGACACAAAATGACACTAAAGGACACAAAAGAATAATTAGCTATAAAAACACGCTCATTTTCTATAGCTCATTCTCTAATCATAAAGATAAATTTTTTTTTTGATTTTGTTTACTTTTAACAAATTTTGTTTGAAAATGTTATACAGTAATTTTTCAAATAATTGTTAATAATTGAAACAAAACTGGGTCTCAATCTAATTTGGTATATTTTGCTACAGTTTTTGCCCCAAACTTCCCCACCGCTGAATTAAGAGTAGATTTTTTAAATTTAAAAATCAGATTAAATTTGACTTTCAAATTTTTTTTCCACCAAAAACCAGAGCCAACTTCGGGTTTAACTTTCCAAGTCTGACAAAAACTTGTGAGCTTATTATTGAGGTTTTTCTACAAAGTAAAATAAGCAAAAGCATGGTGTAAAATATCTATTCTCAAGAGATAATAATTTTTCCAAGTGAAAAAAGAAAAAAAAATTATTTTTGTTTTGTTAAGATCGGACGTGAGCGACTTTTCGGAGCTGCTGAGCAAAAAATCGAGTGTGACAATGGTGGCATGGAACTGCGACGACTCTTTGGTAATTACTGCGCAGAACAATTTTGTGATCAAAGTATGGAACTCGAGGGACGCCCAGCTAGTCCACGAGCTCACCTCTCACTCGAACGAAATATTCGTGCTCGAAGCTCATCCGAAAGACCCGCGAGTGCTGCTGAGCGCCGGCCACGACGGCAACGTGATCATTTGGAACATCCTGAGCGGCAAAATGATAAAAAAATTCTACAACCGAATAGAGAACGAGGGCCACGGCTGCCTATTCGACACCAAGTGGTCGTGCACATCGGACATGTTCGCCTCGACAGACTCGCACGGCAACCTCACCATATTCTCGTTCGGTCTCGACCAAAACTACAAAAAAGTGCCCGATCAGCTATTTTTCCACACGGACTACCGTCCGTTGATGCGCGACTTGAACGGCTTCGTGCTCGACGAGCAGACCCAAGCGCCGCCGCACCTGATGCCGCCGCCGTTTCTGGTGGACGCGGACGGCAACCCGTACGACTCGCAGCTGCAGCGTTTGGTGCCGGGCCGCCAAAATCTCACCGACTCGCAGCTCGTGCCGCACATAATAACCAACGAGAACGGCCTGTCGGAGATAATCGGCGACCGAGAGGCGGACGAGCCGCTGCTGGAGACAGTGCGCGCTCGCAACGCATGGCTCAAGAGTCTGATCGACCCGTTGGACGGTGCGGAGCGGCGCACGAGCGAGGCAACTCGCCGGCAGCGATTCGACCGCGAAAAGCACGACTACAACCGCGCATTCAAGCAAATCGAGCTCAAGCAAAAAGGCTCCGTGTACATTTACCGCGACGAGAACAGCAAAGACAACTGTGCCAAACGAGGACGCCACAAACAGAGCACAAGGGGCCGCGCTGAGCACGCCGAGGCCGTCCAAGAGGACACTGTGGACGAGCAGTTCATCCAGGTGGACGACCACGACGACCACAACGACCACAACGACCACGACGACCACAACACTCACGGTGACGCCGAGGAACGCGCCAGGCCCAGCAGGCGCGTTGAATACGTGCACAATAGTCCGCTGTCGAGTGAGAGCTCGGCGCGCACCGACAGCTCCGAGTGGGAGCACGGGCCTCGCTCTAGAAAAAAGAGAAAGACCAAGAAGCGAGTGCTCAGAGTGGTGGACGATGACGAGATGGCCGCACAGGCCAGCGGGTCCGACGACCAAGTGGCCAGGACGGGCGCCAAGAGCACAATTGCCAACAAGATAAAAAAGTTGCCCAGTGACCAAGAGGAGCTAGAGCTGGCCTTGGACGGCGAGCAGGACGACGAGCGTGAGGACGAGCATGAAGACGAGGTGGACATGAGCGAAATGAGTGAGAGCGAAGATGGTGAGAGTGTGGACAGGCCGTGCACTAGCAAGGCGGCGGTGGCGAGCAGGTCGCCGCGAAAAAGTGCCAAAAGATCGGCCAATAGAGCACAGTGCAGTCAGTTGACCAGTGGTCAGAAAAAAAGTGCCAAAGCTAGCTCGAAAAGGGCGACACCGAGCGAAACGACAGTGCAGGAGTGTGTGCCGTCCGAGTGGCTTAGCAGTGTGAGGCCGCGCAAAACTCCGTACGTGCCGCAAATCGGCGACGAAGTGGTCTATTTTCGTCAAGGCCACGAGTTGTACGTGGAGGCGGTGCGCCAAAAAAAGCTCTACCAAATAGACGAGCACACGTTGCCTAGCAACAAGTGTCAAGTGAAAGAATTCGCCAAAATAACGAGCATACAAATCGAGATAAAGCCGCCGCGCCTAGTCTGCCTCAAATTGAACGTGATCGATGCGCACACCGGCCACTTGACCGGCCAAAAGCTCACTCTCAAGTACCACGACATGCCGGGCGTGGCCGACTTTGTCATATTGCGTCAACACTACGAGAAATCGTTGCAGAAAAACTGGCAGCCCAACGACACATTCCGAAGCTTCATAGACGACTCGTGGTACTACGGCCGAATCGAGGCCCGCAAGCCCTTCCACGACCACCATCCGCACAGCGAATTTCAGTGCTTTTCGATTGTGTGGGACAGCAATGACCAGGACGCGTTGAGTCCATGGGACTTGGACGAAGTGCCCGCCACTCCAACTCACAGCGAGGACGACGAGCGCTCGTCGGCCTGTTTGTTGTACGAGCCGAGTGCGCACGAGTGGCACGGCCTTGACCGAGACACCCAGTGCGACAGAATTTTGAGCGGCATCGAAATAATCCGAGAGCTGTCGATTGCCGAGCCGTTCAACTTGCCCGTCGATTTGATAGCCTTTCCGCACTACGCCATGGTCATCGGCTATCCCATCGACTTGAACACGATCAGAGAAAGAGTGGCCAACCGATACTATCGCCGAGTGGAGGCCATCGAGTGGGACGTGCGCAAAATAGAGGAGGACGCGCACGAGTTCAACGAACCGGACAGCAACATCTGCAAACAGGCCACTCTGCTCACCCAGGTCCTCGTCGAGTTTATTTTGGACGCGGACTGCTCCAACCCGCGGCCCATCTACAAACGTTTGTGCAAGGACTCCAATTTGAACGAGACCCAGGCGAGCCCGAGCGCCGCTCGACGCACCTCGAGGCGCCTCCGGGCCGACCCTCAATCGGCAACCGGCAATTTGAGGTTCAACTTGAGAAGCAGGCACCAGGCGGCCGAAGAGAGCAACCAGGGCGCTGCCGATCAAGAGCACAGTGCAAGCGGCGCCTATTCGTGGAAGGACGAGGCCAAAAAATTGCTCAAACGCATCATGAGACACCCGGACTCGGGTCCCTTCAGACAAAGTGTTGATCCAGAGCTCTATCCCGACTATGGCCAGCTGATCAAGAAGCCAATTGACTTTTCGATAATCAGAAGCAGACTCAACTACAACATGTACAACAGTGACTTTGATCTGTTCGAAAAAGATTGCAAGCTGCTGTTCAAAAACTCCAAGGCGTTCAATACCAACAAAAGGTCGGCCATTTACAGCATGACACTTCGTCTGGAGTCTTTTTGCGAGGAAAAGTTGATCGAGATGCGCAAGAGATTCGAAGCGGCTGAGCTCGAAAAAATGCGCTCTAACAGATCAAGGTAATGTGACACAATAATAACACCTAGCCTTGTAATACACTGGTGGTGATGGTGATGGTGCTTTGACTAATCATTTTTTGACCATTCCACAATTACAAAGAGCAACATAAAAAAAATTTAAAATTCAAATAAATTTTTGCTCCTGTTTTTAGGCTCTTAAATTCGATCTTTTGCAGTAAATCTGCAAGTTGATTTTAATTAGCGTAATTATTCGAATTTAGTGACATGTCACTAAAAAGTGAATAAATTTGACCCATTTAAAAAAAAAACTTCCGACTAAAACGTAGTTAAAAAACATAGTAAATTCAATTTTCAATTTAAAAAAATTTACATAAGCTTTAACAATTGGGGTCTAGTCGATAGTGTTATCATGTGGTACCATACCGGTTATGTCTATCATCAGTGCTTTGTGTTATCAAAAATGATAACAAAAATCAATCTATGATAACATAAATTAACTTTTGATAAAATTTCTATTTTTTTGGTAAAATTTATTTTTTACTTTTGATCTTTAATTTAAAATAGTTCTGAGAAATTTAAAAATTTTTTAGAGGAATTTTTTTAAATTGAATTTGTTGATTATGATATAAACAAAATTAAAAAATACAAAAATTAAAAGATTTTATTTTTATTATTAGATTGTAACTTGATGATTATTTTGTTAGACGGATTGTTAACTGATGAGTACAAAATTTATTTAGACTTTTTTACACATGTTTCGCAGACGTAAAAAAATAATCAAAATTAATAATTTTAATTTAGACTTTTGTTTCGTTTAAAAAGATACAAATCAGCTTTTTTGAAAAAACCTTTTTTTTTATATATTATTTGATAGCAAAATTGTCAAGATGATACCATAGAGGATTGAGGAAATGGTAGCATCTTTTTTAGTTTTGTTTTTAATAAACTCTTTTTGATAACATAAGCCGCTGATAACAATTTAGTTATCAGGATGTTAACATAACCGGTATGGTGCCAAATGATAACATGTTATCATCTGATTACTAGACCCAACAATTGTTAATAGTTTTAAAATGTGTTCACTTTCTTATTACATGTCACTAAAATTGAATTTTATTTTTTTTTTAAACAGTGCTCAATTTTGAATAACATGTCGCTAAAAAAGAGTACTCTATTTTAAAGACATTTCACTCAATTCGGATGATTACGTTATTTTCTTATAGACATGGTGCTTTGAAACAAAGTTGGTCAAAAGTCAAGATAAAATTTTGGATTCTGATATATTATAGAGGTTAGACATGTTTAATATTTGATAGTTCAGGAAAAAAAGTAGAAATTGTTTGGTAGCATTTACACAATGGAGTTGGATATTTCTATAAATCTTATTTATCATTTTATTTATTTGGTGTTTTTTTAAATGACATTTGGCTTCTTAATCAAGGATAAAAGCAAAAAAAGAGCACTAAATAATAAAAAAAGTTGACACTAAAAATGCAAATTTGATTTAAAATTAATTATTTTGTTGATAATTAAAATAATTTGTTTAGAAAAAAGCTTGTTCAAAATTTTGTTTTTTTTTGTTACACAGTTAGACATTTTGATTATTATATTAGATAATTTGTTTTACTAGTAAATTTTCGCGTCGTTATTTACAGAATTAAAACGAATTTTGAATTTGAAAAAAAAAAGCCTATAAAAAGGAATTAATTTAAGAGCGAGTAAAATTCGCAATTATTTTGGTAATAGTGATGCAATTATAGTGGCAAAAAATTGTTTTTTTTCTAAATTTGTTTCTGAAAAGTTTATAAATATTGTTGGAATTAAAAGAAATAAAAAATTGTGCCAAAGTGCTGTGATGGTCAAAACTAGTCAATTTAAATTCAAAAAATTTAATTTGTTTTTTTTCCAATTAAGGAGAAAACATCAACAAGTAAACTACTTCGAAGGAGAGAATAACTTTGGAAAATTATTCAAAAACGGGAGCAATTTTAAAACAGATAATTCTGAAACAATAAATAAAAGTAATAGTGAAGAATTTGTTGGTCCTTCGACAAGTGGATACGCAACCAGGTCTTCTTCGAACAGAAAAATAAATTCTCTAAACTGTAAGTTTATTTTTATTTTCAAAAGTAATTCGATTCAAAAAATGAGAAAATATTCAAAAAAAAATCCTTAAAAAAACATCTTCCGATTTATTTTAAACTTTGAATTTTCGGTAGCTGAAATTTTTATTTTTCTTATTTTACGTGAGTCATATTTTGTTTGTTTTTTTAATTTAAAGTCGAATAATTTTTTTCACTGCAAAAAGCTTTTCGTTCATTTAATTTGAACTCTCAAACAAGGCCAGATTGAATTTCCGAAAAAAAATTAGATGCTAAAATGATCGCTTATTTAAAATAATTTATCTGTCCTCATTTCATCTAAAAAAATCATTATTATTTATTGAACGTCAATAAACTCGTCCACAAATTAAAAAAAAAATATGGACAAAATAAATACATTACTAACTTAACTAATAAAAATAGACATTTTCATTTATTATAAACAAATTAATAGTTGAAGATATCAAAAAAGGTGTTAGTTGAAAAATTTAAACTTTAGATTGTCTCTAAAACCCAGATCCGGATTTTTTCACAATTAGTTTATAAAACCAAATTTGACTAAATATTCTCAATAATAATTTAAATTAAAAAAAAAATGTTCAAAAATTACTCAAGACATGTTAATTACAATTGCTGATAACATACCGTAACATTGATTGGGACCCTAAACATTGATTATTAAAAATATGAAAACCAATTTGGACCAGATGCATTTAATAATTTAAAATTACTTTAAAATCACAGATAAAATTGGTTAAGTTCTAAAAGACACAATTTATAAAATTTTCATTTTTTTCCCTAAAATTGTTTTAATAAAGATTAAATTTATTTGAAATAATAAAATTGTGTTTTGTAAATTTTCTAAAATTTTTCAGATCCGGATCACCGGATGCGGTTTTACTTTATTTGAACTTATTAAAGTTCAAATATCATTATTTTAAAAATATCAGTACTTGTCCGAAAAAGTTTTAAGTTTAATATTTTAAGTTTATAAAATAAGTATATGCGACTAAAAATGCTGCAGTTAATGTCAAAATTTTGGTAAAAATGCCGCATTAAATATGTAAAAAATAATAAAAATATATTTTTCTATTTTTTCAATTGTTTCAAAATTTGAAACACAAAAAATGTTCTTCGGACATAATGCATGCATGTAAAGTTAAAATTTTGAGTTTTAATGCTTATGAATATATGCGATATATAAGTTTAATTTAAAATGAATTTAAATGCGACTGAAACACAGCGCTCACAGACACCGGCAGTTCATCGAAAAAGAAGAAGATTCTCTTTGGAATTTAAATCCAAAATAATTTTGAAATTTAGAGAATTGCAAACAAATGAAAAAAAGAGTGAAAAAAGTATTAATTGTATTGCTAGATTAACCGGAATCGATAGAAGGACAATAAGAAATTGGGTTTAGCTAGAAAGAGCAAATAATGTACTATAAACCATTTTTTTATCAATTTAAATAAAATTTCGTGACGCATTAAAACTCAAAATTTTAACTTTACATGCATGCATTATGTCCGAAGAACATTTTTTGTGTTTCAAATTTTGAAACAATTGAAAAAATAGAAAAATATATTTTTATTATTTTTTACATATTTAATGCGGCATTTATACCAAAATTTTGACATTAACTGTAGCATTTTTAGTCGCAGCGTATCTGGAAAAAAAAAGTGGGTTAAATGCAGCATTAAAATCCAGAATTCTGGTTTAAAGTGGCAAGGCATTACGGTAATTGATTAATAACTTAATTTTTTTTTGATAAGATTTGACTTTTCAAAATTATAGGTTGGTTAAGATTTTATGTAAATTTTAAATTTTTTTACTATTAACTAAAACCCAAAAGTTTAACTAGCTTTACGGTTTTAGTTTCATAGCGGTCATAAGTTAAAATTAATTTTATAATTATCTTAATTGTATTATCAACAAAAAAATATCTTTATATTAAATTAGAGATGCATTACTTTTTTTTATCATTTTTTTAAATAATGTTAATTCGTTTATAAAAAAACAAAGCTTCAAAACAGTAAATTTTTTATCTCTATCTAAATTTGTCGTAGGGTTTTTTAAAATTGATTATCGAAAATATTAACTGTCTTAACTATTTTTAATTAGATAGAAGAAGTCAATATTTTCTTACTATTTTTTGCTTGTTCTGGCCAAGCTTCAATCAGAAATTAAACTTTATATTTTCTTTTTAAAATTTTTATTGCCAGAATCGGCATTAACTGAATCAAAACAAAAAATAATTAAATTTATTATAAAGCCAATTCAATTCCAATTTACAATGAAAACAGTAACCATAGCCGAACTGATGACACAGAAGACACTTTTTCAAATGAGGTGTTGAATGGATACATGGATGAAGAGACTCAGATGGCATTAATGGATAACATTGAATATGACTTAAATGATGATTACATTGATGAAGAATCTAAGATAAATTCAAACTCAAAACTGACTCGAAACGAGGCTACAAACTTTTCCAATAAGTTTCCCAAGGTTGAAGCGTCAGAATCAATTGAGTGCAAGCCAAGTACGTCCAATTTTAAAGCTGATAGTAGCAAAAAGACACGTATCACAAAAAGTGAATCAAATACGGCCATGTCTAATAGCGATCATGCGGTAAGCAAAAACAAGAGAGGTAGAGGAAAAAAAACTATTCAATCAGACGATGATGATTCAAATACTTCTAGTGATATCGAAAAATATGAAGAGAATGATACCAATCGAGCTCGTATGAATGGTAGAAGCAAGAAAAAAATTAATGATGATCTTTACGAAGATGAAGATAAGAGCGACGCTTCTAGTTTAGATCAAGAAGATGATGAAGATTTTGAGGATGACAGTTTTAACCAAAACGAATTGATCAGCTCAAAAAAGAATAGAAAAAAATCTAAGAAGGTCAAAAAGACTCGTTATAATGACAAAAATTCTATGTCCAAACGGCCGGTTAGGTCTTGTCGATCCATGGACAATAAAGAAAATAATGAGACGATTTTGTCTCGAAACAAAAAAAGCACCCTTACCAAAACAGCCTCATCTTACTCAACTAGGTCTTCTAAACGGGCTCGCAAAGCCGACTATCGAGAATTTTCGACTTCAGACGATGATTCTAATGAGGACGAAAGTCAGCATAAATCTAGAAAAAAAAGGTCCAACTCGAGAAAAAAACCCAAGTTTTCGTCATCTGAAAATCTAAATTTCTAATTGTATATTTAGGAAACCCTGTGAAATAAACCGATTAAGAATTTGTTTTAAAATTGTTCAGTTTTTAATTGTAAATTATGATATTCTCTGAAGCAAGAAAAAGTGTTCCAACTTGACAAGGACCCAAACGTGATTTTTAATTTTGTCTTTCATGTGGGTCCCATAAAATCAACAGCATTACTTTTGTTATATCAATGGATTATTTGTGTTTTAATTATTCTTCATTTTTGAATCAAAGTTTTTTTTCAAGAGTAATAGATTTGAGAAATTTATGGGTTTATTTAACCAAGTTTGTAAGTAATTTATTAAAAAAGACTTGAGTAAAAAATTTTAGATAAATTTGAAAATTATAATCAAATTTTAACTTTATATTATCACATAATCTTAATAAAATATAAAAAATTTATTCAATTTTTAATAGTCATTAAAAATTAAAATAAAAAAATTTAAAAATAATTTTTATTTTCCATTTCTAAAATATTTCAATGAGTTTTTTTTTTTTAATAATTCGAAGTTTTATAATTACTTCTTAAATAATAACAAATTTAATAAATTTTAAAATCCAATATTTTTTTGCTTTGAAGCTACTTTAAAAAAATTTGACAAAAATATTTTCTTTTTGAAAAAAAATTGAAGTAAAAATTCTCCAAAAAAATGCAACACATTGTAACATAATATGTTGCAACTTTTCTACTTAAAAAAATCTTTTAAATTTTTATTTAATTGATCAATAATTAAAGTTGAAATTTCAAAATAATTTTTTTTATTCAATTTGCACTGAATACTCACAGCTTTTTACTTCATCTTTGTCTATAATTTCTTAAAAAAAAATTTTTTAAGTTTCTTAAAAATGATCAAATAAAAACAAACAAATTTTTCAACGACTCATAAACTATTTTTCAATTTTTTAAGTTCTTCAAGTTCTTTTGTTCTTGATTTATCGAGAAGTTCCATTTCCCTAATTTTTTGAGAAATCTCAGTCATTATAATTGCTTGATACTGCTTGCGCTTTCCAAGTTTGGTCATAGCATCCAAAAACTCAGCTCTTTCTTGAATTTCTTCTTGTACTATAAAAAAAGTTAATGTTTACTTAATCTCACTCAATGAGCAATCAATTACATTCATCAAAACGATCTTTCTCTGGTTCACTTTCGTAAATATCCTCATCGTAATCAGGTACACTTTTTATCTTTGGCCAGTTAGAAGCATCTTTTCCATACGCCATAATTTTTGATAATTTTTCTTTGTCTTCATCAGTAATAGCCTCTTAAAAACTAAAATTAAAATTTTAACCAGAAATTTATGCAAAAAGACTAACTTCGAATTGTAGGCTTAAAATCTGATTTGTCGTATGCACCTGATTTTACAATATCTTCATATTGACGTAAACCTATTTTGCATTCTCTAGAATAAAAAATTAGAATAATCACAATCATTATAACCACGGTCTACTTTGAACCTTGGATCGACAATTTTTTTTTCTTGCTTTGGCTGTTTTTCGGGTCTCTTTTCCTTAATCATCGATGTAGGACCGACTTTGGTTGGCAGACTTTTTCCAGCTAAATATTAAAATTAATATTTTTGGAATTTTAAATCATATTTTTACTTTTCATATGATCGCCTAGAGTTCTTTTTTGAAAATTGGTCAGCTTCGACTCTTGCATCATAACTATCAAAAATTTATTTAAATTCAAAGCTGTAAAGATATATTTATGCTAACGATACCCTTGATTAAATTTTGGGTCTCATTCGAAATATTTGGCCGAGTGCTATTCCATAATCCTCCTCCTTGGATCCGTTGAGTGCTCATTTTAGTATTGATAACTTACCGAATTTAAATTTTTGATGATAATTAAAGAAATTTTGATTAATTAGAAATTTTAAATTCAAGTTTCTATGGTAACGAAAGTTTACATTTGCTTTAATTCTAATTTAGAGATTTGAGAAATCTTTTATTTATTAATAAATTATTGAAATATTCTTTTAAAAAAATTGATCTAAATTTGAAAAAAAAAAAACACTTGAAAAGTTTTTTAAAATAAAATATATAGATATATATACATAGACTCATTTAGAATAAATAAATTTTGTTAATATCTTTACAGCCTTGTTAGAGGTAAAAAAAATAATTTTATTTTTTTTGTGTTTTTTGTTGATCTAAGGCTCCTTCTGATAAAAAAATCCAAAAAATTAAGAAAAAATAAAATTTTCAACAATTAAAATAAAAATAAAGTTAAAATATAATAAAATAGAGAAAATTAATATAGAGAAATTGAAAAAATTGTGACAGGTGAAATATGTTCTATGAATTCGATATATCTTGAATCGAAGCCCGTTTTGTCTTTCACCAGCTTAACAACAAATGGAATAGAATAACTCATACTTATACTCACTTACTTTAAATTTCCTAGAGTAAAGAAAAGACTTAATCCAGTGAATGAGGTAGTGTCGGAGGCTCATGCCAGACACTGTCTAAGATAAATATTGTGTTCAAACTGTTTTCCAAGACAGCTTGTAATGCTAATTGGTCTGTAATTAGATGGATCTTGTGTTTGGGATGACTTTTAAGGGTATCATAGTATTGATTTCAGTTTTTCATGCTTTGGAAATTTTACTTTGTCCAAGACTTTAAATAAAAAAGATGAATTATATCATCTAAGAAAATTTGTATACTTTTTTTTTTGATCAAAATTAAACATTTTGTAGTCAAAATTTATTAATTATAACATTTTTTATAAATTTCAAAATAAAATATTAAATCAATTAAGTTAAATCATTAAAAAAATGAAAAATTGTTTTTTGTTTTGCCAGTTTTTTTTTGGGTCTTTATTAGTTTTTGAATTTTCTTGAAGTGTCGTAAAATTTTTTTTTAAATTTTAAAAATTAAAACTAGATAATACATTAAAATATTTACTTTTTATTTGCTCGATATGGTTAATAGGAGCCAAGCCTTTAAAAAATAAAAATTAATTTAAATTAAAATTTTTTTTTCTAAATGATTACATTCATTGCCGACTTGGTGGTTCTTTTTAAACTAAACCTATATGTATTGATGCAAAATATAAATTGCTAAGGCAAGGTTTTTCTGTGTTAATAATCGGAACTAATTTCACCCTTTTTGATTATTATCCAAATGCATTAGTAGCAGATGCATGTGCAGCATCTGCTACTAATGCAAAAAAATACATTTTTTGCCATTTCTTTTAGTTTTTCAGCTATGAGCTCTTAAAAAAAAGAGCTAGGAGACAATTTATTTTTCTGCAATAATACTGAGGCTTTTCTCTTTCATATAATTAGTGGTCGGAAGGTCAAGGTATTATCATTATCTTGAAAACATATGGTCCGTTAATAGCAACTCAGGATTTTACTCGTTATTAATAGTTTTACAAGTCAAAAACTATGTCTTATGATCCAACTGATTCTTTTGCGTAAAAGTTCATAAAATTCCGTACATAATGGTTGGTTGTCGGAAGTCTTTGGATTATTCGACCATCCATCCGACCGCGGTCCGTGTTTTAGTTTAAAAAAAGGTGGTCCGTGTTTTAGCATAAGCCACATTCATATCGGTACATATCTACAAATAAAAAAAAATACATTTCTAAAAATCAAAATCTAGACGCCTTGAATCATAAAATTTAAAAATTTGTATTATATTATTGAATATGAAGTCGAAAAAAATTAATTTAAATAAATTTTAAACATTGCTTATTTTTTTTCTCTTTAATTAAAATTATCAATTATAAAATACCCTTTTCAAACTCAAACTGAAAGGTCTCAGTTTTCCGAAAAACTTATTGAAAATAACACAAAATCAACACAAACTCAAAAAAGATAAAATCTTAGAATCAAACTCTTAACATTTCTATTTACATTTTATTTTAAAAAATATATGTTAATTGGTATACAATAATTTTGGATTAATTTTATTATCAATTTTCTTTAAAAAAGCAGATTTAAGTAAAATGAAATTTGTTCATATATTTTTATTAGTTTTTTTCTTCATTTTATTCTGTAAGCAATAGTTCAAAAATATATTTACTATTTTTTTGGCCAGGTGTTCACAAAAATGATTTACCAGATAATATATTTTTTATTCGTGTTATTTTAATCATTCTTTAATCTTTAATTGTTATTTAATTTTTTGATTGAGAAACCATAAAAATGTGTGAAATGTTATAAAATTAATAAAAAAAAGGGGTCATATAAACCTGAATTTCAATGATATTGAAATTTCAATTATTCAATTAACCTTTTTCAATATTAAATTTCAATATAATAAAAATTAACCGATTAAGTAATTATTTTATGAAGTAATATTTAAGCAAATACCTTTTGTAGCTAAACTTCAATGAAAACTGTTCAGAATATATTGACATTGAACCAAATATTATTAGTTATGAAGTGGTTTATAATAAATTACAAGGCCAAAATCAAAATAAATCATGTGGTGTAGACAATCTTCTTTCGCTAAAAAACTGTGCAGAAGCCTTTACTGTTCCTTTAACTTTAATTTTCAGAAAGTCTTTATCTAATAGTCAGCTTCCAATACAATTCAGATCAGCAAATATTACTCCATTGTTTAAAAAAGGTGATAAATCAACGGCCAGCAATTATCGTCCCGTGTCTTTAACTTCAATTCCATGCAAAATTATGGAAAGCATAATAAGAACCAAAATGGAAGATTATCTTTCAAAGATAATTCCATGATTCCTATAGGCTATAGGAATAATATTATATCTAAAGAACAGCATGGTTTTGTCAAGAAAAAGTCATGTACATCTAATCTTCTGGAAACTCTAGATTTAATCTCAATTAGTCTAGACAAAATTATTCCTGTTGATGTAATTCTGCTAGATTTTGCGAAAGCATTTGATACTGTTCCGCACAGACGACTAATAGCTAAAAGTGTATGGCTTTGATGGTCTAACATTAAAATGGATTGAAGCTTTCTTGAAAAATAGAAGACAACGAGTTGTTCAAGGTGAAATTTTGTCGGATTGGGTTGAAATTTTTAGCGGCGTACCACAAGAGTCAGTGATTGGTCCACTTTTGTTCGTTTTGTAAATCAATGATCTACCAAAAGAAATAGAGAATATTGTCAAAATGTATGCAGATGATACTAAAATATTCTCGCAAACGGTATCAGAAATAAGCGCAGTGAAACTACAATCATGTTTAGATTTAATTTTCAAGTGGACTCAAGATTGGCTTCTTCTCTTCAACACATCAAAATGTGTGGTTATGCATTACGGTCATAAAAACAAAGAATTCACTTATTTTATTAATGGCAAACAGTTATCAACGTCAGAAACCGAAAAAGATCATTGAGTTATCTTCAATACAAATCTTAAATGGAAAAATCAAGTGATAGAGGCTACAATTCAATTATACAAGTTCATGCATGGAATAGAATTGGTTGAAAAAAGCAACAATTTTAATGTCACCAAAATCCAAGGAAGAGGTCACTGCTTCAAATATCACAAAGAAATTTCGGGGCTCCGACAAATAGATAACTTTTTTTTGAACAGAACCCCTAACATATGGAACTCACTGCCAAAACAATTAGTTGAAGCCCCCAATGTTAGCAGCAATCAATCACATCAGCTGTCTTGGTGTGCCTTATCAGCACACTCGCTGGCTAGCCAGCTACAGTCAAAACTACTACTACTACTACTAAATATTGGACAATGAATATAGTTCGTATCGGTTCCTTAGTGATTTAAAGCCCGAACAACGAAAAATTATACATGAATTTTGTGAAAAAACAAGATATAAGATAATAACCATTTAGAATTTGAGCATACCTAAAAATACCAAGAACAACCTTAAAAAAAAGCAATTAAGAGCTGCAAGTTAATGATCATGTAAAAGAGGTGATTGGAAAAAATTCTAATTCAAAGAAACGTGGTAGACCAAAAAAAAATTAAAAAAAAATCTAGGATTTTATCTTTTTTTATTTTATAAATTGGACTATTAATCTAATAAGTAAACTTATATATAAGTTAATTGAATAATTGATATTTAATTGAAATTACAATATCATTGATATTCAGGTTTAAATGACTCAAAAAAAGTTTATTTTTTTTAAATTTATCAGACAAATATTTCTACATTTATCAAAATTAAAAATTGCAATACTTTATTATAAATTTTCTATTAAAATCTTAAAAATTATCTAAATTTCAAAATTTAAATGATCATTTCTGTTGCAGCATAGAATATTTTAGAATGAGTGAAATGAAAGAAGAAAACGGAAGTAAAGACAATACAGAAACTCCAGTTGATACAGTAGCAGCTAAACTGGAAACATCTTCGATAGCAAATAAATCACAAGATGAAGAAGAAAAGGAAGGCAAGGAATTTATTAAAAAAATTAATCTTAAAACTTAATTAAAAGCAACATCTTTATTATCTTATAGAAAAAGCCTCTGCTGATGCTTCATTGTTAAAAAAACTTCTTCGGTCTCGTCTCGAAGAAGATAACTCAGCTATAGAAATAGAACGCAAAAATCCAGATTCTCCATTATACTCTTGCAAAAAATTCGAAGACCTTAATTTAAAACCAGAACTTTTGCAAGGTCTGTATGCCATGGGGTTTACTAAGCCGTCCAAAATTCAAGAATCAGCTTTACCAGCTCTACTAAATGATCCGCCACAAAATCTAATTGCTCAGTCCCAATCAGGTACTGGAAAAACTGCAGCATTCTCTCTTGCTATGCTCTCGCGAATAGATACCAATTTGAATTATCCACAAGTAAATTGACTTTTTTAAAATCAACAGAATCAATTGAAGCATTTTTTAGGCCCTATGCCTGGCTCCAACTCTAGAACTAGCGAGCCAAATAACTGATGTTGTAAAAAAGATGGGCCAATATATGAAAAATTTGAATATTGCCTCTGCAATTCGTGGTAATAGAATGCCAAAAAATATTGAGCTTAGAGAACAGGTTATTATTGGAACACCTGGAACAGCATTCGATTGGTCGTCTTTCAAAGTTAATGTTTTTAGTTTAAAAAAGCTCAAAGTTTTTGTTTTGGACGAGGCAGATGTCATGATTGACCAGCAGGGACATCAAGATATTTGCATCCGAATTGTCAAGTAATTGTTATTTTATTTAATAAAAAGTAAAGTGAAAAAAAAATTTGTTCAAGAGGTTTGCCAAGAGACTGTCAGAAGTTGCTTTTTTCGGCCACTTACAAGAACCCTGTGATAGAATTTGCCAAAAAAATAGTCCAAAATCCGATGATAATTCGTCTTAAACGTTCCCAAGAGGCGCTTTCTTATATCAAGCAATTCTATGTGCGCTGTGAAAGCTTCGAAACAAAGTATAAATCATTAACTAATATATTTGGACTGTTGACAGTGGGTCAATCAATAATATTTTGCCAGACTCGCAACACAGCCAGAGATTTAGTGGTCCGCTTGACAGAGGATGGTGTGCCGTGTGAATTGCTCAGTGGCGAGCTGGAGGTGACGCAAAGAGCAAATGTTATACAGAGATTTAGAGAGGGCAAATGCAAAATGCTTATTACCACAAATGTAACAGCCAGAGGCATCGATGTGGACGATGTAAATTTGGTTATCAACTTCGATCTGCCTTGTCATGAAAACATGCCAGATTACGAAACATATTTGCATAGAATTGGTAGAACAGGTCGCTTTGGAAAGTCAGGTGTTGCCATTAATTTTGTAGACACAAACACAATGCATATTTTGGACAAGATAGCGCAGCACTTTGGCAAGCCGATCGAAAAATTGGACGCAACGGACCCAGAACAAATTGAAAAAATTTCCCAATAAATTTTGAATTTTTTTTTTTTTTCAAAATAAATAAACTTTATTTTTAATCAACAGACTCGAATTGAAAGTTTAAAATAAATCTTGGCGTTCCAAACCTATTCAAATTTTGATTGTAGATAATTTTTTTGTCAGTTCATCATATTTTTAAGTATTTAACCAAGCTATTTTTGCCAAACTAAATATTTATATTTTTTTCAGGATAGAAAGTGGTCAAAGTCAAGCATGATCGCGCAAAATTATCCTTTCTAAGCTTAATTCAACCAAAATTGGATTGCAATTTAAAAATAGTGTTGATAATTTTGCACGCTTATAAAATATTTACTCCCATATTCAAATTTAAAAATGACTCTTCTTTTTATTTTAAAAAGCATCTATTTTTGATTAAAATAAAACATGCTTTCGAACAGTATGTTTTCGATAAAGCTCCACGTGGTGAAGATCAAAATTTATATTCTCATGTGGGACTTTATTGGTAGTTTAGTATTTAATCGATGTTTATTTTTTCAAAAATTTTTCTTCATTTATAAGCTTAATAAAATCACTATAACTACGATCTAGAAATGTTTTTTAGTGTGTGAGAGTTCTTTTTTTCAAAAATTCAAGTCTAATTTTAATTAAGTTTTGCTAGAAATTTGCATTTTTGTTCGCTCTTGCTTGCATTTTTTAATATAGAAAAAATTAGAAAGCATTTCTATTTTTTTATTTTTTTTTAGTATACAGAAATAAATAAAAATACCAAAAATAATTTTTTATATATTATTAGAACAAATCATTAGTAGAATGTTTAAATTGTTCGTAGGTAATTACAAAATTTAAACTGAGTCATTCTACATGATGACGTGTTACTATCGAAATTTTTAATGATAAAACTTCTAGAGATAAAAATCGGTGATCACTTTCCTATCTTTTTTTTTTAATTTTTAATATTATAATTTTAACGCATAATAAGCTGGCATCTATTCTCATTAAATCAATATCAGGATCAAGATTACGATCTAGAATTTTTTTTTAAACTAATTTTTAAAGACAAAGTTCATTTTTTTGTTTACATCTTAGTTGTTGGGTCTTATTTTACTGATTCGAATAAAAACAAAGGTGTATTAGTTAATGCATAGACGCAAATTAAAATTTTCTTTATATATTTAGGTGAAATACGTATTTTGTTAAATAAAATAATTTATTGAAACTAAAAATGAGTTCCGATGATAAAAACAATAATTTATTGAATCAAGTAACCAGCTCGTTTTTGAACAGTGCTCCAGATATGAGCAAATTGTATGCCATAGCTGGTGCTGCTTTGGTCGGTGGTGCAGTTTACTACTACATGAACAATTCAGCTAAGCCAAAACGCATAGCTGGCTTTGATTATAATAATCAAACTAGAGAAATTCAAGTAAAATTAAAATTTCATGATGATGAATGTTTTAATTAAAATAAAATAGGATCGCACTGACGGAGCCAGAATATGTGCATTGACCGAAAATGATAAACTTATTTCTTATTACTATGATGATGGTAAAACACTTTATGAATTGATGAAAAAAGGCCAAAAATTATCAAGTAAAAAGTGGAAATTTTAAGTTTTTTTTTTAATTTTGTTTCTAGATGACGGAAACTATTTGGGATGGAAGCCGAATCCAAGAGATCCGTACAAATGGCTTAAGTACTCGGAAGTTGCTTCGTTGGCCGAGCAAATCGGAAGTGGTTTTATTCATCTTGGTCTTGAGTCATCAAAAGAAACATTTATTGGTATTTATGCCAAAAATAGAGTCGAGTGGTCTCTCACTGAAATAGCATCAAATACTTATTCAATGGTCACTGTTCCACTTTATGACACCTTGGGCTCAGAGGCTATAAATTTTATCCTAGTTCAAAGTAAAAAAAATTTGTTTTAAAATTTCCTATTCAATTCAAATTCTTTGTTTTTTAGCTCAATTAAAATTGGTAGTATGCGATGATTCAGAGAAAGCATTACATCTAATGAATTCCAAATCGAATCTTGAATATATCATAATTATAGATAATATTACTGAAGAAGCTCTTAATAGAGCTAATGAGCTCAATTTGAGATTAATTTCATTTGAAGAATTGAAAAAAATCGGAAAAGATAATCTCAAAGAACCAAATGTAGATTTTTTCTTTAAAATTGAAGGATTTTTGTTTTAAACCATGTTTAAATTTAGCCTCCAAGACCAGATGATTTGGCCACCATATGCTATACCAGTGGAACAACTGGAACTCCAAAAGGAGCCTTGATCACTCATTGCAACATTGTTTCCATTTCGGCAAGCATGTGTTCAATACTCAAGAGACAAAAGGACATCAAAGATGGCCAAGAACGATACTTGTCTTATTTGCCATTGGCTCACATGTTCGAAAGAGTGGCACAAGTAACTTAAGCTCTTTTTTTGAGGAAAATTTTTTAAATATTTTTTCTGTTAAGGCTACCGTTACATCTCTTGGAGGTTCGATAGGTTATTTCCAAGGTGATGTAAAAAAATTGATCAATGACTTGCAAGAGCTGAAGCCTACTATTTTCTGTACAGTGCCAAGACTGCTAAATCGCATTTATTCAAGCGTAATTATTTATTTATTGACTTTTTCAATTTAATATTTACATTACGTATTTAAGGTAACCGAAAAAATTGAGAAGTCTTCTGCTCTTAAAAAAGCAATTTTTAAATGGGCTTTTGCTCAAAAAGAAAAAGAAGTCGCTAGAGGAATAGTGCGAAATGACGGAATTTATGACTTTGCTTTCAAAAAAATTCGCGAAAGTCTTGGTGGCTGCTGCAAAATGATTATCACCGGTTCGGCACCTATTTCCCCGGAAATTTTACACTTTTTAAGAGTTGTATCTGGTTGCTTTGTTGTTGAGGGCTATGGGGCTACTGAAACTGGCGGTGCTTGTTCGGTTCAATTGCCTGGCGAGACCTCAGTAGGAAATATTGGACCACCATTTGGTTGTTGCATGTACAAATTAATCGATGTTCCAGAGATGAACTTGGTAGTTAGCAAAGACAACCGAGGAGAGGTGTGCATCTATGGACATAACGTCTTCAAGGGATACTATAAAGACGAAGAAAAGACCAAGGCTGCCTTAGATGCTGACGGATGGTATCATAGTGGTGATATTGGAATGTTTGATAAAAATGGTTGCATCAAGATTGTTGACAGAGTGAAAAATATTTTTAAATTACAGCAAGGAGAATATATTGCACCTGAAAAAATTGAAAACATTTATGTTAGATCCAAGTATGTAGCTCAAGTTTTCATCTACGGAAACAGCTTAAAGAGCAGCTTGGTGTCCATAATAGTTCCAGAAGAAACAGTGGTTTATGAATGGGCTAAACAAAATAATGTCGAAGCTAAATTTGATGATCTTTGTCAACATAATGAATTGAAAAAAACCATTCTCAAAGATATAACTCAAATGGGAAAAGATGGAGGCTTGAAAGGATTCGAACAAGTTAGTTTAAAATGGTCGACTAGAGCTTTATTTTAATTTTTTTTTCTTTTTTAGGCTAGAGATATTCATTTGCATCATGAATTGTTCAGCATTGACAATGGGTTACTAACACCTACTATGAAATCGAAACGTAATGAACTGTTGGCCTATTTTAAAGATCAAATAGATCACATGTACAAATCTTTGGATTAAGCTATAAGATGAATCTCTAAACAAAAAATATCAAAAACAAAATGAAAATTTTCTGGTTTTATTTTTTCTTTTATTTATAGTTTGTTACATCGGATTGTCAATTTTTGACTTTTAACTTTTTTTAGTATGGAATAAATAAGAACGTATCCAGTAACAAAAAATGTTCCTATTTAGCCATTCGAAAATATTTAAATTGCTAAAATTGATACTTTATTGATAATAATAATAATCAACCAACTGAAGCAAATGAGGTGAATTCAACCTAAGTTTTGTTTTATCAGTTTTTGTTGTTTTATAAGCGATTAAGAAAATTGGTCTTTATTTTTCTAAATGATTGATTATTTTATTGTATTCTATTTCTTTTAAACCATTTTGTTTTAACTTTTCATAAATAAAAGTAAAAATCGTCCTTTAAATTATTTTTTTAATTTTAATTAAACATCACTTGAATTTTTTAAATGATTTTTTTTTTATTTTTGGATTTGTTTTGGTTAGTTTATGTTTTAATTTATTCCAAAATTAGCTAAGGCCAATTTTACTAAACTGACTTATTTACCAAGTATAGCGATATTTTATACAATCTTTTGAAATCAAATAAAAAATTCTGCTGACATAAAAAACATTGACATACATGTTATTTAAAGAATACATAAAATAATATAAAAATTACCATAAATATATATTGTTTGTCAACAAAAATTTATTTTTTATTTTTTATATATTATCATTTCTGAATCTATTGACAAAAAATAATTAAATTACTGAATATCAAAAACTTCGAATAAAGATAGACTTTCATTAATTGTATAAACCAAAGATAAAATTCTTTTATCTTATTATCTAAATTTTAAATGATAACATCAATTTTTTTTAATTTTAATATTCGTAATTTGAAAATCATTTATTACTAAAATTCCAAAGTCTATTAAACGCTTTTTTATTGCGAAATTCTCAAAAGTTTATTTATGAAATAATCATAGCTTAATCATCTAAAATTAATAAATGACTAAATATATATTAAATAAGAAATTTATTTTATTATAAACATTTATACTCAAAATTATCATTTTCAAAGTTTTCAAGTATATCTCACCAGTTGAAAAAACCAGATGAAAATTAATCCATTCTTATACTTAACACATTTTTATTTTGCTTTTAGCATAAATGAATCTTGAATATATCATAAAAGATAAGATGAACTAAAATAAAATAAAAAATATAAAATAAAAAAGTAGCCTCGCTCCGCCGGTCTATAATTATTATTTATTGACGTGAATAAAATTTAAATAAAAGTAAAGAGTAGAAAAATCATTTTTATAAAAATCTAGATAATCTTTTTAAGATTTTGAGAAATTTCTGAATTCAAATTAAAATAACTAGTATAATTTATATCGCTTTATTCAAAAAAAATCAAAATAAGATAGTTCAGATGCAAAATTTAAAAAAAAATAAAAAATGTAAAAATTTAACTTTAGAAATTTCTCTAAATTTCTTTAAAAAGATTATCTAGATTTTTATAAAAATGATTTTTCTACTCTTTACTTTTATTTAAATTTTATTCACGTCAATAAATAATAATTATAGACCGGCGGAGCGAGGCTACTTTTTTATTTTTTTATTTTATTTTATTTCATCTTATCTTTTAAAGAATATTTCATTTAAAATTTTACTGGTCGTTTTAAAAAAAAAATTTTCTTTACTAGAATAAAAATCGAAAAGTTATTATGAATTGTCTGAAGACAATGCTATCAAATACAGTGTGATTAAGATCTAAAATAAAAGAAAAAAATTTATTTAAAAAAATTGGTAACAAATTTTTAAGACAAAAAAATATGCATTTGATTTTCATCGCTTTTAATTTAAAGTTTTAAACATCAAAAATGAACTTATAATAAATTTGAAAACGGTCAAGGTATAAATGATAATTTAAATTTCAAATTTTGAATATCAATCAAACAATAAGAAAATTTGCATTGACTAAAAAAGTCATTTTCAAAGCTAAATAAAAAAATTCTAATTCAATTTTCAAAATGAACAGCCAAGAAAACGGTGTACGAACAAGAAGAGCTCTCAATAGTCTTCAATATTCGCCTAATGGTAAAGATATAGCTGGAATGGCAACTTCATCGGCCAAATTGCAAACCAAAAAAGGTTTATATGAATGCAAAAACTCGACAAATGTGCGCAATGGTCTCAAAAAGAGAACTTCAATTTCACTTCCCGATATTTGTGGTTCTAATCAGACTTCCAAGTCAATAACATCTACTCCAACCAAAAATCATCGTACCACATCAACTTCAACTACTCCAACAAAAATTGCCCGAAAAGAAATTATGGGCTCAGTAATCCAAGAGGAAAAAGAAAATCCAAATTTACATTTTGGAGACAAAAAGGCATCGGATAGAATCTCAGGAAAAGAGAAGCAAAACAAAAGAGAAAATTTGACGAAATTCAAAGAAATTTCGATTCAATGCAACAAAAGTGATGAGGACATGCTGTTAAATAGCAATGTTGAGGGAACTCCATATTGGAAATTGCTGGCTCACAAGAGATTTAGATCTTTGATTGAAGCAGAAAAAGAAAACGAACAGGTAGATAAATTTTTTTGGATAAATTTTATAAATATTTTTTGTTAAGCTAAATAAAATTATTGCCGACTTGGACAAAGAGAATGATGAACTCAGAGATGTAAATACTGAATTGCATGAAGCGTTAAAGGAATATGATGAAATAAAGAGCCAAATACTGGAATGTATTGATGAATGCGATGAAGATGATGAAGAAGACTAATTAAAATTATTTGTTAGCAACAGTATCGAAAAAAGATGTCTGAATCATTTATTTGAAAGTGACATTTTACATACTAGAAAATTGCTAGCAAATTAATTTGCTATTCTGTTTACTTTTTATTTTATTATGATTAGAAAATTGTAAATTTTTCACTTTTTTTAATTTTTATCAAAGACATCACAAATAAAAGATTTTGCATTGTTCACCAATTTTTAAAGATTGTTTTTTTTGCATTAAGAGTTATGTAATTCAGCCAAGAAACACATTAATGGTAGTAAAATTTTTCTTACCGATTGCTTAATTGAATCTAAAATTTATTTTTTATTTAAAAATATATAAAACATTCTGTTTGATTCGTTTTTTTAAATTAAATTTTTGGGAATTATTTATGGATTTTAATTATTTTAAAGGGTTTAAGAGGAAAATTTAAATTATTTTTCCTATAAATTCATAGGAAAAATTGGCTCTATCTCAAAATAGCTACGTTTAAAATGGCCATAATTAAAATAGCTAAAATTAATTTTCTCAAGTAAATTTTTTGTTAATTTAATTTAGTTAAAATCAAAATAGCTTTAAATAAAAAAAGAATGGCTAAGTAATAGAAAAGTGTGTATCAAAAAAAATAATTTTAATTAGAAGCAATCAATGAATTTGAAAAAAAAATATTTTATTTTGAAAAACGTCAGATGTCGATCAACTAACAACTTGTGTTAGAAATCTAAGCTTAAATAAAGCTTTTAGTTCTCTCTCACAAAAAGGCCATCACCAGTTTCATTTTAAAGGCTATTACTATAAACAAAATGTACAACAAAATAAAAAAAAACATTTTCAATTAGCGTTGTATTAAGCTATGTAATGAGATATTAGGTTTTAATTTTATTTTTATTGACACCTCTTTTGAATAAAATATTTTAGCTCTTTGAACTATTTAAAAATTAAGACAATTAAGCCATTCTAAAACATTTTTTTCTTTATTTAAAAAAAAAATTAATTGAGCTTTTTTGATATTTTTTTTTATCTGTACGCTTTTTTAATTATAGCTATTTTAATTGATGCTATTTTGAGCTACTCCCGGAAAAATTCATTATATTTGGAAAATTTTACATAGGTATTATTGAATATCTAAAGTAATTAAAATTGGTGAACAAAAAAGGAGTCTTTTTAATAAAACTGTACGTTTTAAACAAGGAAAAATTTTATCTCCATATTTATTTTACTATTTCATTGATCAAATGTTATCTCAATGTACTAATTTGCATATTATAAAGCGGTTGATACAGTGCCGGAAATTGACTTGTCACATCATATTAAATGAAATCATTTGATATCAACTGATATCAGCTAATATTAGGAAAAAAAATTATTTACAAATTTTTACATATAAAAATTCAAATTTTAATTCACCTGATATTATCTTATATCGAATGTTAATAGCTGATATCAGCTGATATGAGGAAAGTTAAGAAAATGGTTTTCAATGATATCAAAGTGACAAGTTAATTTCCGGCATTGTAAAAGAGATTAACTGATAAATAAACTTTGCAAATTAAATGCTCAAAAATTAACTATTTTTCTGATGAGAAATTTATTTCGAATACCACAAAATTTAAATAAAGCACCCCAAATTTTTAAGTTTTTCTCCCAATTTTATTAGAATAACCACAAAAAATAAAATATACGTAAAAATAAAAAAAAACACTTTTTTTATTATTTGACACCAATTTGATTAAAATGACAATAAAAATTAAAAAAAACAAGCTTTTTTTTACTTTTGACACTAAATTTTTTTAATTTTTTCCACATTTGTTTGGACAAGCCCAGTCCAGTAGCGTTTTTTCTTCATTTGTGCGCCACATTGATCTCACAGTTTTGCTAGTTTGTGAATTACTTTTGAATTATTTTACATTGTTTGCCTCAAATCTTGCTTTTTTTGAAACTGGTTCCTCTTCTTTTTCTGATCGAGTGTTGTTTTGTTTATAACAACCTTCAACATCACTTCTATGTGTATTAAAAACTGAATTATTCTAAATTTTGAATTAAGCTAATAATTTTATTTCAATATCAATCAAACAATAAGAAAATGTTTACAATCCTTACAATAGATAAAGACATATTAATATTTATTTGCTACTGTTAAGATTGTGTTATATTCATTTATTCAAATTTTCATCAAATACAACTATTTAACTATTCAGTTATTCAAATATTTCAACTTATTTGATTTTTCTAATTCCTCTTTTTTTCAATTTTTAAAAATTCCCAATTAACTTATTTAAATACAATAAGTCGAAATTTGGTTTATTTCGGGTTAAGATTTCTTAACTTAAAATTTATTTTGTTTTAAAATTTTCTGTTAATAAACTAAATTTTTGGAATTTTTGAATGTACCTAATACTTGAAAAAGAGAAGAAATAGTATGGTAGCAATTACACAATGGAGTAGGGTATTAACTATATCTTGATTCAAAACCTTCTCGGCATTGTGAATTTTCATGCAAAATTCCAAAACAAAATTTAAATTTTTACTAAAAATATGTCTTTTGAACTAAAGATTTTTCTGTAATTTTTAAAAGATGAAAAAAAACAAAGTTTTATTTAATAGTTCAATTTAAGAAAAAATTTAAATAAATATTTCCAATAAATTGATTGCTTCTAATCAAATTAACTTTGAAATGAAAAATAAATTTTTTACAATTGTAACGATGACAGAATTTTAACATTTGAATAAAATAAATTTACAAAATGCAAAAAAAAAAATTCTGATTTGAATAGATCATAGAGACAAGTAATAAATAAATTCCAAAAGATTGATATTTCTTTTTATCATTAATATTTTCCTGTTAATTTCTCAATTTTTTCAATTTAAATTATTAAAAAAGAATTTTATTTTGGTAATTTTGGGAAGGTTTGTATGAAATATCACAATCCCAACCTTCTCTATATTCTTCCACCAGTTTTACAACTAATGGAACAGAATGACTCATTTCTGCCTAGCTTATCTTTCACTTAATTCAAAAAGTTGATTCAAACAGTCGAATTTTAAGTCATCATTTTTTTGAAAAATTGAAAAGTTGATTTGGTGAAATTTAAGCTGCTTTCATGAATGCTTTCTTCCAGTGGATTTAAACACATACAACTTTGTTTGCATTTGCGAATAGTTTTTTATCATCTTTTAATTATCTTTTTTTAATCAAAAGACATGTGTTAATTTTTCTACAACTCGCATTTAAATTGTATAAATATAGGTTTCTAGAAATAAAATTTTTTTTTTCAAAATGGCTAAATATTTTAACTAAATTGAATAGAAAATAGAAAATAAAAAAAACACACAATTTTCCAGAGTTTATGGATGCCTGGTTTTATTTGTTTTTATCTAATAAAACAGACACGTTACTTAACCAAATTGAGAAGAATTTAGCTTATAAATAAGACTAGACTCAAAATATTAAAAAATTAAAGAAAAAAAAGCTTTTAAGGAAAAAATGTTTAAGTTCTTGTATTCAATTTTAATCATTACTTTGGTTAAAAGTCAATCTAACCTGGGAGTTAATCTCTCAGATAATTCAAATGATGACTTTTCGATTGGTTCAGTATCAGGCCAAAATTTATCAAATTTAAGAAACATCATCGGTTTTGCAAGAAACCCTTTAGTTCAACAAAGGCAACAAGCGGTAAGATCCGATTCAGGTTACGGATCTATACCTATTCCGATTCCCGTAACAGCTAGACCTGAGTATACCACAAGACCCATTCCAATACCAGTAACTACTCCAGGACAGTATACTACAAGACCGATACCAATTCCAATTTCTGTAACAACTACCAACGCATACACGACTGCAAGACCTACTCCAATCCCAGTTACACCTGCCCCTACTTATCAGAGATCAAGACAAATATTAGTACCAGGAGCTGGGGGATCAGTTAGAAGAATTTTTGTGCCTAGAATGAGAATTGTAGCAGCAATGCCAGGAGCTCAAGGTCAACAAATGTCTCAAATAAGACGAGTAGCTATGATTCCTAATTTTCAATATTAATCTAAATTTTATTCTATATATTTATAAAATCTTGAATTATAAAATTTTGCTACACTTTAATAGATTTTTGATTTTTTAATTTAATAAAGCATTTAAAAAAAAGTTTTTTTTTTTAAATAATAATATTATAGGAAAGATTTATTAAACATCTAACCTAAATTAAAAAAAAATACAATCAAAAATTTTTTAATTTTTTTTAAAGAATTTATTTAAGAAAATTATAGAATATTTATGATGAAGACCTTCACCATTAAAAATTCGATAGATCTGCCTTGTCTCATATCGACCCAGAAAAATAATGTTTAAACATTTATTCACTTCAAAAGAATTAAAATAGCACTCTTTTATTAAATATGAACTAATATCTGTAAAATCGAAGAGTATCGTAATTTTTTTATCTTAAAAAAAAAGGAAATTTTAATTTCACCTCTTCAAATTAAAAAAATAATCGAAAAATTAAAATCATTCAATGTATAGTTGTAAACAGTTGTAAAGTATCACAATCTTCAATTAACTTCAAGAAACTTAAGTTTACAAAGGTTCGTACTGTTGAAACTATGGATTTGCTTTTACTTTAAAAAAACATATTCATTTATCAGCTCATCTTTTATATTTTCTTTACAATTAGTTTTTAGTATCTTTTAGTAGTTTTTAGTTTTTAGTTTTTAGTGAATTATTGAAGTCAGATCGTCTGAAGTAATATAGACTTTCCAAAGAAAATACATCTTTTTCTCAAATAACTTAATTTTTTGATTAACTTAAACAGTTTATCGTTTTACATCAAAAACAAAAATCAAATATAAAATAAATTTTGATAAAAAAAGAAAACATTCTTTTAATTATTTAATGTAAAAAATATTTTATTTATAAAATTGTAACCATAATTTTGAAAATTGTCGAAAATATTTTAAATGAAAACAAGAGCCACAAAATTCCATAGAAACCAAAAACCTAAAATTATTTATAAGTTCAAGTAAAGTAGATATAGGAATTTTTTATTCATTAATAAATAAAATATTTAAAAAAAATCGAAATGTCTTATCGGGACATAAAAAATTTTTGTGAGATGACTAGAGTGCTGGGCTACCCGCGTTTGATATCTGTCGAAAATTTTCGCCAACCAAACTTTCCACTCTTAGCCGAACTTTTAAAATGGTTAGTGAAACGCTACGACCCTACAGCAGATATACCGACAGAAATAGATACCGAATCGGACCGTATTTTGTTCATTAAAAGTGTCGCACAGTTCATGGCCACTAAAGCCCATATTAAACTCAACACAAAAAAACTCTACCAAGCCGATGGCTACGTGGTAAAAGAATTATTAAAAATGACTTCAGTTTTGTATAATGCGCTGAAATATAATCAAGAAAAAGAAAATGAAGATGAAAATTCAGACCGAAATTTGAACATCCAGTTCGATATATCATCTCAGATCGGCGACTTAAGGCGAGCAAGAGAACTAGCTTCAGAGATAACATTAAAAGGCTCTAGCATTTTTGACCTGCTGGGGCGCGAGGTCGATCTAAGAGACATGAGAACTTATACAATTAATAGAAATCTAGAGCTTTCGGATGTAGAAAAAGGAATTAGGGATGCCATTAAGGCATGCCAGCGTGAAGGCGAAAAAACAGCGACCATGTTGGATAACATTCATTTAGATGAAAAGAATTTAGATGAAAAAATAGAAAAAAAACGCGCTGATTTGGAAAAAAACATGGGCCGTTTGCGCACTTTAAAAGAAGTAAGACCTGCATTCATGGACGAATATGAAGCGCTTGAAAAAGAGCTTGAACAATTGTATGAAGAATATTTGATCAAGTTTAGAACCCAATCTTATCTGGAACAGCAATTAGATGAGTACAATCAAAGTGAACAGGAAAAGTTTGAGGAATCGGCTCGCCGAATGCAACTAGCTAATAAAAAATTAAAAGAACAAGAGAAGGAAAGAAATGGTAATCCATTCTTGGATGATGATGAAATGCTTATTTCAGCTGATTCGGATCAAAGTGATGACCAGGGCGCTGGTAGAAAACAAGATAGAATATCTAAGAGTGCTATTAATGCACGTGCCAGAAAACAACAGCTTCAGCAGAAGAATTTCGGAGCTATGGACGCTGATTTAAGTGGCTCTGAAAATGAAGATGAAGATGATGACGATGAAGAGGACGAGGAAGATGATGACGATGAAGAGGATGAAGATGACGATGAAGAACCAAATGATGAAGATGATGAAGATTTGCACATAAGTGGAGGAAAAATGAAAGGTATGCAAAATAAAGGAAAAGTAATTCAACGTAATGTGCCCTTTGACGAAAATGATAGTGACTTTTAAGAAAATTATTTTGTTGTTCTTTAATTTTGAGATTAAGATCTTTAAATCTGTTTTTTAAAAATAAATTTTTAAATAAATTTTTACTATTTTGAATTGATTAAAAAAACTAGGAGAAAATCGAAATGAATTAATTTGTTGAAGAGACTGGCAAGTTTTCAATAGTTAAAAGAAACTTCCAGTGTCTGATTTCATTTATTAAAAATAAGTTAATATAATTTTTAAAATTTAATATTATACTTTGTTAAGGAATTCACTTCAAAATTGTAGGGATAATGAAAAACATGGTCAAAAAGGAAAAAAGGAATATTGTAATTGTATCCAAAATATCCTAGCCTATAAACTTTCCATCTATATCTAAATTTAGTTTTTGAACAATTATTAGACAACAAAATGTAAACAAAAACAATTATTATTAATAGATTAAAAATCATTTGAATTGAAAATTATAGAACAAGAAAATATATTTCAAAACTTTTTTTATTTCTAACAATAAAAATTTTGAAAATTTTCATTTATTTTTTTATTTCAATGAACGCCTTAAAGGCGATGTAAAATAAAAGTTAACATAACGAAATATTGCTGGTAGCAAACAAGATAGTTCAAACTCTTTATCCAGATAAGAAATATTGTATAACTGTTAGAAAAACATAAGTAAATTTTATTTATCAAAAAAGTGGGTCTCTTCAATGCAGTCGTTAATGTCTACACCAAAATAGAAGGGTTGGTCATTTTGAAAGTTTTGTAAGTCAATTTCTATGTAAGTCTTTCCCATTACATGATCGCTAAGACCTTCGATACTGTTAACAGATGAAAAATAAACTTATGTTTTTATTCCAGTTTTATACCAATTTTCACTATTGGAAGAAAAAATTCATGTTTTTTTAACTTTTTCAAAAAATAATGCTTAACTTTATGTTTTATTTCTTTGCTCTAATATGTTCAACTTTCATTTTCATATTTATGTGGTGTTTTTTAATTTTCACTTTTTATGTGAGTTTAATCCTCTTTTAAACCAGTTTTAAGCTCGAAAATTATGTAATTCTGTGTCCAGTCGGGCTTAATTAGTAAATCAAAAATTAAACAATAAAATTTTTTTATTTTTAAAAAGGCCAAAATTGGTTCTGTAAATTGTATCAGCTAATAAATTTAATGTATCAGCTAAATTTAATTTTTGAAAATAACCTGTGGATTATGATGACCGGTGGATGACCACGAGTCAGTCAGTTTTTATTAAATTAAAATAGAAAAAGTTTCGAAAGCTGCCCGATACACAGCTTATATTTATACGGATCGTGACGTTGCCAAGGCGTAGGTGATGTTTACGGAGATATGGGCCTTCTTGAAGGTCCGTCTGCCGGATTTTCGGCAGAAGGCACGTACGTCACGTATATATTGTTTGTTGCCCGGTAAAAGTTGACCATCAGTATCAGGGAGAAGAACCTGTGCATTGATTCTTTCCCACTTGAGTAGTAACGAGCCCACTTGGCTCTTACTCGCTTCCACAAACCTATCACTGCCATGTTGTGGATTTGGATTTTGATTTGGTATGGGCGGTTATCTAGTACAAAAGGCAGCAAAGAAGCTTCATTAAAAAGAATTGAGTCCGTGGGAGCGACGACTGAGAAATCACTTCCCGAGTCGTCAACGACTGCCTCCAACTGGTACTCAGAAGCGTCCGTATACCAGGTCCTTCTGAATTTGAGCCTGTCAATGTGAATGAGCAGGCTCATGTACCACCAGTATTCTTTTCTGGTGGTGATAGTCATTTTCAGGAAGGTGTTGATAATTTGATTGACCTTCCCAGAGTACCCTAGATAATATTATAAATACCTTCTCACTCTCATGAGGGCTCTTTCCTAAGGGTCGGAATGTAAAAGGGACCTCGCCATGGAATTTACGAAGGCAGAGGCATCCTTACTACGGGTAATCCCTAGACCGTACCACTCTGCTCCCAGGAAATTTAGTTTTCTTACCGGGTTCATGACTGACTTATGGGTGTTAAGCACCCACCCCGCTAACTTAAATTTTGCCCTTAGCACACTCAGCAAGACCTAGAGCTTTTTATAGTCTGAGTGTGCTACGATAAGATCGTCCAGATGTCCGTAGGTGTACTTTGTGTGCTTTTTAATAAACCTAAGGACACAGTTCAGTAAAGACTGCTGGACGTAGGGGGCTATTGACAGTCCGAAGGACATCCTCGTGAATTGGAAAAACTATTTTCAAATTTCATCAGCAAATCCCTCAATTTAGAAATATTAGAAACCAGAACAAAAAAGCTTTTGTAAAATTCTTAATAAAGGATCTCACGTCATATCACACCCAACTCACAGTAAACAACATCAATGTAAAATTCAATTCACTATTTAAAATATTCAAATCTATTATAAACGATGTTTAAACTTCATTTCTTTTATTCGTTTTTTCCATTTGTTAGGCTAAAAAGAAGGACTTAGTTCCATTCTGTGCCGCCCCAGGCTCCCCTCAAATTATTATGATATTATAAATTAAAAAATTTTGAGATTTTTAGAATTTCTGTAGAGGCTTGATTTAGATAATATATTGAATGTATAAGCTAATTAAATTTACAGAGCCAAATTCGGGTTAACAAAAAAATCACTGAGATTTTTCATTTTTTTATTATAAAATTTAGAAAATATTGTTTCTGAATGAAATGGTTCATTTTCTAGTATCGATCTGACTTGATATAATTTCTTAAAATTTTTAAATAAAACTAATACAAAATTTTATTTAGTTAAATTAAATTTTTTTTTAAATTTGATTCTTTTTCTAACAAAACAAAAAATAAAAAAGTAAAACCGTTAAAAAAATTTTCAAATAATGTAAATAAAAACATATCTGAAATCATTCAAGTTGGCAAAAAAGATAACTTAACTAATTTTCAGAAATTCGCGATTCAACATTTTTGGTAAGTTAATATTTTAAAAATCAGTCCAGTTCAATCTCATACTGATTATTAGGATTCTCTTTAGGCAACAAACTTTGGCTATTTGAATTCTTATTAAAATGATCTCTTGGGTATGCTTCATAGCCCATGGCAATCGGACTATGTTTTGACAAAATTATCTGGTTATATTCCCTTTGTTGTTTAAAATAAAGGTCTAAATTAGATTCACATGAATCGAATAAAAATATAAATAAGTTCTCCAAGCGGTACAATAGTGCCGAAGCAGCTGTTTGCATTCGTTTGTGGCTTTTGACAAATAACGCTGGTGGTCTGATTTGAGTTGTATATCCAAGTGAAACAAACCTGATTTGAAGCATCAGCAAAAACATTAGCATTATAGTTATGAATGTACTTGTAATAGCCAAAACAGTGCACCATATGTGAGGTGCTGAAGAAAACAAGACATAAATCAAGTCTATTCTATCTTCGAAATTTTTATCTCTATTTTCTTTCATCAAAAATTCACTATAAAGTTCAAAATAGCTCAATACTACCCAGACAAAGTCACCCAAGCAGCACATTGAAAGAATAATTAGCATAACAAAATTCCTATGATTTTTGAGGCCCACACATTTGCTGATAAAAAGACAATGATGGTCAAATTTGCTTATACAACATTCACAAAGTTTACAGTGCCGAGTTGGTACGGCCTGAACAATTAAACAAGATTCGCAAAAATATAGTTGAGGTAATGAAATTGGGTTTTCGAGAGTTGGAGCAAAAATTTGTGGATCAGTCAGCCATTCAGTCGAGTCTTTTCCTCCCTTAGGATTCTCGGCGTTTAGCACTAATAGGTCTCTTAATTCGTATGAAGTTCCATCCGATTTTTTGTAATTTTCTTTACAAATTCCTAAACAAAAAAATTAATTTGAAATTTCGGATAGACTTTTCAGATTTGTACCTGGATCCGTTCTTAGTATTCGATAAAACATCAAATTTTGGTAAAAAGCCAGGACCAATTTAGCCAACTCAATTAGAGTATACATATTATTGTCTGAAATTTAAAAAATTTTACTTTTTTTCTTTATTAATTTAAAATTCTTACAATTTACTAAATATAAATAATAGGTGGAGTAGTTGTTGAGGAACATTGCAAAAAGCAGACCAACATGGAATGGATTCTGGTACCCACTTATGTGCGTACATCTATGTCGTTGACGAACCATTACATACACCAAGAGAAACAGAGACAAATAACCAACAAAACCTTTCCAAAGACTCATTTCATTCGGATATATGATAAATGTATTTAATAGAAATGGTAAGTTAAATATGAGAAAAACAGCAAATATTCTCGAATACCAATCTAGGTTCATTTTAAAATTATCATTCCAATTAAAAAAAAAGGTGCCTTTTTTAATTTTTAATAGAGATGTTCGTGGATATTTCTCATCTGAAGTACTATTCAATAAATATTTATTTGTTTTTGCCTCAAGCCTAAGCCAATCTCGAATTTTTTTATACCTGAAAAAATTTAAATAAATAAATTATTATCTTTGATTTAAAAAAAAAAAACATACTGTTGTCCTTTTTCATTTCGGATCATATCAAATGGTGTTTGATTTTGATTATTCATTACTCCAATTAGTTTGGCACATTTGCCATTATTCTGCTTGGTCAACTTCCAACAAATTCTGGCAAGTCCACATTTTGCAGCTGAAAGAAAGTTTTGGATATAATTTTCACATATTTCAAGTCAAACAAACCCATATGAAGACAAGTATTTCCATTAAAATCTTGCAGGTAATAATCTATGTCGCCTCGATTCATCAAAAAAATGATCAGATCCGGAAATCCACAGGCACATGCGATATGCAAGGCATTCTGTTTAAATTGGTCAAGCTCATTAAAATTGCTGACCGAGTGGTATTTTTCAAAATAATAAAGCAAAATACTTATTAAATTAGTTTATAGACTTGTTTGTTATGGGATCTGAAATTTTTACACTTACACTTTTCCTGTATAGGCACACCAGTGAACAAGAGACCGGTTGTAAATGTCCCTATGTGACAAATCGGCGCCGTGCTTGATTACAAGCTCAATAGTATATAGATTACAATTTCTTTTTAATTTTTTTGTTTTAATAAAATATAATTTTTTTAATATTTTTCTTTAATTTTTACTTAATACAAATAAAAAGAGAACTTTCGCCTAAGCCAGCGGTTGAATTGACATCAGCATCACATTTTACCAGTAAGTGTTCGATAAGATCATATTCGTTTTTGATGCACATCCAATGAAGGGCTGTGTAGCCCCCCAGAAGTCCTTTTTTGTTCACGTAGCTAGCATAAGTCGGACTAGAAAGAGCTTCGCAAACAACTCTACACTGCTGGCCAGTTAAATTTTGCAGACAATCAGGAAAAAAGTCGGTCTTGATCAGAACGGTCGGATCGAAATTTTTCACGCCCATCATTAGAGCTAGCTGCTGCATTTTTTCAGCTTGGTTACTTGTCTCCAGGGCCATTCAAAATAATCTAAAAATTGAGAACCATTATTACTACGATTTAATCATAAAATTTAAATTAGAATAATTTATATGGAAAAATTATTATTGAATATAAACTTTTAGCAAAATTTAAATAACTTAAACAAATCAAAAAGGTTGAACAGTGAAATGGTTACTATTTATTTTATGTAATTGCTTATAGAAACGCTCGATTCAAATTTTGAAAAAAAAAATAAAATCGAAATATTAAATTATATTTATCTAGCCAAAAATATTTTGAAAATAATTCTAAAATATTTGATAATTTTTTAAATGATGAGGCTCTTCTGAATTATCATATTTCTGAAACCCTTCTTTATTTGAGTCATTTGATAAAATCAATTTTTTTCTATTTTTCGCATTAGGTAACAACAAAAAAATTACCATTAAATTTGCTTGTAACCTAGCTTTTATTGGAATTTTTTTCAAATTAAAAAGCCTTCAAATTGAGCAAAATTTTGCCTCTGACGAAAATGAAAACTAAAAATTTATTTCTCAGTTTCATTATTTTGAAATTATGTCAGCTAAAGTGGAAAAATAAAAGACTTAATTCCATAAACCATGAACAGCAAGATGGAAAAAATTTCTATAATTAATTAGGTAAAATTTTTATTGTAAATCACAAGTTAAAATTCTTTGGTTTAAAGCATACCAAGGCGACTCAAGTCTCTTGTAAGCATAATTAAAAAAATTAATTTCAAATATTTGATATGTTTTTTCATACAAAAAGAAAAAAAACACATTAAATTGATAGATTCAAGTTTAAAAAATTTCCCACAAATTAGATAACTTGTTTATATTTTGGAGCAAAAATATCTAAATTTTCAAATAAAAGAAACATAATTTGAATTAATCAAAGATCAATCATCAATAGTTGGCATATCTTACAATAAATTTTTAACTAAATAAAAGAATTTACAAGGAAGAGAAGCAATCTTTTATCACATATGACAGGATACTTGCTCAAAGATTTGCCTCAAGTATTTTGCTTGAGTGTTGGATTTTTTAGCTTGTTATTATTTAAGCGTATCGACAAAAATCGGACCATAAAAAAATCTAGTTACTTTATATTTTTTTTTTATTAACCCAAATAATTCAATTGAAAATTGGATGTAATTGTTCAACACAATATCAAAATTTAAAATCAAAACGTCAATTTTTTTTTAATTTATTTTAAAATCTTTCATTAAATTGCTCTTTTTTAATGGAAATTTTATTACAATTTGTGACACAAAAATAGCCAAGCTGAAAAATTTCAAAATTTTTTGCTGGTTGTTTGATGAATTAAATACTTTCGTTGGAGGGGCTCGTTTGAAATTTGATTAGATCTTAAGTTATGCAATTCATTAGCCACGGTTAAATACGGACTGGGCGCACTACAATCTTGTTCATAGAAAAACTCTAGTGGAAGATTGAGCATTCCTTTGCAAAGTAAATTAACTTCATTAAGCACATCTAGAGGCTCTGGTGTTAAAATGTAAAATTCTTTGCTCTCAATATTAATGGCTCTCACAATGCCTTTAAAATCAAAACTGCACTAATTAATAATATTATTTTATTAATAATTAATTCTACCAAATCCTAGACATTTAATGTCCACATCATCCTCGAACAGATTCAAGTAACCGGGCAGTTCTGGGTTATCATGTTTTGATTTTATCTTAAAGTTAAATTTATTTTTAATTAAATATAAAATCAACAAATTAATTACAAATTTTTTGTCTACATTTGCCAAACAAACCAGTGATGCATTAAATACTCTAAAAAGCTGATCATATTCAACTTTTAAATGAGTTACATGAAGAGCTAATTTTGACCACGAAATCCTGTACGGCCTGATGTGATGAATTGGCTTAAAATAAACATCAAATTCGTTCAATTTTGAAAAATAAGCCAATATGGCCAAGTTTCTGTGGTCCTTGGCTGAAAAGTTCTTTTGAAGTGAATGCTTCGTAAACTTGGAGTTCTTGGAGGGAACATTCGATTTTAAAGTCATTAGTTTATAGGACATATTTTTTTGAATAAATTCAAGTTCTGATTGTTTTTCTTGTTCAAAGCGTTTGCTTGCCGGCCATCCATCACAATTTTTCAGCCACTCTACGTCTAGAATAGGCATGTTTTTATTTGCCTCTATGGGATGATTAATTTGGATGATGTGCGATGGTTTAAATAAAAGAATGCTCTCTTTCAGAAGACATAAGCCAAGACCATGGTTCCATCCCATTGTGTTTATTACAAGTGGAATTTTCAAGCTAAGCCTTGACTTTAAGTCAATGAATTCGTCAAAACATTTTCTCAAGTAGTGTAAATACAAGCCAGGAGCATCATTTGGAGATAGATAGCCCAGAAAAAAACATTTTTTATTTGAACCATTATGATTTATGTGAGAGTGCGGAGGTCCTTTTATTAAATGTTTAAAAATTTTTTGCGCAAAACTGGAAAAATATTACCAAATAAAGGTTCTGTAATCAAAGATAAACTTATGCAACTTGCCAGTGTAAATTCGCATTGTCCAGGATCACAATCTATATATGCCACATATTTGTAACTTAATTTTTTTGCAAATAACTTTTTTTAAACTAAAATGAAAATAAATTACCTATTCAGTAGTGAATTTATAAAATAGCGTAGAAACGTTGACTTTCCAACATCTTTACCTCCACAAGGCATCACAATTGGGCCTAAAAATGCAAATTTTTTAATTTGATTTTTTAATTAAATTTCATTGTAAAATTTAATTTTTTTAAATTAATTTGGATTTTCGGCTGCTATCTTTGCGGATAGATTTTTTTAAATTTCTAAAAAATAAAAAATTATAAACAAATGGTTACCCTCTGAATTTGATTTGCTTTCGGCTAAGACTTCTCGGACAACTTCTTTTTCATTGTCATTTTCAAGATGAATTGCATTGAAATGCTGATCGTGAATAGGGTAAATTCCAAATTTGTTCATTACATTGCACATTGATATATTATCTTTAGCAGGTTCATTAGAATCTATTTTAGTTTGATAGATATTCCTAAAATTTTCGAAATAACAAATGTAATTGCAAAGCTGGGACTTGAGTGGGCGAATAGCAACTAGAGAGCTTGTTTGGGTGTTAAAGTTAGTTTTAATAAGAAAATATCTTATTTTTTCTTCTATTGAGTTATCGATCACAGTTTGACAAAAATTTTGTATTTTTGTTAATATATTTGGGTATGGTACACTTAAATTGGAATTATTTTCTTGTTTGTTTAAGATGGTCAAGTACGAATTCGATTCTGGTGAAAATATATCATACCATTTGTCTTGAGAGGCATCTATTTTATATCCATTTATTTGTATACAGCCGTATAGGAGATTAATTGAACATCGGCCTTTGAATGAAAAATTGTTCTTGGCAAAGTCTGAATTTGCTTCTAAGCAAACAATCAATAAACCAAAATTAGCAAGTTCCACAAAAAAATTGTCACAATTAAATGAATTTACACCGATGAAGCTTTCTGATAAATTTGCTTCTTTCTGTTCTTGATTTTCCACCAATTGAATTTTACTTGTACCAGGACTTTGTTCATTTAACTTTGGTTTTTTTATTTGGAAATCATCGTCAATATTGTGAGATTCAATAAATTCTGAATAAACTTGACAAACCTTCAAATCATTGTGTTTTGATTTTACTTTCAATTTGTTTGAATCAGAGGATTTATTTGAATTGATGGTTTTTGTTAAACTTCCGTAAAAATCTATTTCTTCATTCATCTTTTCTCAATAAAAAATTTATTTTGAATTAATTCAAATGTTAATATTAAGTGTATAATTAATAATTTTTAAATCGAATTTTTATATGCATTATATTCATACCATTTGGACCAGATCAAAAAATTTGTTAATTTTAAAAAATTCAAGTTTAATTTAGCTGAATATTTTTCTAATTTTCAAATAAAACACTTTAAATTTTGTTTTCAAAATAATTAAAAAAAGTAAATTTTAAGATTTTATTTATTGTTGTTTAAATAAAAAAATAAAAAAAACTATAACTCAATCTATTTATTAAACCCAATTTCCATTATAAAATAATCTATTTTAAAAGTCAAAAACTAATCGCTAGGAAGCTAAGAAAAACCAATAGTATAGGATGATAGATTTTTCAAATTTCAATTTACAAATTAAAGTCAAAATTTGAAAATAATATTTACATTTAAAACAAGACCTGAAAAATAGACCTTTATGATTTTATCATTTCGTGCAAAAAAAAGCATAGGATGAGAAAAAGAGGATTCAAACAGCAATGGTAAATTATAAATTAGACTTTACAGGGTTTTTTATCTCGTTTCTCGTTAAACTAAGCTCAAACGAGAACTATCTCAATATAAGTTTAAAACATAAGTTTTAAATATTTTTGTTCAAAAAAAGAAGTAAAATATTCAAAAATGAATAAAACTTCTTATTGTATAAAAATTAATGACTTGAAATATTTCCAAAAAAATAAAAATCATTCTGAAGCCTTAGTTATCAGTCTTATAAAATGAACTAATCTAATCTAATAGAAAGTTATTTATTTTCTGAATTTTGAATAAAAAAGAAAAGAAAATTTAAAAAAGTTCGATTCTGAAGAAAAATAACAAAATTAACAATCAGATAATTGTTGTTGAATACTAGTTGAATTTATTTTTTCTTGTGAGTTTTGACCCATTTCTTAAAGGCCTTCTCGTTTCCAACTGTAAGTGAAAGGCTGTTTTCTTTTATTAAAGTCTGAATTTTTTGAATTAATTGATCAAAATCGAGAAATACAACATCTTCATCATTAATCTCCAAAATAAATTCTTTTTCCTTCAACCCAGCTTTTGCACCTGGACTATTTGATTCGATTTCATAAATGTAGGAAGAACAGCGTGATTTTCTATCACATGCAATATGAATACCCAATCCATCAAAATCAGGGATGGTTTGAAGAATAACTTTTCGTGGTTGAGAAGAATCAGCCTTTGGATATGCGTCAACAGACAAAGAGCGAAAAGATTTAGTTGAAAATAAAGATGGTTTTTTTTCAGGCTTATTTACGGATGATGATGACTGATGACGGAGTTTGGTGTTCTTAGAAGGTTTGTCGATAAACGAAGCCGTCGAAATTTCGTTTAAAAGAGAATTTTCACCGGGAGGATTCAAAGCCGGATTAAAAGAATCAAGACGGATTTTGGCTTTGTGAAATTCGAAATCAAGATTAAGGGAAGACAGAGGAATTTGGGCTGATTTAGAAGTATGATTTGCAATAAAATATTTTCCAAATGGGACCAAGTCATTGTTTGCATTCAATGAAGTTTGATAATGAAGTTTTTCGAAAGAAGAATGAGCCATATTTTGAGGAGACCAATACCAGTCATGATTAACAATAGTCATAGGAAGATCAACACCATAAAAATAATCTTTAAGATCATCATCATATGAAAGTCTAGATTCGGCATAAATATCTGGAATGATTGAATTAAAAATAGGACTGATTACAGATTTCGTAGGATTAATTAAACTAGTATCTATAGAAACGTCAGGTACATCCACTCTTGGACCCTTGATGTTTACATCAGGACCTTCGAATTTCGGTCCCTTAAATTTTGGTAGATTAATATCTGGTCCTGAAACACTAACGTCTGGTATATGAACATCTGGTGCCTTGATCTTTCCTCCGATTCCCTTGAAGAATCCTTTTAAGCCTCCCTTTACGTCAGGAGCATTTAAATCAACATCAGGAGCATTGATGTCTATTGAAGGTCCAGATATTTTTGGTCCTTTTACATCTAAATCAACATCAGGTAAATCGACTTTGGGACCTTTGAATTTCGGACCATGTAAATCAACATCAACGTTCGGTAAACTAGTATCTATAGAAACGTCAGGTACATCCACTCTTGGACCCTTGATGTTTACATCAGGACCTTCGAATTTCGGTCCCTTAAATTTTGGTAGATTAATATCTGGTCCTGAAACACTAACGTCTGGTATATGAACATCTGGTGCCTTGATCTTTCCTCCGATTCCCTTGAAGAATCCTTTTAAGCCTCCCTTTACGTCAGGAGCATTTAAATCAACATCAGGAGCATTGATGTCTATTGAAGGTCCAGATATTTTTGGTCCTTTTACATCTAAATCAACATCAGGTAAATCGACTTTGGGACCTTTGAATTTCGGACCATGTAAATCAACATCAACGTTCGGTAAACTAGTATCTATAGAAACGTCAGGTACATCCACTCTTGGACCCTTGATGTTTACATCAGGACCTTCGAATTTCGGTCCCTTAAATTTTGGTAGATTAATATCTGGTCCTGAAACACTAACGTCTGGTATATGAACATCTGGTGCCTTGATCTTTCCTCCGATTCCCTTGAAGAATCCTTTTAAGCCTCCCTTTACGTCAGGAGCATTTAAATCAACATCAGGAGCATTGATGTCTATTGAAGGTCCAGATATTTTTGGTCCTTTTACATCTAAATCAACATCAGGTAAATCGACTTTGGGACCTTTGAATTTCGGACCATGTAAATCAACATCAACGTTCGGTAAACTAGTATCTATAGAAACGTCAGGTACATCCACTCTTGGACCCTTGATGTTTACATCAGGACCTTCGAATTTCGGTCCCTTAAATTTTGGTAGATTAATATCTGGTCCTGAAACACTAACGTCTGGTATATGAACATCTGGTGCCTTGATCTTTCCTCCGATTCCCTTGAAGAATCCTTTTAAGCCTCCCTTTACGTCAGGAGCATTTAAATCAACATCAGGAGCATTGATGTCTATTGAAGGTCCAGATATTTTTGGTCCTTTTACATCTAAATCAACATCAGGTAAATCGACTTTGGGACCTTTGAATTTCGGACCATGTAAATCAACATCAACGTTCGCTAAACTAGTATCTATAGAAACGTCAGGTACATCCACTCTTGGACCCTTGATGTTTACATCAGGACCTTCGAATTTCGGTCCCTTAAATTTTGGTAGATTAATATCTGGTCCTGAAACACTAACGTCTGGTATATGAACATCTGGTGCCTTGATCTTTCCTCCGATTCCCTTGAAGAATCCTTTTAAGCCTCCCTTTACGTCAGGAGCATTTAAATCAACATCAGGAGCATTGATGTCTATTGAAGGTCCAGATATTTTTGGTCCTTTTACATCTAAATCAACATCAGGTAAATCGACTTTGGGACCTTTGAATTTCGGACCATGTAAATCAACATCAACGTTCGCTAAACTAGTATCTATAGAAACGTCAGGTACATCCACTCTTGGACCCTTGATGTTTACATCAGGACCTTCGAATTTCGGTCCCTTAAATTTTGGTAGATTAATATCTGGTCCTGAAACACTAACGTCTGGTATATGAACATCTGGTGCCTTGATCTTTCCTCCGATTCCCTTGAAGAATCCTTTTAAGCCTCCCTTTACGTCAGGAGCATTTAAATCAACATCAGGAGCATTGATGTCTATTGAAGGTCCAGATATTTTTGGTCCTTTTACATCTAAATCAACATCAGGTAAATCGACTTTGGGACCTTTGAATTTCGGACCATGTAAATCAACATCAACGTTCGGTAAACTAGTATCTATAGAAACGTCAGGTACATCCACTCTTGGACCCTTGATGTTTACATCAGGACCTTCGAATTTCGGTCCCTTAAATTTTGGTAGATTAATATCTGGTCCTGAAACACTAACGTCTGGTATATGAACATCTGGTGCCTTGATCTTTCCTCCGATTCCCTTGAAGAATCCTTTTAAGCCTCCCTTTACGTCAGGAGCATTTAAATCAACATCAGGAGCATTGATGTCTATTGAAGGTCCAGATATTTTTGGTCCTTTTACATCTAAATCAACATCAGGTAAATCGACTTTGGGACCTTTGAATTTCGGACCATGTAAATCAACATCAACGTTCGGTAAACTAGTATCTATAGAAACGTCAGGTACATCCACTCTTGGACCCTTGATGTTTACATCAGGACCTTCGAATTTCGGTCCCTTAAATTTTGGTAGATTAATATCTGGTCCTGAAACACTAACGTCTGGTATATGAACATCTGGTGCCTTGATCTTTCCTCCGATTCCCTTGAAGAATCCTTTTAAGCCTCCCTTTACGTCAGGAGCATTTAAATCAACATCAGGAGCATTTATGTCTATTGAAGGTCCAGATATTTTTGGTCCTTTTACATCTAAATCAACATCAGGTAAATCGACTTTGGGACCTTTGAATTTCGGACCATGTAAATCAACATCAACGTTCGGTAAACTAGTATCTATAGAAACGTCAGGTACATCCACTCTTGGACCCTTGATGTTTACATCAGGACCTTCGAATTTCGGTCCCTTAAATTTTGGTAGATTAATATCTGGTCCTGAAACACTAACGTCTGGTATATGAACATCTGGTGCCTTGATCTTTCCTCCGATTCCCTTGAAGAATCCTTTTAAGCCTCCCTTTACGTCAGGAGCATTTAAATCAACATCAGGAGCATTGATGTCTATTGAAGGTCCAGATATTTTTGGTCCTTTTACATCTAAATCAACATCAGGTAAATCGACTTTGGGACCTTTGAATTTCGGACCATGTAAATCAACATCAACGTTCGGTAAACTAGTATCTATAGAAACGTCAGGTACATCCACTCTTGGACCCTTGATGTTTACATCAGGACCTTCGAATTTCGGTCCCTTAAATTTTGGTAGATTAATATCTGGTCCTGAAACACTAACGTCTGGTATATGAACATCTGGTGCCTTGATCTTTCCTCCGATTCCCTTGAAGAATCCTTTTAAGCCTCCCTTTACGTCAGGAGCATTTAAATCAACATCAGGAGCATTTATGTCTATTGAAGGTCCAGATATTTTTGGTCCTTTTACATCTAAATCAACATCAGGTAAATCGACTTTGGGACCTTTGAATTTCGGACCATGTAAATCAACATCAACGTTCGGTAAACTAGTATCTATAGAAACGTCAGGTACATCCACTCTTGGACCCTTGATGTTTACATCAGGACCTTCGAATTTCGGTCCCTTAAATTTTGGTAGATTAATATCTGGTCCTGAAACACTAACGTCTGGTATATGAACATCTGGTGCCTTGATCTTTCCTCCGATTCCCTTGAAGAATCCTTTTAAGCCTCCCTTTACGTCAGGAGCATTTAAATCAACATCAGGAGCATTTATGTCTATTGAAGGTCCAGATATTTTTGGTCCTTTTACATCTAAATCAACATCAGGTAAATCGACTTTGGGACCTTTGAATTTCGGACCATGTAAATCAACATCAACGTTCGGTAAACTAGTATCTATAGAAACGTCAGGTACATCCACTCTTGGACCCTTGATGTTTACATCAGGACCTTCGAATTTCGGTCCCTTAAATTTTGGTAGATTAATATCTGGTCCTGAAACACTAACGTCTGGTATATGAACATCTGGTGCCTTGATCTTTCCTCCGATTCCCTTGAAGAATCCTTTTAAGCCTCCCTTTACGTCAGGAGCATTTAAATCAACATCAGGAGCATTGATGTCTATTGAAGGTCCAGATATTTTTGGTCCTTTTACATCTAAATCAACATCAGGTAAATCGACTTTGGGACCTTTGAATTTCGGACCATGTAAATCAACATCAACGTTCGGTAAACTAGTATCTATAGAAACGTCAGGTACATCCACTCTTGGACCCTTGATGTTTACATCAGGACCTTCGAATTTCGGTCCCTTAAATTTTGGTAGATTAATATCTGGTCCTGAAACACTAACGTCTGGTATATGAACATCTGGTGCCTTGATCTTTCCTCCGATTCCCTTGAAGAATCCTTTTAAGCCTCCCTTTACGTCAGGAGCATTTAAATCAACATCAGGAGCATTGATGTCTATTGAAGGTCCAGATATTTTTGGTCCTTTTACATCTAAATCAACATCAGGTAAATCGACTTTGGGACCTTTGAATTTCGGACCATGTAAATCAACATCAACGTTCGGTAAACTAGTATCTATAGAAACGTCAGGTACATCCACTCTTGGACCCTTGATGTTTACATCAGGACCTTCGAATTTCGGTCCCTTAAATTTTGGTAGATTAATATCTGGTCCTGAAACACTAACGTCTGGTATATGAACATCTGGTGCCTTGATCTTTCCTCCGATTCCCTTGAAGAATCCTTTTAAGCCTCCCTTTACGTCAGGAGCATTTAAATCAACATCAGGAGCATTGATGTCTATTGAAGGTCCAGATATTTTTGGTCCTTTTACATCTAAATCAACATCAGGTAAATCGACTTTGGGACCTTTGAATTTCGGACCATGTAAATCAACATCAACGTTCGGTAAACTAGTATCTATAGAAACGTCAGGTACATCCACTCTTGGACCCTTGATGTTTACATCAGGACCTTCGAATTTCGGTCCCTTAAATTTTGGTAGATTAATATCTGGTCCTGAAACACTAACGTCTGGTATATGAACATCTGGTGCCTTGATCTTTCCTCCGATTCCCTTGAAGAATCCTTTTAAGCCTCCCTTTACGTCAGGAGCATTTAAATCAACATCAGGAGCATTTATGTCTATTGAAGGTCCAGATATTTTTGGTCCTTTTACATCTAAATCAACATCAGGTAAATCGACTTTGGGACCTTTGAATTTCGGACCATGTAAATCAACATCAACGTTCGGTAAACTAGTATCTATAGAAACGTCAGGTACATCCACTCTTGGACCCTTGATGTTTACATCAGGACCTTCGAATTTCGGTCCCTTAAATTTTGGTAGATTAATATCTGGTCCTGAAACACTAACGTCTGGTATATGAACATCTGGTGCCTTGATCTTTCCTCCGATTCCCTTGAAGAATCCTTTTAAGCCTCCCTTTACGTCAGGAGCATTTAAATCAACATCAGGAGCATTGATGTCTATTGAAGGTCCAGATATTTTTGGTCCTTTTACATCTAAATCAACATCAGGTAAATCGACTTTGGGACCTTTGAATTTCGGACCATGTAAATCAACATCAACGTTCGGTAAACTAGTATCTATAGAAACGTCAGGTACATCCACTCTTGGACCCTTGATGTTTACATCAGGACCTTCGAATTTCGGTCCCTTAAATTTTGGTAGATTAATATCTGGTCCTGAAACACTAACGTCTGGTATATGAACATCTGGTGCCTTGATCTTTCCTCCGATTCCCTTGAAGAATCCTTTTAAGCCTCCCTTTACGTCAGGAGCATTTAAATCAACATCAGGAGCATTGATGTCTATTGAAGGTCCAGATATTTTTGGTCCTTTTACATCTAAATCAACATCAGGTAAATCGACTTTGGGACCTTTGAATTTCGGACCATGTAAATCAACATCAACGTTCGGTAAACTAGTATCTATAGAAACGTCAGGTACATCCACTCTTGGACCCTTGATGTTTACATCAGGACCTTCGAATTTCGGTCCCTTAAATTTTGGTAGATTAATATCTGGTCCTGAAACACTAACGTCTGGTATATGAACATCTGGTGCCTTGATCTTTCCTCCGATTCCCTTGAAGAATCCTTTTAAGCCTCCCTTTACGTCAGGAGCATTTAAATCAACATCAGGAGCATTTATGTCTATTGAAGGTCCAGATATTTTTGGTCCTTTTACATCTAAATCAACATCAGGTAAATCGACTTTGGGACCTTTGAATTTCGGACCATGTAAATCAACATCAACGTTCGGTAAACTAGTATCTATAGAAACGTCAGGTACATCCACTCTTGGACCCTTGATGTTTACATCAGGACCTTCGAATTTCGGTCCCTTAAATTTTGGTAGATTAATATCTGGTCCTGAAACACTAACGTCTGGTATATGAACATCTGGTGCCTTGATCTTTCCTCCGATTCCCTTGAAGAATCCTTTTAAGCCTCCCTTTACGTCAGGAGCATTTAAATCAACATCAGGAGCATTGATGTCTATTGAAGGTCCAGATATTTTTGGTCCTTTTACATCTAAATCAACATCAGGTAAATCGACTTTGGGACCTTTGAATTTCGGACCATGTAAATCAACATCAACGTTCGGTAAACTAGTATCTATAGAAACGTCAGGTACATCCACTCTTGGACCCTTGATGTTTACATCAGGACCTTCGAATTTCGGTCCCTTAAATTTTGGTAGATTAATATCTGGTCCTGAAACACTAACGTCTGGTATATGAACATCTGGTGCCTTGATCTTTCCTCCGATTCCCTTGAAGAATCCTTTTATACCATCTTTTAACGTATCTTGATCATAAATTTCATGCTTTTCTATTATATAATTATCTGTTATCTTATTATTGTACCAACTATTTCTTGAATTGTTTAATGATTCATCATCAATATATGGTATGTTTGTTTGATCAATAAATGAACTTATACTTGAGCTTTTTTTTTGTCTTCTCAGGTTTTTGATAGTATAATATTCTTTTTTTACAATTTGTCCGTGCTCTTTACCATCTGTTTCATTTATTAACTTTGGTTTTTGTCTTCTTGTTATTTTTATGTGCACAGTTTCTGGATTTTTATATTGCTGCTGTATTTTATTTATTAATTTTTTAACATATCCTTCTGAGCCTTCCAAAATTGCTGGGTCTTCTTCTATTTCACATTCCACTTCTACATCTTTTACTTTCATACTGCAATTTTTTTTAAAATCAAAATTGTCGTATTGTTCATTTTTGTTTTCACCATTTTGTTCGAATGGAAATTTTGAAATATTTTCTTCACATTCGCAGTTTGAATCCCTCTTTACCTCTTTATTTTTTTTATTTTCATTTTCAGTTACCCTTTTTGTTTGCTGATTTTCGTCGCTTTCTCCATAGATAAATCTAATTTTTCTTTTAATAGGCAGTGATATTGATGTATTCGTTGTAATATTTGCATAACATGTGTTATTATTTTTAGATTCTCGATTTACATTTATTACTCCCTGGGCTGATTTACTTCTGCAATCATTTTGCAGTGAAAATGAACCATAATTATCTGATTGGTACATATCAGTTGATTTAACGATTGAGTCTGCTGCTGTAGATGTCGAAGTTGTCGTTATTGTAGTCGTATTGTATATTTTTACCTCTCTTGTCCTTCTATTCATATCGTTTGCGGAAAAAGGTCTTTTTTGAATTTCTTGTGTTTCTGATAACATCTTGTGATTTTAGATAAATTTTTTTTTTGATTATTATCAATTTATATTCAAGTATGTTTACCTTTTTATTTTTTTTGTAAATTCAATTCAACACCATTCAATTTTTTATTTAGAAGAGATTTTTCAAATAAACTCAATCGCTCGATTTTGAAATTTATTGATCTCTTCTCTTGTTGTAAATCTAAATAAATTAAGTTTACTCTAATATCAATAATTCTCTAAACAGATCTTTGTCGATTTAACTGTGAAAATTTAAATTGAAGAAAATTTATATTTTTCAAGAAAAAATTAAATGACACCTACAAATGCCTAAATATTTTTTTTAACAAGTAATTCATTTTTCTGTGGAAAAGCTTTTACTTAAATTTAATTTGCTTTATGGTTTTATGTTTTTTATTTTATTATTAATTTTTACTCGAAACACATTAACAATTTTTGATCCTATTTAATAATCATTAGCCTAAAAAGAAGGACTTTGTTCCATTCTGAGTAACCTAAGGGTTTCCCTCAAATAAATAAAATATTATAATAATAGATAATGGTTAAAGTGGGATCGTTCCCTCTACATATATCTTATAATTTATTTATTTTTACATACAAAATTGCCTCATTAGCTTTAAAATAAAGAATATAACTAAAAAAAAACAAAATAAAAAATAAAATAGTTGAAAAAAAAATTATAAATCGCTTTAATGTAATATTTAATATAATCATCGTAAAACCAATCTTTGAGAAAAGAATTTAGAAAAGAAAAAGATAAAAGCAATCATCCCTTAATTTTTTGAGCTTCTTCAGCGATAATAAATCCTTTAAGTTACGTAACATTGATTGATTTAGATAACCTTTGTTTCTAATTAAATAAAGCCTACTATTAATTTGGCCAAGTTCTTTAATTCTTGAAATTTTTTAATCTAGTTGTTAATAACTTTATTTAGCAGTTTGTTTAAAAAAAGAAAATTTATACTAAATTTGGTCTTGTTAATGCTAATTTAATTTTTAAAACTATAAAAGTTAAACATTTAAAACGACTATTTATTTTTTTTAATTATTTTTCTGGGGGAAAAATACAATAGAAATTAAAATAAAAACTATTATCTAATTTGTTTTCAGGGAAAACGATTATTTTTATTAGTTTTGGGATTATGAGCTTTATCTTGCAGTATTCGGAATATTAATTATTAATAATACACGTAAAAAAGTAATAAAAAGTGAACTTTATTGAATTTAGCTTGAAACAAGGTAAAATATTTTGATTGTACTACATTTCGCTTGATTAAATATTTGCATTTTCTTCGAGCTTGAAGTGTAAAAATTTAAATAAAATTTTTTAAATGAATATCAAGAATAGAATTTATACCATAGAATGATAGTGTTTATTTGTTTTTGGATACATTTACAATGGTGTCAATAAATATTTATTACGCAAAAAGATAATAAAAAAATTCAATGGAGTCTTAGATGAAATTTTTAAAGCTCTAATACATATTTATTTTAAACAAATGGCTTCCAAAAAAGAAAACCTTTTTTTCAAACAAATTAATTAAAGAATCACACACTTAAATTATCTTTTTTATTAAAAATGGAAATTTCAGATCTAAATTTTGTTTGAAAATTACATAAAATTTCTTAAATTAAAGCCCATTCTCAAAAATTTATTAAGAAAATTTTTCTTTTTGTTTTTAGATTTTATACGCCATGTAAACTGAATTATTTAATTCTACCATTAGTAATGAAACAATTTTTCTTTTTTTATTTTGATAAAATAAACAAAAAAAAACAAAATATCAAAGAGCTTTCTCATTACTTTTAATTTGGTAAAATGCTCAAAACATTAGAAAAAATATTATTTAAATGAATCAAGCACATACGTAGAATCAATAAATTAGTAAAACAATTTCTTGAGTAATATCTTAGTGTTCATAATTAAATAGATTAGATGGCTTTGCTAAAAAATTTAATTCCAACCCTAAATCTAAAACTTTTTTTCCGATAGATGAGTTATAAATAAAATGCAAGCTGAAAATTCATTAAGTATCTATGTTTTTAGGAAATATTTAAATTTTTTTTAATTTCAGCCATATCATGAAACTTTAATGAAGAAAATTGAGGAATGACTGAAAAAGATTAATTAACCTAATTTATGATTAAGCGGTTTTGCACTTAGCACAGTTATTAATTAAAAAAGATAAAATTCTTGGCAGGATTTAAAAAAAAAATTAGCTCTAAAGCACGTGATAATAAGCTATTTAAATGAGAATTTGCTCAAATGATCCAATACTCTCTAGAAAATTGATTTACATAATTTGGAAATTTCAGATTTCTCTTTTCTTTTTTGAAAAACAGAAATAATAAAAAAATTGTCAAAATGATTTAAAATAATTATAATCATAGGACTTGAATAGTGAAATATAAAAATTTGAAATACCTTGTTTACACTAAGATATAAATTCAATAAAATTTATAAACATTTATTATTTTATTAAGCCGCGTTAATATCAAAATTAGGCACCCAAATTTAAGCCCTATCACACAAACAAACTTGTTGACATAAATTCATATCGAATCAAAGCTGCTTAATCAACAAGATTGATATTAAAATTAGAAAAAAATCGATTTTTTTAAATTTACCTCGAACAAAAATGAGTGAAAATTTAATTAATTTCTATTCTTAGCCTTAAGTCGTCCTAGTCATGGATATTTATCGGCTAGTGGCGCTCAAAATAAATCCATTGCACCTAAACGATAAAACTAATTATGTCTTCATCAACTGATATCTTTATTTTTGTTTGTTATGCTATGTCAATCTAGCTTAGGGGAGTTTTTCTAAAATAATTATTTGATTTAATCATTTTTGTGCCACAAAACATGGTCAAAACATAAAAATTTAATTCAAAATTGAAATTTTCTTAAAAATTATCTAAACCCAATTGCTTTTTATGTAGCTGAGTTTATAAAAACATGTTTTACTCTAGAAATGAAAAAATCAGTATAAGAAAAAATATTTATCAATTATTTAGGTATCGAAAAGCTTTCTTAAAAAAATATACTTCACCTAAATAAATTTAAAAAATGTATTTTTTAATTGAAAATTAACAATCTTTAATTTTAAAAAAAAAGTCTATACCAAATTAATTTTTTATCAAAATAAAAGCAAAATTTTTTTTTGATTTCTAACTTTTGATCTAAAAAAGATAAAATTTTTAGGTAGTGATTCATATAATCAAATAATGATGGATGCTTTGACAAAGAATTTTTAAAATAATTTGACCAAATATTTCATTTAAAAATTGTCACTTTTGATTTATTCTTTCCCTTTTTCACGATAGTCATGCAAACAAATTAGCTAAATCATATTTATCAAAGATAATACAGAACGAAATAGAAGCTCAAGATCAAAATTATTTCATGAAAAGGGTGATGAAAGTAAAAAAAAAGTTCGTATATAATATTAATTTTAAAATTTCGAATCATAAAACAAAAATTTATTACGTAACCTCTCAAATGACAAAATCTAGTTTAAGGAGAATATAAAATTTTAGTGAGATTAAGAGACCTTTACGCTTTTTCTTTGTTTAGTAGTTTGGATTTAAATTAAGTTGAAATATAAAAGGCAAATTTTAAGAAATTTTCATTTGTAAAAATATTTGTATTACCTTTTTGCAAGTTAAGTATTTCGAATGGAATTAATAGAATTTTGTTATTAAATAGTATAAAATAAAAATCAAAAACCGTTTATTAAAAAAACAAATATACATACATATGCATACCAACACATCGGCTTACTCACATACCAGGCTCTTAATTTTGATAGCACAAAAATAACAACTATTTTTAGGCACAAATATCAAAATCTTTGCAGTTTCAATAGTTCTTTATTACATAATACTATAATATTAACCAAAATAAAAAATCAATTAATTAAAAGTATTTTCCTCTCTTAAAATAAACACTCGACTTATGAAAAATTTTTCAGCTATCTGTTAAGTTATTTATTTTGATTTAATGGTACTTTGGCTGATAATATCATACAAGCAATATTGGGGCTACTGATTAATGAAAATGATTAAGAATGCCTCGACGCTTTTCTTTTATCTGCAATGATTAATAATAATAAATCATTCCTCGGACTCAACTCAAATAATGGTTGATATGCAAGTAAGTAATGATACTGTTTACGTAATTCGGGCAGGATCTGATTTGAATTCGAGCTAAAATTGTTTACCTATCATAAAAATAATAACTTTATAATAAAAATAAAGCTTAAATAAATGACTGGTGCAACCAGTTGGATTAATTAATAATATTTTTCCAATATCAAACAAAAATATATTTGTTAATCACTAAAAATTTGTCATATTTGAATTTTGAGCAGAAAATCAAACTATTCTTGAGTTTTAACTTATTTTTTCCTTAAATTAACAAATATAAGTTAACTTAAATTTAACTGTTGAATGCCCAGTCAGTTTGAAAAATTAAGTAACAAAAAGATTGCTTTGCTTTTTACTTTTTTAATTTATTTGAGGTAGTTTTGGTAAAGTATAAAAAAAAATTAGAAATTTTATAAAATAATAAATAATAATAAAATCTTCGTTATTTATTTATTCGTTCAAATTCTGCTAGCTCCATTACATCTGGGATCACACAACGCCTTTTTAAAACTTTACCTATTCTAGGCAGTGTAGTTGCAATTGACCATCTTCTGGCCACAATCTATCGAACATAAATTCAAGGACCTGTCTTATATTCAACGATTTTTTCGAAGTCTTTTTTTACAAATTTACGGCTCTATCCATAAATTTAAAATAGTAATGAAGAATAGTAAAATAAGGATTTTGTTTTACTTTTGCATAATGAAAATTTACAAAATTCAGTTTTGAAAAAATTTACTCTGATATTTGTATTAACAAACAAAAGCAAACCCAAATGAATTAAAATGTACAAGCCTAAGCGGAGACAGAAAAATACAGCTAGGTACATCATTTAGATTTAAAGAATGAGTCGGTTACCATCACAAAAAAGAATATTCTGAGTTACAACGAAACAATAACGACGAATAATTTAAAATTTAAAATTTTTTAAAATAAAATTATTTTCTGTCAATTTTATTTTCATTTAAAAAATAATTTGTGAGGAAATCCTATGATGGATTGAGATGAAACTTAGTCCTTACTTTCAGCCTTGTGCTTGAAAAATATAGGGATACAATAAAATCAAATTGTATGAGAAAAAAATTTTTGTTGACTTGAAAATTTTAGTTTCAAAAAGTGATAGAATCGATTTTTTTATAATATTATTTGGTGAGTAATCTACATGAGTTCATTTTTTTGTCTTTTAAATAATAAATATTTTTAGTCATTGATTAAAATATAAAATTCATCGTTTATATCCAGTAAATTTCAAACATTTATATAATTTGATTAGCCCTATACTTATACCATTTATAAAATAAATAGGTGTCCAAGTATATAGCGGTAAAGCACACATCTAAAAAATTTCTACAACGGTTTGAAGCCATTATTCAGGGTAACGTTTATTTACCTGAAGAGAGCAAGAAGATAAGAAACACATGTCATTGTAACTTGTCTGATTGTAGATGCGCTTAAAGGTTTTTTTTAAGCTGTTAAAATTTGAAAAATATAAAAAAGCACACTTTAAAAATTTAAGCTTTTAGATCAAACCAAGATATTTTTGAATATTATTTCTGTTTAAAAGCTAACTTAATGTTAGATTTAGACGTGGATAGTAATGAACTATTTAAAACTAGATAAATGATCTAAAGTAGATTGAAAATTGTTTTGTTAAGCTAGAATAAAATTGGGTAAGTTTCAAGACTGAGTTAGAATGTCATGTTATCAATCACTGAAAAATAATAAAAAATCTAGACAAGAAAAAATTTAATAAGATTAAACGACTTCGTCAACTGGCTTAGCTGCGAATTTGAAAGACGAAAAAATCTTTCATATCCTTCAAATATCGAATTGCATCAAGCCAAGAAAACATTTTAATTATTTTAATGACTGAAACTCAATACTTCAAGCAAATAAAACATATTGCTAGTCTAAAATTACGAGAATTTACTAAAAGAATAAAAAAAGAAAAAATCAAATCCCATGGAAATTTTTTGTTTAATACTTAATTTAAGTACATAAAAGAAAATAATTTTTTATTAGAACTTGATATTAAATTTGCTAAAATGGAATAACTTCACGCCATGAATGTCTGTAAAAAAAATGAAAATATCTATCGAACAAATGTTTGTATCAAAAGCAATTGCTCAAGATAAAGAATAAAATAAATACTGATACAAAAAATAGTTGAAATTTTCTAAATAGCTCTTCTCTCATTTCCTAATGCATTATCCAAAGTAATTCGCCATGTATAAATATTTAAACTTGTAGATGCAGGGAAAAGCAAAAAGTAAGAAGTTCTACTAATATTGATTCGATTATGTGAATTTTAATTGTGTAATAAAATCTATTTTTATGTTCTTGATAAAACTGGCATTATATGCTTTTTAATTAATAAGCACCAAAAAAAAAACAGAGCTTGAATCCTCTATGGTAATGTAATTTTTAATTCAACATATAAATATTAGATATAATTTTTTGATTTGTATTTAAAAAGCAAGCAAGTCGTGTGAGTTCATATCAGGCAGAAGAAATAAAATGAACAATGCTTGGTTGTATAGTATTTTAAAAATATTTTGTTTTTCGAAAATTTAAAATCGATTAGATGAAGCAGCTATAGAAAAATAAAAAAATAAAAAAAACTAGAAAAGAAACAGGGCAATTAAATTTTACAAAAACACATCAATCATTTTGTTAAATTATGATTCTTCAAAAACGAGTATAAAATTAATTCTTATGACTTAGAATAAAATAATAAAATAAAGTTTCATTTAAAAGTATCTAATTTTACAAAACCTTGATGATAATAACATTAATTTTCAACTCTATCTTAATGCTAATTAGAAATTGATTATTTCAAATCCATAATGAAATATTTTTTATTTAGGCTTTTTAGCTTCCTTAGGGATAAAATTAAATAATTACTTAAAATAAACACTTTAATTAACCGATTATAATTTGAGCCTTTGGATTCAATCTCCAAAAAAATCATTTTATTAAAAATAATTTATTAAGAACCTAATATTTTGTATCTAAATTTACTTAAATCAATCCTTAGCCTTGAGCGTAAGATTGCTGCATTGATTTGGTTTGAGCCTAATACTCGTTTTCCTTTTACAATTTAAATCAACTTTAATAGATATTTTTTATTATTAGTTTTAAATTTTTATCCATAGCAAGTATTTTACTGCGATTTAATTTGATATATTTTATCTAACAAAAATTAAGAAATTACTTTGAAAAACATTGAGAGTTATTTTTTCTATTTTAAATTAATTTAATTCAAAATATATAAAATACAAAAGCATCATAAATTAAAATAATGGCGTTGCATGCAAAATGCACTACCGATGCGTAACCAAATTTTTAGGTATATTAAACTGTAAAATACCTAACTCAATAATTTTTTTAGTTTGTGATTAATTCTACAGACCTACATAATTATTATTACAATTAGTTGAAAAAAATTCCAATATTCGGTTGAACTACTTTTTTATCTGTTCAAATCTTAAATATGTTCTTGATCAAGATTAGAGCTTTATCAGGCTTAAACTAATGAATTTTAGTTTCTAAAAAATTTTAACTCTATCTAAATGAACTAAATTTTGCTAAATCCGACGATCGATGACCGTAAAAATTTCCCTTTAAAAAAATAAGCATTAGCTAAATCAACAACATCTAACCGTATTCTCTATTTAATTGATAAAATTTAATTTAATTTTTGGAAAGTTTTTTTGAAAATTTAAAAGCTTGATTCTTCATGAATAAAAAAGTTCAGTGAAACTTTACAAACAAATGCTTTTATAGTATCTAAAATATAAAAAAAATTTTGAAATTGATTTTATGTTTAAGATTACATTTTTGATTTTTAAATAATAAATTCAATTTATCATTTATATAAAACCTCTTGAAAAATGACAATCTAAAATTAACTTGATTAATTAAAAAATTAATTTAAATTTTTTATTTTTTGTAGATACTCTGTTTAAAAAAGCTAATATTATAATAAAAGAATTTTTTTTTAAATTGATTAATTTATCGTCTTTTGTTAAAAAAAAACTGAAAATAATAGAAATTTCTTTGATGAGAATGTATTTGGTAACCAAACATTCTTTTTAATGAGCGTTTTTTATCCGAATCCATTAGAATGCCTATTTATTTAAATGGTAGCAATGAATCAAGCATTCAATAAAATCAAAATTTTGCATTCTAAATTTTCACCAATTACTTAAAAAAATGGTATAAATGGCTTGCCAATAAACCAAGTTCTCTAGATAAAAACTAGTTAAGCTTTAATCAAAGAAAAAAGCAATCAGTTTACAGAAAGCTATTTCATAAATTGTTTAAAACTACTATCATTTTTTTCTCTATCTTCTTTTTTAATTAAAATCTTATTGAAATTTAATTTATGAGATAATCAAAATTATCTTCGATAAATATACAATCAAAAATTCAAATAAATCGATCAGCGTCTAAATTTAATAAACGAAAATAAGTTTTGTTGTTTACGATTTAACTTTAATTCTAAGTGCTCGTTGAAATCATTTTAAGAAGCGCTTTAAATTTAAGTAATTTATAACTTACTAATTATAAAAAACGAAAATATATTAATTTTTTGAACATAAAAAATATTCTCTTTGATTTAAAAATTAATTTTCCATGGGTCAATCAATTGCTTTTAATATTTTAAATTTGGTTTTTACAAATGTAATTAAAATCAAATCTATTAATAAACTCACATTTTAAAGCCGAATTTTGATTGAATGCATTATGAATTCTAATTAACTATTCTGCCAAGAACCATCTGGAAAAACAAAGTCATTATTGAAACCAATTGAATCGAAATTTTAAATTTTATTTCCTTAAAGCACTTGGTAGTAGTAGTAGTAGTAATAAGAACTGCAATATAGAATAAATCTACACTAACACCAAAAGGCGTTTAGCTCAAGTTGAGCTGTGGCAGTCTTTCTTTGCTTTCTCTGCACCACACCAAACACTTCTTTATCAATACCCGATTTGAAGCTATTGACTGTTTCAGCATTCACCACACTTTGTGGTAAATCATTCCACCTTGACACAATTCTGTTCGATAAAAAATTGTACCTAAATGAGCCGCGTTTACTAATTTCTCTAACAAGCTTCATGTTATGCTCTCAATTAATAAAATTTCGAATTTCTCACTCTTAGATAAGATCTTATTTTGTGACGGCTAGCTCCAAACCAGCCAATTTTTGAAATACACTGAATGCATGATTCTTAATCGAAAAATCGATTGAATCAGTTCAGTATTGAAAACTGCGTAAAACAAAATTTCATTACATTCTACATCTTTTCAATACATCTGCTAAACTAGACTGGCAATAGAGTTCTTTCAGATAAATAGAATCAATTAACTCGAAATTAAAAAGATTTAAAATTTTAAGTGAGGGAATGCGGAAAAAATCGCTAATAGTCGTTTAAACAAAAGAAAAACAAGAGCTAGAAATTTTGTTTTCTCTCAAAACAAATAACTAACTCCTATGAAAAAAAATTTTGTTTTATTTATTTATTTAAATACAATAAAATTACAAATTTTCTCCAAGAACTGACAAATTTAAAAAATTTTTTAAATTAGACTTAAAATATATGCATTTGACGAACAAGCAGTAAACAACAAACTGAGAACAAGTTTTTTTATTAATATATTTATTATTATTTTATTTGAAATGGAGGAAGAGAAAATTTGAACAAACAAAATTTTTATGGCTTTTAAGAATTTAAACCAACCAAAGTTAGAACGATTTCATTTCATATTTTTTTTGTAATTGCTAGTTTTTTAGACAAGTTTTGCTAAAAATAAACTCAAACAATAAGCCAAATCATTTGGGACACCAAATCTTTTTAAATTAAATTTGACTATAAAATTTCTAAATTCATTTGTTTACCACCCTTAAAATTATCTCGTTCTAAAAATTTAGTTAATAGAGAGACTAGATCCATGCTTGATGAAACACAGCATCTACATGTCCTTACATTCAACTTGGTCTATTTTTAAAAATTCTAATTAAATTTAAATTAAAATTTTGTTAATGGATAGTCCTAAAAATTCAGCAACCAAAATAACAAGAGAAATTTTAATATCTTCGCTCCAAAGTATAGTGTTGGCTAATTAATTAAAGAAACACCTAAAAAACTATGTCGTTGACTTTCGTACAAAATTATTAAAATAAATTAAATTGTTAATAAATCAATTGAAATTTTTTTCCTTAAGACTAGAGTTTTACCTAAAACGATAATGATTGAAAAATAGTAATTATACGAGAAAAAAGCTTATCTAGCAAGCTCGGTACCCAATCTACTTTCATTTATGTAAACGATTCTTGCCATGCATTAGTAAACCGGTTAGAGCCAGAGGAATTTTAATTGAAAGCAATTAAATAAATTTCTCCTAAGTTATTTTAATTCATTTATATATTAGATACTCGAAAAATATTGCTTTTAATTATTAACTCCATAGGTAGAAGACAGAATGAATAGTTTTTTATTTTTTTGAGTGAGCAACAACTGAAATAATTTTGAGCAATAAATCAACATTTTAAAACTTGAAAATTTACATTTTTTTTCAAATTTAAAATATCCATTAAAATAAAGCTTTGAGGAAAATTCACAATTTTGTTGTTGCTTGTTTAAAATTTAAACCCAACTTAATTAACACAAATTCCACAGCATAAATTTTTTTTCTTTATCCTCAAAAATAAATTATTCGAATATCATTCTACAAAAAAACAAACTTTTTATTCCAACATTTTTTATCTATTATACTAATTTAATTAAAAATCTTCCATCCTTGCTATTTTATTATTTCATTTAATGCAGCTAATTCAAAATTTAGTTGAATTCACTCCAGCAAAAATAATGCCTACCTGTTAGAAATGGTATGAATTAAAGCCTAGTTACTGTGTATTCATTCAAACTGATCCCATATTTTAGAATTTATTTTTACCTTCATTTTTAGTATGAGAAGCCAATTTAGTTTGTTAAAAAATGTAGTTAGAACTTGGATCTAAATGGAGTGCTTTGCATCTTGGGATGTGAAGGCTTCCTAGCAATGATTAATTAAATATATAGTTCGAGTCTCTTGAAAAGGTTTGATTTCAATTAATTGTAAATGTAAATGAGCATACTATGCTCCTCCGGTAGCTGACGTTTTGTTTTCAATTATGCTTGGAAAACGATTCAACCATTGTTTTATTTAACTAGGGAACACATTTTATACAAAGAAACTTTTCGATTTATAATTGCTAAAAAATGTTAAATGAAACTTAAAAGTGAAAAAGGCGAGGTGGGATAAAAATCCTGACTTGAACGAAACAAAAACTCTTGGGTGTAATTTATTAAGTTTATTATTTTTTTTTTAAATGTAGAATTAATTGTAAAACTTATACCAAATCGAATATTAATGCATGGTGTAGAAATTAAAGTTGTTTGGGATACTCGAAAACTTAAATTAAAAAAGATTAAAGTTAAAATTTTAAGTATTGCTTTGATAAAAATCTTGAAAAATAATTAAAAATTATCAAAAATAATTTTTTTTGTTCTAGATATTTGTGGCGTTATGTTTAATTTGAAAGATATTCTGTTCATAGTATGAAATACACTGTCAATTTATAAAAATATTTAGTCTTTTTCTCTAAATTAAAAATTAAAAATTCACTAGTTTGATTTTTTGAAAATTTTGTTTGACTGTGTCAAAGAAAAATACTAAATACTATTTTTTCAAAGTTTGTTTTAAAATGAAGAGCTCAAAAAAACAAAATTTATTTTGGGCCTTGAAACGTAGAAAAAAATTGGCAACAGATTCTTAAGTTTTTTTAAGTCTTCTAGCAATCTCAGGTGAAAGCTTTTGTCAAAAAAGAACACATAAGCACTAAAGTAATTTGAATCTCATAAATCATTTCAAAATATTACTAAAATGAATTCTTCTCATAATTTTGATCAAGAGCTGTCATTTTAAACATTTTCCTGGAAAACTTTGAAATTAAAATTGCATAACAAGAAAACCTAAAAAATAATTAATTTATTACAAAATCAAATTAATATTTTTTTGGTTAACTTGAAAGGATAAACTGCATATTCAGCTATGATTAATAACATTTTATTTCAATTTAATCATTAGAAAAGATATTAAAAATAAATTTAAATATGTAAAATAGCAGACATTTTTTAAGAGCTTTTAAAATGAAAAGTTTGTTCACAATTATTTTCATTCGCATTTGAATATCACCTTTTATGAGTATTTATTTTAAAAATTACTTTTTTAAATTTTCAAAATATTATTATAATAAGAATGGTTTTTTTTACAATCCAAAATTATTATTTTGCTATGAAACCAATTTTCAAATTAAAATTCAAAGCAAATTTTGTCCACTAATCCTCATTTTATAGTTTGATAATCTAGTTTACTTTAATTTTTTATATTTACTACTTATTTTTTTTTAAAAAGATGATTGTACTAAATTTTAATTTTACTGATGTTTTTCTGTCTCAATATTTTTAACAATTGGAAAATAACTAGTCCAAAAATTTAAATTGCATGTCACGACTATTAATCGGATTAAAAAATGGGACAAAAAAATTATCACATTTATTGATTTAAAATCTCGAACCATGATACCTTTACAAAGATTTTTTTTCATACTAAAAATAATCCATGATTTCACTATAAACAATAATTTAACCTTTATTTTTGGGATTTATTAAAATTTATTTGAATTAACCAAAAATTATACATGTCAAAAATATTTAAAAGCTTATCCATTATTTTATATCACAATCGAGAAGTTTGTTAATTATTTGTAATTTTATTTAAGTGTTTTATTAATGACAGAGCTTTTCAATTATCGACAATATTTCTTTTTTGCAAAATTGTACAAAACCAATTTTTGACAGATGACAGAATCAAGTGTAATTTCTTAAATTTAAATTAAATTGATAAGATGTCCATCAAAATTTGAACCTAATTTTTATTTTTTTTTAATAATTTAAAATAAATTTTTGAAAAAAAATATTTTAAAAATCAACTTGACATAATGATACAATGATCAAACTGATGGATTATTAGTATGTCAAAAAAACTTTGAAACAACTTATTTTTAGAATTATTTATTTTGAAGTTTTCATAAAACAATAAATTTTAAGTAAATCAAAAAAAGAAAATTTAACTGATCCAAACTGTTTTTAAGTTTTATAAAATAATTTATTTACATAATAAGTTTTTTATAATTCTAGCAGATTTCTAACAGTTCTAGATTGCTTAACATTTTGATTTGAAAATATCTTATTTTCCATTAGATCTTCGGACAAGATAGATGAAAACGACGAGGACCAAGCTGAACAAACCGATGGCGAACTATTATTACTTGACTCCTCGTTAATTTGAGAGAGTCGGTTTTTGTAGTCTTTCATAAAATAATCATGCATATAGCTTGGTGATAACAAGTTTCCATTTGAATCTTCGAATAAACTTTTAAAATTAAGATTTTTATTAACAATATGGTCAGTATTTAGCAGTGATTCAAAAGTTATTTTGCTTTTACTATTAAAAGAACGTTCTGGTGATTTTATTTTTGGAAGGGTTGCATCATCAAAATTGGGGCTAACATTTGGGTTAGCCAAATTGTAGTCGATCAATTCATAGGGTCTCTCAATCATACTATTCGACTCAAATTTTGAATTGAGCTTCATTGGCGTATTTTTGAGTATTCCTCGTAAATTTTTAGACTTGGAGCTAGTTTTTTGTTCAGGCATATTTTTATTGTAATTGAATTTGTTTATTGATGTAGCTTCTGGTGTCAAAAATAAAAATTTGTTTCCATTAATTTGACTTCCGTAAACCTGAAAACGTGGTGTACTTTTGGTGAGGTCTTCGAAGCTTTTTTGAGATTTTTGTGATTCTAATTTAATTGATAAGTTTGACAAATTTGATTTGCTTGATTTGCTTGATTTATTTGATATGGCCGAATTTGGCTGAGATTTTCTCATATTACGATTATGAATTTCAGTGTTTTTGATATATGGAGACCTTTGGTTTATAACAGGTAAAATTGTGCTCTTATTCTTTTGATTTTTATGAAAAGATTGAGTCATTTGATCATGTTTGCGAATCAAACTTTCGGACAAAAATGGCAAAATAAATAATTCATCAGTCAGTGAATCCAAGTCGTTGTTGCTTTTTGACAAAGCTTTGGAATTTACCTTTGGGTCTTTTACTTTTGTTTTCATTCTTTAAAAAATATTTAATGAAAATAGCTGTTATTAAAGTATTTTTTTGGAATTTATTTCTCGTTTAATTTGCATTCAAAATAAAGAAAATTAAAAAAAGAAAGCTTTTTATTTTCTTTTCTTTGACTTTGTGGATATTATAAAATTTTGTTATTTGTTTCTTTATTTTAGTAAAGAATGAAAATTACTGAAAAACCAACAATGTTTGAATTATTATTTTAGATCAGATTGTTTGTATTGAAAATAACTCTTTTCTTAGAAGTGTTTTAAATAGCTGATGTCTAGTTAAAAACGAACATGTTTTGACAAAGCTGATTAAAAGAAAATTTGCATCTTTATTGACAACCAGCAGCAACCTTGATTACATTCGTTTGGTTTCAATTTTTTATTTACATTAGATAGAATTTTAATTAAGATTATTCTTGATGCCAAGTTATAAATCCGAAAGTTTCTTTTCTACGGTTTTACTTTTAGTTTAAAAGTATTAAGAATTGAAAAAAGGCTTTTCGATATTGAAATCCTGCCACGAAATTTGCTTAAATTATGGTATCTATCAATTAAAAAATCTCACCACTTAAATCAAAAATCAAAATTTTAAGGATAAAAATAAGACTGATTGGGAAAATAAATGAAAATTCAAATTTAAAAAAAAACAAATTGTGTGTAATTTCAAGTTAACCTTAATGGACTCATAAACCCAAGCTCTGCGGGCTATGTTCGCTGCAAATTATTTATAATAGTAAATAATAATAATCTAACGCTTTATTAATATTTTATTAATTTTTTTCACGTTAGGATTGAAAAGACGGTTCAAACGGTTTTGAACTGCTTTAGGGCCACGGTTCTTAAAATAAATAAGAATTTTAGCTCTTGAATTTATTTTAACAAAACTCTCTAAAAAGATTGCGATAAAATTTAATATTGATGATTTAAATAAAAATAATTCAAAAACATTTAAGATTTGATTTAATCGTATTTTTTACAAAATAATTCAAGAAACTAAAGATTAACAAACGCTTTCGCAATAAAATAAAAATTCTAATTAATTTTGTGAGCAACTAAACTATTAATATCCCTCTTGTAATTTTTGTTATATTCTAAATACTAACTCAAGGCAAATTTCTTGCAAAGCTATTTTTATTTGAAAAATCATATCTTAAAGCAGAAATAAAATCAAAAATTTTTGAAAAAGTAAGCGGGATTTTGCAGCTAATAAATTATTCGTATTTTTTTTGAATTTCATTTTTTGTAAATTAGAGCTAAATATAAGATCAAACCTAATCATGAGTGTTATGAAAATTATTTTAATTTTTTTTGAAAGATTTAATTGACATACTTACTTTCTTTCTTTGCGCCTTGAACATACGGAATCAAATATATTTGGAAAAAGTGAATAGATTTAAAACTATTAATTTATTAATTAGTCTTTTTTTAAACAAAATTTTTTAATTCTTTTTAAAGAAAATGATGAACATAAAAATTAAGTTAATGGCGAGTTAATTTCGATATACATTTAAATTTTTCGGTATTTTTTAAATTAGATTTCTTCGGCTATTAAACGAGAGAACTCAATTTTTTATTTTTTGCGTTTTTTTTCAAATGAAAAAATAAGTTTTGCTACTTAGAGTTATTTTAAAAATTTAAATAAAATTTTTAAGAAAACAATAGAGAAAGAGTAGGTTCAATATATCACCAAAAAATAATTTATATTGAAATTTTTGGTAATCTAAACAAAATTTAAGTATGATTGGGAAATTTATTTATAGTGAGTGGGCTTAGACTGTTTTAGCTCTCAATTTCATCGTCCTAATTTTTACAAAAAACCATTTTTACATGGAGAATTTTTTTCTGTATTTACCAGTGAGACATACAATTTGCAATATTATTTTATTTGAAAAAAGATAATTTTTTCAAGCTATAATGTAAAAAATTCAGTTTTTAAAATATTTTAAGTTTAGCAGAACCTCGGCTAAAATATAAGAGTAAATTAGTAAATTATGAATAAAGGTAGATTTATTTGAAAATTTGCAATTATTTGAAAACATAAATGTGTGTGAAAATTAAATGAAATAAAGCTTAAAGTAGAGTTCGAATCTAAAATTGATAATTGCTTATTAACTGAAATTTTTTTGATTTTTTTTATATTAAAATAACTCAAATCTTAATAAAATTTGTTACAATAAAATAAATTACACTTTGTTGATTTTAAAATTCTTCAATATTCATTTGAAGACAAGACTTTGTAAAATATTAATTTAGAATTTTTAAATTAAATTTGAAGAAAAACCGAAAATCTTATTATTCTGCTATCAAGGAAAATAAGTTGAGAAAGATAATTTAATTCTGAAATTTAAAGAATATTTTCAATGTTATTCCTTAGAATAAACTAGCTTTACTTAATAATCCAAAATTTTCAAAAAACCGAATAAAATTTGATATATTTGAGCAAACAACAGATCAACTTTGTTTTCCTTAATTAAAGGTAACTTTTCAAATGCTTAAATGAATACTTGTTTACATGAATTTTATTTTAAAGTACAATAATTAATCTATTAACACAAGTAAGCTGTTCAATTATTTGAAATCTTTCTTAAAGTTCATAAAAAATTTGATTTGAAAAATCAGCTGTATTTATACTAAATATGCTCAAACACTTAAAAATCTTACAGCATTTTAAATAAAATTGTGCACCCATTTTTTAAGTGCTAATATAAATTTGCAAAAAAAGGTATTAATTAAGTACTGTTTTTATACTCTTTGGTATTTAATTATTAATTATGGAAGAATTCATTCCGGTATTGACTAAATTGGGGGGAAAAAATGTTAAAATCATTTCAAATCTAGCTTACATTTTTTTTTTTAATTATTTTTACTGTACAATGAATTTTTTATTAGATGCTCTGATTTATAACTAAAAAAAACAAATATTAATAATTATTTGCTTAATTTTTTATTTTTTATATTTTGCCTTTTTAGTAGTTATAGTAAAATTACTGTAAGCATTAATCCGGAGCAGTTATGCTAGTAAAAACCCTCTTTTAAAAACCAACAATCCATTTACATAACGTTGGAAAATTAAGTAAGTATTGAATAAAAGTATTTCCTTTTTTGAAAAATTAAAATAAAAAAAAAATCTCTTAAAAAACTTATGGTGCAACATAACATGCTGGTCATGCATTTGAAAACTAGACCAATGTTAAGATGATAAGAAAGATAATTTAATGAATTTCCATAGAAAAATTCCATTACAAAATTTAGATGCTTATTTAAAATATGTATTTTGTACTAGAAATTTTCCTGTAAGCTTTAAAAGGTGAAACAAACAATGTTTCACTTGACAATATTAATAAAAAATATTAACCAAAATGAATGTTAAATAAGTTTTGAAAATCAAATTTTTTAAATAAATAACCACCTTCTTCAAAATTATAAGTAGCGATAAAAGAATTTTAACAATTAAATAAAATAAATTTACAAATTGCAAAAAAAATTTCTAATTAGAATAGATCGTAGAGACAAAGATAATAAATCTCAAAATATTGAAATTTTATTTGATGATTAATAATTTTCTGTTAATTAAAATTAATTTTTGTTTGCTTAATTTACTGAAACTTATTTTGTTTCAATTTGTTTCATCATCAAAGTATAAAAATCTCACTTTTGTTAATTTAAATTAATGAAAAAGTATTGTATTTTTGGAATTCTTGGAATGTTTTTATGAAAATTCACAATGCCCTATAATTTTTATTTAAAGTTGAGTTTGCTAATCTCATTTAAATTAATAACTATTTTTTGCCTGATTTTATTAAACAAAACAGTAAAATTTAATTTTTTGACCATTCTCTATTGTATTCTGCTGGCTTTTATCCAGAAAACAAAGACACTTGGTCTCATCGTTCTAATATTAAACAATAAGATTGAATAAAATTTTTTCAGTTAAAATTTAAAAATATTAAAGGCATCTGAAAGAAATTGCCTTCTAAATACATTGAGTATAAAAAATAATTTTCTAGAGATGATAAATAATAAATAATGCTAGTTTTTAAATTAAATTGAGTTAAATAAGCATACGAAAAAATTCTTGAAAAAAGAGTCAAAAAATATTTTTCAGTTTTTTGAAGTTACTTATTTTATTATAGTCTTTTATCTCAAATAATTATAATTTAGACACCATATTTTGCAAACAAAAACACATCATTGATTTTTACTTCGCTTATTAACCTATAATTTCGCTCTTATTTCAACTAACTTCCTTTATTCTTTTCTTTATAATTTGAGTCTTCTTCAATTTTTTTTGTAAAATTTGAAATATTTTAAATAAATGAAGCATTAAACAATCGGATAGGACTACTAGCTTATTGATTAACCTTGAATTTGAAAAATAAATAAATATTTTTAGTTTATTTTTAGATTTTCTTCCCAATTTGGTCGGAAGTGACTTCTTCAAAAATTTAAAAATTAAAACCTTAGTGAATCAAATCAGTTCTCAAATGAAATTTTTTAAACCACTTTAAAATGGGGACACAAATTTTAATTTAATAAAAATCCGATTCTTTTGGTGTAAATATTATAGAACAAATTTTTTAATAATTTTATTTTAAAAAAAATTACAAATCAAATATTAGAAAGAAAAAAAAACAAATAATTTATTTTAATCATAATTAAATTAAAAATTACTATTAAATGAAATGAGTTTTTAATTATTTATTTTAAGTGAATTAAAGTCTTAATACGATAACAAAGTGAGTAAGTGAGAATAAAAAAATTTGAATAATTTGCGCAAAAAAAAATTTAAAGTTAAAATAAAATACAAGCTGTAAAAGATCATTCTATTTTATTTCTCAATTTTTTTAGAATAACAAAAATTCATCAACTTATAAAGTATTATTTTGGTGCTGATTATACCGATAGAGAAACAAAACTAGTGTAGCGTGAAATATTTCGTTTAAGAATTTCGGATACAGGACCAAGTACTCTTTCAAATCGTTGTCTGTCGAGTTTAACACATTTCAAAGGTCCTTTGGCAATAACAGTAGCGGCACGAGGTCTATCCAGCAACAGAGCTATTTCTCCAAAATAATCAGATGGCCCCAAACGGCCAACTTCAACAGACTCTTCGTTGTCATTCTTTTGTTGATAAACAGCGGCATTACCCTGGTAAACATTTTAAAAATACCATCTTAAATTTTTAGTTTATATTACCTCTATAATTATGAAAAAGTCTTCTCCATGTTCGCCTTGCACAACTATTTTTTGTCCATCGTCAAACTGAACCGGTTCCAGTGAATCCGCAACAGTCAGTCTTTCCCATTTATCCAAAGATTCTTAATTTTTTGAAATTAAAAGCTAAAATTTAAAAGTATCTTTTTATTTACCTAATATTGAAACTTTGCTCAAGAATTCTTGATACATGTCTCTTTTACGTATGGTGCTACCCATCAATATTCTTCTGTATGTATCTCTGTCAATAGCCCAAAGCTTAACATCCGATTTTGCTTTTACTGTTGCAGCTCTCAATTGTCCGTAAATAAGGGCAAGCTCACCGAAACTTCCCCCATCTGATATATTTGTCACCAACTCGTTATTAACATAGACAGCAACTTCACCACTATCAATTATATAAAAATTGTCACCCTCATCTCCTTGTTTTATAATTGTTTCGCCGGCACAATGCACCACAGGAAACATTGCATCGAAAATATCACTTCGCTCATTATCATCCAAATGAGCAAAGAGAATATTTTTGGATATTGCTTTGGACAAAGCAGCCATTGTCTTGTAATCTTTGGGTACTACTTTTTTTACATATGAAGTAGCGTCTTCTTCTGAAAACGGTTCAGCACTTACGGCACCTCGTCTAAGCTTGCCGACCGCTTTTGGCGGTGGAAGCATTGTTACATTCTCTTCGGACTCTTCATTCATAGTCATGTTCGCTACACCATTTATTACTGTATGAGACCCTGTGGTCGAATTCGACTCCGAACTGTTCATGCTAGATGTAAGTGAATGTGTTGTATTAACATTAATTTGTCCTAGGCGCTGATTATTCGGTGATGCTGAAGAGTTAATTTTTTCTGTTCGAGTTGTCTTGGCACTGTGTGAACTTATGTTTGTGGTGGTTCCGTTGATCAATTTTTGTTCCTAAAAAAAAGAAAATTTATTTCTCTTTAAATTTAGTCTTTAATTTTAGTTAAATTCTAATTATAATTACAGCTAAATTTTACAACTAAATGAGCAATCCTAAAAACATCTATAAAAATAAAAAAAATTCATCAAGCTTTTAAAAGAACAAAACGATTTAGGAGAAGTTTGACTAAATAAATGCTTTATTGTGATATTTTTTATATCGATTATTTAAACAGGAAGTTGTTTTGTATAAGTATGCTTAATTTACTGCTGTGTTCACAGAATTGAAAAATTTTAATGATAATGCCAGTGTGTAAAAAGTAATTAACTTGCATTAGGATAAAGTTTTACTGCAATAATTACTCTTCTTTGACATAATAAATAGCAGATTACAGCATTCATATTAAGGCAAAAATTTTCTGCTTTTTATTTTAACTTGACTCATCAAAATTTTAGACTAAATTTTTTTGCAATCATGTCTGGTTGTTATCTAGTTAATTTATTTTTGAAACTAAAAAAGTCAGAAATTATTTAAATAGAAAAAATTTGATGAAAATATGTATTCACTTGATGTCGAATTCCTACAACAGGAAATTTTAATTTAATTTAAATCTATTCATGGTTTTTGCTGAAATGAAAGAAAAACCTTATCAAATAACAAAACTGATATTTTTTACAAATAATTCTCATTTTAATATCAAATCGAAAATAATGTTGCTTCACTTGAATTTCTATTTTAATCATTGTCATTTCATTATAAACGCCATTCAGCCCAACAAACTAAATTCAAATTTTTTTTTGAATCAATTATTTCATTATTTATAAAAAATAAATGACAAGAGAATTCACTCCCTTTTAGATTAACAATTAATTGAATAAATTCACAAATTTACACAATCCTGAAATTATTTTTAATTCAAGGTAGTTACAAAAAAGCTAAGAGAGTGAACTAAACTAAACACTAGAGTGAAACAAATAAAAATAGACACTAGTCTTTGATAATAGAAAAGCAGTTTAAATAATTAAAACCAATATCTAATATTAAAAAAAATAAAAATCTAGGCAGTAAAAACCTTACGTTTATGAATTGATGCAAGTTATAATTTAAAAAATGCTGTTGATTAGAGCCATTATTGCACTCAATTGAGCTTATGATCTAATTTAAATATAGAATGTTATAAAAAGTGTTAGAGTTTGTCTTTTAATTTAGAATTAAATGAAGCTTGGCAAATGCTGGCTATAGAAAGCATCTAATAGAGATCGATTCTAAAAAACATGCCTCTTGGACAACAGGTATTCTTTTCGAGTTTCTGACATGCGAAAATTTCAGCACCACTTCTGGATCGAAGAGCTGATGCTCGGAAAATTGACGGTATATACCAATGTTGGAAAAGTCGTATTTGCAGCTTTTGTACAAGTCAAACGAATTAGCAGTGCAGTTGCCCATTTTGAAAGGATGAAAATTTTTTAAATTTTAGCCGAGTAAAATAGAGTTTGGATTTTATTTTTATATGAAAACTAGACTTTTATGCATTTTTGTTGTATAAACAACAACCACGGCTCAAAAAGCAAATATTTTACCATTAATCTTTTTCGAATCAAGGAAATTCAAGATTAAATCGTGATTATTATTTTGCATTAGAAAATAATTAAATAAATAAGCCAAGAAAAAAAAGAAAAAAAGAAAAAGGAAGAACGCAATTAAATTAATTAGACTCGTTCGATTTATCCAAGTACTTACTTTTTCCAATCTTTCAAAGTGTTGTCTAAGGAAAGTAATTGGATTTTCGGGCTTTTTCAGGCACAATTGAACAATGCAGTCTTTTAGCAAATCTTTAATGTTGTGTTTATTTACAAAGGCTTCGCACTCTTTTAGAGTATGGTCCTCGTTTGATTGACTGTTTGAACGCGATTGATTGAGCAGGTCCATTTTGTTGCCAACAAAGTTATTTCCAATTTTTTGTCAACTGGTTTAGTAATTTAAATCTGAACAAAAAAAATAAATTTAGCGTGATTTAAAAAAGACTGGACAGTGAAAAAAACACTCTCAGGCTTAGGTACTGAGGTCTTGTATCGATTTTTGTTTAATTTAAGACAAACCGAATTTTAATTAGAAATTCAATCAAAAAATCTAGATATTATAGAAATTATTTTTTTTCTCATTTGAAATTATGAATTTCTTTTTAGCTATTTGCATGCGCAGACAGCTATTGCAGCCAAGATCCGCAAATTTAAAAGATTTTAAAAAAATACAATAAAAAGCTCGAAATGCTTCATATATGCCTTAAGATTTATTCAATTATAATAATTCATGAGTTGATATTGCTACCAAAAATGATGTACAAAATCGGGAATCTGTGCTTAGCTAAACTCTGATCCGGACCAAAAGCTAAGAGCTTTGAATGCAAAATTCCAAATTTAAAAGAAGTTGCTAAAATGGCGGATGAAAATTTTGCTATTTGGACTTTTTTCTCTGATTATTAAAAACTACATTAGTTTAATTTATTTTCAAAAAGATGATGAAAAGTAAGTAAACATTAATATCTAATTTAGTGTTGAAGCTTTAGCTTCGAATTTTTGTTTTGTTTAGCAAGCTTCGGTTGTCAATTAAGCAAAGAAGTTTGAAAATAAACTTTACATTACTCAATCTTTACCTTTTTATCCTGAGGCATTTTTTATCAGTAAAAGAATGTTTCTAAAGAATTGAATTTATTAATGCTTTGGGAACTTTCTAAAAGCTTTTATTTACAAAAATAATTTCATTTCTTTGTCTGATTTTTAAAATTAAATATTTAGAAAATTCCTAAATATATCGATAAATTAAATTTTAAATGAATGATTTCTCTAGGAAATATACACTAAAAATTGTCATAACAACACCCGAATCGGTTGTAATTAGGCTATTAAAAGCAAATTTATTTTGTTATTAGTGAACTAGACTTGAAAAGCAAAATTTTCAATTTTTATTTAAGAAGTTGTATAAAATAATAAATAAAGATTCAGATAAAATATTTTACTTTTTATATAATACACCTTTTTAAATTCATTAAAAATTTGAAAAAAAAATGCCCTAAAAACTTCTTTCAATCAATTAACATTGCTAGATTCAAAGTTAAGATAATCTAAATGAAAAAAATTCCTAATCTAAGTTCAGACTAAATCAATTAGTTAATGGCCAGCTAGACTAATTCAAATAGGGTCAACCTTAAAATTTTTATTAACTCTGATTAAAATAGTGATTTTTTGTAGTTTAAGCAAGAAATCCAATTTTAATTCTATTTTGTTTTAACCTTAAAGTTTGGTAAAATTAAAGATTATTTTTTTTTGACATTAAGATCAAGCCAAATCTTAACTTTAAAACACTAAACACCACTTAATCAAAAATTTACTTTAAGAGTCAAATAAATATTCACAAGTGATCAATTGTATTTTTTTAGAACTAGAACTTGTCCCATTTTAAGTCAAAACCAATTATGAATAATTAAATTTTTATTCAAAAAATATGTTTGACTTTGTCATTAATAATCGCTTTGCTAAATTCATGTGTTTACAAAAATATTTCTTCTCTTTTAAAAATATATTGATCCGGTGCAATACCGTGCTCACAATTAGTGTCAAATTAGAGCTCTGTAGGATTTGACTATAAAGGAAATATTTTCGCTAATAGCTGAATAAATAGACTCAGGTCATTCATCTTTTTCCCGAACAAAAATTTCAATTTTTTACTTTCTTCGATTTTAGCTTCCTTTAGTTCATTAGAAGCTGTTTAATAGACTTAAATTTAAAAAAAAAAACTAGAAAATAAATACAGTTATAAAATCTTTTTTTAATCTGGAGATTTGATATGCTTAAACATTTTCGTTTGCCTTATGTCTGTAAGTTACACTTTAAATTCGAGAAGCAACAATTTTGAGCGAAATTTTTTTATCTTTTAAAAATTTTGTATCAAATTTCGAATTTGATAAATCTGAAACTTGATCATGAATTAAGTTCTTTTTTAGGAGCTTCTTATCAGCTTTAGCCTAAAGAAATGGTATGTGTTTTCTTTCTCATGTATCCAAATTTTATTACTAAAATAACTTTTTAAAGGTTTTGCGTTTATCAGTTAAGCTATTTTACCTTTAACAATTTGACCCATTTGTTCACAACAGAAACATGAAACAAAAAAATTTGATTTAAATTTTTGTGGTATTAATAAATGAAAGTTTTGTTAAATAAAATTGATAAGAGTTTTTTCAAATTTTCTTAACTTTTATTTAGATTCAATTTAAAATCAATAATTTGATATGAAAATCCAGTAAATGCAATGAATAATTTGATCGAATAAATTATAAAGCATTAAATAAAAATAAAATTAAAAGTGTTTATTTATTCCTACAAATGACTGAGCTGCCATTTTTCAATTCAATGGATTTTTGGCTAAAGTCTTGATATTTTCAGAAATTTTTATCTTTTCATTTAAAGAAACAACCTTTGTTTTTATCGATTTGTTTGAATACCCATGACCATTAAATAATTTTTAGCTATTACTTGGTGAATATTGAATTTTATTAAAAAAAAATAAAATTGTACTTATAATCTAAAAATTTAAGTAAATATTAGATTAGTATTTGCTAATAAGAAAGCTTTTTAATAAAAAAAAGTTATGATTTGAGTGTCAAAAATATAACCACGCAATTTAAATTTATCCGATGGCAACTATATATCCCAAATGACATAATGTCACATACTCAATCAGCCAAATTTAATGCTTATTAAAATTTGATATTACAGCTATTGATTAATAAAATTTTTAACTTTGGCATTATGCAATTTTAAAAATATGGTGTGTTTTGCTAGATAAAAGTAAATTTAGGCCAAAAAATAAACCTCAGATTTAAATTGAAAATTATTTTTAAAATAAAATCATGAAAATGTTCATGCCTTGATTAAATAAAATAAATTTTATAGGAAATTAGCATTATGGAAAAAGAAGAAAAAAAAAAGAAAAAAAGAAGCTTTAAATAAACTCTTATTCACCTAATTTATGAATTATTATTTATAAAAGAAATATTAATGATTAAACTATTTTTTAATGTTTAAAAAATTATTTTTTTTTACTAAAAATTTAAAATTAGGTCTCTAAATGATATCTTGATAAAAAAAATTAAAATTAAATTAAAAATTTGATACGAACGTCAGAAAAAACTTTTTGATCGAATTCTAGATAATAAATTAAAAAAAAATATTTTAAAAGATTCGATTGCATTCCAACTGGCAGATGACCAAACTTTTTTAAGATGTAAATCTCGGATCGCTATTAAAACTCTTAAAAATTTTGCATTCGAATTATTTTAATCAGAGTAGAAACTTGAAAATAATTTTGCTTTGCCCTAATTTCAGCAAAAATATGTTTTTGATTTATGAGAGGAAATGAATATTTTTAAACAAATGAATCACACAAATTTATCTTTTCTCAAAACAAATAAAAAATAAAAATTTTATCAAACGTTTAACCGAAGGAATCAGTTCGAATAAATTTTTATTAAAGCTTAAATCAACAAAAAAAAAAAAGATAAAAATTATGCATTTTAACCTAAAGAATTGATTTCAAAAGTTTCTTATCTAATTGGAAATAATGATTGCTTTTTAAAGATATTCAGAGTTGATTTTTATTAGCTTAACTTTATTTGTCAAAATATTTAATTAATCTTCAAAATTTTTGAGTCTTTCAGTAGGATAAAAAAATCCTGCCCCTAAATAAAGAAGTTTTATTAATGATATCCTAAAATAATAAACTTACTATTTAGAGTTTTTTTGTTAATTTAAATAAGATCTTGATTTTGTTTTAACCTAACTTAGTTTATTTTATTAAATAGCAGTTTGTATTTTTATTGCAAAATTTTTCATTAATTATTTTGTTCATAGATAATAAATTTCAGGCTTGTTTGCAAAACTTTACAAAGATAAAGCTGATTTATTATCTCGTTGAAAAATCTGCTTTATTTGGCATTTAATTTGAATTTTTGAGCTTTTGGTTAATAATATTCAATTTTTTACACTGAAAAAAAATTCTTTATTAATAATTACTAAAAGAAAAAAATTTGTTGCATAACTTAAAACTTTATTCTCAAAATCTTGAATATTTTTTTACTGTTAACTCGCAGATACTGATCTTGGTTTTTATCATAATTTTGACAATTTTTTTTTGAAAAATTAAGCTTCAAGTTCAAAAAATATTATTTTAAATATTACCCTTGTTCTCATATTTTTGGAGTAAAATTGTATTCAAAAGCGATTATAAAAAGTGTGCATTATTTTAAAAATTAATAATTATTATTGCCAGAAGAATCAAATATTAACCAGACTTGTAAATTTGAATGGCAATTAGTTCAAAAATATATCTATAAAATTCATTAAAATAAAACTTTTAATAGATAGATTTGTCAAAAAATCTTTACCGTGTACTTTTATTAACTTCTATAGAAGTTAAATAATTTAAAAAAGTGCGAATTTAATTTGATTAATTTTTGAAAAAAATTTATTGACAAGCGCACAATTTTGAAGTTAATAAAAATTGGACTGATATGTTAGCAATTGAGTCAACTAAAACTAATGTTCCTAGAACAAACTCAACCTCTCAAATAGTCGATTGCTTACCAAATATAATTTATAAACATATTCCATATTTTATCCACTAAATCAAAGCTTAATAATTCCATTCTCTCGTAATCTAAAATTTATTCTTATTTTGATTTAATTAATTTACTTTAATTTTGTTTAAAAAAAAAATTGAAATAAAAAAGGATTTTAAAAAGCGTTAAAAAAAGCCAATAAAAGCAAAAATGAACAATAAATAAAATAATTTAAAGGCCTTGCTTCGGAACCATGATGGAAGTTCATCTCTTATAAAAGTCATTAGTGTAGTAAACTAAGCAAGTGAACAATATTTTTAAATCTAAATAAAGACTTTGCTAATAAAGGAGGAAAAAATGCACTCTCAAGAGGACATTTTTGTAAAAAAATAAATTTAGTACAAAAAAATTCAAGATTAATTTAAAATAAAAAGGAACTAAAAACCGACAAAAAAAGAAGGGCTCTTTAACGTTATGTAACGTTTAGTCTTAACCTCAACCTAACTGTTTATTATTCTCTTCCATTAATTTTCAATTTTAATCCAGATTCTGTAAATTTTGATCAAAAATGAATAGGAAAGTGTAAAACATTCATAAAATTCAAGATTTTTTCTTTTAAAAATATAAAAATGCTTCCAACAATTTTTGAAGAGTTGAAAAAATGCAAGTTAAACAAATCAAATATTGAGAGTGTACTTAAAAATCTGACGAGGAACGGAGGGGGCGCAGCACCCAAATCCAACCTTTTTTATTTTAGAGTTAATTACATAGTTTGTATGTTATAACAATTAAAATTGAATTAGCTGGAAAATACCCGGAAAATACTACATTTTTTCTGCTTTTAATCAGGCAAAAAAAATGTCTTTACTCTCTTAAAAAAAATAAAAAAAAATATAGAGTTGATTTTGAATCAGAAAATTAGTCAAATTTAAGCTTTTCTAAATTTTGCACTTTACTCTAAGAGCATTATCGCTTTTTTACGTTTATTGTGCTAAATGGAATGGTTTAAGACTAGGAAAATTGAATATACCATATATGAGAATTCAAAAACACCTGCATTGAATTGGCAATAAATTGGATTTCTGAAATATTGGAAAAGTTTGAAAAGCATTTAATCAAAAACTCATTTAACTCATGTGGCATAACAAGTTTATTTCTTTTGATTGCAAATTTAATTTTTGTATATTTTTTTACTTCTCTTTAATGGATTAGCCTTGATATAAATAAAAAAGATTAATTTTCAAAAAAATCAATAAAAATAAATGCCGTTAATCCTCGCTAACAACCCCATGGGGTTCAGGTGTAAATGGGTGGGGTAATTTGTAAAAAATTTTTTTCAATTTTTTTAAATTAATACATTTTGTTAGAAGCCCGAGGTAATATCAAAATTTTTTATTTATTTATTGGGATTATAAAAAAATCGGTAATTCTAGATTGGGCTTATGGTGTAATTTAAAGCGGATTTACAACACTAATTATTAAAAAATAATGCAAAATTGGCAACGTAAAAATATTTTGTTCAATTTTCAAATTGCTCTTTTTTTCTCAAAAATTTCAAATGCACAATTCAATTGCATTGCAATTAACACAGTTTTTTAAATTTTAAAGCTTTAAAATTTCAATTTAACATATTTACAAATTTGCAATGCAATTAAATTGAGAAAAAAGAGCAAATTGAAAATTGAAAAAAAAATTTACTTTGCCGCACAAAAGAATATAAACCAAATTCAATCTCTTCTAGCTCATCGGTTTCATCAATAATTTCACTAAGATCATCAATAGAGATTTCTTCCCTTATTTTGAATTCACTTGCATTTTGAGCTTTATCATCTTTAGCATCATCAAAAAACTCTTGATTAAGAATAAAATGGCGTAATCGTTTTTGAAACTAAGTTAAATTTTATTACAGTTTGGTCGAATATTATAAATTTACAATTTGGAAAAAAAAATACAAACAATAAAAAGTGAAAATCGAACTAACTTCGTTTAAGTGAAAGTTTTTTTTGAATTTAAATACCAATTGTTCATTACTATATTTTTGTTTAAAATATTGAAAGAACAAAAAAAGCAATTTTTGGTATTGATAAAAACATGAAAAAAAATTTACTTAATAAGCTCATTACGCATAAAATTTTCAATTTTTTGATCATATGAGACTATATGATAAATTAAAAAAGACTGGAGTTATAAAATTATATTTGGTAATTAAAAGCTTTTTAATTTTCCATATTTTTAAGCACAGGTGTTAAAGTAAACATGAAATAGAAAAAACCGGGGTTGTAACCGAGTCTTAGGTATTAGGCTTATGGCTATTTACATGCCAGACTCCCGGGATAATTTGCAAGGATTTCATTCTGATACTCATTTCAGTCAATAAGCATTTTGAGTTTTTTTGGCAAAAGAAAGAAAAATTTAAAATTTATTAACAGATCTATTTTTGAATTTTTTAAAAATTAAAAGACAAATTTATTTCACTGGAAATTTTATTAAATTAAATTTGCAATTTTTCTATTTAAGAATTAATTTTTGACTCATAATAACTTATGACAAATTCAAACTTAGACTATTTTATATAATCAAAGAGTAAAAGACTTTTTTTCTGATTATTTTACCCCTATTTTCAATATAAAAATGTCCGGTGACTCAAATTTAGACAAATGGATTGAACTAACTAAGGACTGCAAATATTTGCCTGAAAACGACTTCAGAAGATTATGTGATATAGTTTTAGAATATTTAATCGAAGAGTCAAATGTGCACCCTGTTTACACACCAGTAACAGTATGCGGTGATATACATGGTCAGTATTATGATTTGCAAGAACTATTCCGCACAGGCGGATACCCACCGGACACAAATTACATATTTATGGGCGATTTTGTTGACCGCGGGTACTACAGCTTAGAGACTATTACCCAATTGCTTTTATTCAAAGCTAAATATCCAGATAAAATAACTCTGCTAAGAGGAAATCATGAGTCAAGACAAATAACCCAAGTTTATGGATTCTATGACGAATGTATGACAAAATACGGAAACGCTAATCCGTGGAAATATTGCTGTAAACTATTTGACTATTTGACCATTGCAGCTATAATAGATGAGTCGATTTTATGTGTTCATGGAGGTCTATCACCAGAAATAAAAACACTAGATCAGATTAGATTGATTGAAAGAAATCAGGAAATTCCTAACAAAGGTGCTTTTTGCGATCTCGTTTGGTCGGATCCGGAAGAAGTGGACTCATGGTCCATATCCCCTAGAGGAGCTGGATGGCTCTTTGGTGCTAAAGTTGTCAACCAATTCTGCGAAATAAACAGCCTTAATTTGATCTGTAGAGCTCATCAACTAGTTCAAGAAGGCTATAAATATTGGTTCGATGAAAAACTGGTCACTGTTTGGTCAGCGCCAAATTACTGCTATAGATGCGGAAATATAGCTTCGATTCTATCATTTAGCGATAAAAATACCAAAGAAGCAAAAATATTTTCGGCAGTTCCAGACGATTTGAGAGTTTTTCCGTGCAAAAATATAACACCCTATTTTTTGTAGAAATATTTTTATTCGGTATCCTTTATGCAATTAGTAAAAAAATTCTTATTAGATTTTAAGAATAGCAAATTTTAAATTTTGAGAATTTTCTATGAATTTGTCTCTATAAACCTAAAATTTAATTGTTTTGATTAAATAATGTTTGTTATTTCTATTTGAAAGTCAAACACATTATTGAACAATTGACTCATGTTAACTTCGGAATAAAAAATGTCGTCATAATTGTATCATATAAAGAAAGAAATTTGTTTAAGAATTTTTAAAGCAATTATTTTTTCATTAAGCTTTATATTACTAATCCAAACTTCTTGGCTAAAAGTTCAATGACTGGCCATTTTTTCACTTAGTAAAATCGAACTTATCAAATCTTGAAACTGGATCAAAATTTTTCTCTTAATTTTATTTGTAATCTTAAAAAATAAAAAAATATATAAAATAAAATAGGTTTTATCAATTATTTTGTTCAGTTCTAATTGTTAAAACATTATTTTAAGGTTTAACTTTTTTCTTTAAAGTTGTAATAAAAGTAGCAATTTTTTTGAAAATAAAGAAATACTAACGGGTAAACATGGTTGTACGAAATTTCAAAAAGAAAAAAAATTGTGATCTCAAAAAGATAAACTGATAAAAATGTAAAAGTTTAGTTTATGTGAAATTTTATCAAGTTTTAAAAAAATAATTTTGAAAACTTTTCAAAATTATAAGAAAATTTTCTGGACCCATGAATGACCCATGCTCTAAAGCCATGAAAATGAGCTATAATTTATTTTAATCATAACTTAACGTTGCTGGAAGACTCTAAATCATTGAATATTTGTGATCATTTCAGATGATAAGTGCATGTAGCAAAATTGCAACCAAAAATATTTGGAATCTTTTTAGAATTAATTGAAGAAGTAAAGACGTATGCCAGGCGAATTGTGTTGGAATCAATAACTAACACAAAGATATAAACAAAATGAGGAACATAAACTGAACTTAAACTGACCCTGTACAACTAACACATGTTTATAAAATGAAAGTTTATGAATTTAGCTTTTGAATGATTTATTTACTTTTTATAGTATGAAAAATTAAATGCTTCTATATTTTTTTCTTTAAAAAAAAACCCAAAAATTGAAAAAAAAAGAAAAACACCCGTTAAATTTTTATATAAATTTTCAAAATCTCAATTAATTAAAAGCTATTATTCGGTTTAATTAGAGTGCATATACCAAGTCATTATACAAACTTGATCAAAAACCGTAGGTTTTTGGGTTTTTTTCAAGATGACTTATGCAAAAATTATCAGAAAAAAATTAATAGTTTTTTCTAATCAGGATAAAATACCCTATAAAGAGATGCATCGAGATGGTATTTTAAATTAAATGACGATTTAGAACCAAGTTGGTCAGAGTATTGTCAATTTTGAGGGTTGGACATGCAAATTAAAAAAAGATTATTTTTTAAAAAACTGGATAAAATTTTGTTGATTTTGTTTAATTTCCAAATTATTTTTAATATTTAATCATGATTTTTTATTTAATTGAAATTTTGGGCACCCATTTTTGAGCAACAGTTTGTTTATTTGTTTTTTAGTTACAAGCTCAGTCATCTTATGATTAAAAAATAAATAATTAATAAATAAATAGTTAAAATTTAAATAAGTTGAAATAAAATGTAAAATTTTTGCCCTAATATATTATTTCTTATTCGATTCAAAAAGTTGATTCAAATCCTAAAATAGAAAAATATTTGATATTTTTTTTATTGAATGTTAGTAATGTGAAAAAGTAAAGTTGATTGAGAAGGAGAAATTTTGAAAAATGAAATATAATAATAAGCTATAAAATATAAAATAAAATATAATATTTTTGAAAAATGAAATAAATATTTTATCAAGGTAATAATAAGGTATAAAAAAGGTTAATGGTAAGTTTAGCCAGAGTCAATTTTTGACTTGACTTAATTATGAAAATAACTCAAATCCAAACTGTTTTCTGTATTCTTGTATAGGAGCTTTACTTCAATGCCTTCCCAGTCAAAACCTAAAAAATGTTTCATCCAGGAATTAGCGAAAATCATCGAAAAATCATAGTAGTAGTAGTAGTAGTATAAATGCTGTGGGAGAGTGAATCTCCAAGCGAAGACGCCAGTAAACGTCCCACTATAACAGCCTACGACCATTTTTTTTATTAAATTCTAGAAAAGTTAAAATTCATTAATAATGGTTTTTAGCTGTAAATTTTTCATGATCTTATAGTTTGTGTAAAGTTATTTTGTGGATGTTGTCTTATCTAGTAGAAACCGAGTTGTTTATCAATTATATTTTTAAATGTGTTGGTGTTAGTAACGCATCTGGTAGCTGCATAGAAAGCATTCCAGTCACCTGCGGTCCTGTTCGTGAAGAAATTTGTGCGTGCCACGCAGTTAAGAACCAACTGGCGCTCAATTGCAAGATGACAAGTTCTGGTGTTCCCTGCTGGACAGTCGAGGCCATCAGACGCCATCCTTTGATCGCCGTCGATAAAGCATACGTGGTCGTAGCCGTGCTGAATCTTATGGAGCTGGATGAGGTCACCTCGATTACGCCGGTCTTATAGAGTGATCAAACCGAGAGCTTCTCTTCTTTCAACCTAGGGTTTCGATTTGAGTTCAGGGACTTGCTTTGAGTATCTCCTTTGCACCTGTTCAAGCAATTTTATGTCACCCCGCCGAAAAGGATTCCAGACACCTACTGCAAACTCTAAGTGAGGCCGTACGAACGACTTGTAGAGCAAGTTCACCAAGTCCAATGAGAAATATGAGAAGGTAAGCTTGATTCGGCACGCTATCATCGTCGCCCTAGACGCCGCTCTTCTTGGACTGCTCAGTCCACTTAAGGTCATTTTTGATGATGATTCCGAGGTCTCGTTCTTTTGTGGTCTTTTCAAGTGTATGATCGCCTAGTATGTACTCGCAGTGACCGTTATTGTCCCCAATTTGCATGACCACACACTTTTTTTTGTTGAATTTCGTTCGCCAGGTGTCGAATCATTCTGCAAGACAGTTCAGGTCAGACTGCAGCCTCCTAGAGTTCTCCACACGTAGTACCGAGCTCATTAGCTTGCTGTAATCAGCGTACAGCTTACAAACAGATCCACACCCGTCCGGCATATCATTGATGTAAATGATGAAGAGAAGCGGGCCAATGACCGAACTCTGAGGAACGCCGCTCGTAACTGGTAACAAATCCGATTCTGCTTCGCCTATGACTACTCTCTGTCTTCGGTCGCTCAAGAAGTTACGAATCCAGCTAACAATTAGATCGGGAATGCCGTACGCTGCCAGCTTGACCAGAAGCAGTTCGTGTGATACTTTAGAAATTATCCAAAAAATTAATACCGGACATTAGAGATGATTTTTCATGTAAATATATAATGAAAGAGAATTTGAATTTGAATTCCGAAAATTACAGATAATCGAAGGCCGGATTATCGAGGCATGACTGTATTTAACTTTAAGCCTTTTTCAAGAAAAGATTAAATATGAAGATCTTAATAAAATATGGTCAGCAAATTCATTGTTTTACAAAATATGTATCGCCACCATAAGTGTCTATTGAAATAAAAGAAATTAACACACAAAAAATAAGTCTTTATTTTTCAATTTTAATACTATTTGTAATTGATGCATTTTTATATCCAAAAATTGAATCATATTTTAAAATTAGCTTTTTTCAATTTATTTTTATATTAATTTAAGATTCTTCTGTGTTCAATGGCCATGATTTTAAAACTAAAATTAAATTAAACCTTTAAAATATGTTTTAGCTTTAAAAAAGTATATGACAAACATTCAATACTGGAATAAAAAAAAATTTGTATTTTTATTTAAAAAAATTTCTAAATTATCCGAAAAGTCCAGATTGCAAAAAAAAAATTTAATTTCAAAAAATATTACAATTCTTTTATCCCCAATTGAATAGGTTTAATTTGAGAAAAATTTGATAAAATCCAACAATGGTATAAAAAATTATTTTTCATTTAAATAACTTTAAACAAGGTTCAAAATTTAAAACGCTTAACCAAAAAAAAAAAAATACTATCAAAATTTGTTTTAAAATAATGGCGAAGTGAAGCATTCACCAATTGTGTAAAATGCAATATAAAAAATTCTAAAAAATTTTTTAAAGCAAAAATAAAATAATAACTTTTACCTAAACAATTAAACAATTTGGAATTAAAAACAAAAAAGAAAAGCGGCTCAATTCAACTTTCACATTTTCCCATATTTCCTAGTCTCCACCAAGGCACTTTTTCTCCTGCTCATTGAAGCAACCGGCACACAAGCGCATAGGCTCAGCCCTCGAGTCCACTTTTTTCAAATATATACAGTCATCGTGGCAAAAAAGCATGCACTTTTGGCATTCAACCATGGCCCTTTTGCTCGAGCACTCATGATATCCATCATTCGATTGGCATTGACTAGGCACGTCGCATTTTTCGTCATCTCTGACCGCCTCAGCAGCCAAGAGCGAATTAGACTGGTTAAAACTAAGACTGCTAATGGGAATACATGTGACTGTTTGAGGCGACGGTGTATTCGATTCGTTAAGCAGAATCTTGGTCGATTGAGATAGAGGCGTTGGTATGGACAGTGATGGTGTCACATTGGGCTGACAGCTACTAAAATGTACACTTGAACTACGCGGGTTGGCCGTGGCCTGAATCGGACCGGAGCCATTTCTAACCTCGGGCTCGCATGCCACCTTGCCAACTTGGCTGCCACTTTGAACGCTTGAGCTCAACGATGCCGGTGCGACGACCTGCGAGCCCGACGAGCCATTACAATTGGCTTGTTCGTTGAACTGAATGAGAGCGGGCACTGTGAGCGGACTGGTCATGCTTCGGTGCGATTCGTGGCTCTTTTGCTGCTGCTGCTGTTGTTGTTGTTGTTGCTGGTGTTTTTGGCTTAGGAGCTGGGCCACAGTGAGCTGATGCTGTGTGGATCGGGCGCCCCGCGACTGCGAGCTCTGCGCCTGGCTCTGAGCGCCGGCCGAGCTGCAGCTGGCTTGGCTCGGAGTCGAGCCTGACGATGCCGTGCTCACATTCAAATTTTTCTCCTTGTCTCTGCGCTTGCTCTTCGTAGGCGTCACCGGCTGCACACTCGGCGAGCTTTGCGAGTTTATCGGCGATATGAGAGTTGTGGCCAAATTTTGACTAGCGCCAACCTGCTGCGGTATGGACACATTTATGCCTTGCTGCACTGGCTTCATGCTGTTCGATTGATTGACCATGGGCGACTGCGGCGCATAGACTACCGGCGCCGGCGAATGAGCATATTTTATGGGCGACTGCACCAGCACAACATTCTGCTGATAATTATTGCTGCTGTTGTTGATGTTGTTGCTGCTGGTGCTTGGTGGTGGGTGGCCGCCTTGCTGTTGACTGCCGTTGAATTGGCCATAGTTGGTGTACTGTTGCTGCTGGACGATTTGGGGCGGAGGCGGTGGTGGTTGGACCATTGGTGGGGGCGGCGGTGCCGGTTGGACTATTTGAGCTGGTTGTGTCATTTGCAGCTGGTTGGGCTGGGTGGACTGCGGCATAAATTGGCTGCTCTGTGGCTGTGGAGGGTAGCGCGGATACTGAAAGTGATTTGGCGATTGTTGCTTTTGGTAGTTGGTGGGCGACGAGGTGACAAAGCTAGGCCGCGTGTTCGTGTGATAGGTGGCGCCGTTGTGGTAGAGCGGCTGTATGAGCCGATTGGGCGTCTGTGTCGGCTGGTATTGTTGGACTGGCAGCGGAGTAACAAATTGGTTCGAGCTGAAGTTGTTCTCTTTTTGTTTGAGGTGAACCGAAGGGTTCAGCTTGAGGATGAGAGTGTTTATGTTTGGCAAAGTGAGCTCTGAGGCTGTGTTGTCGCAGTTGAGCAGGCTGTCGGCCAAAAAGCTTGTGTCCACATGTGGCGAGGAGTTGACGGGCGAGTGTGAGGCGAGCTTTTTTTCCTTGTCTTGTTGTGACTTGATCAAGTCGACAAGGTCAAGGTTGGCGAGAAAAGATGGCAGCTGTGTGTAGAGCTGTGTGGGCGGATGGGTTGAGGTGGCGTGGTGGTAATCGGCGGCCGAGCTGGCGAGCTCGTCAACGAGTGATTTGGGGTCGGGCGTGCTAGCCGAGCTGGACACATTGTCGTTGCTGTTCGAACCAATTGATTTCAGTTCGCTGACCAGCTTTTGTATGCTGGCATTGGACTCGCTTGATCTGGAGCGCTTGTTGGCGGCGCACTCGTCCCAGCTCAATTTGCGCTTCTTCTCGGCTATTTGATTTTTGATTCTGGCCAGTGTTTCGGCACTGTCCAGTGGCAGGGGGTGCTGGCGGTGATTGAGAGAGATGGAGTCTTTTTTGATGGCGTCGTCGTCGTCGTCGTCGTTGAAAATGTTGTGGGGCGGCATGGGCAGAGCGAGAGGCGGCGGTGGCACGGGCGGCGACGAGTTCGACTTGACCACTAGTTTGGATGGCGAAAGGGCGCTGGGCGAGACCGCCGGCGAACAAATCGGCATGCTCAGCTCCGGGAACAGGTTGAGCGGCGAGTTGTTCAGGCTCGACTTGAAGTTGGTGCTGTTTGTGCGCTTGCGCTTGGCCGGCAGCTCTCTGTCGTCGGCGCCCGCCTCTCCCACCGCGTTTATTCGGTTCAGATTGGCCGCGTTGGTCACTCGCTTTATTTTGAGCTTGATCTCGCCTTTTTGCTCGTCCAAGCTGACCTCGTGTTTGCATCGGTGGTCGCTGAGCGAGTATTGGTCGTCGGCGGGGTCGCCTGTGGCCAACTTTTTGCACAGTGTTCGTTTGCGCAAGCTTTTGCGGACCGGTTCGCCTAACGAGTCGCTGTTGGACAGCATGCAGTCCGAGTTGAGGATTTTGCAGCTTAGCTTTTCTTTTTTGCGTATGAGCCGCTTTGCTTGCCGCTCGAGCTCTTTTCGCTTCAGCTCGAGGTCTTCCGCGTCCAACGATTCCTGGTCGCCGCTCTCAAGTGACAAATACTCGCTGTACGATTGATCGCTCGCGTTTGTCTGATTGTCCCAGTCCGACGACTGATTTGTGTACTCAAGGTCGCTATTTAGTGAATTGGATTCGGACTCGGCTGATTCGTATATCGATTTGTCATTGTTGGAATCGCAAATGTGACTGTCTTGTTGTGAGTTGCTCTGTGTATCTATAAGCTCGTCAAAATAGAAAAACTGCTCGCTGTCATTTTCGCTTGAATCGTTCTCATTGCAGGCCAAAGATTCCAACAGTTTTTGTTGTTGTTTTAGTCGGGTGGATCGTGTGACTGTTGTTTGGTTCAGTGTGTTGTCCAAGTTGTCTTAAACAAAGCCAACATGAGCACTTAAAAGCCTAGCACTAGAAAGACCGATCTTTTTCTTTCTTTTTTTTTCTGTATTTTTTTTAGTTATTTTTTTATATAAATTTTAACTTAAAATTCTGTTTTCTTTTAAATGAGTCTTTGTATTGTCAATGAAAGGACTAAAAATTTAAAGATCAAAATTTATTGATTATTTATATACTGATTAATTTTTTTAATAAAATTCAAAAAATTTACTCCAAGGCACAAAGTTTTTTTTTTATTACTTTACTTAATTGAACGTAATCATCAAACACTACTTAGAAGCTATGAATTTTTTATTCTTTTTTATAATTATTTTTTAAAACTATCAAAATTTACAATTGCTTACAATACTGCTATGTGAAATGGATTTTGGGTAATTTTACGTTAATTTACGTAAAATTACGTAAAAAAGGAGAATTTACGTCAAATACAAAATAAAATTCGGGTAGATAAATTTGAAAAATATCTTGGCTCGGAGATAAAAGTTGAATTTTATACTAGCTTTTGATCAGTTATTTTCATTTATTTGTTTCTGTACCGAGCTAAAGCTATATAAAATAACAAAAAAAAAGTTAAATGAAAAGAAAATTAAAAAAGATAAACTTAGAGAGTTACAGATAATACATGCTTACATAGTTTAGGGTTCAAGTAATAAAAAAGAAGAAATAGTAAGGTACCAATTACACAATGGAGTCGAGTATTCGATACATCTTGATTCGAAACCTGCTTTGTATTCTTCCACCAGTCTGACAATAAATAGAATAGAATGACTCAGTCCTGTCGATTCGAGACTCTTAGTAATTTAAGCCTTGTTGGAGGAAGTATCATACTTTAATTTGAGGATAGATCTAACTTCTTTATTCTGAATTGCTTTAGGTTTTAAGATATTATTTTCTAAAAATGAATTTAAGCAAGATACAAATCAAACTATAATTAAAAGTTATTATTCTTAATATTTCTTTTTGAAATTTAAAATCTTTTATAAATCTTCTTAGAAAATCTTACCAATTTGTGTCTTTATGCACTGTGTCACTTAGTCAAACTTTGGTTGATTTTCTTTAATTCAAATAATTACTTTACATTTTAAAATTTTTTACATTTTAGATTTTTATGGATTCATTGACAATAAATCAGATAAATCGGTTTTAGTTCTGCTTTCAAGGCTTTTGATCGAAAGCAGAGTCTCTTAAAAATCACAAGTCTAAAGTCAAGTTTACAGTCCAAGCCCGGAATTTAAAAAAAAATTAAAAATAGCTCAAAGTCCGGACTTATACTTTAATTTCGGACTTTAAATAACTCTGATCGAAAGCATTAAAGGAAATGGAACGATCAGATAAGAAATCACAAAAATAGACTTCCATTGTTAATCTAGACAAAAAAGTTGAGTTGACTGATGGATAAAAAATGTGATATCCTTCAAAAGTTTGTTTAGAAAGGAGTTATATAAAAATTTGATAAATTGTGACAATTTTTTTTGATCTAAGGGTCAACAAATTAGAGAACTAAGTGTCAGTATTTTATAAAGTAAGATTTGTTGAACTAGACCACGACTTTTTTTCTTAAATTGTTCGCATTAATATTATTTACAGAGTCCCCTTACAATTTTTTAAATTTTGGGGATGCCATTTTATGCTATTTTTAATTGTTTGACTATTTGAAACTTCCAAGAATGCATTTTCCAAAACGTTCAGTATTTTATTAATTTGAAATTATATATTTCTAATCAGGTTATCTACAAGAAAATATTCAAAAAATTTCTATTCTTTGTATTTCTTACCTAATACACCAAATCCGTTAGTACCATATAAAAATAATTAATTTATATCTCTAAATTCATCTATGATTATCTTTTTCACTCTCTTTTGAATAAATTTATTAAAAATTAAGTTTTTTAATTTGAAGTTGAAATTTAAAGATTTTTAGACATGCGTTTTCTTACTACAATGATTTCTTAGTCGAATTTTATCTTAGATGTGATTAGATAACTCCACTATTTCAAAATTGAGTGAAAAAAATTCTCTTTTGAAGTGGTCAGGTTAATACATCAATTTATGCTTTTAAAATCAGCTTTGATAATCAAAAACTTTTTTTTTCATTAAGGCCTGAATTTGTTCCATAAATGCCATTAGCTGATCTAGATGGCATAATTTTCGAAATGGTCTTGGCTAAGTATCTCTGAAGAAAATTCTCACTTAAAAATGTTTTATTGATCGTCAACAAAAGTTAAACACTAAAAGATTAAAAAATTTTTAACAGACCTAAATAAAGAAAAAAAAATTGTATCACTCTAAGGACTAAAAAAATGTATATTAAATAATTATCTGATTATCCAACTGTGTAGCAAGATATTAGGTGAGGGGTGCTCAAAACCCCTATCTAAAAATTAAAAGGTGCTGATCTATCTCGTAAATTAATTTTTTTGTTTTAATTTCCATTTAATAAAATTTAATTTTCTGAAAAAAATATTTTCCCACTTCACATTCGCAATATTTTTCAAATTTTTTTTTAATGGCTGTTAACAATTTTTTTATCAATAATCATAGCTTAAATAAAAATTTTAAAATTTTTTGGGCAATCTTTTTATCAAAAAATTGAAGCCGGTCTTTCTAGCTGTTTAAGAAATATTTAATTAAACTTACCAAAATAGCCTTTGGATAATTTTTGTTGCCATTCAATACAACACTTTTTTATAAATTCGTTATTAAGTGCACCAATGCTAAGTCTTTTAAATAAATTTTTATTTTGTCAATTAAATAGTAGCGTCAAGCGTCTTGTTAAATTTGAATTTTCCTTAAACTTAAACATTTGGAATTATTTCCTAGTTTTCTATTGAAACAAACACTAAAATATAAAAACAAAAGATATTATAACAATAATTTACCACCAGGTCTAATTTTTAGGATAGGAAATTTATGAATAAATTAGGCAAAATTTGTTAAGATTAATTTGATAAAAAAACTAAATGGTCTTTTTAAATGTTTTTGTATTAAAAAACTTACCTTTGAAATTGAATTTAAATTTTCGTGATACTTTTGTAATTTAACTAAATGCTTTAAGCTATATGCTTAACAAATTTAAATTTTCAAAGTTCAAATTAGTCGTAATATTTTTGAAATTTTTAATCGTACATCTTTGTATCGATATTAAGATAAAAAGAATTTAAAAAGATGTATATATTTGAAATTTTTTTTTGGAGCATAATTATTTTTGAGTAAGATCCCTTCCTAAATATATGAAATTCTGCATTAATATTTCTTAAAAAATGAAATACTGCTTGAATTTCGATCCATTGAAAACATTCTCTAGTTTTTTTTAAGACATTTGAATTTAAGACTTGTGGTTAAAAATATTCTAAAATTAAAAACTACATATCAATTTTTTTTCTTTTTCCTTTTCATTATTGTAGTCTTTTTTTAATCTATAAACTAGTTCTGCAATATTTTTAATTTTTTTTTTCATTCATCTTTTATTTCCATTGATGAGGTTGAAAAATTCATAAATAATGTGAAGGTCATATATAATCGTTTAAATTTGGATCAAAAATTTTTTTCTTAAAAATTAGATCTTTTACCATTCTTTAAGATAATTTTTTTAAAAATAAAAAAAAAATTTCTTAATTTTTATTTTTTTTTCAAATTTAGATAAGTTAATGTTAAAGTGAAAGTATTTCAAGAGCTTTTTTGTACAATGTTTAATTTAAAAAAGTGGTTTCAAAAAATAATTTCTTCAAAAAATTTGATGTATCATTAAAAAAAATTTTTTTGATTATAAATTTTGAAATTCACTTTTTAAGTGTTCGTTTCATCCTCATTCCTACTTTAGCTCGAAAATTTTTTAGTGCAGCATAAAAATATAATCGTCATATTGGTTCGTAATTTTTTCTAGAACATATTTTTTTAAATTAGAGTTAAAATTTCTTAATTGTCTTTAATGTAAAAATGGTAATTATTTTTAAACTAATTTTAAATCACATTTTTGGACGCTTGACTTCTTAATTGGTTGCCATAACAACCATGCTAATAATGGTCTAAAATTAAAAGAAAACTCACTTGAAGGAACCATGCGAGTCAAATAATCTGTCGCATTCAGGCAAAAGCTTAATAAGTTTAAGCTGAGATTGACGTGGCAACGACTCGAAAATAGCTGGTTGAAAGAGTACTTTTAAATCCAATTTAGTCAACAAAGATTGAGATGTGTTGAATAGTGAATTTGAGGAAAATATGTTTTCGAGTTTTTCTTTGTTATTACTTTCGTAAAGATTGGACAAGTATTTGACTATGTTTGATGAATTCGGTTTTGCTAGTGAGGAAGAAGACGATGCTACTGATGATTCGGTCGGTTGATTAGATAAACGTTGACGTGACTTATTCCGAGAAGATTTTTTCTTACTAGTATCTGATTCTTTAGCTTTTCGCTTGACCTCTTGATTCGAATTAAGCTCAGTATTCGGTTGCTTTTGTAAATGTTGTATCTGCTGTTGTCTCTCGACTAGATAGCTAACTAAAAATAAAAATATCTTAATGATAAAATGATTTAATATTGTTACATATCATACAAAAATAGTTAAGAATTCATTTGATTATTGTTTTAAAAAAAATTTAAATTTTTATTTATTCAATAATTTAATAAGTCAATTAAAGGTTTTTCACTATTCTAATGATGTTAATTTTGATTAGCTCTGAATCATTTGGTATTTGAGGAAATATGTATTTTTCCCTTTGTTTTCTTTAAATTTTTTATTATTCTGGTCCAACAACTGTCTTTTTACCTAATACTATTGAACTAAAGACTTTGATGACATAATTTATATTCTCAAAAAAATTAAATTAATTTAAACTAGAGTATTGTTCCGCTTCTTGTTTTTTATTTGTTTACAAAGGTAGAAAAATAATTGATATACTAGATATAACCTAAATAAGGTTAAATATTAACAATAATTTAAACTAAATTGTTAAAATAGTGAAATTTTTTAAATTGAAGAATTTCGGAATTTTTGCTCTAAAATGAAGGAATTATATTTTGCAAATTTTTCAAACGAATAATTGATCAAAAAAAATTTTAGTGAATAAAAATAAATTTACAATATTTTAGGTTTATTTATTTTTTTATCTGTTTATCTATCCTGAGCTAATGCTCCTTCAGAAACGTTATTTTTCTAAAAAAAAAGCGGAAAATCATTGTGGATCATGTTTAGTTTAAAGCTCTTATTTTTTTTAATTTAGAAATTTTATTGTTAAAAAAGCATATTTTTATTGTGAAATCTTGCTGGGTTATTGTTTCATACTACCTAAAAAAATAGAAAACTATTAAGAGATTACAGTGTCTTATTTGAACTGTAAAAATGTTTTTATTTTTTTTTTGTTTTACTTTCATTTTCCTGTATTTTTTCTTGTCCTGATTATTGAATAAAAGATCAAAAGAAAAGTTACTCCAGATCGAAAAAATATTGAAAAATTTTAAGCGCTGCTTTGCTCAACTAGCTAAATGATTTTTGATTTGAGAGTTGTTAAATGTCAAAATAAAAACATAATAAAATTATTTAAAAATTAAATTAATTAATTTAACTTGTTACTATTTAAGGTTCGCGCATTTGATTCTTTCGACTAAAAATTCTTATTCTGCTTTTATAAAATGCAAATATTTTAGGTTTAAAAAAAAATTTTTCGGCTACTCTATCTCAAACATTAGCACCAAAATTATAAATTGTATCCTTTTAGTTTTAAAAATCTAATTACTCAGTATGTATTTTTAATTGTTATTTTACAGATTCTTAATACTCTTTTTCTAAAATACTAAATGGTGGATTCATATTTTTAAGAATTAGTTTTGACTATTAAAATTGACCGGAGACGAAATTTTTTGTATTTGTTCACTAATCTTGAGTCTCGTCTTTGGTTTACTCCCTAATTCCAATTTTTTTGCAGAATCAGAAACAAGAAAAAATTCTGAACAAATTTTTGGGCTTACTTTTTTTAATTTTTGACTTTTAAGATCATAAATTTGTATAAAAAAAATTGAAATTTTTAGTTTGCACATAACACAGAATAAGAATTTCTGTTCAAAAAATTCAAATTCAGATAGAGGTGTATTGAGCTGCGCGAACCTTAGAATATTTTTGAATCCCTTACAGTGAAATTGGAATAGCCTCTTGTCCTTTCTTTGGTAAAAATTTCTAAAAAATTAAATTATTCAAGTACACATTATGCTTTTTGTTTATTAAAAACTTATCTTAAAATAATAATTGTTTTTCCAGCTTCAAGTTGACCAGCATAAAACGTTGCAAATGAAAAATTTTAGACAACACGTGTTTTATCTGTCAAATATTAGCTTAGGTGTGTTACGTCTAGGAAATTCATGATATCCTGTAAAATGTCAATCCTTAAAAAAATTTCGGTCAATTTTTTTAAATCTGACTTGACAATGTTCAATATGTTTTTATGTGATTGTAGATTATAATCAATTAAGCTTGTTCAAATTTAATAAACAATTTTATCTATTCTTTAATTCAATCAAATACTATATAAATATTCCTAACAGAAGACTTTAAAAAAAAATCCTTGAAATAATTATGAGGCTTAAACATCTAAAATGTAGAAAAAGAATTAATCTTTTAATGCAACAAAAATTTTTTGTGGTTAAAAATAAGAAATTTAAAATTACATATGGTTTTTTTCGGTTGTGTGGTTTGGCAATTAGCCGTGGTCTTGATTGTATTTGTTTTTGATCGATTCCTGGTTAGTATTAGACTAGAATTGGAGCTATTTGAATCGTCAGGCTTATTTTCGATATCAGTCAAATTCAAGAGTGCGAAGGATTTGTCTTTTTGATTCCTGGATGCGTCTGGACAGCTATGACCCGTTGATGATTTAGTCGAGTTCGTTTCAAGTAAATTGTTATTATGAATTAAAGAATCCAGTTTATATCACTTTGATTTTGACTGTCTCAATTTACCGATTCAACTATCATTCTATTCTTATTAATAATAAATTAAATGGTGCTATTCGAATAAAAGAATAGTTAGAACAAATAGAATAAAATTTGGTCTTGGAAAAATTGAAGTTTTTAGAGTACAAAAAAAGAAAAACAAAATTCTCATAACTAAATGTTGATGATGGCGAATAATATTTGAACGATCTGGATAGATATTTTTTATTATTATTATTTTCATATATTTTCGCTATTAAACTATGCGAATGAGTAAAAAATTTTACTAGCTTATAGCCTAAATCGTCAGTATGTGCACATATACACAGAGAGTATTGTATTTCGTGTAGCTTCGGCATAGATGCAGTACTTGTATGATATTTTCAAGGAGGCACGAATTTTGAATATATTTTAATTATATTATGGTATTACTAATGTCAAATATTTGCAATGGCGCTAATATTTTTGTCCTACGAAAAAATATATATTAAAAGTCATGTATTTAATTTATGAACAATCTTAGATATATTTAATCACCGATTGTTTTAGGGTATAAAATTAATTTCATTTTTAATAAATTTATCAAAGCAAGAATTGAAGAAATAATGATTAAAGAAGCTCAATATATAAGATATTATAGTTCTATCAATAATTTTCCTTTGTCAATATAAATTAACTTGAATCCACTTTAATTTTTTTTTTTTAAGAAATTCTTCTTACATCTCTCCTTTTCCATATTGATTAATTTTTGTCGATTATTGGTACAAAGAAAATACCTAGCCTTGCTTTGAAACTATATATACAAGCCTTGCTTTGAAACTATTAAGGTTCTTTGCATTTATTACATCATTCGGAAGATTGTTCCATCCATTCACGGCTCTATTTGTAAAAAGTAATATCTAGGAAGACAAAAATTTGTTCATTCACGTGTTCAATTCAAATCTTCAGCTATCCGATGTGTTTAGGGTGTTTATTTATTTATTTGTAAATCTGTACCGAGCTATTGCTCCTTCAGAATAAAAATATTTAAAATAAAAAATAAATAAAAAATAAAGTTAAATAAGATAAAAAAAAATTAAAAAGTTGAAATGACTAGATGTTAAACATGTTTAAATATTTGATAGTTCAGGAAAAAAAGAAGAAATTGTTAGGTATCAATTACAGAAAGAAGTTGGATATTCGATAAATCTTGATTCAAAGCCTTCTCTATATTCTTCCACCATTCTGACGACCAATGGAACAGAACGACTCAATCTTGCTCTGACATATCTTTGTGATTAGGGTGTAATTGATTTCTTAAATAAATAAAATTTGTTCATAATTGTTTATCACTTTGTACATCTAAATTAGATCTCCTCTTAGTCTTCTTGAACTCAAGTTAGCTAAATTTAGCTTTGACAAACGTTGTTGATAATTTAAATCATGCACTTCTGAAATCAATTTTGTTGCTCTTCGTTGAACTCTCTCATGCTCATTTGTGTCTTTTTCTAAAAATGGAGACCATGCACTGACAGCATACTTCAGGTGCGGTCTCACCATCGAACAATACAAAAATTTGATAGTCTCGCTGCAAGGATACTTAATAATTAACTCCAACATTCTATTTGAAAGCTGTTGCATTTCTAAATTGTGTGCCCCATTTTAAATCACTCTGTATGCAAATACCCAAATCCCTTTCGAATCCCTTGCAAAATTTTGACTTACTTTGGAGTTTCACACCAATCTTATAATCAAACTCGGGATTATAGTTGCCAATATGAACAACTTTGAATTTGTCTTCATTCAACTGAGTCGACCACTTATTAACCTTATCTATATCTGTTTGTAGCTTATAAATTGAGTTGAAAATATTAATTGTTGATAAGATCTTTGTGTCATCAGCATAAACCTCACACTTTTTTTGGACGATATTCAACATATCGTATCGTTTTTATATAATTAAGTAAAGTAAAAATCTTCCTACAAATAAAATATTATTTAAGTACAAATTTAAAATATTTTATTTTAATTTAAGATTAAAGTTTCTTTATATAAAATTAAATATCTTATTAAATAATTTTAAAATATATTAAAAATTAAATTTATTTTATTCAAAATTTTAGTAAATAAATAAAAAAGAATACAAAAATGAGATTGAATTTTTATATTCGTAATTAAGAGTTTTTTTAATTTATATTTTTTAATTATAAAATAAATAATAAAACAAGACCAAGTAATCGTTTTATCAAAACTATTTAAAAAACAAAATTTATTTGAGATTTTAATGCCACATTGTTTGGCAATAAGATTTTTATTTAAACTCAAAAACCAGTTTTTAAAAAAAGCTATGACTTAACAAATTTATCATAATTTGCTTGAAATTCTTTGATTAGACATTTATAAACTTTACAATAAATATTCGAGCTTTACAGTATCTTTTGTTTTGATTATCTAAATAAATTTCAAAGCATAATTTTAAAAACTTAAAGAAATTTATTTGATTCCAAATCCCTCAGCATTATCAATCGCTATTTGAAGTTTTGATTTCAAACTTTCTTTTGTTTTATATTGTGGTAAAATAAGCTGGTTAAAACAGGTGTGTGCCATTGGCAATCTAAAAAAAAATTTGTATAATTATTCTATCTCAATATTTAACTAATTTAACTGTTCTTTGAATTCAACTCTGGTTATTTTAAACATCATTTCTTTGAAGCCTCCAACGGGAACTCGATCGCTACCAGTAGCAAAAAGCAAAAATCGCCTTCTTTGGTTTGAATTAAATTCGTTTTTCATGATATCCCAAAACCATCTTGATAATAGAATATAAAATAAATCTTATAAAATTTAATGATTTAGCTACCTAATAACCAGATCATGTTCGGTATAATTTTCATATAAAGTAATAAGCTTGAGTTCATTTATGTTCAATGGTTCCGGAGAACCGCATACCAGCAATTCAATTTCTTCAGGCCTAAATAATTGAATGGCATTGGTGGCACAAACACTGTGAAATCCAATGTAAAATGCCTTGAATTGCTCATAAATCGATTTGTTAAGTAAAAAATCAATGTACAATTGCACAAATTCTTTTCGATTTTCGTTTGTGAGATCGATTTTGGAGCCATTTTCTTTTAGTTCAACTATTTTAACAGAATCGAATTCGGAATATGAAACAACAAATTTCATCATGAAATCCTCTTGAACATTACCCTCGTAGTCAAGTAAATTCTGAAGACTGTTTGCTATGCTAGGCATCACTAATTTTAAATCATACAAACTCAAATTTGTCAATACTCCAACACAATTTGCTGATTTATTCATGACCAAAAGTTTTTTGAAAACACATGGTGGAAATCTAATATCAAGTATTTCTCCATTATAAACAGCTAGTCTTTTAGATTTTAAATTTTTTATTATAAGATGAACCAAAATTTACCCCATTAGCTAAATTAAATTTTTTTAAAAAATATTAGATAGTTGATTCAAATTTTATTACCACTCCTATTAGATGATATTCAGCCAACATTGACTTTTCGAAATTCGGTCCAAACCAATAATACTGTGATTCTTTTTCATAGTTAAACATACCTTAAATTAAAAAAATCTTCTTTTCAAATTGAAAATTATTAAATTTACTTTTTCTCACATTAAAGTATAATAAAAAGGTGTAGTGAAATTTAAAATATAAAAATTAATAAATTACACCGTTTATTGAGATTTTGGCGCTTTTTATCTGAATGGAAAAATTGATTATTTATTTATAAACAACATGATTCAAATCTAAACCTCTTTAATTTCAATGAGAAAATTTTCATTTAAGTTTCGGTTTTAAATAAAAGTTTTTTGAACAAAATTTTTAAACTTAATAAAAAATATTAATTCCTGAATATTAAAAAATAAACATTCTTCAAAATACCTCTTAAGTAACAGAGAGAATAAGGATAATCAGTATATAAAAATTCAAATATATTCAAAAGTAGATCAATCATTTGTCAATTTGACTTAAAATATTTCGAGAAAATAAGTATCAAAATATTTAATCATTGGCAGATCAGACAAGAACTGAAATGATGTATTCTAATGAGCCATATTAACTGCTACTACTACTAAAATATCAAAAAATAAAAATTACCGTAAAGTGGACTAAATATTTGTCGTATTACCAATAAAAACCATTCTTTCCGAACACCTCCCTTTAATAAAAAAAATAGCCAAAAAAAATTTAACAGATGACTTACCATATCAATAGCAACTTCACCAAGAAAATTAACTCTTAATTTTTTTTTCAAATGACTCTTTTTTATTTCAATCTTGAAAAATATAAAATTACATAAGATATATTCAAATTTTTTTTTTATTTACTTCATTGAGAGAATCAGATATCAAATTGTTTCGTCTAACATTTATTGTAAGAAAAAGATCGCTCGAATTCGGCACTCTCACATTTCTATTTCTTGCATTTTTCATAAAACTCTGCTATTTTTAGAGGTTAATAAAAGTAAGTGTAGTGAAATGCTATTTTACCTTGGCTATAATTACCATTTGAGTTTCAGAGTCTTGTTCGAGAATGCGACGCTTGGTAAATATGCTTAAAATGTATGGATATTGACTAAAACAAAATCTAAAAAAAGTTATTTATTTAAAATTTTTTAAATAAAGAACAATTACTCTTTTGTTATTTTTCCTCGATTTTGCCAATTCACGAAATCTTTGTAAAGATTTAGTGAATCTAATTTTTTTATATAAAAATCTTCATAAGAGATAAATAGTGACGAATAATTTGTGGATGCTGAAACAACCGAAATTGGACTAGTATATTCCTCTTGATTGTCCAATTTCTGAAAGTTTTTCTTTTTTTGCCTGTAATCCAAAAAAGCGTCATTTTCATATTCATTAAAATGATTCTGATAATAAGTTATCTGCATTTCATTTGTGTGATCTAAAAAAATATATTCTTTTATTAAAAAATACTAGTTAATAATTAATTTACAAAGAATTCCAATAACTTTTACACTTGATATCAACCAGTCATTTACTAAACGAATTGGTCTTATGTTTGAGGCAGGAAATAAACGAGACACAAGAAAATTTTGAATTTGTCTGAGAATGTCTCGAAAGAAATTCAGTGGCATCCTAGGTTATAATTTATTTTATTTACAAAAAAATATATTAAAATACCTTCTCAAATTGTATACAAGAATATTTTGTAAATGACTATTGAGACAGGCTATTTCACACAAAAGAATGGAAAATAAAACACTGTTCTCACTTAAATTGAATAAAGGATTCTAAAAAACAATGATTAAAACAATTTTTAGATTAACATCCAAACTTACGCATAAAATAATAGCCAAGCTATAAATTAATTCTATGACTAAACGGTCTATTTCACAGCATTGGAACTTATTATCAGCATTTATCTGGCCATCATCATCTAATTGATTAGTTATACTACGATTGCGAAGAACATGAACTTTGAGACGATCTATTGCTGGTCTTAATTTAATAAAGGAATATTTTTTTATTTTTTAAAAATATTTATTGTTATTGTACTTTAGATCGTTCACAATGCAAAAACAAATAGCTTTCATTATCAATTTGGTCTCTGTAGTTGACTAAAAAAATTAGATTATTAAATAAAAATTGATTCCTAAATCTTACTAATTTTTGCAAAAATAAATAAATATCTTTCATGTATTTCCAATCAATTGAAAAATTAAAGATTGTTTCTAGTTTTTTATCAGGCGACGAATAAGTCATGTCTGGTGATTGCCTTGATCTAATGGGTTTTTCGATCACGAGCAAATTAATTAAATTTGAAGATTTGGAGAAATTCCAGCAATAAAAATCTGTTATATCTTTAAAAGTGTTTTCTTCCAAAGCTTTTGAAGCCAACTCTTTGAATTTATTTGAATCCATTTGAAATTTTGCTGCTTTTTCTTTGAAGAAGTCTGGTTCTTTATTGTTTACAGAAAGAAATGGATGCTCCGGTTTTTCAAAAACGATATTTTTTTCCTGATCTAAATTTGCTATTGAACTGACTGTTTTCATTTTTTGAAGAGAATTTTTTGTTAAATTTGGATTTGAATTTGATTTTTTTGATATTTTTAAAAAACTCTTGATAAAATTTCTAAATCCTCCGCTAGAACGGGAGCTATCTTCTTCACTTGAATCAGAGTCACTTTTTTCAATTGTCGAATTGACCGAACTTCTTCTTGATTTTAATTTAGTTTCTGTTTTCACATTAGGATCATAAAATGAACCACAATACGGGCATAAAATCCGTGCTTTATCGCAAATGTTTATCATTTCACATACTCGACAATTAGCTACTACTTGGGAAGACTTCATGATTTTTTGAGATTCTTTATCGACTGAATAGCGATTTTTAGACAACATCTTTGCCTAATGTTTAATGAAAAATTGACTCTAATTGAAAAATGTTTTACATGGGGAAATAGAGCTAAAAATCAATAAATTTGTTTTCACTTGGATACAGCATAAATATATCAGGTATGTCAAAAAATTATTTTGGATAACTTTCAAAAATCACTAGTTCTTTAATTGTTAAGTCTAAATAAAAAATTCAAATTTAAATTAAAAATAAAATTCAAATTCATAATTGATATGATTTTTAGTTTTTGATCTGATGTTTGTTTAGTGGGATGTTTTTTTTGCATTTTGGCCAACTCAAAGTTAAAAAAATAAAAAATAATGAAAAAATTGCACTTTAAATATAAACTTATTCTACGAATAATTGATATCAGAGTAATTGCTTAATTTATTTCCAAAAGTAATAAAATTCAATGTAGTAAGGATTTTAATTTAGTTTAAAATAAAACTACGCAGACTTCCTCTTACCTCAAAATTTATTCTTAAGAACATCAAGAAAAACTGTTTCGCGATGGCTTTTATTGGAATGACTTTTTATTTTATTCAAATGAGAAACATTTTTTTCAATAATTTTTATCAAATTTAATTTGTTTTTATACATTAAAATTTAGAATAAATTGTTTTAGAAAAAGAAATTTTTTAAAAATTTATTTAAAATAATCTAATTAATATCTGAAAAAAAATCTACAAAATTTTCATCTTGATTCAAGAATTTCTAATACTTTCAGTCTCCATCGGTTCTGTCTAATTTTTGAATCCTCAAAAAACTTAGAAAAATATTTTATTTTCAATTTAATTATTTTTAAATAAAAAGTTACGAGATCACTCATTATAGATTTATTGCTTGAAGCTACTATATTCGAATTGAGTAATAAATCTGCATTTCTATTGATTTCTTCAGTGAAATTTGTCGAAGTGCCAAAAATTGTGTTATCATTAGATAAACTAGATTTAAACTTTGACGGCTCATTCCTTTTTTTATCAGATCTTGAAGATTTAAACGACTGTGGTTTAAAACCACCAAATTCTTCCAGTTTGTTTATGGTCTTTTGTCTTAATTTCTCATTACTATGAAGTTCTTATAAAAAATAAGTAGATTGAAATTAAAATATCTAAATTTTACCATTTACTTCATCTGTGAAATCAAAATTTTTTGTTCTTTCTTCTTCCAATTCAGAAATTTTATTCTTTGGTCCGGTGTATTTAGGAGAACGTGACTGGGATTTTTTTATCCTATAGCTTGATTTTTTTGATTTTCTGTAAGATTCTCTAGACGAAGATGAAGAAGATCTGGATCGATCTCTAGATTTGTTATTTGATCGTTTTTTTAAAATTTCTTCAGAAGATTCAGAAGAACGAGATGATGACCGTCTTCGAGGCATTATAATATTTTTTTTTTGTTATAATTAAAGAATTTAAATTTATAATAGTAATTTAAATCAATTTGATGATCAAAAAATTTTTGTCTGCAATTGAAAATAATAAAATTAATTTTTAAATTCTGAATTATTGATTAAAATTTTCAAATTCTTTTCTGAAAAATCAAGAAGATGTTTTAAAATTAAGTATGATTGAATAAATTGAATGTTTTTTATAGCAAAGTTTGAAATTTTGCCTTATATTCATTTTTCCTTATATTCTATTCCCCGAATACCTAATGGAGTCGTTGAAGCAGTTTCCTTCAAAGCAAAACTTGACATGTGGTTTATGGAACAGAGAATGTAAAGGCAAAGAACTGCCACAGCCACACGGCCTTCCTCGTCATTTGAGTCGCAGTTATTTTTACTACTACTTCTTAAAAAATAATTAAATAAATAGAAAAATTAAAAAATTATTTCTCAAAATCGGAAACAAATAAAAACTTAAAATTCTACTTTAAAATAAATTATGACTAATTTAAATACCTTTAGATTTAAAAAAATTTTTTATTAATCATGGTTTTATTGCTAAATCAATATTAAATTTAAAAAGAAAAAGTAAGATATTAACTAATTTAAATTTATTTTATTTTTGTAAAATTATTTTTCTTTATTTCTGAAAACTTCTCGCAAGTTTATCTTTTAAAAAGAGTCAATTACAGAATTATCATCTGCATAATCATCGGCTAAATTGAAATTTTTTAAAATCACTCATATTTGCAATATAAATTACTTTCAATTTAGTCAAGTTTTCTATATGACTTGTACATTTATAGACATATCTTTTTCTTTAAATAATTAGTTACTAAAAATTTACTTTTTAAAAAAAATTATAATATTTAAATTATTGTTTTTTTTTTCGATTAAAAATAAATATGACCTCTCGATTTTGTTTCTGATAACTGTTTCTGATCAAAAAACAAGTTGAATTTTGAATAAGATGGATATTTGCATAATTTGTTTCCAGGACTCCATAACTTTTTCGAAAATTTTAGTATCATTTTCCAGTTTTTAAATATTACCTTAAAAATCAACAATTAAAATTATGAAAATTTAGTAACTTGCAGCTTTTTAAAGCATACTATTCATCAAATCTCAAATCAAAATTTTAAATTTTTATTTGAAAAAAAATTATAGTGCTTTTGAAAATTTCAATTATTTTCTTTTACCTTAAAGTTGAATTAAGAATTTCAACTAATGGTCTTTTTATTTTATGTAGATGAAGCCACTTATTATATCCATAATTGTAGGCTGCGGAATCATAGCATTTGTTGGACTAATAATTGTTATAGCATCAGCAAGAAGGCTCAACTCATATGAACGTAAGAGTTAAAACATAAGAATAATTGACTGAATTAGATAAAATTCATTTAGTCGGCATCAAGTATGACAATATTTTAAAACGGCTGGGAGATGATGTAAAAAAAGAAGGTCTCCACTTTGGCCCACCAGGCTTTACTTTTATTATTTTTCCAAATGTTTACAATACCATGGAATTTAAAGAAATTACTGTAATAACTTAAAACTGATTCTGTTTAAGAAATTTTTATTTTATTTTTAAAGTGTCTGAATAAAGATGGGGTAATAATAGAAATTGACGTTTCGTACCAGTTTAAAGCCAAGTAAATTAAAATTAATTTAAATTAACATTTTTGTAAATGTGTCAATAAAAGCTCAAAACATATGAAATTTCTGGTTGAACAATTCAAAGATTTTGATGGATATAAAAAAGTCTTACTAGCCTCTGGAAAATCAGCAGTCCATGATAGCTGTGCTAATTTTTCTACTACTGAATTTCAAACAGATAGAGGTACATAACCACAGTTTTTATTTTAACAGAGTTTAACTTGGTCTTATTAGGTCGTTTCCAAGAAATCTTAAGAGAAACTATGCGAAATTACTGTGAATACCTTCGTTGCGAATTGAATGACTTACAGGTAATAAAGACTAACAATAAAAAATAATTTTTCAAATTTTACTCAAGGTTAACAGTGTTCAACGACCTTCTGAATTTGAAACTGCTGTAAAAGATAAAGAAGCGGCTAAAGAAAATATAAAAGTAGCTGAAAATGAAAGACCACGTCTTCTGTTACAAGCCGAAACAAAATTGGAACAGGCCAAAAAGCAAGCTGAGATTATTAAGAATAATGCTGAAACACAAGCTAATATTATTATCAATAAGTATGATTGTCTTTTGAAGTTTTTTATGCTTTAAAATTAAATATTTATTAAGAGCCAGAACTGAAGCTGAAGCATTGAGATACCAGTACGAAAAAGATTTGGAAGTATATAAAAATATTAAATTAACTCAAGGATTAGATAACGAAGCCTTGATTTCATATATGACAATAAGAGCTATTTCAGAATCGAAAAACGAAATAAACATGGCTCTTAAATCACCAGCTAAAACCTCTTATTCAAGCATAACCGATTAAAGTGCACAATATGAATGCAAATCAAATCAAAATTAGAGCAACTTTTTGTTGAAAATAATTTTTTTTTTCAAAATGAAATTTAGATTAATTCTAATAGTAATTCTTTTTTTTTCAGTATTTTTTTATTAATAAATTTTAATAAATTTCTTTTCAAATTTATCAGTCTATTTTTAAACAAAAAAAAAAACTAAAATAATGAAAGCATTTATAGTTTTTTTATCGTTGATTGTTTTATATCAAGTCAAGGTAGCTGAATTGAATCCAATCGAGTCATTAAAGACATTTAAGGGAGCTAATGGAGGAGTGAATTGCGCTGTTTGCTCTGTTTTATTAACTTTGATCGATGAATTAGTCGTGGTTTATAATGATTCTATTGAAGAGTCATTGAACAAGTTTTGCAGCTATTTACCAGACGGGATATTCCGTATAACTTGCCAACAAGCGATAAGAATCTTTGGACCAGTTATTATTAATGGGTAATTCGATAAAAAAAATAATTTTAATTAATTTACGGTAATTTTTTTAGACTTTTCAATAAAGAGACTCCTGATGTGATTTGTCATGCAACTGGATTTTGTCGAACTGATCCTGGACATGAAGAGTGTCATATTTTTCCACTACCTAATAAATCAATAAAAAACCGAGTTATATTTTTTAAAAATGGTTTAACCAGAAATAGAATAGAAATTCCAGATGCTAAAAACGATCCATGTAATATGTCTATCTTCAGACCTTTTTGTGATTACATTACCAAGTGAATCTTGAAGTTTTTATTTATACAAATTAAAAAATTATTAATTTTGATTAGAATTTTTGATAAACATGAGCCTGCAATTGATATAGATCAAGACGGTCATGGCACTTTTCCAGTAAATTAATATTAAGATTTTTAATTAGTACAAAAACTTAAAAAATTAAGACACTAAGAGGCACAAGCTGGAGAGGAAAAGATTGTAACGATTTTAGCAAAAAAATTCATCCAGGTGCCCTGCCAATTAATGGCGATCGTGCAAGTGACTCAAACTGCAATGGAATTTTCGTAATTTTTTACATTTATAAGAAACAATTTAAAATTTTAATTTTACAGAGATGTTTTAAATTATTGCTAATTTAAATAAATTAAAGGGAAAAGATTTGGCTTCAAACCGTACATTTGAAGAAATTTTTTGTAAAGATTCAAAACCTATTGGCTTTGCTGTTTTGGGCGATTCCATCAGTGCTCATTTTAGTATTCCAGAACAATGGCTAGGTAAAATTAAAAAATATCATTGTAAGTTAGCTTTTATTAAAAATTTTAGATGCCTACCAAATAAACGCTGCCGTTTTTGAACATTTAGCATTTATTTTAGGAAATGAGTTAAATTGGCCTCAATTGTCGGGAATGACTGGTACTGTACTTAAAGAACTTAAAATTTTTGATCCAAAATTTAATTTCTAAGGATACATGAATAGCACCTGGCCAGTTGTACGAGGTCCTACCAACTCTATCTATCTAAAACTTTTAGAGCGAAACAGATGCAATTTTAGGTACCTTTTATGAACTATTTTGATGATTTTTTAAATTTAATGCTGGCAGAGATTATCAGAATATCGGAGTGAATGGTGTAAATTAAATCAAGAATTTTGTCAAAATAACTTCTGTTTTAAAGGTGCTGATTCAAATGAAATGAAGGAAATTGTAAAAAGTTTAAGTCGAAACCAACAAACAGACCAACCTCTTCTTTTATTCTTGTCATTACTCGGAAATGATGTTTGCAACGGGTTAATAAGCTAAATCACATAAATCAAATTAATTTCAATCATAATAAAGGAATCCTGATACATTGAATCACATGACTAAACCTGATGTATTCTACCGAAATATCATTGAAATATTATCGTACTTAGACAAAATTCTTCCTATTGGAAGCCATGTAATGCTTACTGGTCTTGCAAATGGTATTTTACTAAAAATTTAAAACTAAAATTGAATCGTTTTTATCAAAAGGTAGTGTTTTGTATGATTCCTTAAGGGAAAGAGTCTATCCTCTAGGCCGAGTTAAGAATAATATTTATTATGGTGATATGTATACCTATCTTTCGTGTCTAGAGGTATAAGGGAAGGCAGAATTGCTTTTAAGTCAAAAATTTAAGTCAAAGCCCTTACCTAGTATTGCGGTACTCAGTCACGGCAATCACGTCAAAAATAAAATTGAGGATTGACTTTGAAGTTGTGACTTAAAACAACTCTGGTTTAGGATGATTTTTATAATTTTTATTTGATTTTTATTTTCAAGATCAGTCCATGGTAAGTTTCTATTGACAAAATTCTTGAATAAATTTTAAAATTTATTAATTCAGTAATGGATGGATGACTACCAACGGTTTGAAAAATATATTTAATTTTTATAATCTAATTAATTAAATATTTTAGACACTTTAAGACGATTGACAACTGAGTATGCTATGATACTTTCTGGTATAAATAAGAATATAGCTGAGACAAAAAAATTTAAGAATTTCGATTTGGGTTTCACAAACGTTCCAATTGATAAATGTTTGCTTTTTACTTTTTTTTTTAATTTTAATTTTAAATTTTTTTAGTATTTGAAATTTGGGAATCGATGGGTGGATCAAGGTGGCAAGTAATAGAAGCAATAGATGGCTTTCATTTAAATCAAATTGGAAACTATTTGATTGCTGATATTTATTGGGACATTTTATTAAAAGAGCATCCTGACTGGATCAATGCAGAAAATAGCTATAACAATGACATTAAGAAAATTTTTGGAGATCAAGGTGGCTATTGATTTCTTACTTGAGCTTATCATTTTTTTATCAATAAATATTTTAGAAGATTAATATTTTAATTTTAAAAATCCGATCATTTTAGCAAATCTAAAAGCTTTATCAACAGAAAAAATTGAATAACATGACTTTGATAAATCAGCTTGGTATCCTCTATTTATCGCAAAGAAAAGATAAAATTCAAATTAAATAATAAAATTTATTTCATTTAAATTATTGTTAAAACGATGAAAATTTTAATTTTTAGCATATTTTTGGTCACTTTGTTTAATGGACAATCAGCTTTGATATTTGAATCCATAAAAGGTGTAAATGGAGGTACCGACTGTGCCTATTGCACATTAATAGTAGCAATGGTGGAAAAATTGTCTATTGTCTATAATGACACTATTGAAAATTCATTAAATAATTTGTGCCAGTTTTTACCGGAGGGAATTTTCAGATTTACTTGTCAGCAAGCAGTAATCTTCTATGGACCAATAGTCATTGATGGGTAGACATAAAAAAAATAAATAGAGTAAATGATTTAAAAAAGAATTTAATTAAAGAATATATTCAAAAGAAAATGGAGATGTAATCTGTCATTTAATAGGATTTTGCATTACAGAACCAGGTCGACAAGAATGTCACTTATTACCTAAAAGAGAAGTAACATTTTGAAAAACTTTGAAATAATTTAAATCTTTTTAAAGATTTCGATAAATAAACGAGTATTTGATATGAAAAAAAAATTAGAATCTAGAAATATCAGAATTCCAATGAAATCAAAAAAGGGAATTTGTGATCAACAAATTTTTAAAGAATTATGTGAATTATTAAACAAGTAAATTGATAAAAGGTAAATTCTATTTAATTGAGAATGTATTTTTATAGGGCTTTTAAAAATCATCAACCTGCAATTGATAAAGACAAGGACGGTCATAGCACAATTCCTGTAAGATTAATATTCAAAAATTTATTTAAAAAAAATATTTATTTTATTTATAGACACTTCGAGGTGCTAGTTGGAAGGGTAAAGACTGTAATGATTTCAGCAAGAATGTTCGTCCTGGAGTGAAGCCTTTGGGAGGTGATAAAGCTTCAGATTCAAATTGCAATGGAATTTATGTAAAATTCACAAATTAATTGTGTTTAATTTACAATAAAAAATAATAAAAGGGTCGTGCACCAGGCTCTAATTTAACATACGAACAAATGTTTTGCCTGGGATCAAATCAACTAGGAGTGGCAGTACTTGGAGATTCTATAAGTGCCCATTTTAGCGTCCCTGAGCAGTGGATAGGTATTATTTATTTTTATACAATTAATTAAAAGAAAATTAAAAGATTGGTTAAGCAAAAATTTGAAGACACTAGAAAAAATTAAAATTTATTCGGATTTATTTTCGAATGTTCAAAATTTAATACATTTCATCTAAATCTTTTTTAACTTATTATCTAAAATATTATTATATAGATCCTTACAAAATTAATGCTGCTGTTTTCGAGAATCTTGCTTTTATTATTGAAAATGAACTTGACTGGCCTCATCTATCAGCAATAACTGGTAATTTCGCTAATTTAAAAAATATTTTTGATCATTTTATTCTTTTATTTTATTCAAAAATCTTTTAATTTACCTAACAACCTTTTCAGTAAAAATCTTCATAGCATACTTTTACTTTTTAATAACTCTTTCCTGATAATCAAACTTACCCTTATGGCATGCTTGAATAATTATTTATTAAATTTATAAAAGACAATAAATAAAATTTTAGCTAAATTTTTTGAAAAAATTCAACTCTAAAATTAATTTTATTTATTAATTTTAATGATTTAACAAGCTTTGAATGACAAACAAACCATCTTTATATTTTTTAAATAAGCTATTAATTAATAATAATATTCCGCCAATATTTTCAGCAAAAGAATATCATTATAATTCAAGTATCCTGAAAAGGCTATTAAATATTTCTTTAAGATTTTTTATAAGGTCATTTAGTAGAATCTATTATTAAATTTTTTATGCTTTAGGTTTTATGAATAGTTCTTGGCCAGTTGAATACGATATTACTAATTCGATTTATCTCAAAATGCTTGACAGGAATCGGTGTATTTTTAGGTAAATACTACAAGAATAAAATAAAATTAATTAATTCATTCTTTAAAGAGACTATCAAAACGTAGCAGTTAATGGTTTGATTTTTAATTTAACATAGATCATAGTTTTAATTGAATTGTTTAGGAGCCAGTACTCGTAGTATTCAAGAAATTGCAAAGACGTATTTTCGCTTAAAAATTAATCATTTAATCTATTTTTCTTTTTTAAAGTCTTAATCGAAATCAACAGCAAGATTTTCCAATGCTGTTATTTCTAACATTGGTCGGAAATGACGTTTGTAATGGGTAATTTTAAAAATAAAAAAAAATAGCTGAATACCATGTTTTTTTTAAAGAAAACCTGATACTTTAGATCATATGACTAAACCAGATGAGTATTATAGGAATCTAATAGGCGTTCTAACTTATTTGGATGGTGTTTTACCAAGTGGAAGTCATGTAATGCTTACAGGATTAGCCAATGGTAAAAAAAATATCAATTCCTGATCGATTAAAATCTTTTAAACAAGGAAGTCTCTTATATGAATCCCTTAAAAATACTGTATACCCACTTGGAAGGGTTCGTAGTGATATTTATTATGTTGATTTCTACAATTATTTAACTTGCTTGCAAGCTAGTCCTTGGTAAGGTTAAACAATAAAATTTTAGAAATAAAATATTTTATATCTAGCAATGGTTGGATGACCACTAATGGTAAAAGTTATTTTGAAAATAGTTAGGTTTGTTAAAGCTAGTTTTTATAAAGATACTCTAAGAAAATTGACTACAGATTACGCGATGATGTTATCTAAAATAGCTAAGAATATTACCGAAACAAAAAAATTTTTCAATTTTGATCTGGCTTATACTGATGTGCCATTTGATGAAAGTATTATAAGTGAAAAATTTTTTATTTTCAAATTAATTTCAATAAAAAGTGATGAAAAAATGGGAATCTATGGGCGGAGAAAAATGGCAGCTTATTGAGCCTTTTGATGGATTCCATATAAATCAATTAGGAAACGTGATTTTAGCTGATTTATACTGGGATATTTTAGTTAAAGAGCATTCCGACTGGTTAGGTCCTGTAAATCCAAACAACCAACGAATTAAAAAGATATTTGGCGATCAAGGAGGATATTAAAATTATTTTTTTTAAATTCAATGCTTGGTTTAAAAATCTAAATTTTTTATAAAATTTTAAATCCAAAGAATAATTTATTTTAATTTTAAGTCAACTATAAATAATAGAACTGAACAGATTAAAATTTAACTATTTATATTTTATCACTTCAAATTGGGTGTAGTTATTAAAGTCACCTGATTTAATAAGCTTTATTCTCATGGGTTTTCTAAAACCGATAAAATTTAAAATTATCTCATTTTCTATTTTTAAGTGATAAAAAGTAGAAAAATAAAATAAATTTAATATAATTTTACTTTTTTTATCATAAATAATGAAGAAATTTATTTTTTTGACATTTTTCGTATTGATTAGTTCGACTTATATAGTTCCTGGAAAAACAGAAAAGTCAAGAATCAAAAATTTTAAAGATGTAAATGGAGGAACTAATTGTGCTGTTTGTACTGTTCTGGTGACTCTTGTTGAACAAATAGCGATTGTTTACAATGATACGATTGAGGAAACATTATATAATTTTTGCAATTATATACCTGAAGGACTTTTTCGAATTACTTGTCAGCAAGGTGTAGAAACTTTTGGACCAATTATTATCGATGGGTATCATTTAATAAATTTCAGGAATTTTTATATATTTTTAACTAAAGAATATACGCTAAAGAAAATGGTGATGTAATTTGTCATGCGATGAATTTTTGTCGAACCGATCCAGGACAGCCAGAATGCCATATTTTACCAAAAAAAGTTTTTAAGAAAATTAAAAAGAATAGTTATTTTTAATTTATTTTTGATTAAAGAGATCGATTCAAGAAAGTTCTAATTTTTTTAAAAGAAATTTAAAAATAAAAAATAAGAAAATACCAAAAATAGAGAACAGTATTTGTGATATAGGAATTTTTAAAGAAATATGTGATTATATAAAACGGTTAATTGGATTTACTTCTAAAAATTGATAATAATTAATTAATTTAAATCAATAGTATTTTCGATTCGCATCAACCTGCAATTGATATAGACAAGGACGGTCATAGCACAATTCCTGTAAGATTAATATTCAAAAATTTATTTATAAAAAAATAATTATTTTATTTATAGACACTTCGAGGTGCTAGTTGGAAGGGTAAAGACTGTAATGATTTCAGCAAGAATGTTCGTCCTGGAGTGAAGCCTTTGGGAGGTGATAAAGCTTCAGATTCAAATTGCAATGGAATTTATGTAAAATTCACAAATTAATTGTGTTTAATTTACAATAAAAAATAATAAAAGGGTCGTGCACCAGGCTCTAATTTAACATACGAAGAAATGTTTTGCCAGGGATCAAATCAACTAGGAGTAGCAGTACTTGGAGATTCTATAAGTGCCCATTTTAGCATTCCAGAACAATGGCTTGGTAAAATGTTATTAATTATTAAATTTTTAATCAATCATTTTTGCAGATGCCAATCAGATAAATGCTGCTGTTTTCGAGCATCTTGCTTTTATTATTGAAAATGAACTTGACTGGCCTCATCTATCAGCCATGACTGGTAATATATTTAATAATATAATGATGTATAAGAAAATTTATTTTTTTAGGTTTTATGAACAGTACTTGGCCAGTTGTTTTAAGTCACACAAATTCTATTTACTTGAAAATTTTAGAAAAGAATAGATGCAATTTCAGGTAGCTTAAAAAACATTAGTTTAACAATTTTGATTAATTTAAGTTTTTAGAGATTATCAAAATGTAGCAGTAAATGGTGATTTAGTCCCTAAATTCTAGTGATAAAAGTTATTGTTTTTTTTTATTAAAGGAGCACGTTCCGGAAGCATGAGAGATATTGTCAAAAGTTTAGCTCGGAATCAAAATGAAGATCAACCTTTATTACTTACGCTATCATTAGTTGGCAATGATGTTTGCAATGGGTAAAAAAAAAAACGAAGTTATTTAATTTAATTTTTTTTTAGTCATCCAGATACTCTTGACCATATGACAAAACCGAAAGAATTCCGAGATAATCTACTTTATGTGCTGGATTATCTTGACAGTGTTCTTCCTCAAGGAAGTCATGTAATACTAACTGGTCTCGCAAATGGAAGTGTATTGTACGATGTTCTGGGTGAAAGAGTTTACCCACTTGGTAGAGTAAGAAACGATATAAAATACAAAGATGTGTATACATACCTATCGTGTCTTCAAGTTAGTCCATGGTAATTTTTTAAGCTTAGAAAAAAATTTAAAATTTTTAAAAAATAATTAAGTAATGGATGGATGACTACAAACGGTATGCTTTCAATTTATTTTAATCTTTTTTATTTAAAACTAATTTTATAAAGCCACTCTAAGAAAATTAACAACAGATTATGCTATGAATCTTTCTAGAATAGTTAAGGACATCGCATCATCTAGAGCTTATAAGCATTTTGATATGGGCTACACAAATGTTCCAATTGAAGAGAGTAGGCTTTTTTTATAAAAAAAATTTCTTTATTTTATTTCGAGTTTAAGTGATGAGTGTTTGGGAATCAATGGGCGGCCAACGTTGGCAATTGATTGAACCTATTGACGGCTTTCACATTAACCAAAATGGTAATGTTATTTTAGCCGATTTATATTGGAAAAAATTGAACACTGATCATTCTTCGTGGCTTGGACCTGAAAACAAATTTAACAACGATATAAAAAAAATTTTCGGTGACCAAGGAGGATATTAATTTATTTTAGTATTGTATTAGAAAATATTAATTAAATTATTTAAGATTCATTAATTTTGAATTTAATAAAATTTGATAGAGTAAAAATTCTTTAAAAAATTGAATTTTTTTTTTTTACAGAAAAAAATATTAGCTTTTAAACTTAATTTATTAATGGCTTCTGATTATTTTCTAAGACGAATAACTTTTTTTTTAATAATAATCAAATAAATGTAAATGGCACAGACTATGCGTATAGTGTGTACAATCTTTCTGAAATACTTTAAATTAGTAGTAGTAGTAGTAGTAGTAGTAGTAGTAGTAGTAGCTCCTGAGGTATAGTAATTTATACCAGTGCAAAATTTGCGCTTAGCCATTAAGGCTATTGTAGTCCTTGTGAATTCATTTTGAGTATTTCTTTATCAATTTGTGCCTTGAAACTGTTGAGTGTCTTTGCTGATATTGTTTCCCTTGGTAGTTTGTTCCATGATTCAACAACTCTGTTTGTTAAAAATTGATAACGATTTTGTCCCTTTTTGTTGATTTCTCTTACAAGTTTATTACCATTTTTTCTTCTAAGATTTAGTAATACAATTGTCCCTATTCTATCCTAGGAGATAATGGGGAGGCGCTCATATCCTTTTCAACTACCTTTTAGAGCAACGGCTCCGATCTGACACAGAAGCTACTGCATCGAGTTGATCATCTACACTGCAATTATTACCCAGTCTAAACTGGTTCCCTTATTTTTATGATGAACGAGATTTAAACATTCTAAGCCCCGTATTGCAGAGATATTTTGAAGGTTTTTTTTACCCTCGGCTGGTTTTGAACCCTCGATCCTCTGCTTGCATGACTAACACGCAAACCATTCGGCTATACGGGCTTCTTAGATTTAGGCATAAGCTTTTCGCAAAATTAAATTGTAAAATAACTTTAATCTAATTAATGAAAAAGTTTAAAAAAAGAGTAAAATGATAACGTAACATTATTTAATTGCACTATTTATTTAATTATTATCCTTTCAAAAGAACTTTGATTTTTCTATCTTTCCAAAAATCGTACTGCAATTTTTACATTTTTATTCATTTTTTTCATCTTTGTGTTTTCATCTTATTAACTTAAAATACTCATTTAATTTTTTCTTTGGGAGTTTGATGGAAAAGCAAATTTTAAAAATGGTTCAGTTTTTTATATTTTTAATTCTCAATATTTTTCAAATTTTCCAAAAAAATTTCAAATATTTAATTAACTAGCTTGTATTAATCAACTAGACAAGATACTCTATTATTAAACGTTCATCTTTTTTATGAATTTAAAATTTTTTTTGAAACAATGAATATTTAAGAAAAATGTTGCAGACAATTCACAGATTCACAAACAATGGCAACTGATAAAAAAAAGCCAAAAAATATGAAAATAAAGAGAGATAAAAAGTAACTGTCCAAGTTCATTTCAAAAATACACCGAGTTTAGCTACTGAATGAAATATCCTGAAAGAATGGATTAGGATTACTTGCTAGGTTTCAATTTATAAACAGGTACGTTAACATTCAAAAAAATGAAAATGATATGTTCCATCAAAATGCTTAAGCACCAGTAGCAAAGCATCGGAAGCTGACGAAATGAGAATTTATTATCTGAACATTCGTGGAGGTTTGGATTCTTGTTTGAAATGGAGGTATCAGCAGTCGAAGAAAGGATACCTGTCTATTTTAAGATATTCTCTTAAGAGATGAAATGCTTTTTATAAACTTTTTCACTCTAACATTGAAAATAAATTCTTTTTTCTAAATTTTTTACCAAAAAAGTATAAAATTAAATTATTTCTTTTTTTTAGGAATAAAAGCTAAAAAAGATAATAAGAAAATAAATGCATATAGTTAAAAGACAAAAGATAAAAAGTACCTAACGGGTTTGTTTTAGTTTACATTCTAATCTAAGGCTGTGAGTTATTGATCATCAGATCAGTAATGAAGCAAAAATTTGCTAATGAATGTTATTTTAAAATGATCAGCATCAAACGACTGAATGATGTTCTTCTAAACAACATATATAAGGAAGTAAATAGGCTACCACTTGTTTGCGCAGCTAGGGTGGCTAGATTATAAATTTCATATGGAAAGCAAAGTATAACCGGTCAAAATCAACCGGAAAGACGAAACGATCAGAAAAGGATGCTAAAAATGCTAAGATTGATATTTGTATAGTCAACTTAACAGATAAAAAGTTGAAAGTTCCACCATTAGATAGAGATAAGTGGTTTCGGTTTTTAATTTCTTTAAATATTTTATATTTTATCGATGCTAAAGTTGAAAAATCTTTTCGATCTTTTATTTGTCGGAAAAAACGTTTGTGAAACTAAATTAAAAAAAAAATTAATCAAAAATAACGACATGTATTTACGTAATACTAAATTTATTTATCTGCTACTAAAAAAATAACACTTTTTTTATTTTTTTCTGTAATTTTATGATAATAAAAAAAATTGGTTGATACATATTACAAAAAAATGATATTAATTTTCATTTATGATATCAAAAAAACGAAAAAAGAAAAACAAGAAAAAAAAAGAAAAAATCAATTGTTTCTAGATTTTTTGCTTGCAGGTTTACTTTGATCCTTGATCATTGATATTTTGCCTAAAGTAAAGAAACTAAAAAATCTCTTGTCGCCTTGATCTTAGTTACCCTTACTCAATTTTTGACCTGCAAACACACCTTTCAAGACTCAATCGGCAATTTCAAAGTTGGTAAAACTACAAAAGCCAGAATTGTTTCGATTTTTTCCTCTTGTTTTTTTTGGTTGAGCTGTTTCAAAATCATCGGCATCTTACAATGTTTCTTCATTGGAATCAGCTTGGTTACGATGAGGAAAAAACTCGTAGCTTGTTGATTTTGAGTCATTTTTTGATTTATTTTATAGTATCATTTTTATTTTTTTTAGTAGCAGAACAATGAGGTTAGTATCAGCATAAAATAAAAGTCAAAAATAACTAGATGACACCGAATGAATAGAATAAGTTGATATTTTTTAATAAATGTTCATATTAAGTCTTAAAATTTTAGAAGGTGAAAATTTTTGAATTAATTAATTACTAAAGGGCCTTTACTCATAAAATTTTTCTTAAATAAAATTTTTAATCTTATGTTAAATTTTGTGGTTCTAAAATTAGAGAAAATTAATTTTTAATCTTGAACAATTAAGTGCTCTGGCGAAATTGTAGATAATAATTTTTAGATAATAAAAAGTGTCTTGTGATTGATTAAGTTTTTTTAGTATAAAAACATATTGTCCATTTGTTCATTGATTCTATTTATATAAATTAATTTTTTTGTTTAAAAAAATGAGACAAAATCAACAACTTTTGAATGATTCAGAAAAAAAGAAATTCACCATCAAAGCATCAAATATTTCTTATCAGTTAAATTTCGCTTTTCCAAAATTATATTTTATTGTTCATGGAATTTTATTTTTAATCGCTTCAATTTGGCTGGTTGTCGAACTGATATATCAAAGCATAAATATCTCGAAATTTATTTATATACTTTTTATCAATTTTGCAATAGTTCTTACAACTTCGATTATAACTTTTCTTATAGGTAAACAGTTTAAAGTTTTTTTTTTAAATATTAAAATTTTTTTAAGTCTATAAAAGAAATGTCGCTTTGATGTGGCTGAATGAATTTTTGCATCTTGCTGTTATTGTTGGTTCGATTACTTTTTTCTTTCAATATTATCAGAAATTTATTATAATGCTAAATGTTTATCTAATATTATCCAGTATTTTTTACTATTTTGTCACAATAAGGCGCTTTATGATGTTACCGACTTATTTGGTTCAAAATATTGAAAGTACATCATCTACAAATCCAGCTAAAGTTTAGTCTTATTTAAACATCAATGTAAGAAATTAAAGTTTCAATTAAAGTTACAAAAAATTGATTGTGCGATCGGATTTCTTTTTTCTTAATAACAATAAATATTAATTAATACTTTTCATGTTTAAAAGTCTTGATTTAAAATTTTTTTGAAAAAAAATACTAAATTATTTAGTTTTCATTGGGCCGATATTATCTTACATTATACTCGAAGCTATTAAGAAATTCACTTAGATAAAAATCATTTTCAAATTGTCAAAATAAATTTTTTAAAATTTTTTCTTCAAAACAGTAGTTTTTTTTTATTGTTATGTTTTGAAAATATCTACCGGCAAATGTGGTAGATTCCTCTAATACTTAAGACCAATGTTACAAAGTTCTATCAAAAATTACTTCGGATCAATGTCTTCTAAATGTACCAAGAGATGATGATATGATGCATTCAATCGTAGTCAAAATTAACTTTTGAAATTTTAAAACAAATAATTATGATACCGACTAATAGAAAAGCAACTAATTTAAAATAATTTAAAATTCATTTTGTTAATTAAATGTCGATTGGTATCAATAAATCTTTTGCAAATTTTGACTGTAAGCTACTTATATATTACGTATTTAACTTTTATTAATTCTCTATTAGAGTTTACAACACTAGTTTTGCCAGTAATTCAAAGAGGAGACTTTGATATTAATGAAGGGGTTCAACATTGAGCAACGAAATCGGTGCCTTCAATTATAGACACAAAGTTTCAGAACCTTCTGAAAATTCTAGGTATAATAACTTTAGCTTATTGAAGAAAAATAAACATGATTCAGCTTTATTCATATTAGGGGTTGATGTAGAAAACTTTCAAAAATGTTATTTTGATCTTTATGATCAAACCGTTTTGATATTAAAATTTTGAAAAAATAACCTTTAATTTTAAAAATATTAATTTATTAAGAAAATTTTATTTAAAACACTAAAAATATTAAAAAATTGAAATTTTCAAAAATATTATGAATCAATGGGATTTGTCTCTTTACTCATAAGTTGTCTTAGGACCAATCTCTTATAAATACCATCAATGGAACATAATTCGTCATGAGTACCCTGTTCTACTATCTGACCATTTTCAAGAACTATAACACGATCAGCATTACGAACAGTACTCAACCGATGTGCTATTACACATACGGTCCGGTCTTTCATTGCTCGCTCGATCGCTTCTTGAACCAAATTTTCAGATTCGCTATCCAACGCCGACGTTGCTTCATCCAAAAGTAACAATTTCGGATTTACTAATAAAGCCCGAGCTATCGCGATTCCTTTTAATCAAAAAGTAAAATTTTGATTGATGTTTTAAATAATTTCCTTTAAAAATTTTCAATTTAAATTTTCATTAAGAACTAAAATTAAAAAACTAAATTTTTTTAATGAAATTTATATGACCGTAACAAAAAAAACGAAAAAAAAATAATTTGAAGTTCATTATGAACTAATTTTAAATCGCTTAATTACACCAATCGCTTAATTGGTTCACCTTTTATGTGAACCAGTGATCACATAACGCAATAGACCCTTAATATCAATTACATTTAAATTGATCACTATTTTAATTTATTGATACATAATTGATTGAAAAAAAAACTCAAACTAAAATCAAAAAAACTTTATTTATTTTATTTAAAAACTTTTTTTTTAATTTTTTATTTATTAATCCTATAATCTTCAAAAAAATAGCCACTTTGAATTTTTTTTTATCTTTCTTGTTTTGTTTTTCAAATTAACATTTTTGATTTTACTTTAATATAAACCAATGTAGCCTTATCTCTAGTTCGATATAGTTAATCGAATAAATAAATAAATCTTTAAAATAACTCGGGAATTTAAAAAAAGGCCTGTTATTGAAGAAATTCCTGGTAACATATCTCAAGATGAGGCCTTTGAAGCTAATACAAAAGGAAAAACTAGAGGAAAAGGTAAAAGTTATTTTCCTTTCTGTAGTTTTCGCTCCTTGAAGGATGCTAAAAAATACCTCGATAGGGAAATTGATTTTTTTGTCCTTAAAAAATATATTTTGTTTTTATTTTTATTTTTTTGTTCTATTTTGATAATTAGTACTATATATTTCTAAAAAAAAGTAATGAATAAAATTACAAATTCAGTATTTTATTTTTTTTTTTTGCATAAAAAAAACCAGGTAATAATTACATGCCTTAAAAAAGTAATAGACTAACACTAATTTATATTCTTATAGTCTCTAGAATAAATTAAGTTTATTAAAATAATAATTAAATAAAATTTTAGGAAATAATCATAATCTCGTTTAAATTAAAAAATAATTTTAAAAATTATCTATTTACTTTGTTTTTGACCTCCTGATAATCTAATTCCTCTTTCACCGACAACAGTGTCGTAGCCTTTTTCGAAATTGACAATAAATTCATGCGCATTTGCCAATTTTGATACTTCAATAACTTGTTCCAAGTCTACTTCGTCATTTAGTCCGAATGAAATATTTTCTTTAACGCTTCCTGGACATGAAGAAGTTAATAAGTTAATAGCCAAAAAATAGAAAAAAAATACCTCCAAAAAGAACAGGTTCTTGACTAACCAAAGCAATTTTAGAATGTAACCAATTAGTATTGATAGATTTGAGATCCAAATTTTTATTTCCGAGTGTTATCGATCCCGATAAGGGATCATAAAATCTTTCGATTAATGCAAAAATAGTAGATTTACCACCTCCACTTGGACCCACCAATGCAATTGTTTTTCCTTTTTCTATTTTTAGAGAAACGTCAGTTAAAACATTGGTTTGTGGTCGTGTTGGATATGAAAAATTGACTTTTTCGAATTCTACTGAGCCATCAAAAGAGTCCTCGTCAGCCGGAACATGACCACTATTAAGTTTAATCAAAGGATTTCTGTCTAAGAGCTCGAAAATTCTTTGTGAAGCACCCAACGCTTGCATAAAATCACCATAGACGCTACTCAAAAAAGCAAATGCCATTGCTACTTGCAGAGTATACATTAAAAATGAGGCCAGAATGCCAGTAGATATTTTTTTATCATGGACTAATTTTCCACCATACCATAAAACTAATGCTAGAGCACCACCACTAATTATGCCAACAAAACTCATGAAGCCACCTTGCGCTACTGCTAGTTTTTTACCTATATCAAAACTTTTCCCAATATTGATCTCATATTCTTTGGACATTTTAGTTTCAGCCGCAAAAGATCGAACAGTTCTCATAGAGCTAATGGTCTCCTCGGCTACTACACTACTTGCCGCTAGTTCATCTTGAAATTTTTTCTTCAATTTTTTCAAATAGCGTCCGTATTGGACTGTGAGTAAAGATACTATTGGTATAACACCTATAAGAAGACCGCTTAGTGATGGCTCTAATGTAAACATGAATATAATAGAGCCAATTATTTGCAAAAAGTATCTGGCAAACATGCTTAAATTTGAGGTTACCGCGCTTTGTAATACCTGAGTATCACTTGAGATACGACTTGTAAGCTCGCCAGTCCGACTTGTATCAAAAAAAGTTATGTCCGATTTAATGATTGCGTTGAATACTTGGCGTCTTAGTCTGGCAACCACTCTTTGACCAGCCACCTCGAATAACCAAGACCTAATACCACTGGCTAGAGAGCCAAGCAAATAAATACCCAATAAATAAAATATATACTTATTCATTTCAGTCAAATCGGTGTAATTCACGGCCGAGTCGACCACTGAACCAAAAAAATATGGTGACACTATATTGGTAAATGATGAAATAATGAGCATTATAAATGCAATAAATATGTGATATCTTTCTGGGTATGATAGGCTAATCAGGCGCTTGATGTTTACTTTTTTTTTACCATCAACATCTTCTGTTTCATTTGCCAAAGCTTTAGAACATACAAATTTTCCAAAATTTCTCATAAATCTCCAATTCAGAACCGAGAACAAAACTTCTAAGAAACAGAAAATAAACTCTGTGATCAAAATTGCGTAAAAGTAATAGGACATTGGAAGTTTATTATCTTCTTTGTTTGCTTTAATGAACAAATTGGTGACAAAACCAAATTTTGTCAAAATAAATGCCAATGATGCCATGCTAATGGTTAGAGTAAAAAGTTGGAGAAAGTTTTTTGTTGAAGTGTTGACATTCGAAAAGTCTTCAGTTTCTATAAGATTTTCGGTATCGTCGGTGTTAGTCGAAGAATGAACATCGATCGATTGGGATTTCTTTGTCAGGCTTGCAGTGCGAACTGCTATTTTATAGCATGCTGATTCAATCTCGGAAATTAGTATAAAAAGAATTAGAGCTTTGAAAGAGGACAAGAAAACTATGTCGAAAATTGACTCGGTAAAGTGGAACCTAATTATCTGATCAAGTTCACTTTTTTCATCAATTGAACTACCTTTAAAATTTATTAAAATCGAAATGTTTTAAAATTTTCAAAAATCGTTTACCAATTATCCACAGAACGGTAAGAACAATCATGTCCAAGACGACCAGAAAACGAAACACATTTGAGTATCTTAAGCTTGGAAGTTTGATTCGTAGCATTTTATTTTTAATTTGGTTTAAAAAAAAATTATATAATTATAAGATAAAATTGTTAAAGGATCGTCAATTTTAAATATTTCATCTAAATTTGACAAATGATTATATTATGCTTCTCTACTAAATTTGAAATTTTTCATCAAATTTGATTATTATTAAAAATGAATAGATCCAAAAATTTATTAGTAATTTTAAGTTATTATAGCAAATTAAACTTAAATTTATCCGACCTTTATTTTATTCATCAAATTATTAATTATGACAGGTGACATTACCTAAAAAATGAAAAAACTTTGGTTTTAAATATTCATTGTTTTTTCGATTATCATTACTATTAAAATATTAAGACTTAATGTGATTAATAGATAAGAAATCAATGCTCTAAATTTAAGCAATTAAAAAAATGTTGTTTTGATATTGAATTAGTTGTCTTTTTTAAAAAAGACTCTATTTTCCAAGTAGGCAATTAATTTTAACTTTGATTGATTTGAAAGAAATTTAAATTAGTTATTAAATTTTTATCTGATGAATTTTTGTGATTTTAAAAATCATCGAATTTTAAATTTAAATTATTTTATATATTGGTGATTTTGAAACCAATGAACTCAAAAAAATTCAAACATCTTAATTATTTTTAATTCAAAAAATAAAGTCCAAGAGTCTTTAATGTAAATATCAAAAAAAAAACAAGATAATTTAATAAAAATAGTTTCATGCTCTGGAACATCACTAATTTAAAAAGTTGAGCCTGGGAATTTTAAATTAATTTAAATTATTTAATCTGGTCATATCAAAATTATTTGTTTAATTGTGTATCAAATATCAAATTAATTTTAAAAGACCATCTCTGATAAAAGTTTGAAATAATTCAAGGAAAGAAGACTAATTAAGTTAAACTCTTTTAATTTTTTTGTTTTCAATATTTCCATGGAAGTAAGAACATCATGGACTAAAAGTATGCTCTAAGTTAACTCTTACAAGTGATTAGTATAAAAGCATTAAAATTTACATATTTTTAAGAAAAATTTATATGTCTGTTTTTACAGGAGTATAAGCTAAATAAAATTTTAAAAAATAAAAAACTGTTTTTTTAAACTGGAATGATCTTCTAAACATCCATTTTAAGAAATTCTTCTTAATATAAAACGGATTTACATTAAAGTCGCAACTCTAAGTTTTATTTTTAAATTTTGACTTGCTGGAAAAGACTAAAATGTCTAAGAAAAATATATTATCATATCTTCTAGTATTTTTTTTAACAAATAATTTCACAAAATAAAAAATAACAAATTATTTTTTATTAAGTTCTAACAGTTTTTGACTCAAACTTTTATAAGAATAAATTTTAAAGCCTAACTGAGACTTTGAATTTTTAATTTCTTTAATTTACTTTTTTAGACTTAGAGTATAACTTAGAAAAGTAAGATTAATCAATATTCTTCTTTTAATTTTAGATTTTTTAGAAAATGAATATTAATTGTAATTATTAGCTTTTGCAAATTAATCATCCTATTTTTTTTTGTTCTATATATGTATTTGAAAAATGAAAAAAAAAGTGTTAAAATGCTTTAAAATTTATTAGGACTCTTTTCAGTTTGCAATTTATTTGCTACTTTTTAGCCATAAAGCCAAGTGAATGCTTCCAAAAATTCTTTACTCCAAAAAATTTCACTATGTGTTCCATTGGTTCTAATATTATGTTTTACATTCGGATATCCTTTTTGAACTAATTTGTTTATCATTTTTAGCATATTGCTCACCATTGTTAAACTTCCTTCCATCTCGCCACAAACGAAATAAAATTTTGTGTCTTCGAATTTATTAACATCACTTGATTCAACAAGATCAAAAATTGTTGAGTTAAACCAAAAGGATGGCGAAAAAATTCCTAATTTACTAAAAATATTCTGATTTTTAAAACCACCATAAAATGTCATTAAGCCACCCAAAGAACTTCCTGCTAATCCAGTAAACTCTCTTTTTGGTTTTGTCCGAAAATTTTGGTCAATAAATGGCTTGACGTGATTTATCAAAAAATCAACGTATTTACCACCTTTTCCTCCACCGTAGCTCGGATGAGAATGAGGAGTTAGCTCATCTATTCGCTCAAGTTTTGTTTCTAAACCCACTATGATAGAACTTTGCTTACCAGTAAAAAAATTGTTGTCCATGATTTCATCCAAACCCCATTCTCCTACAAAACTAGTGGCTTTATCAAACAAGTTTTGAGCATCATGCATATAAAGAACAGGGTATAATTTTAAAGAGGTGTAATAATCTGGGGGTAAATAGATCCAAATTGTCTTGGTCGTATTAAATTGCGCATAAGGAAATTTTGTATCAATTATATAAACATTTCCGGTCACTGAATGATCTCCATTAAAGTCATTCCAACCGTTTATATTTATTAAATGAGTCTGTTTATTAAAGGTAGATATTCTTAGATTTCTATTTGGCATGAAACCACTGTCAATACCTGTCTCGCTAGTAGACCATGAGCCTCGGGTAAATTTATACTGATAATCACCTATAGGAAGGTCAATATTTAATTTGAACAAATTGGTAGATAGCCTGATAAATTTATATTCTGGAAGATTAGGCTGCCAGTTATTAAAAGATCCGGCTAAATATATGTCCTCTTTTAACGGAGTATAATGCCTTGGAACTCCAACAATGTTAAATTCAACTTCAACGCTTTGGACATATTTAAAAACTAAATGATAAATTTTTGGTCTTATTTTTTTTATTTTTAATTATTTAAGTAAATTTTTTACCTGTAATTAAAAGCAAAAAAAAAATTTTTTTCATATTTAAAAAGTAAATTTTGATCTTAAAGATTTTTTTATTTTATGCATTTTTAGATTTTTATCAATTTTGAAAAATTATGTTGCGACAAAGATAAGTAAAAAAATTCACAAATATTTAATTAAAAATTTAGAAAAAAAATTTATCTGAGAATCATTTTTTCTTCTTGATCTTGTTTTGATTTAGAAAATGCTGCTACTGATTGAATGAAATTGTTAAACTCATTTCGAAACTTTTCGCTTTCGCTTTCCATATTGGATTTGATTTTTTTAATACCTTCAAATAAATTTCCTAATTTGCCGGCATTTGGGGTACCTGTCTCAGTTTCGTATCTATTTTCAATAACTAAACAACATTCTTCTCTTATTCCTGAATTTTGAACAAAATGGGTAAACCATTGGTTTAGTTCTTTCGGGTGATTGGCTTCATATGGATTGAATGCAAAAACAACACCATTTGCATCATGAGACAGTGCTGTCCAACAGCTTTCATATCTAAAGTTTATTTTAAAGCTATTTAAACAAAAAACTTGTTAATAATGAAGAGTACTTTAGGTCACCGCTACAATCCCAGAGTTCAATTTCGCATTTTTCCCTCCTGTTGCTTATCTTTGTTTCTTGTTCCATTTCTAATATTCTGCATCCGATTGTAGGAATGTATTCTGTGCCAATGCTATCACCAGCATCAGCGAGAAAATTTGAAATAGCTGTCTTACCAGCCTTAAAACAAAATAAAGTTTATGGCATTTATTGCAATGTAATTAATTACTCTAATAGGACCAACTACTGGTATCTTTATTTTAAACATTTTTGATAAATGACGGATAAAATGTTTAGAAAAATTATTGAATTTGAGCTCAATTAAATTTTTTTAAAATCAACCTTGAATGAGAAAAATTTCCATGGCAACTTAATAAGTCGGTTTAATTTGTCTGAAATATATTTTTTTTGATAATTTTACAAAAAAAATTTAACAAGATAACATTTTTTCATTAATAATTATTATCAATTAAATAATAGTTTTGAATTAATAAATGTGTAGTGTTAATTATTTATTTTTAATGAAAAATGTAAAACAAGACTTAATTTTTTGATATTAAAACTAGTATCCGAGTTTATGTAACTCTGTATCAAAAATAACAACGAAAATCTATTTTTTACATTTCAAAATTTTTTTTTTAATCGATTCAAATTTTTTTTCTCAAAAAGTATTCTTTTATTTTTCTACAAACTTCAAAAAAAACAATGATTTATCGTTTTTTTTTGAAGGCATGTATTTAGCCGGATCGTTTAATAATTGGCATCTCTTCCTATCAGGCTATCTATCAATTTGTTCAAAATAAATATTGACCTTTCTAAAGGTGATTATCAGTATACAATTACCTGTGGCTTTTGCCACAACGAGTTTGAGCCTATAGTAAAAGAGTTATTTCAATTTAGATTTTTAATATGTTTGTCTTAATATCAAGTGGTGGTGGAAAATGTCTGATTTTTACTGTAGTGTCAATGGTCTTAAATGGTGTAACAATGATTGTTACACGCAATTTTTACGGACCAGCTATACCACTTGGCAATTTATCATGTGCCTCTGGTCTAATTCCGACGGGAACTGTATAATGGTCTTGTTTGCCAGGTTCCTAAATATTGCTCTTTTTAACAACAAAACAATTTTTTTCCAACATATATCGCGAGCTCATTGTTTTTATAAATGGTGCTTTTAATTTAGAAGGAAGTACCTTAACTTAAGTCAGAATTTGAAAAGATATTGACCTTTTTTATTTTGATTTATTCCATTTCTATTCTATAATTAATAAGTTTTTAATTTTTTTAATGATAATCGTAAAAAAAATTTTAATTTAATAGCTTTCTATCTTTTTTTGACCGTGTATGATTTTTTCTGTAATCGATTTTCTCATTATTTAGAAAAATTTTTTACCGAAAAAAGTTCACTTTCTAGGACTTTAAATGGTCCTTGAAAGTAAAAACTTAACTTAAACTTGAAGGTTCTTTAATTTAGAATCTTATTCAAATTTATTTTAGCAAAGTTTTTCACTCTTTTAAATCAGCATTATTTATTTAAAAAATTTACATTATTTAGATTTTTTCTAAAGCTAGATTTTAAACTTGAATTCAAAAATTATCCAGGCATTGGTTTTATTATGAAATTAAATTAAAATAAAACTAATTATATTATTATTACTTTTTATTTCTCCTGAATGTGTTATTCTACAGATTTGAGTTGTTATTTGATAAAGATATAATTAGTTTTCTTTAATTGAACTGAGTCAGCTTCAGACTGAATCAGATAAAAATTCTCAGTCTCAGAGTTATATTACTCAAAGCATTTTAAAATTTCGATATTAAAAAAAAGAATAAAAAATAGATTATTTATTTTAAAAAATTGGAATACGTCATGTCAGATACTAGAGATCTGAATGTTGGACAGTATAAGAAAGAATTAATTTAAAGTGTTAGAAAGTTAGGTAACTTTTTTCATTCTTGGTTTTTTAAATAAAAAGATTTTGAATAATTTATTGCATTGGACCTGCGATACACTTGCTAGCATGCTCAATCGTCATCATCTATTCTATTAGGGAATATATAGAAAATTAAACATATTATGATTTTATAAAAATTTGAATTTTTTTAAGTAATAGCAATTTTTGAAATAAAAAATTTAAAAAAAAAGAAAGAGATCAAAATAAAAATTGCTCTGTTTAGCTTAAAATTTAACTGAATTGAATGATAATTGTTTTTAAAGCTAAAATCATTTTTTTAAAAGATGAATAGCTAATATTGTTCAAGTAAGTAGATGATTTTAGCTTTCTTAGTCTAGGAGTCCATACCACTCTCGATATTTTGAAGCATTTTGAATTTAATTTTTAAGTCTAGCATTATTTATAAGCTTTAGAAATTTTAAAATCTATCAATATGGTGAAAATCAAGCTTTTAATTTTAAGTAAATAATTTAGTAAATTAATTATTAATCTTCCACATATCTAAATGATAAAATTCAAGGTATTCTTATTAATATTTGCTGCGCGATAAGGAATCCTTGTCGAAAAGGAATAAATGGAAACCACTTTTTTCCGCATCCTGAATCTCAGTCAAAATATATTCATTGTAGCCAATGGGGACAAATGTTTGTGTTCAATTGTGGTCAAGGCTTAGTCTGGGATTCTTCAAAAAAAACTTGTGAACGAAAAGATTTATTCCATTTTTTCCAAAATGCTCCAAATTCTTTGCACACAACGACTCAATCTAACTTCCAGAAACCAAATGCAGTTTTTCAAGCTTCTAAGGCCCCATTAAATCCAGCAACAAGAATTATCACAAATTTTCCGCTAAGTCAAGGCTCAAACTTTATCCAAAAATCGATCACAACAACAAGATCATCAAATTTGCAGAATAATGCTGATTCAGCTACAAAAATGTTTACTTTTCCATCAACTGCTTTTGCCACGGCATCTAGATCTACAAGCACCAGACCACCCGTTACTTCAGCTACTACCCAAAAAATTTTCAACCAGGAATTTACATCTAGAGCTTTTACATTTCCATCAGCTACTTTAACTACCACAACACTTCAAACCACTACTCAAGCCTTTAATACTAATTTTGCTCAAACAATTCAAAATTTTCAAGCTGACAAAACCATAGGTTCACAGACTCAGTGTGACATATTTTCGATTTCAGGTTCAAAAATTCCCTCAGTAAATGGAGCATACAAAAGACTCAATTCAAATATCATAAGAAGATCAGATAATTTTAGAATACCAGGTTTGATCGTGCGATTAGATAGATCACTTTGGTGTTTGACTTTAGCTTTTTCATTTACTGATTTGAATTCAATTAATTTAGAGTTGATAAAATCTCAATGTGGTCCGAACGCTGAATGTTGCGTGCTTATCAGCAAGTCAGCGGATAGCTTAGATGTTACAGATCCTCAGCGCGAATGGAACTTAAATATGATGAATGCAAAAGGAACAAAAGACATCGCAATAAAGTTCAATTGTGAAAATCAAAAGAAATGTCTTAGAATTCCGTTTTGTCCGCCTGAATGTCTTAAAATTGCTGATGGATGCGAAGTATGCGAATGTGATGGAAAGCCATTTTTTGACATTAGTTTGCAAAATAGTGATGGCTCTGGTCAAAAACTTTTAGCAATGACAAATAAGAATGAAATGCCAAAATTTCAAGGAGGAGAAATCAAAAAAAAACTTGAAATCATCTCAAAATGCAATGTAAATTTCTTTTTTTTTTTAAATGATTTTAGTTTGCTTGTTTAAGATGGTTGAATGTCCAAAAGAATTTATCTGTGCTGAAGCTAGAAACTGTCCAACATGTAATCCATTATGCTTTCCTCCTGGAAATTTCAATATTTCGAGCGCTGTCAAATTGAGTTGTGACGATGTTGATTGTCCATCTAATTCAAAATGTTTGATTGATGTAGCTGATGGTTTATTAAAATGTTTGACTGTTGAAATAGTTCAACCCACTCAAAGAGAACTTGATATTCAGGCGTTGGTTAATTTTCAAGATATTCATTTTGATCAAATGTTTAATCATCTACCGGCCCAATTCAGAACCAATAATCACCTTCTGCCAATCCCTGTGACAACACCAACTACTGCTCCTACTAAAACAACTACAACTACGACTACAACTACAACTACAACTACAACTACAACAACAACTACAATTACAACTACAACAACAAGGTCCACCACAACTACTACAAGCACTTCACCAGCTACAACAACTACCACTGAGCCAATTGAAATGATTTCACCAATGGTGGCCGACCACTTTATTGATGAAAATTTTATCATTAGAAGATGCTCGGTAAGAATAAATATTTTTTCAAAATAAAATTTTAATTAATAAAATTAGATGGTAAAATGTCCAACAGGACTTATTTGTGCTGAAGCAACTAATTGTTTAACATGTAGTCCATTATGCTTTCCACCAAATCAATTTGATTTAACCAAAGCAGTGAAACCTAGCTGTGAGGTAAAAATAATTAAAAAATAAAAGCTTTTAGAATTAAATTTTTTTTTCAAGAGTGTCACTTGTCCTGGTACCTCGAAATGCTTGGTAGACACTAAAGAGAACAATTTAAAATGTGTTGTTTAATTTATAGAAATTTATTCTAGATTTTATTTTTATTTATTGTTTTAAATTTTTTGTTGTTTTACATTTAATCGTTTTAGGCTTTAGTTTTATAAATAAAAAGAAGATTTTTTAAAATTTTTTTCTTGTTTTATTTTTTTAACAGAAATTATAAAGAGTCTAAAACTAAAATAAAGAGTCGATTTTTCGGGAGACAAAAAGCAATCTAGTTTTTAAAAACGAAATGAATAAAATTTATTAAAATTTATCATTTAGATAAATTTACCAATGTGAAATCTTAGTTACTATATAAAAGGAAAAACGCTATAAGATTTTTTTATTTGTTCAATAATGGTTCTGCAAACAGTACAATATTGTAAAAAATTTGTACAAACGAATTCTAAATAACTCTTCATTTTTCTGTAAATTTTTTATCAAAAAATATTCGATCAAAATATGCAATAAATGTCTTTTTTAGTGTGTGGACAACAGACTCGAAATGTAGTCTCTCAAACACTACATAGAACAACAGTTTCTACTGTCAAACAACTAAATTTTTTGCTGAGTTGAATTAAGATCATTCACTGCTATAAACTAATAGTTTAAACATAAATACATTTATTATGTAATATATCTTTTTGCTAAACGTACAATTTTGATGATTTTTTCAACTTTGATTAGGTTTATGGAATTAAAATAATTAAGTTTTAGTTAAAATTACTAGATCATATTAAATTGTAATAATGAATACATGTTATCAATTAACAAATATAAATAAAGATTATAGAAAAAAGCTTTACCATTTGAGAAAACACGAAATTTATCCATATGTGTCTTAGAAAAAATATGTAGTTTTGACATGAAAAATAAAAAAGGTTATATAAGCTTTTAATTATAGTCAATTTCTTAAAAATGTCTATACAAATTGCGACAGTTCTAATATTGATATCTTCGGGTCTTTGCGCAAACGAAAAATTTTCTTTTGAAGGATATAAGCTGATCCAAATCACACCGAAGTCTTTTCATCACATCCAACTCCTTAACTCTTGGGAAAACAATCCCGATGTAAAAATCGTATTTCATCATTAACTACTATCTTTTTTAAATACAATTTTAAGTTTGATGTATGGAACCGAATAAAATCAATTGAAGAAAGTGTAGATGTGGCACTATCTCCCAAAGCATTTGAACATTATAAGTCTTTATTAAAGTTGGCCAGTCTTCCGTTCACAATCATCAATGATAACATTCAAAAGTAAATTTATCTGTTAGATATTTTTTTTGGTCTAAGTTTACCGAGTAGACTTTTGGATCGAGAGCAAGAATCAATGACAAGAAATGTAGGCAGTAGAAGTATTGTTGGAAAATATGCTCGATATACTGAAGTATCTAAAAAAATTTACAATAAATTATTAATAAAAATAATTCTAAACTATTTGGTATTAAGGTGATGAGTTTTATTTCTAACATAGAAGTTGACAATCCAGATATTGCATCAACTTATTCCATTGGAAAAACTTTCGAAAATCGTGATCTTAAAGTCTTAGTTTTAAAAACAAGTACATCACAAAAAAACGTTTGGATCGATTGTGGCATACATTCAGTAAATAATCAAAATAAAAAAAAAATCTATTAATACCTTAAAAAAAGCGTGAATGGGTATCTGTGTCAACTTGTGTTTGGTTCATAGACAGAGTAATTTTTTAATAATCAAAAAATAAAATGTTAAAGATTATTTAATAGCTAGTAAAAGATTTCAAGAATTCTGACCCAGTTGCTACAGATCTATTGAACTATTATGAATTTCATATCTTACCAATAGGTAAATAAATTTTTGAATTTTTTCTAGCTTTAAAGGTTTAAAATTTAGCATCGATTTCTTAGAAATATTTATTTCAAATTTTTTTTTAGTTAATCCGGATGGATATGAATACACTCATTCAACAGTAAATTTCGAAAATTGAAATTGAAATTTAAAAAAAAAATGTATTCAAGTTCAGATTATGGCGAAAAAATAGAAGACCAAACTCTGGCTCAAGTTGTGTCGGAACTGATTTAAATCGAAATTATGGCTATAAATGGATGGTTGCGGGAGCCAGGTAAACAGATTGTAGTATTCATTCAAAGATCTAAAAAAATGATTTAGCTTGAACCCTTGTTCAGATACATATGCTGGTCCATCAGCAGATTCCGAAATAGAAACAAAATCAGTCGAGAAAGCAATTAATGATAGACAAGGTGAATGGGACACTTTTGTAACAATTCATTCTTATGGAAATTTTTGGTAAATATTTTTTTTCCTCTTAAATTAATAAAATTCATAAATTAGGATGGTTCCATGGGGATGGGATTCAATTCAAATTCCTGATTATAACGATTTATATTCTGTTAGCAAAATAGGAGCTGATGCTTTAAAATCAGTTTATGGTACAAAATATTCAATTGGTTCACCTTCAAATCTTTTATGTATGATAAAATTAATTTAAATTAACTAAAAAAAAATAAAAATAAATATTAGATTCTGCTGCGGGTGGAAGCTTCGATTGGACTTATGCAGTTGCAAATATTAAGTACTCAATTGCTTTAGAATTGAGACCGGGTCGTGGTGAATCTGACTATAATTATGGATTTGTTCTGCCAGAAGATAGTAAAATTTGTTTAATTTTTTATGTTGTTTTAAGAATGAAAATTTTTAGGAGCACCGGCGGTTGGAGAAGAAACTTATGTAGGACTTATTGCTATGATTAATGCTATTCGAAATCTTAATCGACAAAATTAGACATATTATTTTTTTCTAAAAAAAGCAAAAAAAGAAGACTTATTAATTTAAATAAAATTTTTTAAAATAATTTATTAAAAAATATTGCATTAGTTAATTATTTCAATCTTTTTGTTTCAAATTAAAACTATTTCTTTTAAAAAAAATTGAGATTATTAAACAACGTTTGATACAAAGAATCTTGAATAAAATAAAATATAAAATATAAAATTAAAATAAAGTATAAAATTTCGTGCTAAATTCTTTTTCGAATTTTACTGCATAAATTCCTTTAATATTTTTTTTAGACAATTATTACAATTCAATATTAAATTTATCACCGACAAGTCAACTATGATGAAAAATTCCGAAAGTTTGCTCTCATCTATCTCACGTGTAACATAGCTTGTTGATCAAACTTTCTCAATAAAAATAAACATTTTTTTCTTTTGGTCTTTAAATTATTTTTTTTTCTATAACTTAGAATATAATTTATAACTTAATTTTCTTGGTGAGTTCCAAAAACTCTCTTCGGTCTTAGCTTAGAAATTTTTCATTATATCGAAGGAAATAAGATATTTTAAGACAAAATTGATAAATTTATTGATTTTTTTATTTAATTATAGGACAAGTCCCAAAAATTTAGATATGATTTTATTTAAAAAAAGTAATAAAATTAGTGTTGGATACGGTCAAGACAAACCGGTCCAAAACACGGACGGTTTTTGGTGGTCATTTGGCCAGTCAACAATATTTTTTGGACCACAAAAAAATAAGGACAAAAGGATTCGCCACATAAATTGATGGATTTTTTGAAAAATTCTTTTAAATTAAAAAAAATAACTTAGTAAAAATGATAAAAAAAGAAAAAATTTTTTTGTTACCGCCCGGTTAAAGGTAGTCCGGCAATTGCGGATACGGGCACGATTTCTGAAAATTTCGGCCGGTTGAGTGTCCGCTTGTACGGATCCGGCAATGTGAAATATTAGTACAAAAATTAAAGTACAAAAAGTAAAAACGCTATAATTTTTTTTCTAATTGTGTAAAAATGGTTCTGTAAACAGTACAATATTGTAAAAATTTTTTAGAAACGAATACCAAGCTCTGCAAAAACTCTGCAATTTATTGCATATATTAATCATAAAGTTTTTGATGGTGTGCATTTTACAGAAAAATGCAGAGTTTTTTCACGTGATTTAAAAACCGTTGAAAGTTGTGTGTTGGCAATGTCGCTCAACAAAACAAACCAAAACCGACGGTGGATATTTAAAAATTCGGTCAAGCTAAACTTGAAGAGGATAGACAAACCGATTAGCCATAAAGTCTTATTTAGTGCACTTGATGTCGTCCTGAACCAAGTGGAAAATGATGCGATCACAAGTATCTACAATTTCTCTTCAAACAAAGTTTGGATAATAGAGTTTAATGCTGCTTTTAATGTTGCCAAAGTTTTCGATCGTGACATCAATATCAATGGAACCATTTTCAGACTTGAAGATGCAAATAAAGTCCTGGATCTCAGAAGGTATTGTACTTTTCGATTTCACTTCTTGCCCTCTGATTTCGAGAATCATAGACTTGAAACCTTCTTTAATGCTGTTCGAATTGATGGACTCAATATTGAACACATTACCGAAGAAAAATATAAAGATAGACCCGAGAGGAAAAATGGTGTCAGAAGGGTGAGAATATCATTTCCAAAAGAAGTTGAGAATATTATTGGAAGCTTGTCAGGCCCCACAATAATGTATGGTTTAAAGTGTCTTGTGTCAATTGTTGGACAAAAGCAGAAATGCTATTTTTGTGATGATGAAGGACACAACATTGCTAAATGCCCTGTCAAAGAAACACTATGCGAAAATTGTCATCAGAAAGGACATTTGACAAAAAAATGCTCCATTGCCGAAAAGCTTAAGTCGCTTGAAAGGAAAAAGATTGACTACAGTGATCTTTACATTGACCAAGAAGAAACGCAATCATTATTTAAAGCTGACCAAAAAGATAATGATGAAAATGTGATGCCAAAAACACCTGGATATCAGCCAACAAATTTAAATGACGTAATATCCCAAATTAGCCCAAAAGACCTTAAAACTCCAGTTTTAGAAGAAGCTTTGGTAAGTCGTTTAAACGATTTTCTACCACTATGCCAGTCACCTGTCAATGTACGCTCAAATGATCAGAATGAGACTGAGAATTTTTTCCAAACCAAAAATCAAACCAAGAGATTTCCCGAATCTGATCCAAATGAAAAGAGCTCACCGAAAATGAATCAAAGAAACCATTAGTTGTCTTAGAAAATCAAAACGACAGTACCTTCGAGTCTGAATCAAACAGTTCAACAACTGAATGTTCAATTCAAGTAGATCAATCATCTAACGAAATTGGTCAGCAAACTGCCGATCAAAACAGCATTGAAGAAAATTTAGAATGAACAAGAAGATAAATAAATCAACTTTAAGAACAAAACCTCTTAATAAAACAAGGTTAGTAATTACACACTGGAATTGTCTTCATTTACCTAGTAGGGTTCATCTCTTAGCCAATTTTTTAGCTCAAAAATGTCCAGACATTGTTTTGCTCAATGAACTAAAGATAGATTTAAGTGAGGAAATATTTATCTTGATTTTCACAATTATCAATTCATAACAAAACCACGCAACAAGTATGGAGGAGGAGTAGCAATTTTAATTAAAGAAGGAATTGAATTTATACAAGATTTCTCTTATGAGGAATTCAATTCCGAACTCCTTTGTATAAAAATGAACTTAGGAAAGAATAATGAATTGTTTATATTCAGTCTTTATAATCCACCCAATATGCTTCTGAACTTTGAGTTTTTTAAAACTGTTAATAAAAAATGTAGAAACTACATTTTAGGTGGTGATCTTAACGCCAGAACAAAGCAAATAGGCTGCGTAGGGGAAAATGAAAACGGCATAATGTTGGAAAGAATAATCAATGAGTTAGATTTCTCAGTAATTAATGATAAGCGTCCTACTTTCAATATTTTTAATAGGAATTACTTTGAAATTCTTGATCTTTTCTTAGTTTCATCTTCATTAATTGACAAAATTACCGACTTTTGTGTCCTAAATAGTCAAGACATGACTAGTGACCATTTCCCAATCGAAGCATCGATTTCAATGGGCTATCAATTAGAAAATAAATCAGCAGCTAAAAAGTTTAACTATAAGAAAGCAAACTGGCAATTATTCAGCGAGATTTTAAATTCTCAAATAGTGAATATCACTGAAAGTTCCCTCACAATAGATCAACTAAATGATAAAATTACAGAAAAAATTATTTCTACTTCACATAAAAGCATTCCTTATCATTCGCAGAAAATCTACAAAACCAGTCTTCCCCCGAACATTGTTATTCTGATAAAAGAACGTAGGAAAGTAAGAAGAAACTTTCAAAAAACTCGCTGTCAAAATCTCAAGAAAAAATTAATCAACTTACATTCGAGTTATAGGCCTCTTTAAAAAAATTCTGGAATCAAAATTGGTCTGATTTTATTGAGAAAATGGGAAAAAACCCACTGACAAGTAGACCATTCTGGAAAAAAATAAATAAATTTAGATCAAAAAAAGGATCAAATTTAATCCCAAATTTGTTTTTAAATGACAAGGAATTCAAAACTAATGAAGAAAAGGGAAAATGCTTTGGAGAACTCCTATCTTCAATATTTAGTCCTGATTCTGATTTAATTGATCGTGATAAAGATTTCGAAATACTTAATTCTAACTCTGAATTCTTTAGAAATTATGATCAGTCTAATTTTAATGATCCAATTTGCTTAAATGAATTAATTATGGCTCTAAAAAGATTGAAAAATGAAGCGGCATCAGGACCTGACCAAATTCATAATCTAATGTTAAAAAACTTACCTAGAAATTCATTAATAGAAATTATAGAACTTTTTAATTTATCTCTTCGAGAAGGTAGAGTCCCTAAAGTATGGAAAACATCGAACATTACTATGATTCAAAAAAAAGCCTCTTCTTTACAAGATCCTTTAAATTATAGACCAATTAGTATAACGAGTTGTTTAGGAAAGCTCCTAGTTTAGGAACGCATAGTATTTTCAAGATTATACAATTATTTGGAACAAAATTCACTCCTTATCCAGGAGCAATCTGGATTTAGGAAACACCGGCCAACATCAGATAATCTTTTCTTTTTAATTCAAAAAATTGTGGAATCATTTAATAGAAAAAAAAGAGTTTGTGGCCTTTTTTTTGATATTTCTAAAGCCTTTGATAGGGTTTGGCATGGAGGTCTACTTTTTAAATTGATTAAAATGAATCCACCTCATTACTTGACTAACTGGATTAGATCCTTTTTAGATAGTAGGACATTTAAGGTAAATGTGAATGACCAATTGAGCGACGAATATCAAATAACTGCAGGTGTTCCTCAAGGCTCAGTAATAAGTCCTCTTTTATTTAGTATTTATATTAATGACATCCCAAAAAGAAACAAAACAAATAATGAATACTCTCTGCTTTTCGCAGATGATCTAGTTACATTCTTCATTTATAACAAGAAAGGGAACCTTGAAAATAAGATTAATAAATACACCAACGAACTAGAACAATGGCTTATTAAATGGAAAATGAAGATATCAGTTTAAAAGTCATGTTCAGTAGTCTTTTCTAGGTACAAAAAAGAGGGTGATAATCTTAACTTAAAAATCTATGGAAACAGAATAGTGAGCCAAAAAGAAATCAAGTTTCTTGGTATTAAATTTGATTCTAAGTTAAACTTTAATACACTAGTAGACGAAATTAAAGAACGCTGCAACAAAAGGCTAAATATTATTAAGATACTGTCAAACAAAAAATGGGGTCTCAATCAAAACACACTAGGAAATTTATATAAATCTTTAGTCGGATCGATTTTAGACTGTTCTTTTCCTTGCTTATATTCATTTTCAGAAAATAATATCAAAAAACTACAAGCAATTCAGAATACAGCAGTAAGATCTATCCTTAAGTTAAAATATGATACTCCCTCCAACATCGTGCAACATGAAGCTTTTAATAAACTAAAATTACTAACAGTCTCGAATCGTCTTTTTGAGTTGAGCGAGAAATATGTTGGGACAGGACTGAGTCATTCTATTCCATTGGTTGAAAGACTGGTGAAAGAATACAAAGAAGGTTTCGAATCAAGATATATTGAATACCCAACTCCATTGTGTAATTGCTACCTTACTATTTCTTCTTTTTTTCCTGAAACTTGAACTATTGAAACATGTGCCACATGAAACAATCTTTTCCAATTTATGTCTTTTCAACTTTAATTTTTTTTAGCTTATTTACTCTATTTTGATTCTTTTTTTTTTATCTAATTTTATTAACTTTAATTTTATTTTTATTATTTTTTTTATTTTATTTTTAATTTATTCTGAAGGAGCTTTAGCTCGGTACAGAAAACAAATAAATAAATAAAATAAATAAAAGTCAAAATGGTAACTTATTTTAATGAACCATGGCTCGAATCTTACGACCCCAATAAATAATTTTATGGGGAATCGGGGGGTTATGAAGATATTCATGAGGCTTTCGACGAATAAATCGAAGCTCAAGACAACTTAAGGAACACTTTAATTGAAACTGAGGTAGAAGAAGGTAATAATGAGACTACCCTAGCAGCAAATTCCTACAATAGCGCTGTAATCCCATTTAATAATGTGGAAGCATATAATTGGTGTTGATTAAAGCCAAGGATTATTCTAGTCCTTTCCAGCTGAAGCTTGCGACAACCTTTAGGAAAATAAAGAGGAGTAGGACGACCAAAAAAAGAATTAAAATCATTAGTAATGAAATAATTGAAAATATTTTCTTAATTTTTTTATGATTAAAATTTTTTTTTGTGACTCTTTACTTTATATCATTTAATTTTATTATGTGATAACTAATTACTTAAAATGACAACTATTACTTTTAATTTACGATTCATACATTCAATTGACTAATTTTTATGCTGACTAATTAATCAAAATAAATGACACTTTAAGATATTTTCTTAATTAACTAATTGGAAATAAAGCAAAAATTTAATTGTTCTTTATTTGACTTTATCTATATTCTTTCAATAAAAAATATATATTTACAGGTAAGAATTTTATCTGTTAATCTTTTTATTAAAATGAGTGAAAATTTATCTAATCCTGTCCCAAAAAAACGAAAATGTTATTCACTTGAAACAAAAATTGAAATAATAAAAAAGCATACAGACCAAAAAATAACGATTACTGCTCTTGCAAAAGAATATAACGCAAACCCCTCAACAATTTCAAAAATTTTAGCATCGAAATCAAAGCTTTTAGAAATGTATGAGAAAAATTTAGTTGGACCAGAAAAAAAACGAATGAAACTTTCGAGCTACGATGACGTAAATAAAGCTGTAATTTATTGGTTCGATCAAATTCAAAAATATAACAACCTTACTGTAAGCGGGTGTGACATAAAAAATTCAAAATAATAAATCTTAAAATTTATTCAATGCTTTTGTATGGGATTTTCGATAGAACGAATTTCGATACAACGAATATAAAAATTTCCGCCCAACTTTGTCGTTATATCGAGGATTGACTGTAGTGTTTTTATTTTTTGTACTGTAATTTTTGTACTAATATTTCACATTGCCACGGATCCCAACACTAGAAAAAATCAATAAAAATTTACTTACAATTAAGTGAAAAATTCAATTTTTAAACAGATAAAAATGACTAAGATTTTTAATATACAAAATTTAATTAAGTAAAATTAGTGTTTCTTTTTGCAATTTTTTTTTATTTCAGATTTGATGTAAAAAAAAATCAAAAACGATAAAATCTATTTAGAAAATTGCAAAATAAGTACCAATAAAGGCCTTTAAAACCCTTTCCGGTCTTTGAGCGTAAAAAAAGAGTTTTATAAATTAAGAAAATTTTTTAGATTAATTTTATTGTTTTTTAATTTTTGAAAAAAAAATATTTATTGAATTTGAAAAAAAAATACATCCGGAATTTGAAAATTAAGAAGAAAAAATATTTATGATAAATTTGCAATCTGATTTACACAATTGGCCACAATTTGTTCTAATTGTTTGTCTTGTTCACATGAGACATTCATTTTTTCAAGATCAATTTTGATTGTCTTATCATCCATTTCAATGAACAAGCTATTCGAGTCATCTCTTATTGATTTTGAATCAAAAAGGTCATCTAGAGCTGATAGGAGATTTTCTTTGAAATTTGGTTGTTCAAAGTCTTTTAAAACTCTATTTTGCTCCGCTTTCGATTCCTCTAGTTCTGCTTTTAGCACCTCTGAAAGCAAACTATCCGCATAAAAATCATTAATTGGACTCGAACTCCACTAGAAAACTAAGTTAAATAAATTCTTCAAAAGATTACAATATTACTTCTAAAATAAGGAATTTTTTTTCGACAATTATGTCTATGGCATCAAATATTCTATAACGAGGATTTCCGGCTTCAGGATACTTTTTCAGATTTCCGAACACTCTTTCCAGAGAATACAAAATGAGATCAGGGTCAGATTTATACGGGATGCTCTGTCGCTGTAAAATGGTCGATATTGCTAGATCGGTATAATTAGGAAGATCTTCCGGGCTCATTAAGTGATATTTAAAATTTCTTTTTACCAATATTCCGCTTAATTCGGTATCAGATTTGGGCATTTTATTACTTGCCAATTTACCGATTACTTTAGCACTTTTTTCTCCTCTAAAATAGAGTTCTACGGGCTGAGTATTTCTAGGATTATAGACTTGAATATTATAGTCTGTATCTTCATATTGTCTTATCAAAGCATCTTTAAGCTTTTGCATTTCGCTTTGTTCTCCGTGAACTAGAATACAATGGGCTGGTTTAAGAGATCTTATAAATTGGGTGGTTTGTTTAAAATCTGTATGAGCACTAAATGAGATGTATTCCACGGAGCAATTGACTTTTAACTTTTGTCCAGACATTGATGTTATTTCAGAAGGAGATTCATTTAGTAAATGCTAGAACAAGTTAATATTTCATTCACTAAATGTTTAAAATTTACCTTTGCCAAAGTTCCCTCAACACAATAGCCCTTTCAAAAGAAAAATTTAAATTTCACTAATTCTTCATCATTGTTTTAATTATTACTGCAATTATGACTCCATTTTTTTTATCTGTACACCAGGCTTCAAAAAGTTCTCTTGACAAGCCACTTTGCATCATGCCAGGACTTAAAATTAAATTCTTTTCAACTAATATTTCATTAATGCGTTGCTCAGGTTTACCTTGCCATTATGACACATGGTCCAACATCATCAAACTCATCCATATTCTATTCAAATAAAGCTTTAGCAAGTAAAGTCAGACATAAAAAAATTTACTTTTAAATTTGAAATATGCTTGAAAACAAACGGATTGTTAATTCCAATTTGTTTTCGTATTTTTTCATTCATTGCATTTACATAGGTCTGATAAACTGCCATGCACTTTTTGGCCAACGAAGACGCATAGTAAATTGGTATCTCATGCAGTTCAGGATGTTGAGCCCAATATTCATCTTTTTTTAAACTATTTAAACAAAATAACAAAATTTATTTGATTTACCTAAGATAAGTAGAAGCTCTTGAGCTCGGCCCAAAGCAAAAACTGGTATAAGACATTTTCCACCTCGAGTAACAATATTTTTTACAGTATCTGTAAAACGTTTTTCTCTCTCTTCTCTTGGTTCGTGAAGATTAACGCCATATGTGGATTCCTGACAAAAAAATTTAAAATCATAATGAAAAAGAATAGCATTTTATTACAATTATTAAGACATCGGGTTTGATGCTTGGAAGTTCAGCTGACATTAGATGTCTATCTTCAACTCTAGAAAAATCTCCGGTGTATAAAATCTTTTTATTCAATTTTTTACTTTTCTTTTACTAATTAATTAAAGAATAGTTACTCGGACTCCTGCAATTTCTATCATAAACATAGCAGCTCCAAGAACATGTCCGGCTATTAAAAAATTAAATTAGAAGCTTAAAATTTAACATTTTATAAATCTACCATGATAACACCAAAATTTGATCCCCTCATGCTCTATTTCTTGATGAAAATTAATTGTATCGATTTTGGACATGCTGTTCTCCAAGTCGTTCTCAGTATACAGCATTTCGTCAGCTCCAATATTGCTCACTTTTATAAAATCAGACAATAGCCATTTATAGATAGCTTTAGTTGCATGAGTCATATAGCATTTTCCCTTAAATTCTGTTTTTTCAAGAAACCATGGCAAAGCTCCACAGTGGTCCAAATGAAAACTTAAACAAATTTTTTTTAGTTAAAACATCAGAAATTTTAACTAGAGTACTGGCTGATTAAAAGAATATCAATTGTGCTAATGTCCACTCTATCAATAAAAGGAAGTGCATTTGTTCCACTCAAACCTGGATGAATTCCAAAGTCAAGCTAAAAATTATTTGAAAATTTGTTTTTTTTTCAATTTTATCAAAAGTAGAGAAATAAATTACCATGACTTTTTTTCCTTTAAATTCAAGCAATATACAAGATCTTCCCACTTCTTGTCCAGCACCTCTTAAATTAGAAATTAATTCCTGTTGGATAAAAAAATAAAGCTATTCACAGTGGCTGAACCACGAGAAGGTCACTTTCTTCAGCACGACGCTTGGACATTTTAAAATTCTAAATATCAAACATTTTAAATACCAGAATCTATGGTTTGATAAATATGTTTTAACACATATAATTTTTAAGGAAAAAATAATAGTCTAATACAAAAGATTTATTTAATTGAAAAAATTATTCAATAATTTTTTCTACTAATTCTTTAATGTTTGTATAGCAAGGTGAATCTTTAAGAGTCGTCAAAAATTCTTGACCAGCTTCAATGCATTGGGTTAAATTTGGATCAATTGGAATTGCACCTTAATTACAAAAATATTAAATAATAATCTTGAAATATTTTAATTTAAATGATTGAAAATACCTAGAAAATTACAGTTTGATTTATCAGCCAAAATTTTTCCTCCTTGTTTTGTAAATAAATAAGTGCAATCTTTACAATGAGGACAAGTAAATCCGCTCATGTTTTCGATGATTCCAGTTATTGGTATACCAACTTTTCGGCAAAAAGTTATCTCTCTTCGTACATCATTAACAGATAAGTTCTAATTTTATTTAAATCACCAATGCTAAAATTTTATTTTAATTTTTTTAATTACTTGGGGAGTTGTGACCAAAATGGCTGAATAATTACAATAATTGCTAGTCTTGATATTTTCCATAACAGCCAAATGTTCGTCACTTGTTCCGGGTGGTGTATCGATTAAAAGATAATCAAGATCACCCCAGCAAATATCTGTCATAAACTTTTTAATCATAGCTATGAAATAGTTTATTTGAATGTTTTTTTTTAAAATGAAAATATATATTTGTGAATAAGAAAAATTACAATTTTTTTTTGGTCCTCTCCAAATAACAGCATCTGATTTAGAGTTAAGTAAAAATCCAATTGAAATAACTCCGAGTCTTTGTTCATTATCATAATAAACAGGTATCCATCCAGTTTCGCTCTGATTTATTATCCCATTTTCCAAGTTGAACATTTTTGGGATACTTGGCCCGCATAAATCAACGTCTAATACTCCAACCTAATGAAACAATTTTACAGTAAAAGATAAGGCTTTCTTTTATTTAAATCCTTACTTTAAAGCCTTTTTCATAAAGCGCAAAAGCTAGTTGTGTAGTTACAGAAGATTTACCCACACCGCCTTTACCAGATAAGACCAAAAATACCTTTTTAACATTTGATTTTTGATCGTCAACTTCCATTTAAAAATAATTAATTCTAAGTAGATTAAAATGCTTCAGATTTTTGTTTTCATATTATGATATAATTTTTAAAATTTAACAATTTCAAAATATCAGAAAAAACAGCCTGTATAATTCGAAATTAGACATAATAAACTTAACTTTGTATTTATTTATTTATTTTTTAAACTAAAATCAACTTAAATATGTGATCTATTTTTAGAAATGGTATTTTTTATAATTAATTAAAAAAATTGAATTATAAATTTAAACATTTTTTACACTATACATCTTTAATTTAGTATGTGGATTTTTAAACAGGGGAATAATATAAAAATTAAAAAATTAAATTATATAGAGAGAAGAAGATAAAAGTTTTTTCTTGAAAAATTCTATTGTTTATTTAAAATACGAATCAAACATAAAAAATAAAAAAAATTTACTATTGTTTTGGAATATTAATAAATGCTTAACATAAATAAAAAACCGCATTTACCATATAAAGAAAATTAAAAGAAATTCAATTGACTTTTCGAAAATTTTTTGTAAAATTAATTTTATTGCTAACAAAAGAACTTAAAAACTAAAACCGAAGTATAAAAAAAATTCATTAAAGTTTTATAAATCTCAATTTTTATGATAGAATAAATATGAAATGAATTTGGATTATTAGATTGATTTGAAATTTTTTTTATTAGTTTAGAAAAATTTAATTGAAATAAAACTAGCTATTCGAAAAATTCAAAATTATTCTAAAGCATTTTAGGCTTTTTAATTTCTAAGTTTAATAATAAATTCATTAAAATGATTTTATCTATTGTATTCCTTTAACATAAGATAAATTTTATATAATTTTAAAATTGATTCCAAAAATTTTTGTTTATAATCATCAATAAGCTAATTTTATCATTGTTACATACTAAATCTATTATCATATTATCTATTTTTGTTTCTTGAAAAAAAAAATAATTAATTTTTTATTATTTTTAGATAATCAACAGCAGCAGCTTTCAAGTTCAAAATTTTTTATCAATTTTTTGCAGATAAATCCAACCATGACCAATGTTAACTTAATAATCTGTGACAAAGACAAATAAATTAGCAAACGACTAAGTTTTTTCTTTAATTTTAGGAATTTACTATTAAAAAAATCTCATGCTTTATTGTTTTTAATATATTCAGATCTTATTTAAAAAGCATTTAAATTATTTTTCTAGCCAAATAAAAAACCTCAGAGAACAGAGCACAAAATATGCTCTTTGTATTAAAATGCATAGCAATGAATTTTAATCTCTTATAAATCACATGAATATTATAATACACTTCTTCTTATTCGTATAACCAAGTGTTGAATTTTTCTTTTATCAACAACCACGACAACATAAACTAAATATAAACGAGAACAAGCAACCAAAAATTCCCCCTTTTTTGCAATGAAACACACAGAAACAATGCATTTCTTTTCTTTTTTATTTTCATATATTTCAAATAAATTTATTAATGAGATACATTCATTTATTGCAAATTTTGAATGCAAATTTCAAATTGCAAGAAAATTAATTATCGAATTTTAGACTAAGCCTCCATGCATCAGAATTGAAATTATTTTCGCAAATTTCTGCGAATTTCTCATGTCCATTTGCCTAGCTGCGTTGTTGTACCTGAGTTGTGCCTTTTCTTTCTTTTCTGTCCCTACCAAAATTTCTTTGATTTAAATTTTTGCTTTTTCCTTTTTAAATTTTTTTCTAAAAATGATCAAACAAAATTTGAATAGTTTTTTCTCTCTCTTTCTCTAATCTCGATCATTCGTTCAGAAACTCAGAGACTTTGTTCAAGGAAACTCGGATCTCCGCTCCACACTGAGCCAAATAATTTTCTATATAATGAAAAAAAATAAAATTTAATTTTTAGAATTTTTTATTCAATTATTTTTTTTAATCCCTAAATCGTCAAATATACAAATCGAGCGGTCATGGTCATGGCAACTCCGAGCCCACAACAAGTTGGACGCGAATTCGTCCGTCAATACTACACTGTTTTACACGAGGCGCCAGAGCTATTGCACCGTTTTTACTCATCGGGAAGCATGTTCGTTCATGGCGGAGTGGATCGTTTGGGCCAGAGTGAGGAGCCGGTCATTGGTCAACTAGAGATCGACAAAAAAATTCGCCAACTCAGCTTCAAAGACTGCCACACAAAGATCAGACAAGTTGACAGTCAGCTCACGGTTGGCAGCGGGGTTGTGGTCCAAGTGACCGGCGAATTGTCCAACAACGGCGAGGCCATGAGGAGATTCATGCAAACGTTTGTCCTTGCTCCACAATCGCCCAAAAAGTTCTATGTTCATAACGACATTTTCCGGTACCAAGACGAGATTTACCAGGACGTATCCGACACCGAATCCGAAGAAACAGCTCAACAACAAGAACCCCAAGTCGATGTGAAGCAGGCCGAGTCCAGTGGCGAGTACTTTCCAGCCGAAAGCGAGCAAGTAGAGCCGCCTCAGCCCGAGCAAATTGAACAAGAACAACTTGTCCAGGAAGAAGCCCAAAGTACTGAGCCAGTGGAAGTGGAAGCAATCGAGCCAAGTGTAGAGCCTGTCATTCTCAATGGTCATCTGCATTCTTCTTCTTCATCGGCATCCTCAAGCGAAAATGCCGAAAAGGAGGAGGAAAAGCCAAGTGTTGAGCCGGAACCAGTAGAGGAAGCCAAGGTTCTAGACACTGAGCCTGTTCGACAGGAGCCAGAACCGGTCAAGAGCAACTCGTGGGCAAAAATAATTTCTAAAAGTGATTCTGTTCAAGCTCCGGTTCCTGTTCAGGTTGCTCCAAGACCAAAGGAAATAAAACAAGTAAAGACAGTGCAGCAGAATGGCACTGTCAAGCCACAGCAGAAGCCCAGGCCTGTGGACAAGAAAGAAGAAGTGAAAGCCACGCCACCCGCTGAACCCAAGCCTCAGCGGCAGCCAGTCGAAAAATTCAATGGAAACAACAATGAAGTGGACGACATTGAGAAGCGTTTTGGACGCTATCCCGATGGTCAACAGGTTTTTGTGGGAAATTTGAGCCAGGAAATTACCGATGCAGAGCTGAAGCAATTTTTTAGTCAATACGGAAAAGTATTGGAGGTGAGAATAAACACAAATACAAAACAACCAGTTGGTCGAAGACTGCCAAACTATGGCTTTGTTGTTTTCGAGGAAAAACAGCATGTGGACAATCTTTTGGGCAGTACCAAGTCGAATAACTTGGTGTTCAAAAATGAGAAAGGCGAGTTTAGACTGAATGTGGAGGAGAAGCGAGCTCGTCAAGGCCGAGTATACGGTGGCCAGAACACGAAGCCAAGGGTGACCCGATCGTCGAGCAACGGGTCTAGAGGCAATAAAAAAAATTACCAAGACTTTAGCGGTAGACGCGAGGAACAGGTCGATTCAAGGAAGCCGAATACATACAGAAGATCTTAGACGCTCTATTAGACGCCCTTACATAATCACCCACACCATTTAATCACATAAAAAATAATAAAAATATTTCTTTTTTTTTAATTTCAAAAATATTACAAGTTTTTTTCCTAAATTTTGCTGTCCCGCATAAATTTTTAGAAATCTTTTTTTTTTGTTTAAATAGGACTCTTTTAAATTAAGTCACGCAAGATTAGACAGAAAATTCGGGAAAAAATATTGTCGGCAAATTGTACCGAAGTAAAATCGTTTTTTTTTGTTGATGCCAATCAAAACTGAAGGTGTGAGTTTTGGAGTCAATTGGATTTACTATTGACGTTTATTTAATCCATTTAAAAGGAGAAATTTGAAAATGTTCGAAAACATAAATATTAACTGGAATATTTAAAAAAAATATTTTTGTCCCTTTATTTGTTTATTTATATTTTTTTTCAAACTGGTGGTAAAATTTTAATTTTTTCTTGATTTAGTTCAAAATCTAGTAAAATATTTCAAAATTTAAAATTTTCATTTTTTTTAAAATAAAAATAAACAGGTACACTTAAACGCAATAGCACCAAAAAAAATTCTTAATTTTAAAGAATACTAAATATGTTCACAAAAAGTATAATTTTTTTTCAAGGATTTTTCGTTTGATTTTACAAGCTCAGCATTTGCCGTTTCGTTATCGTTGAATTAAAATAAAAATTTTAAATTATTTAATTTTTTGTTATTTTAAACACTTATTTCCTTAAAATTAAATCTAAAAATAACAATTTAAAAAAAAATAAGATAAAAGAATAAATTATTAAGACTCAAGATAAAAAGAAATAAACTTTTAGATCAATACATAATAAATATGATAATGATGATAAGGCTATGGATAAAGAATGTAAATCATCTTTAACGGAGCCTAAAGATTATTTGTGCTTTTTTTCTGATGTTTTTATTTCTTAAAATAATTTAGACAATTTTATTTATTTATTTTTTTATTTTAAGATTAAAAAAAAGTGTAATAAAAAATTGTTAAAATAAAGAAGAAAATCAAAATTAATAAATTGAAATAATAATATAAAAAAATAAAACAGAGCAGAATAGCTCAGTCCTGCCCTGGCATGTCTCTCACTGAACTCAGAAAATCGATTTGAGACTGTAAGTAGTTTAAGTTTATTGACTAAAAGAATTAGCGGGGTTCGGTTAAGATCGTATCCCCAGCTAATGCCAAAAAATTTACTCTTAGAGACTTTATTTTAAATAAGTCAACTCTTTTAAATCACTTTGGAATTAGGCCAAGTCCCAAAATCCTGGAAAATAACAAGTTTAGTCATATAGATAGTTATTAAGGTCCTGAGTGGGAAAAGTCAAGTTATATGATCTTTGGGAAAAAACAAACATTAAAATCAATCTTAATCTTAAAGATAACAATTTAAATAATGAGGAATAAATCAAATTCTTAGGCATCGCGTTAGACTCAAAACTTACATTTAGTTCAATGGTGGATGAATGAGCGTTGTTTCAAGAATAAATATAATAAAATATCCAGAGTTGTTTAAAAGTCCCAAATTAAAGTCCAAGTTTTAAAAAAAAAGGTCCAGATCCGGACATTAATCTTGCTGAGCCGCCACAATAACTACCTAGAACCGCAGAAATTTCATTTGTCCGTGATTCTAACTGATGAATTGCCGATGCTATTTACTTATGTTTGACTAAAATTTTTTTATTTTTTTTAAATAATCAAAATAAAAGCCTTTGGCTTTTGAAAAAAAAATAAATTCATAAGTCCGGACTTGAACTTGACTTGAGACTTGTGACTTTTAAACAACTTTGAAAATATCTCTCAAATAAAAAATATTAAGGAATTTCTACAAATTCTTGATAGGCCCAATCTTGGATTTTTTTCTCCTTGTTTAAACTTAAATAAACTAGTTAGCATTAAAAAAATACAATTTATTCAAAATTCAGAAGTTTAATCCCTTGAAGCTAAAATATGATATACCCTCCAACATTTTACATCAGGAGGCTTTAAATAAACTAAAACTATTGACCATCTCAAATTGACTTTTTGAGTTGAGTGAGAGATATATCAGGGAAGGACTGAGTCATTCTGTTCCAATGGTCGTCATACTGGTGGAAGAATATAAGGAAGATTTGGAATCAAGATATATCGAATATCCAACTCCACTATGTAATTGGTACCTTACTATTTCTTCTTTTGTTCCTGAAGTATCAAACACTTAAAAATGTTTAACCTCAAGCTATTTTAATATATCGTTTTTAATTTTATTTTTATTACTAAGACTTTTTAATCCTTTTCTATTTATTTAATTTATTTTATCTTATGTAACTTTATTCCAATTATAATTTTAATTCTGAAGGAGCATTAACCTGATACAAATAAACGAATAAATAAATTTCTTTAATTTTTGAATCTTCCTTTTTTATCTAAATCACACTTAAAGATTGACCATGACAACCACAGTCTAAAATAAATTAATTAGTTAAGAAAAAAAGATTTAAAATTAAAATTTAGAAACTCTATTGAAACGATTTATTTTTTTATTTTTTTTAGTAGTAGTAGTAGTAGTATTAATTACTGCAACTCGGAGCTGGCCCAAGCAAAGCTCTAATGAGCCATAGCAGTCGATTCATTTTGCTTTGCCATCCAAACGTCAATCTAAGCTTTAAAGATGTTTAGACTAGTTGAACTAACAATTTCCTCTAGCAATTTATTCCATACACTAACAACTCTGTTTGTAAAATAACTAAATCTCTGACTCCAATTCCTTAATCTTTCTCGAACCAAGTTCTTGGAGTTTCTTATAAGATTATACTTTTTACTGTCAGGTCTAGTGTTTGAGCTGTAGTTAAAACTTTAACTGAAATTCACAATCTCCATTTTGTTCACTAGTTTGATCATTTGGGTTAGATCTCCACGTACCCTTCTCGTTTTTAGACTTGGTAATTTCAGCCTAGATAGCCGCTGTGGATACTCCAAATTTGCAAGCTCGGGTACTAACCGCGTCGCCCTACGTTACACTTTTTCTATCTCATCTATATCTTTTTCTAAGTAAGGACACCATGAGCTGATGGCATATTTCAAATAAGATCTGACAAGTGAACAGTACATTAGTCTTACTATTTTTGCTGCTAGAAATTTGAAAGATCTGCGGATCATTCCCAATAAACGATTTTCTCTTACAGTCACATTTTTGATTTGAGAATTCTATTTTAAGTCACTTTGGATATATATACTTAAGTCTCTTTCGCAAACAGACTTGCTGAGCGGTTTTGAATCCAAAGTGTAATCAAATTTTGTGTTCATGTTGCCAATAAGTAAAACTTTATTCAGTGATCAATATTCAGTGATGCTGACCAGTCCTTTGACCATCTACATATGTTGTCTTAATCAGATTGTAGACTAAGAATCGAGCTGAAACTCTTGATAACGGATATAATTTTTGTATCATCTGCATAAGCTTCACATTCTTTTTTGATGATTTCTAACATGTCATTAATGTAAATAATGCAATGTAATGGCCCAAGTACTGACCCCTGAGGCACTCCACTTATCACATATATCCAATCTGAACATTTATATTTAAAAAAATTGAATTATTGAATTATTTTTTATTTTCTATCAATCTTTAAAGGAATGCTTTTCCCAATTCTGGTATCCTCTCATAACGAAATTATTATCAATAGAATTATTTTAAGTCAAAATATTTAGAATACAAAAAATATTGCAGGAAATTTGAAAAATGAAATTTTTTTTAAATCGATTTAAATACAATTAACCAAAAAAAATATTTTTACAGGATATTTTTATGGGCTGGATTATAGGATGCAAATTTACTCTGATCTGAAAAATATCTAATCTAAGCTATATTAGAGTAATATATTATGTAGTTAAGTTTTCAGGAAGTTTTTCATGAATAAACCTTTAATTTTTTAACACAGTCTTACTTTTTTTAAATTTCAAAATAAAAAAATTTACTGTAAAAAAAGCTAATCAAAAAAGATAAATAAAAATAATTTTTTTAAATATTCAAATATAAAATTATCTATTCTGAGAAAGTCAAAAAAACAACTTTATTGAATTTAAAATTTTGTTTCGATACCAAATGATTTACAAACAATTGTATAAACATTATCAATTTTTGGTCTTGAATCTGGACTTAACTTGAAAGCCACATCGGTCAGTTTTGTAAAACCATCTGAGACATATTTTTTGCAAAACATTTGCCAAAACCAGCAGCTCACTTTCCATGCATGCTCTTCCTTCTCAATTTTTTCTGGATTATCATAATAATTTTCACCTAAATCTAACGAAACTGCTTTATAATTTTCAATCGATTTAAGCGGAAAAAAACCACGGCTAATGTAACGTCCGTATACTCGTTTAGATTCATTAATAGTTTTAGGGTCACATTCTTTGGTGTATTTTAAGCCATCTGAGGCATATATCAATGAAGCTAAGAACATCGCTGCCTCGTCACGATCTTGAATTGATGCCATTTCACATGCTTCCATGAATCCCTGGTATCTGCCATAGGTCTGATAGCCATTATTTCGCAGAGCCTTACAAAACTCTTGAAACGAAATCATTAGAAATTAGGCGTAATATTTCTCGTGTTCTAAACTAAAAAAATTCAAGATTAATTAAAAAAAAAGTTAGTCAAATTTAATTTCAAAAGATAAAAGCTCTTTATACTAAACATGTTTGTGAAAAATTGCTTTATCACTAGACAAAACATTATAGATTCGAAATTACGCTTTGAATGGCGCAATAATCTAAAAAAAAATTGTTACGTCTTTACAGCCTAAGCTAGGCGCATGTTTTATAAGAAAAAATAGACATTTTCCCTAAATTAAACATCAAAACTAGAAATTTGAAAAATTACACATTTTAAAATTAATAATAAAATGAGTTGAACCAAGAATTCTTAACTTATATTCATATCTAAAAATAGGCTATTTCAAAATCATTATTTTTGAGATTATTCTTAAATGATTAGTGGTCCCACGCAAATTTTAATGATTAAAAAGGTGCTAAAATTACATCATCACTATGAACTTGTCAAGATATTTCAATGAGATGAATTAGTAATTTTATGTCATTTAAAGATTTGAAACGATGAAATAGAATTGCATAATTAATAATTAATAATTTTCCAGAAATTTTTCATTTGATCATCAAAAACTTGATTCATTCAAGACAACTTTTGAAAATTTTACAACTAGAATTTTGAATAGATCTAAAACAAGTTAAAGAATTTTCTTGATTTTCATTAAATTGAAGTAAAATTGCTAATTTACGATTTAGAGTAATTAATACTTAACTAAATAATGCAAAAATGAAAAATTAAAAAATTTTCAAAATTCTAGAAACTGATTTTTTGAAAGCATTAGATAAATTTGAAAGCTGTAATTAAAAATCAGAAAAAAAAATCCTAGTGATAGAGCTAGTAATCGATCGATTGCCTTTCACAAGTGGTAGCTGGAGCCACACAATTAAAAGTAATTTTCCTTAAAAACATTTTTCTCAACTTTATCATTTTTTCTCAGCTGATTGAAGTAAGTATTTCATTAAAATGATACTTTGATTGATTTATTATTAAGATTTTTTGTTATTGTTAGATTTAATTCTTTAAAATTAAATTTTCAATCTTTTAATTTTGTACAATTCTGATTTAATAATGTAATTTTTCGTAAATTAACAAATTTTAAGGTAAAAATAACAATTTACCAACGCGTTGAATATTATTTTTGGATATGCATTTATTTATCGAAAATGGTAATCCAAATCATAAAAAAAATAAAAAAGTTAAATTAAAAAAAGTACTGCTGGAGAGAATGTCTTTTCAAGCTGATAAAATCTAAAATAAAATTTTTTTGTGTAAAAAACAGTTCTTAAATATTTTTTGACTATTTAAAAAAAATATTAAATAGTGCTTCTTAATAAAAAAATATTAAATAGAGCAATTTTTCTTAATTTGTCAAAAACCATAAACCCTATTTTTTCATAAATTTTTGAGCACTTCTTATTCAAATGTAGTAAATAAATTAATTCTAATAAAACCATAAGGAGCTTTTCAAAAATCTAACCTTTAAGAAAAATCAGTGCTTAATTTTTAATTAAAAAAAAAACTTAAAAAATTTTAGAACGAAAGAGTACAAAAAAATATTCTTTCTTTTTCACTTTTTTCTAACATTTAAAAAATTTTGTCAATGCAATAAGTTGTAACAAATTTATATTTACAAAAATAAATGTTGAATTTACAACGTTTGTTTTACAAAATTTCTTAACGATTCTAAATCTAGAAATTTCTCTGAAATGATTTTTAAAAAATAGAAAATAAAATACCTTTTTTATTTGCTGAATTTTTGTAGACTTTGAAAGTGGATGAAAAAAAACTAATAAGTTTCTCTTTTTATTCATTTTCAGGATCTTAGCAGAAATATTTTTCTATAAATTTTGTACTAAATTTCATCATATCTCGCGAAAATCTGCAAGTTATTATTTAGATGATTATTTTTATAAAAAATAGGATGATTTTTATAGATACTTTGCACAAGTTTTACAAACCTTAAATAACTCTTTTAGAAATTCTTGTCAGTTTTTTTTTTGACTTCCGGATCTAAAACTAAATTTTTGAAAAAATTTTCTCTTTTTTTTTATTCTGAATTAGACAAAAACTTACAAGTCCTATTTTTATCAAAAGAAAAAACAATAATCAATGAAACGTACTTTTTAAAATGTTCAAATTTTTTTAGAAAATAATAATTTTACTAATATTTTCTGTAAATTCTAAAAATATCACGTGATTTCAAAAAAAAAATTCAAAATTTTTCAAATTATAAAAAAATTTAAAAATACAAAAAACGATGTCTAGTTTGAATAATTTAGAAATCATTCTTAAAAAATGGAAATTTCCGAAATCAATAATTGACAATTATAAAGCCATTGGAATAAGAGAGATTTTTGATTGGCAAGCGGAATGCTTGAGAAACATAAAAGTGACAGGTATTTTACAAATAAAAGATGGTAAAGAGTGTCAGTTTGTCAAATTTTAAATTTAAGAGGAAAAAAAAAATTTAGTCTATTCGGCACCAACTTCAGCTGGTAAAACTTTGGTCGCCGAGCTTCTCATGCTGAAAAATGTATTGGACTTAAGACGCAAAGCAATTTTTATACTTCCATTTATTTCTTTAGCAAAGGAAAAACTCAACCACATCCAGGTAATTAAACACTGCTTAAGCTGCAGTATTAGTTAATAGAAAATACAATATTGAAAATTTATTTTTATTTAATAAAAAATTAAAATTTTGTAATTCTCGTTCTAGGCAATACTATCTGAGAGTTATCTCAAAGCAGATGGCTTTATTGGAAGTTTGACGCCCAACGGTGGCTTCAAATCAGTAGATATAGCAATTTGTACAATCGAAAAAGCAAATAGTCTCCTTAATAGATTAATTGACGATGAGCAAATATTTGAGTTGGGTTTGTAAAATATATATTTAAAAAAACCATGTCAATTTAATATTTAATTTAAGGGGTTATAGTCATAGACGAGTTGCACATGGTGAATGACTCCGGGAGGGGATTTCTCCTCGAGCTGATACTTTCTAAAATAAAATTTCTTTGTGCTAAAAGTGGAGAGTGAGTTAATTAAATGAATTAAAAATTTTATTAATCTTTTAAATTCATATTATTTATAAAAATATAGTCAGTCACAGATTCAATTGATTGGTATGAGTGCAACTTTGCCGAATCTCCGACTTGTGGCTGACTGGCTGGATGCGTCTCTTTACCAAACAAATTTCAGACCAGTATCTTTATTCGAATGCTACAAATTCGAAGATAAAATCTATGCTAAAAATAGACAAATGATTTCGAGCATAAATATTGATAATAGAATTGAAAACGACACAGATTTGCTCATTCATTTAGTCTACGAAACAATAATCAACAAGCTAGGAGTTTTGATTTTTTGCCCAACAAAATCAAGGTATTTAAAGAAGGATTTTTAAAAATTTATGGCACATTTGAAAAACAGTTTAAAAAGGAAAAAAGAGCATGAAAATCCTGAAATATTTAAAGTTTTGTTGAACATTTTTAAAGTCAAAAACCAAAAGCCTGCTTTTTAGCACTTCGAAGTTTGATTTAACTCTGTTTCCACCGTCTTAAATAATCATAGTTAATAATCTCATACTCTAAAAAATTTTAAAAATTTCCAAAATTCTAGCTGTTACCGTTTTTTCCGAATACAGTATTTAATTAGGAAAACTGATTTTTTTAAATCTATAAAAAAAGTGATTTTTATTTTATGGATTTTAAATTTCAATCAAATTTGATGTTTTTGTTTCAAAGGAAAGTAGCCATAAATCCCATTTGGAATTCGGATGTAATTTAATGATGATTTACAAAATTTTGATTCTTAAAATCAAATTTTCTTGTATAGGTTTGAGTTTTCAGTGACTCTTTAACATTTTTAACGTGATAAATAGAAAGCTATAGTGTAAATACAAAAGCAAAAAAGGTTTTGTGAAGTTCAGTACAAAAGAACAGAACAAAGTGTAAAAAAATAAATAACTATTTTTCTAAAGGTTTAAAATTAATTCTGTGAAAGCAGCATGGTGCAACATTCAAAGTTGCATCAACTGTAAAGGTCTGCTAAAGGTGTGCAAAATGCACTTCGCTTGATTATATTGAAATTTAATTTCTGCTAAACTCTGCAAATTTATCAGACTTAGATGTTTGATGCAACTTTGAATGTTGCTCTATGTTGCATTTACAGAACTAAGCTTAAACCTTTAGAAAAAAGTTAATCAATTTTTTTACATTTTTTTTTGTTCTTTTTAACAATTTGTACTGAATTTCACAAAACCAGCAAAAAAAAATTATTAGAATCTTCTAGAATAAGGAAGCATTGAAAGCTGTATTTGAAAATATATCAACACTAGAAGCAACAAAAGGAATCATGAATCGTTTAATGAAAATCCAAAGAATATTAAATTTGATTTATAAATGAATTTATTCAAAACTTAATTTTAATTGAGAGAAAATAAAAATTTAGCTTATTAAAAGTATCTTGAAAAAAATTGACTCTTTATTGAACCAGTTCTACTACTTTCATGCAAAATACGCAAACTATTATATTTGTTTTTTTGAAATGTGTTCATTTTCGCACTGATTATCAGGCTATGAGTCAGTTTTTTAAGATTTTACAAACTTTTTATCACTTTATATGCTAGCTAAATTCATAGTTTTTTATTACAAAATTTAATACAAATTCAATTTAAAAATCAAGACTCGTTCAGGTGCTTCTAGTTCTATATGAATAATTTTACGAAAAAAACAACCTTTAAAATAATCTTTTAGTAGATTTGCAAAATTTACTTTTTTTATAATATAAAAATAGTTTCAGTAATTCTAAATCAATTCCTGTTAAATCATTTATAAAAACAATAATTTTAAAAAGGTTTACGTTAAATTCCATTAGATTAATAGTAATATTTCAGAATGAAAGTATTTTTGGCTTTTTGTTTTTATCAAATTTTATGAAATTTTTGGTAAATTTAGAATTTTATTAGTATTAATTTTAGTGGAAATTACTTTAATTTTGATTAAAATGGATAATCAACTGTCCTGTTTAAAAAAATAAACTAACATTTATTTTTAAATTTTTTCTTATTTTATTAATTATAATGAATAAAATTTAAATCATAAAATTTTATAAAGATGTGAAACTTTAGCCGAAAATATCGCCCGAGCAATTTACAATTTGGAAAGAAATCATGCTGAAAAAATAACCTTTTTAAACAAAGAAAAAATAATCGAGTGTTTAAATGAATTGAAAAATACTCCTGCAGGTCTGGATTCCCAACTTGGCAAAACTGTTCGATATGGTATAGCCTTTCACCATGCAGGATTAACAATCGAAGAGAGAGAAATAATAGAAAATCATTTTAAAAATGGCCATTTGCTCGTCATTATTTGCACAAGCACTTTATCAAGTGGCATCAATTTTCCGGCTCGTCGAGTTATAATCCGTACACCGATGTTCAATGGGAGACCAATTGACCCCATGAGCTACAAGCAAATGGCTGGTCGAGCTGGTCGAAAAGGAAAAGACACCGTTGGAGAAAGTATTTTAATGTGTGCAAACATGAATGAAAAAAAAATTGCAGAATCATTATTAAATTCCGAAATACCGGAATTGACTTCAGCAGAGCCAAAAAGTGAACTTCTTGGTTCGATAAAGCGTGCACTGTTGGAAACTATAGTTTCAGGTGTTGCTGTTCATAAAAAAGATATCATTGATTATGTCAAGTGCTTTCTGTCTTATTCTCTAGTAGATGATTCAAGCTATGAAAAGTATTTAAAATGGTTAAATAGCAATCAATTTATTGACATAATATCATCAAATAGTGACGAAGAAAGCTATAAACCTACCCAGCTAGGCTTTGCCGTAGTCGGCTCTGCAATGTCACCCGACGAAGGCCTAGTAATATTCGATGAATTGAAAAAAGCAATGCAATGTTTTGTTCTCGAGAATGAGCTTCATACAATTTATCAAATAACACCTATTAATATAAGTGATTATTGGGTGCATTCATCTACAAGTGTAGATTGGAATTTTTATTATACTTTAGTGCAGAATTTTGCACCCGATGTAAAACGAGTGTGCGACTTGGTCGGAGTTAGACAAAGTTTTATACTCAAAATGATTAAGGGATGTTCAATGAGCAGTTGTGATCAAAAATTGCTTAGAATTCACTTGAGATTTTTTACTTCATTAATACTAAATGACTTGGTCAATGAAGTGACATTTTCTGCAATTTTAAACAAGTATGGCTGTCAAAAAGGATTTCTACAGTCTTTACAGCAGTCTTCTTCAACTTACGCATCAATGATTACTGTTTTTTGCAATCGACTTGGATGGTTTAATCTGGAGTTGTTGGTAAATCAATTTCATTCAAGATTAATGTTCGGTGTTCAACGTCAGTTATTAGATTTGATCCGAATTAGCTTGTTGAACTCAAATAGAGCAAGGCTATTTTATAACGCAGGTAAATATTCTTTTGTGTTTAATTTTTTTTTCGATTTGGAAACTTTCTTATTTTGAATTTTTAATTATTATTTAAGACATTTACAACATCTTTGTTTATTTGCTATTAAAATTGATCTAAAATTCAAATTTATCTAAGCAGATAAAAAATAAACTAGATTTATTATTTTAAATAAAAATTACATAAAAACATTGCCAAGTTAAATTAGCATACAAAACTTAAAAGATAGGTAAAAAAAACATCGAGTCTTTTAAGTTTAAAAAAACCAAAAAAATAATAAATTTGATTAAAAAATTTTGTGTATAAGTAAAAAACGGGTGAATAAAGCTTATTATCATTAGAAACTTTGTTTTTTAAAAAATATTCGCAATTGAAATCTAATAAATTTTGTAACTAAAATAACTTATTTTTTCACTAGAATAAATTTACCAAATAAAAATGCTACTTGAAATTAAAATAGCTTTTCGCAATTAAAATATCTTTTTTGACATTAAAATTATTTCCAAAATTAAAATATTATTTTTTCATCAAATTCTAAAATTCTTGATTTGGAAAGTGAATCTGATAGTAGTTTTGTTGAAAGAATACACTCAAGACCATCAAGCAATTACTAGATTAAGATTAGATGAATTAATTTAGTCATCTTAAGATTTTTAATTTTTTTTCGAAATAGAAGTATTTTAGTATTAAAAAAGGTTTTTTATATTAAAAAAGTTGATTATATAAATAGTATTTTGATCTTAATTCAGTCGTTTTATATATTTAAATTTATTTTTTATAAATATGAGTAGATTTGAATAGATTAAGTTAAATTAGTAAAACAAAGTAAAGATCATGAAAACTTGAAAAGTTTATTGCATCAAGAATATTGTATTAGAGTGTCAAGGAATTGAGAGATCTTTGAAAACTTCAATTTATAATTTTAAAGAATTAAATTATAAAATTTTGCCTCAAAAGCACTAGAAATTTCATAAATTTGTTTTATTAAAATCAAATATAAATAAAAATATGAGACCAGTCTATGAAAAATATTTTCTCTGTTTTTAATTTTATCTAATAAGTCAATTTTTATTTATATTTATTTAATTTGTCAGCTTTAAATAAATATAATAAAATTAATTCTAATAAAAATATTAATTTTTAATATGTTCGTTAGAAATTTTGCTAAACTTTTTTTCATTTAAAAAGAACTATTTAACTAAATTTAACTGAATGATGATTACATTGCTATTTATTTACATAACTATTAAAAATTATATTTCCGAAATAAAACTTCATTTATACAAGAGTTTTAGATGATTTTCAATTTTCAAATAAATTTTTTCAAATATTTTAGGAATTAAAATTAATAATTAATAATTAACCTTTTTTATAATTGATTGATATTAATTTTTTTTACAAAGGATACACAACAGTAGCGTCCTTGGCAATGTGTGATTTAAAAAAAATTGAAAAAATTCTACGCACCGGAGTTTCGTTTGTAGGAAAAAAAAGTGAAAACAAAAATGATTTTACGATTACAAACAGTGAAATCGCTATTTGGAATGATGGAAAAGGATACACTTACTGGGAAGCATCAGCATGTATACTTGAGGAGGCAAACAATTTGCTAAAAAACGATCTGGAGCAACTAGGAGTTAAGATAAATATTGATAAACCTAATTCTGATTTAAATAAAACTGTTCCAATAAATGAAAAAAGTGTTTTTCAATTCAACGAAACAGTAGACTCGATTATCCAGAGCCAGAATAAATCCAAGATGGAAATTGAAGAAGCTGATAAAGAAAAAAAGTCTGTCACGCAAACAATTGAAGTCGGAATGGAGAGGATCGACTTAAATTCAGACAACATATACTCACCAAATATTGAAAATTCACAGTCAAACTCTGTCTCCAAGTCATTTGTCGACGATCAACGCATCCTTGAAGTAGCTGAAAAATTCGAAAAAAACCACCAAGTTTCCCCAAAATACAAAACACCCTTAAAATCAATAGACAAAGTACTTAATAACACTATAGTTAGTCAAGACGTTCTTTTAATGTGCGACAAATTAGAAAATAATTTATCTTCTAAAAAATCAAAAAAAATTGAGAAAAATTTAAAAAAAGATCTTAACTTTTCATTTGGAGATCAAACATTAAAAAATATTCTTGATAGTTCAACTGATAATGAACCTAAATGTATTGATGAATGGCCTTCATTAAAACAAGAAATAATCACAAATTTAAAAAAACTTGATTTTTCTAATCAAATCAAGATAAACTTAATCGATGACTCTGAACATTTGGAAAATTTTGTTAAGAGCATTAAACCAAAGACACTTGTTTCCTTGTCTTTGGCTTGTCAAGAAGTGGAAAAGTCGGAGAATTTAAATGATAATTTTTATGAGTTTACCGATTTAGATCACAATTTTACACTAAAAATTTACGGTCTATTCGTATCCTTTGACAATCAAAAATTAAAGGAAACAAATTTTATTTTATTTAAAAAAAAAGCTAATTTTGTAGATCACTTGAGATGTTTAATCGAAAAAGAAGACTTGATTAAAATTATATTTTATTCCAAAAGACATTTTAAATTAATAAATAGAGCTTTTGGTTTGAACATAAAATCACCCTGTTATGATCCAATAGTGGCCACTTGGCTTCTAAATCAAGAATTAATGTCTATTTATCAAATAAAGCAAAAGTACTGCTCAAATTTAAATATTTTGGTTGACAAATATTTGAAGAATAAAAAGTCTTGTTTTGGTTGCTCAAAAAATCAAGTGGATAGGATGTCGTTGATAGAAGCAGCTTTTTTAGAATCTCTAATCGGGATTAATTGCTTTGAAAAAATCAAAATTCAACTTCAATTGCAAAATGTATGGATCTATTTTGCCAAAGTTGAGAGCGAATTGGTTTTTTTAAGCGCTCAAATGGAACTAATTGGTTTTGGTGTCAATTTAGAAGAGCTGGAAAGAATTAAATCCATTTTGATTAAAAAAAAGAAGGAGATCGAAGACAAAATTTTTTGTTTGAGTGGGCAAGCTACTAATCTCAATTCAACTGACGATGTATCTTATCTTATTTACAATGTGCTAAAATTAAATCCCAGTGATAAAAATAAGCTCAACTCAAAGCTTAAAAGTCATTCAACTAATAAAAATGCTTTGCAAAAATTATCTTTCCAACACGAAGTTCCTGGTCTTGTAATTCTATGGCGCAAAATTCAGCACTCATTATCCAATTCGATATTTCCAATAGAAAAAGTAATCTTCTTTTTTTAAATAAAATTTTATTTAATAATTTTTTTAATTCAATTTTAAGTCAAAAGAATATACAATTTTTTTAGATATGTATAGAATATATCCCACTATAGACTTGTTCACAGCAACTGGTAGAATGAATTTTTACAATCCCTGCTTGCAGAGTATTCCACGCGATTTCGATATTAATTCGGATCAAACTTCGGATTTTACCGATGAAATTATTTCAAATGAAGGCATCAGTGCAGAAGAAGCAAGTTTTTTAATGAGCAAAATTGATGAAGATTTAAGTAAGTCGAGATCAAAAAATGACATCTCAATAAGAGATTCTTTCATTCCATGCAAAAATCGAGTCCTTTTGTCAGCTGATTATTGTCAATTAGAGCTCAGAATTATTGCCAATCTGTGCCAAGATCAAAATTTAATAAGCATACTTAACGATTCAAGATATGACGTATTCAATCTGCTGGCAAGCAAATGGCTTAATGTGTCAATAGAAGAAATAGATGACCAAAAAAGACAGGACGTAAAAAAAGTACTTTTTTTTAAATTAAAAAATTGACAAAAAAAGATACTATTTAAAGGTAATTTATGGAATAATTTATGGGATTAGTGCTAAAACGTTGTCTACATTTTTAAACCAAGATGAAAGTGAAGCTTCGAAATTCATCGATTCTTTTTTGATGACATTTCCTGGCCTAAAAAAATTTATTAAGTCTCAAGTCGAAAACTGTAGACTCAAGGGTTATGTGGAAACAATTCGTAAAAGACGCAGATTTTTGCCAAATGTTTCAAGTCTGGATCATAAACTAAAATCTCAGGTAAAATTTTTAATATTGGTCTAAAAATTTTTTTAATTAAAGCAAAATAGGCTGAGAGGCAAGCCATAAATACTATCATACAAGGCTCGGCAGCCGATATTGTCAAAAGCGCAATGGTAAAAATAGATAAAGTTTTAAAAAAGAAATATCTTATTACAACAAATGATCGTTTTGATCCAAATGCTCGAGGAGCTTTTATGGTGATGCAACTGCATGATGAATTAATTTACGAAGTTAATCATCAAGACTTGAATGACATTAGGCTTTTAATTAAAGAGTGTATTGAAAATTGCATGGATTTACCTGTTAAAATGAAAACTAAAATTAGAGTTGGCTTTACCTGGGGATCATTAGAACTCGTATAATTTAATTTTTTTTCTAAATTTTTTTCTAAATATTTTATGTAAAACAAATTTTAATTTTGTAGTTTAAATTTTATTTTATAATTTCGAAAACACTAAAATATTTATTACCACAAAGTAATCAATTTTTTATTATATTCTTTAAGTATTTTTTAACAAATAATATTTGCTTGAATTAATTAGATAATCAATTCAATTCTTCTTATCAATAAATAAATATAAATTAGATTTGATATTTGAATTAATCTAAATCAAAGGCTTATTTTATTCATATTTAAATTATCAAAGTTGATGCTGAAATTTAGCAAAAGTTTCATTATTATTATAATTTAAATTTTTAAAGTGAATTAGCTGTGATTTTACGTATTTAAGCTTATGCTTTGCGGCACTATCTAAATGAACTTTATTGTACTTTTTTTAATTAATTTATTCCAATTTTATTGTTGATAAAAGATATCGTTTTCTAATCATAAATTTTTTTATGAATTTAATTAAATTCTTTATAAGGAACAAAAGTTAAAAGTAGGAAATTTTAATTTATGAATTTATATTTACATCCTGTTTAGAAAATTTATAATATTTTTTTAAAACATAGAACTGATTATAAAATAATACATATTTTAATTTAAAATGTCGATTGAGTAAATATGCTTTTTGACAGTTTCTTAAGGATATATTTAAAAAATCTTGGATATTTATTAAATATAGTTTTTTAAAATGTATTAATTATCTTTTTTAAATAGAATCAAACTTGAATGAATTCTAAAATTTGATAAATTTTTTTTTTGATTAAAAACATTTGATTCCAATTCAAATCAGTCAGTTTTGAAATGAAAATATTTATTAGAAAACAACTTAGTAAAAAAATTTCAATAATTTATTATAATGCTCTTTTTTCTGGTACGAATCAACAGAGATGCTAGAGTGCATTTTGAAGATAGCTTAAAGCTCAACAGCTTATTTTTTTAAGCCCGTCATTATCATTTATTATTAAAAAATTCCTCAAAAAATCCTTGCTCAGTATTTTTTCAATAAAATTATTTCAAAATTTTTAGAAAATTAAAATGGAAAATCTTTATGATTTAGCTGAACGTGTAGTGGCTTATTATGATGAGATCAACAAAGCCAATTTTACCGATTCTATGGATGTGATCGTAATTCGTCAAAGAAATGGAAGTTTGCGCAGCACTCCGTTTTACGTTCGCTTCGGAAAGCTTGGAGTCCTAAAGCCCAGAGATAGAATCGTTCAAATTGAAGTCAATAATGTTCCTATAGAGGAAATTCAAATGATGCTTGACGAATCCGGTGAAGCGTTTTTCATCAATCAAGACAGTGGTGAATCTTCATTTTCGAATGTAGCTTCACATCTATGTTCAGTTGGCAATCATATCGAAGTATCGGCCAGTGTTCCCAATATACACAGAGCTGATTCCAAAAAAATGGATGAATATCTAAAGGCAGCCAATACTCTGAAGGATTTTATGATCGAGCAAAACGATGAGAACACAAATGAAACCAACAATGATCTTTTGGCTCCCAGGTTTTACATTGAAAGCTCATCATGTGTTAACCTGCTCAAGTATAACAATACAGATACAAAATGTTCTGACGAAAAACAAGAGTCAGATCCCGATTTTGAAAAGCTAAGGGACAAAGTTATAAAGATTGAAAAATCAAAGCTATCAAAAAATATCAATTTAAGCTCAAGCAAGCTTGAATTGCTCCATCTTAATCCTGGAGTAAATGAGATTAAATTTGTATTATACGATTGTGAAAAAGAAAAGAAATATAAATCGACTGTGGCTAACATTTTCCTTTGGGACTCAAATGCAAAGCTGATCGTGTCTGATATCGATGGAACAATTACCAAATCCGATTTAAGAGGCCATTTAATGTCCATGATTGGTAAAGATTGGTATCAAGATGGAATAGTCAAGTTGTTCAATTTGATTGTAAAAAATGATTATAAAATTGTGTATTTAAGCGCTCGTCCAATTTGTCAGTGTGAGTTGACCAGAAGTTTGATCAAAAATTTGGTTCAAAGTGATCAATCAATGCCTATTTGTCCAGTTTTAGTAAATCCAGTTGATTTTTTGGTTGCATTTCAATCTGAATTGATAGAAAATAATCCAGAGGAATTTAAAGTTAATTTCTTGAACATGTTGAAATCTTTGTTTGAAGATGATCAAAGTCCTTTTGTAGCTGGTTTTGGTAACAAGTTGAGTGATCTTTTGACATATAAGACCATTGGGTTAGATGAAAACTCGATATTTTTGATTAATTCTTACGGTAAAATAGTAAATAGCACTTATGGTGAGCTAACTTACAGCTTGATTCATGATAGAATCGATGAATTTTTTCCAAAAATTCAAAAAATTTTCTAGTATCTTAATAATTTATAAAATTAGGTATTCTTTCCATAACAAATAGCAGTAAATTAGTCAATAATTAATTTTTTCTTTAGCTAGATAAGAAATTAATTTTATTAGATTTACTTCTGATTGCTCAATATTTAAAAATAAATTAAAATGTCAAACATTTATTTTCAGTGTCTAATTAGTTCAGAATTAATTTAAATTTTAGTCTTTTAAATTTTTTTAATTAATAAAGAAATTGTAATAAAGAATTTGTTTTTACTAATTTGAAATTTTTAAAATCTGCAATTAATATTTTAAATTTTAACTTTATTATTGAGAATAAATAAAAAATTGAGAAATTGATTCATAAGATTTTATCGATTATAATCTTATAGACTAAAAGACTTAACCATTAACCAAGTCAGATTGTGAGAAAGATCTTGGGATATATATAAATCATGACTTAAAATGGAACGTCCAAATACGAAACTGTACAGCGAAAGCAAACAAAATATTAGCCATGATTAGATAAGCATTTAAATTCCGAGAAAAAAATAATATCAAGCTTCTTTATACATCGTTAGTCAGACCGCACTTAGATTACGCTATTAGCACTTGGTGTCTGTATCTCGAGAAAGACGTTATCGAACTAGAAAAGGTGCAGAGAAGAGCCACAAAACTTATTTCAGGGCTTAAAAACCTTGACTATGCGCAACGTTTAAAAGAACTTGGACTTAGTGATCTAAAAACAAGGAGACTACGAGGAGATCTAATTCAAATGTACAAATTGGCAAACAATCTAGAGAAAGTGAATTTTGTAAATGGACTTGAAATCGGTTATGAATCAAGCTACAATTTAAGAAGGCACAGAAAATCAATGCATCGAGAGCAAGTTAGGAATTGTTTACCAAGATTTAACTTTTTTGTTAATAGGGTTGTGACGATTGGAACAGTCTGCCGGTGGATGTGGTCGAAGCAAGAAGTTTGAACTCTTTCAAATCGAAACTTGACAAGTGGCTCTTTGAAAATCGCGAAGTATCTGCTACAGCTCAGTCAGAGCTTGCTTGAATATTATTCAAGTTGCAGATTATTTTTACTACTACTACTACTACTACTACTACTACTTATTTCATCTACGACTTGTATATCTTTTCCAAAAATATTTACCTTGTCAGGAAAATTAGTTCGTTTATTCGAAAAGATCGTACAAATTGTTTTGAACTAATTAATATTTATCTAGTTATAAGAACACCATTATTTATTTAACTGTTAATGAAAAAATTTTTAAGCACTTTCCAAATCTTTATCTGAAAAGACTAATTTTTGTGTCATCAGCCAACATTTTTATGTTGAATTTATCTAAAAGATAAGGGGGATTATTTATAAAAATGAGGAAAATAAATGGACCTAATACTGAACCTTATGGTACACCTATTTGAGTGATGTAGGTTATTATTAGTGAAAAAAAAAGTTCCAAAAATTTTTTAAGTTTCTCAATTCAGAATCAAATCAAGGACTTTGCTGATATTTTCTTCTTTTAAATTCATTTAAAGGGAAACATGATTCTATAGCCGAATTAATTTTTTTTCTTTTATTTAATTCCATTTGTCTTCTTTACTAGGAAGCTTATCTGGAAATGAAAAGTCAGAATTTCTTAAAAATTCACTAACCTTAAAAAATATTTCTATCAAATATTAACCGAAAGGACTTAAACGTAGGAAGGTATAGCCTCACACACAATTTCTTGATTAATTTTTCAGAAAAATGCTTAAGCAGAAACGAGCAAATTTGCGTATTTTGAAATATCTTTAATTTGATGTGAAAATTTCAATTGAAAATTCTATATTATTTAGATTAATTTTGATAGATTTGTTCACATTTTTATTTATTTGTTTTTCCTGTATGGAGCTTGAGCTCCTTCAGAATTTAAAAAAAAAATAAAATAAAATTATAAAATAAATTAAAATAAAAATAAAGTAAAAAAGATTAAATAAAAGAAATAAAAGATAAATAGTTATGTAATAGATGGTATATTTTTCCTTTTTATTTATAAAATTTCAATTTAATTTAATTTTTTAAATTCATGTCCGTGTTGTTATAATTCAAGCTCGCTGAAGTCTATTTTTTTCCTCTCGATATATTCGAGTTTCCCGGCAATCGGACATATTTTAGTCAAGTGTACTTTTTGCTGATCCTTTTAACATATTGAACTTTTAACTCGGCATTTGCTTTGTTGTGCCCCTATTTCACAAAAGTAGCATTTTAGTTCCTTGGCAAAGAATGAAACCACATATTTTAAAATCAACTTAAAACTTTATTAATCAAAATTAACCTCCCTAACCCATTTTTTCTCTATTAAAAAAAAATATTTTTGTCAAAGTCTAGAGAAAAATTCTTCACTAACAGAGTAACTTCTATCTGGAATGTACTACCACACTCTGTCATTTCTGCGAATTCAACAAATGCATTCAAAGACAAGTTTGAAATATTCAGATCTCAGCAATTGGTAGCTAATATTTTTCTTCATCTGATTCTCTTATCAGATTGTAGTGCCGCTTTAATTTCATTTAATCGATATTTTAAAATTTTTCTATGAAAAATTCAATTTTTTTTTACTTTATGTTATTAAAATATCATTTTTCAAATAAAGGTTTATGTAGAATCAATAAAAGGTCAATCCAAAAAAAATATTTTTTTTTAAATTAAATATTAAAACATATTATGTTTAATTGGAAAAAAAAAGCTAATTTCATCATATTTATTAAGATATAATCCATTAAGTTTTGATCATGTGATCATGATCATGAACTTCAAGTTGCCGAATTATTTAGTTTTTTTAAATAAATCATTAAAAAACAAAAATCCAATTTTTTTTTTGTAAATGCCGAAGTAGTTTTTCAGAAATTGATGTAGCTAAGCTAACTAAACAAAGAATTTGTTTTAAAATAAACGATGTACACAGTTAAAGAATTTCTTTATTTAGTTTGATTACTTAAAATTCTAATTTGAAAAATTTTAAGAAAATGGCTCATTTGTTCTACAACGATTACCTTTACAAAAAACACAAGCCTAAATCAGATGGTATTTTTGTATTTTTTCAAAAAATTTTTAATGATATAAAAAATTAAGTGCTAGAGAGATTGCTCGAATTCAATGAACAACAGCTAGTAAAAATAAATGAAATTAATAATCTTTATAATGTCTCAGTTCCGACGCAAGTAAAAACTTTAAAAATTTATTAATCAGAGGTTATTCAAAACTTTAAAAGGATGATATTTGGATATGTGGACGAATATTCAGTGAAAATGCAGGTAGTGGTGGAGGAAAATTAACAGAGCATAATGTTGCCATTCAAGGATCTTATGTTTGTTCAAATAGTCATTCAATTCCCTTAAATTTATCACATTGCAACGAATACTCTCTTTTTCCGGGACAGGTACTAACCCGGATTCAATCAATATACATTCTAGAATTTTCAGTTTCAGATCGTAATGATAAATGGCAGAAACCCTGATGGTAAACGCTTTTTCTGCAAAGAAATAGTTGAAGTAATTCAAAATTTTATTTTCTAAATAATTTAATCATATTTGTCTAATTTTTTAAGCCAAATTATGTCCAAGAGAACAAACAGATAAAAAAGGAGATCAAAACTGAATCGCCAAATATCGATATGCTAGCCAGTGAAGATGGCTCAATTGAGGCTAAATTAGAACCCAATGAGAATATGGATTGTTTGGTTGCATCCGGTCCTTACATGATAACCAGTTCAGCTGATTTAAATTCACTTAATCAGCTTCTCGACATTGCTAAATCAAATAATCCCCACATTTTAATTCTAGTATTTACTGTTTATTTGAGTTTAAAAAGAAACTAGAAATTAATTTAAGCTTGGACCTTTTTTGGACTTAAATCATGATCTAATCGGATCAGGAAATATTCAAGCAACATTTGAAGAATTATTACAAAGTATATTTGATCAAATCGCTTCTAAATTAGGAAAGTGAGTATCTTTTTAATTGTAGATTTTCGAAATTTTTTTTTAAATTTTTTCTTAGCACTCGAACCCAAGTTATAATACAGCCTTCAGTAAACGATGTAACTCAGGAACAAATATATCCAGTTAATCCATTTACTCCTAGTGCTCATTTTCAAAAAACATATAAAGTAAATTAAAAAATAAATATTAAAAAATTTTTCTTAATTAATGTATTTTTTTATTAACAGAACATTCATTTTTTGCAAGAACCAAATATGATAAAAATAAATGGAATCCAATTTGCTATAACCACCACAGATATAATCAAAGATTTGACCTCAATGGCAGTCTCAAAGTATTTGATTTTAATCATTTTTTTTCTGCAAATTAATCTCTCTCTTCAAGGACCCAGTCTAGTGATAAGCTTTCCCGAAATTTTGTGCATATGCTACGACAAAAATCTTTCTATCCAATTTATCCTCCACCTGATCATGTTTGCATCGACTACGAAGCATGGAACAAACACGCCAAAATTTACACTCATCCAAAAATTTTTATCGCTGTGTCAGACATGGCTAAATTCACTAAAGTAAATACTAAGCATAAAATAAAACTATAGTCATCTTTTAATTTTTAGGAAGTTAATAATTGTGTTTGTATCAATCCAGGTAGATTTGCCAGAGGAACTGCTACTGGCGCTTATGCTCAAATAACCATTCAGATGAACAAAATCCAAGAAAATGATCAGGACAAAAATTCAGGAATCGAAGTCACTTTTCATAAAATCTAGATAAAATTTTTATTTCAAATAATTTGTAAATTTATAAATAAATTTTTTTTAAACTAATCTTGATTGTATATCTTCAATGACCAATAGCTTGGTCATAGCAAATGATTAATAATGGATGAATAACATTTTTTAAAAAAAGATAATGCAAGCTATTAGAAAAATACAATCTAATGTACTTAATTTTGTAAGTAAAAGTTTCAACTTTCAAGCGATTCGTTCGACTTCCAATTCACAGCCTGCTGAATTTATAAGTTCTAATTTGGAAAATGGTTTAGGTAGATATGTTTGTCAATTGCAGAGGGTTACTTTTAAGTTTTGTAAAGAAAACCCGGGCAGTCGTGGCATACGAGAATTTGTTGAAAATGATTTAGTTGATTTTGCCAAACAAAATCCTGGAATTGTTGTTTACTTACAGCCAAAGCGTCATAGACGACCCAAAATTTTTGCTGAATATTGTAGGTTTGAACAATAAAAATGAAAATAATTCTATTATTTCGTTTAGTAAATGGATCTAAACAGAATCTAGACGTGCATCAATATAGCCGGGAGAAACTAAACAAGTGGCTTGAATTTATGCGAACAAGAAAAGGCGATACTATTGTTAGAATACTTAAAAAACAAAAAACTCATAATCCAAGTATTCAAGGAGCATGGAATCCATTTACTAATAAAATCCCTTCTAGAGCTGTGGAAAATTTTCCTTCAGTCGAATTGAATAAGCCTGTTTCTATAGAAAAAACAGCTACTGAAAAAATTCTAGAAATTGCCAAAAACCCAAAATAAAATATTAGATTAAAACAATTTTTTGAATAAAGTAAAATTAGTTTTATTATTATAACTTAAATCATAAGAGTAAATTAATTTCAATTTGTTTCATTTAATTTTTGTGATAAAATATGATAAATTAAAAGTTTAATTAATTTAGGACTTATTTGCAATTTTAAATAAAATAAGTTAAAATATTAAAAAGAAAACTTTATAACTTTATTTTATTTATTGAATCATAAAAAATTATTTAAATTATTCCATAAATTCAATAGTACTGATCTAAGTTCTAAATAAAAAAAGGTTATTAATTTATTATTTAAAATAAAAAAATCATGGTATCTATATCAACATTATTTTATTTATTCCTTTAAATATCTTTCTTTTGATTAATCATTTCATCAAAACGTTTAAAGAAAAATATATATCATTCATGGGAGTTCAAGGCGCTAAAAAAAACAAGTCCATGACTGAGTTTAATTTTCAATTTTTCAGGCTTTAATTTTTCAATTTAGAAATTAAATTTTCTGTAGAATATAAATCTCTCATTAACTTTTATTTAATATCAAACACGCTAGTTAAGAAGCCATTATAAAAAAAAACAAATTTCATATTATTATTTTTTCAAATCTTTTATTTGAAGCATAATTTTTTTATTACCAGCTGAATTTTAAAATAAAATAAAAAGAAGTTTTTTTCTAAATTTTATTCTTATTTTTCAAAGCAAAAGTTTTTTAATATCAATTTATATTTATTTTTATTTTTTTTAATAGATATATAGTTTTTATTTTTATGATTTGATTAAATCTTTTTAAATTCACTTAAAACCAAATATTTTTAAAAAGCATTTATGTTTTTCAATAATTTATTTTCTGATTTGAATTTGCTTAAGCGTGTAAACTAAAATTGTATCTAAAGACAATTTTTCAATCTATTTTGATACCAAACTTTTTTAGATCGCTTTTAGCAAGATGAATCAGTTTTTTGAAAAATGGTCAATCCTAAATTTTTGGATATTAATTTAGCTTAGATTCTAATTCATACTTTTTAAATTTAAAAAATCGTGATCACATGATCTATTGTATAGAAAAACGATATAAATTTCAAGTTAAAAAAATTTAAACGAGTTTGCATTGCACCAAATTTAATTTTGATATTCTTTTTATTTTTTATCTCGAAGGTAAACGAAATAAAAAAATAACTTTTTTTAAAATTTTACTTTAAAAATATAGAGAGAGGGAGAGAAAGAGAGATCGATTATGCATACATTATTATTATTTTTAGGTATTAATTTCTTATCATGCCATTTTTTTATAATTTTCCAAAATTGAATATTTTCTTTTCATAGGCATCTATGAGAGTGCAAACTTTTCTCTATGTGAAAGTGTTCTTTTAAATTGTCATATAGTGTCTAAAATGAATTGTTCCATTGAATTCCATTTAACGAGTTGATTCATGCCGATTCCCTGTTTAGAGTAAATTTAAGAGCTTAGAATAAATTTTTTATTTTTTTTTAAACTGAAAAACAAAGAAAAATTAAGCCGATTAAAAGAGAAAATAAATCATTCAAAATACAAATACCCAGAAGTTTTGTTTAGATTGCGCAAAATATTTGAAAATATAAAAAAAAATTTTCATAGCTTCGATAAATTATTAAAATTAGAGATCTCTTTATCTGAAATTTTCTAGCTATATTCATGGCATTCCTCTTTTGATGAGAAAAACTGCGCAGTTATAAACATTTTAGCATTTTATTTTAATAAAAAAAGTATTTAATGTTATTGATGAGATTTCAAGCGAAAAATTGATTTTAAATAACAAATATTTAGCAATTGGAACACTTGTATAGAACGTGATCGAAGCAACCCTAGACTTTATCGAAATAAAGCTAATTTATTTGAATAAATTTTTGTAAAAAAAAACTGAAAACACGTTCAAATTTTGCAAAAAATAAATTTTGATAAAATGAAATTTTTAAAAATTTTTAAATGATCAGGACACTAGGCCTAGATTCAAGTTAATTAAACAAAATTTAATGTACTTTAGAAAAAAAAATTTAAAACTATGAAGCGTTCTTTGGTAGTTGTTTCCAATCGTTTGCCGTTTGTAATTAACACAAACGAGAATGGTGATCCGGTGCGCAAAAATTCAGCAGGTGGTCTGGTGACAGCTTTGGCGCCTCTCGTGATAAAGAATGATGGATATTGGGTCGGATGGGCCGGAAACGATTTGACAGAAAATATGAAAATCCCCGAAAGTGACGATCCGACAGCGATCGCTCACGGAATCAAAAGCTCTCAAATAATTCCGATCTATTTGTCAAAAGAAACATTTGACTTGTACTACAATGGCGTTTGTAATGGAACATTGTGGCCTTTGATGCACTCGTTACCCTCGCTGGCTGTTTTCAGAGGCGACCAATGGAGCGCCTATGTGGCCGTAAACGAGCTATTCGCCAGCTCAACCTTTGAAGCGGTGAAACAGTTCGATAATCTGAATGAAAAAAGCAACCTTGTTTGGATACAAGACTATCAGTTGATGGTGATGCCAATGATGCTCAGAAATATGTTGGACGAGGCACATATAACATGTAAGTTGGCCTTTTTTTTGCACATACCATTTCCGTCATGGGACATTTTCCGTCTGAACCCGTGGGCAAACGAAATTTTGCTCGGACTCTTGGGCTGTGATTTGATCGCTTTCCACACAAACACTTATGCCAGTAACTTTATCGAGTGTTGTTTTTACATTCTTGGCGCCCGAGTTGACCGCAAAGAGATGATTATTGAATATGGCAACAAGACCAGTGTTGTCCGAGCATTGCCCATTGGCATTCCATATGATTGGTTTGAGAAAAATGCGCGAATCGCGCCCAAACCTTTTAATTTCAAGGAAAAAGTGATATTCGGCGTGGACAGACTTGATTACACCAAGGGAATTATTCAGCGTGTCCGCGGCTATGAACGCTTTTTGGAGAAATACCCTGATTGTAGGGAAAAGGTGGTGTTTTTTCAAGTGGCCGTGCCGTCCAGAACCGATGTAGAAGACTACCGGAATTTAAAAGATGAGCTTGAGAGAGAAATTGGTCGTATCAGCGGTCGCTTTGCCACTGCTGAATGGACCCCTATTAAATACATTTGCAATAACATATCCCAGTTTGACCTGGCAGGATATTATCGCGATGCCAGAATCGGTCTAATCACGCCTGTCAGAGACGGCATGAATCTAGTTGCCAAAGAGTATGTTGCTTGTCAAATAGATGATCCTGGTGTTTTGATTATTTCTCCATTTACTGGTGCCGGTGAAACAATGAACGAAGCGTTGCTAGTCAACCCACTTGAGCAGGATTTGATTGCCGATGCTATCAAGACTGCTTATGACATGAAGTATTATGAGAGAAAATTAAGAATGAATGCTTTACAGACCAGAGAAAGATTGTTCAATTTGGACACTTGGCTCGAGTCGTTTTTCGATGCTGTTGACATGATAGACAACTTTAAGAAGATGAAATCTTTGAATGTGTCCGATTACGAATCATGGCTAGGTCCGATTCTAAAAGGATACAATTTGTCCATTATTTTAGACTATGATGGCACTCTAGTTCCATTGCAAACGCATCCGGATCTGGCTGTTTTGCCAGACGATGTCAAAAGCCTTTTGGAAAAGTTGGCCGAGTGTAAGCACATAGACGTGACCATTTTGTCAGGACGCTCAATGGACAACTTGAAAAGACTGATTAAAATAAAAAATATCAATTTGTCAGGAAGTCATGGAATGGAGTTGTGCTTGGCAAATGGTCTCCAAGAAGAGTGTGAACAAGCGGTTATATTCCGAGCCAAAATTCCCGATCTTGTAAAAGAACTGAGGGAAAATGTGTGTGAGCATGGAGGTTGGATAGAAGAAAAAAGATACCATGTCACTTTTCATTGGAGAGATACCAATCCGAGCTTTAAGCAATTGATGATACAAAAAGCGACAGAGATAGTGCAGAAATATGGATTTCAGGCAACAAGGGCTCATTGTGCTGTGGAGGCAAGACCACCTATAGGATGGGACAAAGGTCGAGGAGTGTATAACATTCTGGAAAAGTTGTATGGAGTTACTTGGGCCGACACTTACAAAGCAGTTTTCATTGGTGACGATGAAACTGACGAAGACGCTATGCGAGCTTTGTCCGGTCTTGGCATAACTTTCAGAGTAGGCAAACCACATGTTAAGACAGCAGCCTCACACAGACTAGCTAATCCTGATGCGGTAAAGATCTTTTTGGAATGGGCTATCGGCTATGTGGATCGAATCAAGTCAACCATTCAAACACCTGTCACTGAACGAAGACTTCAAGCGATTCGGAGAAAAAACTAATTTTTCTTAGATATTTAATTTAATCCTCAATTTTAAAATTTGAAAAAAATTGTCACATAAGCATTTTTTTTGTTTAGTTTGAAATTATATTAAAATTTTTATTAGGAAAAATGCTTTAAAAATTATTTATTTTTAATAATAAAAAAATATAATTAGTATTTGAATTTTATTTTTATCTAAAAACAGCAAAAATTGCATGTCTTATAGTAATAAAATTTCACCTTCTAATAGGCTAATAACCTGAAGAGTTAAATACGGAAGGAGACATTGATGTAATTTTCACTTCAAATCTTTAATATTAAAGTCAAGTCTTAAATTCGACAAAAAAAGAAATGAAAATTTTATGAAGCACAAATATCTTTATCATTTACCTACTGTTCACTTTACTGACAGTCGGCTAATTGGATCTTTTCAATTTAGTGTTTTTCATTACTTACATTGCCCCTGAAAAATGTTGCCAACAATACTTTACTTTATCACATTTATTAAACAATAATTTTATTTTTTTACAGTGATTCTACAAAAAGCCCAGAATTGGTAAAATTACGTTATTTTACGCAAGTTTCGGTCAGCTTGCGTAATCTTACATAAATATTGGTCGGTAAGGATTTGTATATTAATTTAAAATTATGTAAGCTTAAATTTAGGTAAAATCGTTCAAAAATTCTTACAGCCAAAAAAATGAGGATTTTATTTTTTTTTGGTACGAAAAATTAAAAATTGGCTTCTTTTCTAAAATATTTAAATAATTTCATTATGAAAAATTATAAATAAATTCAACATTCGTTACCGTTTCTTACTTGATTTAACGTAAAATTACACAATTTTTGGTAAAATTTAATTAAGTTTTTCAAAAAAGAAATTTATTTTGTAACTTTTTAAGGCTTCAGAATAAAGATATTTGAAGAAAATATGAATGCCAAAATAAATGCAAAAAAACGTTTTTTAAAAAAACTTTAAATATTTACGTAAGATTACGCAAGCTGACCGAAACGTGCGTAAAATAACTTAAAAAATAATTATTTGCATATTTTTACATATAGAAATTCAAATTTTAATTCACATGATATCAAATGATAATACCTGGTATCAGCTCAAATGAGTAAAGTTTAAAAAAGTGATATTAAATGATATCAGATGATATGATGCGACAAGTTAATTTCCGGGACTGTATATAATGTTTGAGGGAATACTACATTTTAGTTTTCTTAAATAGTAATTTAAAAATAGTAAAAATTAAGAAATCTTTTAGATGAAGTAATTGATCTCTTGACATTAGACGTCTCTGTCTATTTAAGTAATTTGTTATCTTTATTGGTAATTTTCCCAAATCAAAAATCAAGTATTAAGGTTATTTATAATTAATTAAATCTAAGCAAACAATTATTTATCATTATTAAGTTTTATCTTTTATTCTAAGTTTTCTATCTAATCTTTATTGGTAATTTTTCCAATTTAAAAAATGTATAAAATAAATGTTATAGAATGAATAAATGTTATTGAATTTAATTTTAAATTTAAGTTATTTAACAAAAGATTTAAACAAAATGCAAATTATAGAAGATCCTTGTAGTACAATCAAGTTTTCAGCCTGTTTTATTGGAAAGTTTCCCAATAATTTTGAGGAATTGAACTTTAAAGTTCATATTCCTAATTTGGAAGTTTTCCCTAATTTTGCAGAACCATTTTTAATGATTTCAATTGTGAACACAGAAGAAAAATTTTTACACCTTCCAAATCCCAATCTATTGTCATGCAGTGATAGATACATTAGACTACTTAACTATGAAATGAGGAAAAAAAAGCTTTCAAATTCTCATGCATTCTTAATTCCTGTTAATTTGGAATCAATGATTTGTGAAGTTAAAAATTTTAAAATTGTAAAATGCTCGCAAGATGAATTCAGAGAATTGGTAGAAAAAGTAAGCTGGGATCTTTTAGATACTGAAAATAGCAGTGTACACGATGATTCTAATAAGGTGACTTTATGTGAAGAAAAGTTTAAAATGGTCGAAGAAATTCTTTTACAGCAAACAGATAAATGTAGAATTAAAATAGAACTAAAATCATACGATAAAATTAAGCATAGTTTTGAGCGTCTATTAGATCCAATTTATTCAACTATAATTTATGATTCGTTTCCACAATGTTCAGTAAGAAAATACCATTTTGAAGAGAAAATTGATTCCACCATCACAAATGTAAATGATCTGAGAATACTTCGAGTAAGCCAGAATCACGGATCAACTAAGGGCAACGAGGAAATTTTTCTATTTCTCTCATATTTTGATCCAGATGATTTAAAAGTAGAATTTTTTGAGCTCGACAAAGACGGTAATATTGTCTGGCAGTCAAATGCCAATTTCGATGCTTTTGATTCGCATGTGAACTTTTCTCTGGTTATTTATACACCAAAATATACAGGTAAAACACAAAATTTGTATTTTCAAAAGAAAAAAGTTTATTTCAGACTTTTGCGACCAAGCACAGGTTATTATAGTGAAAAACGTGATTTTTATTATTACAAAGAGAAATATCATTCTTTAAAATCACTATTTACACGGTTCATAAATAATGAATTTGATTTGCCGATTGTAACACCAAATTTAAAAAGAGACAATTTCTTTGACGAAGAATTCGAAAAAATAAAAAAAAATAAAACATTAACTTTTGGAATTGACAAAGTATTGAACCGAGACAGTGAAAAATTGAAAGCAAATGAACAAAATTTAGAAAATGTCAAAAATAAAGTTCTAATTGATAAAATGAATTTTCTTACGGAAAAAATTGGAAATTCACTTCTTAAATTTTCAAAGAACAGATCTGTTCATGACCTTTTAAAAGTATATCGATATATTTTTTGCTATACCGATGGCAATGGCAATACACCTATACATTTAAGTATATTGAACAAAAATTTTGATTTAACAGAAATTTTTGTCGATATTGTAAGAACTATACCTGATCAAGATATTATAAATACGAGAAATAACATGGGTCTGACGCCTCTTTTGATTGCAGCACATTTGAGTGAGTTGGAATTGTGTGAGTTTTTGCTCGAGGCTAATGCGAAAATTTCTATTTCTGACTATGATGGCAATAATCCTATTCACATAGCCTGTAAAATTAAAAATTTCAAACTTTTAGAGACATTTCTGAGATTTGTTAATCGGAACCGCTGCTATGAGGTAATAAATTGCACTAATCATGAAGGATATACACCTATTCATTTGTCAGTATTGAAAAATTCTATTGAAATCGTGAGAGAACTGTTGTATTTCGATCAACTAAAAATAAACTCAACTGATAAAAAAATTGGCTTTACTGCACTTCATTATGCTGCCAAGGATCCCTATGGAACAATAATCTTATACATGTTGACCAAAAACCAAAAAGTAGATGTCAATGTTAAATCATATGCTGGTTATACTCCTCTCCATTTGGCGGTATTAAATAAAAATTATTTATCTACGAGTATTCTACTTAAAAATGGTGCTGATCCAAATTTGGAAAATGACTTTCCTCTAAATTTAGATTATGATTATCTTAATTTAACATTTTTTACAATGATGAACAAAAAAAAAAAAAATTTGAAGGAAAAAAGTTTGACGATGAATGAACTCCTTGAATCATCAAATTTTCATAGCAAATATTTAAAGATAAGTCAAGAAATAGAACATTCATTTTGCGAAGATACAATTGATAAGAATTATAAAAAGTGTTATTTGACTTGTAATAAAAATGCTTGGAATTATTGCTCTGATGATCCATTAGTAACTTAAATTAATTAATTATTAAAAATAAGTAGTTAAATTTTTTCTCTAGATGAAGGAAATATTCGGAGGTGTTGACAAAATCTCAAAAGAAACAATTGATAAAATATTATGCTTTGAAAAAATGAAATTTGGATCTAGAATTTCTTGTTCAGAAAATATTTTAACTAGTCAAAACTCGTTTTGTAAGAATATGAGCGAAAAAAAACAAAAACAAACAGCTTATAAGTTAAGTGTTGAAGAAACATTTTTGTATTTAGAAAATAATATGATTGAAAATAAACAACAAAACCTTAACTTATTAGAGTCTTATTAAAAACTAACAAATTAATAAAATATTATTTAATAATTTTATTATTAAATTCTAAACTTTGAATGCAGAAAAATAAAATATAATTAATAATCTAATAATGTTTTAAGTCAAAGTTATGACTTGACTTAAAATTTTTTTTTATTTTTTTTTAATGATGTTTAGTCAAGTCAACTAATTTTCTGATTTTAAAACTAAAAGATAATTATGATTCTTTAATTAATCCAAAAAAAAATCATTAATATTTATTATAAATTTAAATAGAGCTTTAAATAAATTTTGTTCCTAGACCAAAAAAAGAATTTTTTATTATTTAAAAATTTCAAAATATTTGAAAATTAAAAAAAAAAGCAGCAGGAGATCAACAAACCGTAAATAATAAGCAATGAAAAAAAATTTCATTCAAGTCATTGACTTGACTTGACTTAAGACTTGTGACTTAAAAAGAACTCTGTTAATAACTTAACTAATTAACAAAAAAGGAATAATTAATTAATAACAATTAATAGTTATTAATAATTAATGACAAGAGGAGCTCTGAAACTCTTTTTTTTTAACTCAAAGTATCATTAAGAAACCACTGGACTATACAGCTGCTACAGAAGTGCAAAAGTTAAACGTTCCGACCATACCATTCCGATAGATATGAAAATGGGGTCTTTTAAGCCTCAATATCAATTGATATTTAAAATTTTCAATTATATTTGTTCAAATACTAAAATAAGGTATTATTTCATTGATTGAAATTAATTTAGTGTTTTAATCTGTGATGATTTGATCAGAATTTATGGAACAGAATGGTTGGAACGGAAATTAAAAATGGATAAAAAAACCTCTCGTGCCAGTGTAATTAAGACTAGAAGAAAAAAGCGTGTAAAGCCGATTAATTTCATACATCTTTACCAAGAAATCCTGCAAATGATTTTACTGTTACTCCCATTTTTAATCATTATTTCCAAATTAACTTCAATAGCATTCAATTTTGGTTTGCTATTGTCACTGACCAGTCTTTTTATATTTTAAATTATCAAAAATAATTTGAGAGAGATAATTATTGAGCATTTTTAACTTTTATTTGGAATCTATTAAAGCTGGCAGTTCAAAGAAAAATTTTGATCTAATTAAGGGTGTTAAATCTCAGAAAAACCTAAAACCGAGCACATCGCCTAAAATATTATAGATAAATAACGAAGAACCAGTATTGAGAATTTTTTCTTTACTAGATTTGTAAATTTATTGCCAAGTGAATTAATTGAATCATCTAACTAAAGTTAACCATTTTTAAACAAGAAATGATTTCTGGGTGAGTAGCAATCAAACAAATCGGCTGCCATAGATCCTTATATCTTCTAAATATATTTTTCATTTAAATTTATCTTTTTGAATTATATAGTTATATCTTTTTCCTTAAAAAAGATATTACTTGGTAAAACTACTTATATTTTTTTCATAAATATTTTCAATTAAAAAAACACGATAAAAATGCTCGTTCTTCTGAGAGTTAAAATTAAAATTTGAAGGTTTTTAAATAATGCTAGTTCTAATTTATTTAAAAGAACATTTAAAATATTTTAAAATCGAATACTAAATAATCTAAAAAAATCAAATTGAGATACTTATTAATAAATTTAAAATCTATTGATAAACAAAAAAGTAGTGAGCATTCATTATTTGCTTGAATTTAAATCTATTTTGCTTTTCCTTGATTGGCAACGGCGTTAATGGCAGCATTAACAGTGGCTTCATCAGCTAAGTAATAATGTTTAACTGGTTTCAAATCGGCATCTAATTCATAAACAAGAGGAATACCTTAAAAAATAAATTTAGAAAAAAATTAAAAAAAATTAAAAAAAAAATTAAAAAAAATTTAAAAAAAAATTTAAAAAAAAATTTAAAAAAATTAAAATAAAAATATTAAAATTACCAGTTGGAATATTTAATTCCACGATCTTATTGTCTGGTACGTTGTCTAAGTATTTTACCAAAGCTCTTATAGAATTACCATGAGCAGCGATCAATACTTGTTTGCCATTTTTGATCTGAGGGACAACGCTGTCATGCCAGAATGGCAGAAATCGTTCAACAGTATCTTTCAAGCATTCAGTTCTTGGCAAAACTGCTTTGTCATAATCCTTAAAAAGGCTGAAATAAATATTTTTATCAAATGATGAGATAGAAATTACGGCATATTTAGGGTCTTTTTCTGGAAGCTCTGGGTCATTGGCATCCATTAGTGGTGGTGGGATATCATAGGCTCTTCTCCATGTCTAAAAGAAACAGATATTTTTCTGTTTTTGGATTTGAAGATATTTTTTACTTTGACTTGTTCTTCACCATGCTTGGCAGCAGTCTCTGATTTGTTCAAGCCTTGCAAGCCTCCGTACATTCTTTCATTTAATCTCCATGTCTTTAAAACTGGGATCCAGTGCAAGTCCAGTTCCTCTTGAATGAAAAATAATGTCTTAATTGCTCTTTTCAAAACACTGGTGTAAGCAATATCAAAAGAAAATCCGGCTTCTTTTAATGACTTTAAAAAAAATTAAGAATCCTTTTATTTTTGAATTGTTATTTTTACTTTTCCGGCTTGATGAGCTTCTTGGACACCTTTGGTAGATAGGTCAGCATCATGCCATCCACAGAATCTATTTTCAAGATTCCATTCGCTTTCACCGTGTCGAACTAATACAATTTTGTAAACAGATGACATCTTGGAAATATTTCGCTTGATTATGTTTGAAAGAATTTTCCTCTATTTGAAAAATGAACTAAAATACTGAAGCTAAAATATTATTTATTGGAAAAATGCGAGCGACGCTATCTTATATTAATATATTAACATAACCATGTAAACTCAGATTTTTACAATATTTTGAATGTAATGCAAAATTTGCAATTTTAAGATGAAATATTCATTAGCTTTATCAATAAAATAAAAAGTTATTTTTGGAGCCCAACCCGCGTTAGTTGCGAATATCTTCGTTGAATTTTTAAATTACTCTGAGCAACAAACTCTATTTAAAAATTATAATAATTTTAAAAAAATTCAAAATTAGCTAAATTTATCTTTAAGGCTTTATTTAGCTTTTACCAAAAATTTGCATTAGCTTGGTAACAAAATGGATGGAAAAGCTGCCCAGTAAATTTCCTCTTTGTTTAATTTTATAATTTTTAAAGTGCTTACAAAATGATTATTCGATTCTTTCATACTTTCGAATAAACAAATTATAGGTTCTTAACATAACTGTTTTGACAAAAATGATTAAAATACTGCAAAAAAAGTTTATAAACTTATATAGAGTTTTTAAATGTTTATCTGTGTTAACATGGAATATAATAAATTTTAAAATATAGAAATCAAACAGAAAATTATCATTTTAAATCGACTTTGATGAATTTTAAAATTTATTGAATTTTATTCATTTAATATTTGTTTTGCATATTCAGTAATATTTAAATTTTTTAATACCAGAATATTTTTCAATCTTTTTTTGTTGAGTTCAAAGCTCAAATTCTCACACAAAATGGCTATTTTGCTATTAATAGTTTGCAACATTTAATTTTTCAAAAGTCTCTAATATCAATTTTTCTTTTAATGATTTAGTAAAAAAAATTACGAATTTTTTATCGTTTAATATTTTAAATAAATAAATTTTCTAATTAAAATCTGATTTTTTAAGTAGTTAAATAATGATTTTATGACAAGGGCACTGGCCTGGTGATTAATCATGAAAATCAAATTAAATTGTTAGAATTTTTAATCAAATAAATTGTAATCTATTTGAAAAAAATAACTCAAAAATAAAAATTTTGAATTTAAATAGTTTTCATATAATTTTCATTGAAAATTTTAAAAAATTCTTAGCAAAAATCTGTTTAAATTAGGTTTTGCAAGAATTTGATTATTTCAAATAATCTCAATCTTGAAAGTTTTTTAATTTACTGTTCATTATTTTCATTTTTCTATAGCTAATAATATTTAATAGATTCAAAATATGAATTTTAAATATTGCTTCCATTTTATTACGTTATCAATGATTGTATAATATGATTAGGATAGAAATTAGGTGAACAGTTTATTATGAATTTTCTTTTAGTTAATTTTATTACAATAAAAATATCTTTTTTTATTGCAATCATAAAATTTTAAAATTTACTATCAATCTCAAAAATTAAGATTTTTTTCAATAATTTTTTTATAATTTTAACACTTTTGTGAAGATATTTGGATAAAATTTATTATATAGATAATCAGTTTTGGTTTTGTTTTTTTTTAACTTTAATGATTGCTTTATAAAAATTAAAAAATTTTAGTTCTTTACATAAAATTCTGGGAAACTTTAAGTATAGGATCATTTTTTGATGCTCAAAATGATCAAATCAATTTTTAATTATCAAATTAATTGTTTTTATTAAAAAAGAATTAGTGCAGAGGTACATTTTTGGATTTGAGATACTTTGTTAAATCTAAAGATAATATTTTCAATAAATTCACATTGCACATTGGAATTAAAATCAAATAAACCTTTTACATATTTGTTTGTAATTTATTTGAATTAGAAGGCTTTGAACTTATAATAAGCCAAATTAAACTTAAGTTAACTCAGTTATTAAAAAAATTTTTTTAAATAAATTTTGGGTAATTAAAAATTTATTGCAATAGAATGACACTGTTATCAAGAGAAGATGGTTGTTCAAAACTTTGATTTCCAGAAACAGATGGTGGTTGTTGATTTGATGGAACATTTGGAAAATTTAGCTGATTCTCATTCGGAATGTACCCTTGCGTTGTCATTTCTATTCGATTTTTAAACTTATTGTCTAAATTTGTACTTAAATTTCTTAAAACTTGCTCACAACCAGCTATTTTTTTCTTTGTCTCGGTTAACAACTCATCTTTGCGAGTTAATTCAGCTTTTAGACATTCAATTTCCTTAATAATTACATATAATGCATCTAATAATAAAATTTCAATTTGAGATTACTTCATTTAAAAATTCTTCAGGACAATTTTTGGATATTTCTAGTCTGTGTCTTAAAAATTGTGTCTCTAAAACATGTGCTTTTTCATAAAGTTCATTGACCGTTTGGTCGATAGCTTTTTAAAAAAAAAAAAGTTAAATAATTAAATAAATCTAATTTAAATAAACCTGATTTTGTTTGTTCAGTAGAATGCGCAAGAGGTTTTTTAACCGATTCGTGCTTTGTTTTATGTTCTATTAGGTCAACATTATAAATCGAGATAAAACTCTAAAATCCAAGTGCAATTTAGTTACTAAATTACATAGTTTTAAAATAGAAAAAATACTTTAAAAGCAGTTTCTAAATCATTTATGTAAGTATCGAATGGGTTCTGGTCATTGTCAGTCATCATTTTGGAAAGCTGTTTATTTTCAATAATATTTTTTAATTTTATATTTAATTCTAAACAATTTTTATTTTAAAGAGCAAATCAAAGTTTACTTATAATCTTTTTAAAGCCGCTTTAAAACCATCAGCGGTTGACTTGAATTTTAGCACATTTTCTGGCAACTCATTCCAATGCAGCATTGCTATGTTTGAAAATCGTTTGTAATTTGAGTTTCTAACTTTCTCTCTGGACTCTAATAATATTCCTTCTTAGCGTTACCTAACCCGCTTTTTGTCACATACTTATGCCATGCATTTAGTCTACCGTAATGCATCACTTTGCATTTATCGGCACACAGTCCCAAACGCCAAACCTCTTTCCATTGACACACTGCATCCAGATCTTTCTGATGCATTGCCTTTCATAAACTTTATTTACTATGCCAATTATTTTGAGTCATTTGTATAAAAATTCCATTTTATCTTAAACGCGGTCAGGGAGGTCATTTATGCAATGAACAAATAGTAGGGTACCAAACATTATCTTAATACTTATAAAAAATTCAAATTTCAAATCTTAAAATTCTTAATTAAATGTTTAATCGATATTTAGTAATGTACAATTACAGTAAATCAAAATTTTTATTTTATGATTACACATGAGATTTAAAATTTCGGCTTCTAAATTATTAGAATTGAAATTAGAACTGTTTTTTTTTAATATCAAAGTGAAATAATTAATCTCTTTTAAAAATTAACAAATTTTATTTTTCAATATATTGAAAAATGTCAAAATAATTGAATTTTTTTGGTAAAATATTTGATATTTTTTTAATGAAAAAATTTTAATAAGTTTTAATTTTGAGTCAAATAGATTGTATGAATCAAATTCTTCTATTTTTTTTTTAAAAACTTGTTATTTTATTTTTCGGTCAAACAAAGCAAAACGTATTGATTAATTAAATGACTCCATTAGAAAGATTTTTAAATTCTTTTAAAAAAAAATTTAACAAAATTATTTTGTTTAAAGAAAATTAAATTAAATTTTTGAATCCTCATTTTTTTTTAAAATTAAAACGAAAAAGTAAAGAATTTTGAAATTTATTTTATTTATTTAAATACAGTCAAGAAAATTCTAAAAAATTATTTAAGTGATTTATTTTATTCTTAAATTTTTCAATATTGTATAAATGCAAAAATGTATTGAAATTGAAAAATAAGGATATGATTATTCAATTAAATAAGATAAGAGTTTGAATTTTTTTAAATATTTAGAAATTTTCGTATTATTACACTAATTATATCACTATGCTTGTAACTTATTTTAAAATATTTAAAAAGAAGCCTATGAAAAAAAATAAAGTTTAAAATGACTTAAAATTCCAGCAAAGCAGCCTTATAACAAGATACAAGAATTTAAAAACAGATTTAAATATATTGATTCATCTTGAATAATTTAAAAAAATTTCTTCAGAAAGTTGAGTATCTATTTATGAATTTTTATTTATAGTTATTTTATGAAATTAAAAATTAATTAAAAAATAATTTTTTTAAAAAGAATGTTCTAATTCATAAAATATGGAGATTTTTAGTAGAAATTTAATTTTTTTTTGTGTCGATCAACTTATTATTAAAACCATGTAATGAAAGATATGATTTTTAATAAAAATTTGATTCGAAATTAAACTAAAATGACATTTTTTTATTTAAATATCTGAATGATTAGACTTTCAATATACTATTATTAACCACTAATTTTAAATTCTTTCCAATTTTTATTTATTTTAGAGACAATTGAGGATGAGCCTTGGTAGTTTGGAACAGAGCTTAATTCTTCCTTTCAGTCCAATGTTAAAATTTATTTAAGAAAAAACTTGGTTTATTTTTTTTCCATTTAAAAGGGAATATCTTCTTAAAAAATCATTAAAGTTATATCAACTGGGAAAATGTGATTAAGTAAGAACTTCTTGAGATAATTAATTCAATTAGATGTCAAGAGTATTTTATTGAGCTCTTTATTAGTAGTATTTTAATTAATAATTGTTCAATATTTATTGAATACTCATGCAATTTTTCTTAAAGCATCAAAATTTTATTTAGTAAATAAAAACTTAAAATTTCATAATTTAATTTGCCCAGAGGATTTGCCTATCAAGCATAAAAATAATTAAAAAATTTAGCGTTATTTTTATTTCATTGTATTTAATTGTTTTTCATGTGACGATTGTTACGGATCATAGACAAATAATCGCTGCAAATATTTACTCATTAAACTATATCCTCGCTTGATTGTATGTTCAAAGATTATATCCTTGTGTTGATTTTTACAACAAAAGATAGACAAAACAATCAAGAACAAGTACATAAATTTATTTAACGGCTAGTGAGTTTATATCCGCATCGAGCTAATTATTTTTACCTTAAGCGATTTGAGATAATCCGCGATCATTGAACACAGTATTATCTCATTGTTTTGTCTAAGCTCGTTTCACGACAATAAATATTTAACTTTATTTAATATCAATTTTTACACTTAATTTAATTTCTTATTGTTACTGCTGCCTCCAGTATTGTAATGTTCCAAACTAAATCTCATGCTCAATTTAACTTGAGCAATAAAATTTAGAATAAACCTCCGACTGAGTTCTATATGACAAGTTGACTGTGTAAAAATTGACTTTCTAATTATTCACTTTAATCAGAGTACAACTAATTTGAATTCTAAATAATCCCGATATTCCCGAAAATGAATTCCGCGTTACACAATTGACTTGTAGTCTCGCGAACTTAATCTGCCAAATTACAAGCTACGCTTTCGAGATCGATGAGCTGATTCTAATCGGAAAGTGAGAACCCGAAATTGTTTGTTGATGCCAAGATCAAAGACATGGATGGACACACTTGTTTGCATGCTAAAATTTAGATCGCGTTTCGGAGTCATTCAATTCTTGATATTTTTTACAAAATGATTTAATCAGTTTTCTTTGATTTTTTAGATTTCCTTTTGTTGAAAGAACAGTTAATTATGTGATATTTTAATTTTTGTATTTTTTGCATGATTTAAAAAAATATTATTTGATTGAGTCTTTTTTTTTGTGATGATATAATAAAAAACATAAACACTTTTATTACTCAATTTTAGATTGTACTTTGATGACTAATGGGCAAAGTACGATGCAATAAAAAGTTAAATTAGCAAACATTTGATTTTAAAGAAATTCAATTTCTTTTTCTATTTAAAATTTGAAAAATATTTTTTGTTTGCCTAATACTTAAAAAATATCCAATTATGAGTAGGGATGATTGACAAATTTAAATAATATTCCATAAAAGTCTAACGAACTCAAAAATAAAAATCAGTTTAAAAATGTAAGTGAAAAAAGTCAAATAATTGAATTGGAAAATATGACAAAAAAGATTGAATCAATCAGATTATCTTTAAGGTTCAAATTAGAAGAAAAATAACAAAATAATAGAGTAAAAAAATGTTATATTACTTATCATTTGAATTTTTCTTTAATTATTTTTATTTTTTTTTTAAATATTTTATTAAAAAATGTATTTTTTATTCAATTTCAGTATCAATCTGAAAGCTTGTTCTCATTGAATTTTGGCTTTCTTCGCGATCTGAAAACTCAAATGATGAGAAAATAAATAAATAAAGATAATTAATTCATTAATAAAATAGAATGTTAAAAGGTATTGTGAATTTTCATACAAAAATTCTAATACAAAATTTAAATTCTTAATTAAAAAATGGATCTTTTACTTCAAATGTTTCCTTAAGGTTTAAAACTTAAGGTTTAAAAGGTGGAACAAACAATGTTTTATTTTACAGTCCAGTTTAAAATAAATAATATTCAATAAATTGATTTTTTTAAACAAATTGTTTGCTAATTTAAAATTTTTTAAAAAAATTGTTTCATCATCAAAGTTTAAAAAGCTCAATTTAAATTAATGATGAAGAATTAAAATTTTATATTTTTTGGAAAGTTGGTATGAAAATTCACAATCCCAAATTAAAAATCAAATATAACTTGAAAAATCAAAATTTGTTTCATTTATCCCCATTTTTGGTTTATTTAAATGAAAAAACAATAATTAAAAACAAATTATAAAATATAAGGCAATAGAAAGAGATGATTTGAGGTCTATCTTTGTATGAATTTGTTACTAATATGATATAAGTCGGTAAAATTAACTTTCATCGTCTTCAAATAATTGTGAAAAGCTAATTTTTTTTTTTTTTAATAATTTGGGTGGATACCCTGGGCAGTTCCGAAAGACAATAGCCTTCTTTTCAGCCCCATGTTAGGAAAGTGTTCACAAAATTTTTACATATTGAAAAGTTGAAAAAAAAAAAAAAAATTGAGTTTTTACTTTAAATTATAAATTGAAATTGAAAGCTAATTTTTAAGCTATATAAAATCTATTCATTGTATTCCGGACATTCTCAATTAGATCTTAAAGATTTGCTCTACACACAATCTGCTAATTTTTTTTTGAAATTACTAGAAACAATGTTTTTTTTTCATGCCACCAAGGATCCATTCCAAACTGCCGGGGTTTAAACCCAAACTGTATTTTAAATAAATAAAAAAATCAATTAGATCTTTTAAAAAGTTGATTATTTGGCTTCAGTTGGAAATCAAAGCCTAATTTTTTTTTTATTTAAACCTAAAAAAGTTTAAATTTAAAAGCAAAACATTTTTTTGTTCATAAATTCTTTTTGATCGAAAAAAAAAATTTAAGAATAGATATTTGTTTTAATTGAGTCTATTGTTTATAAAATGATGCTGAAGATATTTTAATGATGAAAAAGGTTTTTGCTTTTTCAGGCAAGGTTGACGTTTGATTTTCCAAAGACTTGATATGATGATTTATGACAGTGTTTTTCTTCATTTCATTCTAAGAATTTATGTCTATTTTAAACCCAAAATGTTAATTAAATTTATATTCAATTTAATTGAAATAGTCTCGCGTGCAAATTAAAATTTAAAACAAGAAATACTTAGAACAGATTTGCTTAGAAAAATGTCAAATTTTAATTGAAGAAATTCCAGTTTAATCTAGCTTTAGAAAAATCATCAATTTGGCGAATTTATGCGGCGCACACAATCAAGATTATTGCTCGGATTTCTTAGTCTAGTTGATTTCTAGCTCTTTGAATCGACTCTAAATTGCTATGCAAATAGGCAACATAAACATGTATTCAGTCATTTTGTTCTTTTCGTGGCCAAAATCTCATTAAAACCACTTAAAACTAGATTAACTTATTGAAATCTATTTGTAATTAAGAAACGTTACAAATTCTCAAAAAGCTTCAAGTACCTAGAGAAGTACAAGTAAAACTTTTCTTTCTTTTTTCAAGACCAATATTTACAATCAATTAAATTTGACACGATAATCGTTGATTTTGCTGAATTAAATGAAACGATTACTAGGTTAAATGCTTCTAAAAGTTAAGTATAGCCGTACATTTAATTAAATTAGATTTCAACAATTTGAAATTTTTTAAAGAACATTTTTACCTAAATGTGACAATGTTAATTTGCGATTTTAAATATGTGTTTACCATCGGGATTAGAAATATTTGGTTCAGCAATAATCGTTAAATTTAAGACAATTAATATTTAGGTTTTATTATACCTTTTGAATTAGTATTTTAAATGCTAATAACTGTTTATTGAAATTTGTCAACAACAACAATAATTTATCTCATTTTACTAAAATTTTGCAAAAAAAAAACAAAATCCTAATAGACTTGAGCTTTAAAATTTATTTGAAATTCAGTTGATAAAATAAATCGTGATTGAAAAAGTGTTTTGGCACCTCAAGTTTGTTTCATGAGCAAACACAACGCTCTCTACTCTTCAAGATTACTTAATCACCATTTGCACAAAGATAAGTAGCGTGTGATATCTGTGAAAATTGAACAATACATTTTATGAAAATTTTTTTATTCAAATTTAAATTAAAAAAGGTAGAAACGATAATAAGAAAAAAATACAAAAAAAAAAAAAAAACAAATATATGTTTTATGTTACAATAGAGAAAAAATCTCCTAATAATTGAGATTCCATTTAAAACTCACTTTTTTTTAAACATTTAGAAAAAATCTTGTCCCGTAACAAAAAATAAAATATAACTTATGATTGTCTAAAATTGCTCTTTAAAAAAAGGAAAAAAAATTATTAAAAAACATTTAGCTGCAACTTTAAATGGAACTTGAGTTTCACATCAATTGATCACTCTCATTTTTCTGAAAGCTGTTGTCGGCTTCTGTCTCCTCATCTACACACACTTGTTCTTTGTCATCTGAATCATGTCGAGTCTCTTCGTTATCATTTACTCTAGGCTCTTCAGCACTGGACTCGTCGTGATCGTCGTCACTGTGCGCCAACTCTTCATCGTCTTGTTTGGATTCAATTTGTTTGCTCGCCATGTGACTATTCGGCGACAAAAGCCTAGTGGCCTCGTTCTGGGTCTGATTTTGAGCACTTATTAAGTTCTGATACTTGGCTACTAAAAGATAAAAGGCTTCGGGCGAAAACGAAGCAAATGCCGGCTGATTTGGCATCAACAGATTCGAGCTCTTCAATGGCGAATTTGTACATGACGAATTAGAGCTTAGATCCGACGAACTAGTCGACAGTGTTGTCTGATTTTCTGGCCGGGTTGGGTCGTCTTGTTTGTTCTCAATCAACGACTCAATGTCAAATGAACACTTGGGCTTGCAGCTTTGACTCTTGGACTTGGTGTCGCCAGTAACCAGTGAACTAGTTGGCGCAAAGTGCGGCATTAGTCCCGGGAACGGAAAGTATTTTTGTTGTTCAAACTGTGCAAATGGGTTAAAATGCTGATTTGGAATTGTATACTGATTGTACATGAAGGGCATGGTGGGTGCCGCTAGCGGTTTTGGCGATACAGGCTCACATTTTTGTCTTTTGGCCGAATACTGTCTGGTCGGACTGGACGTGCTACTTCTCGATCTGGACCTGCTTCTGGCCTTTTCGTTTTCATTGTCGTCCTCTTCTTCGTTCTCCTCTAGCTCGTCGTCGCTATCGTTCCTTCGATTGACCAAGTCGCTTTGACTATACCGACTGTCGAAAGCCGACTGATGAGCAGTGTGCATAAATCCGTGATTGACCATGAAGCTGGAACCACTTGGCATTTGTGCATAAGAACCAGCACTACTATTAATCGACGAATTTGGCACAATTCTTCTTAAAAATTAAATAAATAATTTTTTTTTTAAGACAAAAACAAAATTGCCCTTAATTCTTTAAATTAATAAAAATTAGAAAATAAATTTAAAATTTTTTTTTCTAAACCAAATAAAATAGGCTTTAAAATATTAAATTAATAAAAATCTAAGAAAATTTTTTTTTTTTACTAACTAACTAAGGCTCAATTATTCAAGAAAAAATAAATCAATTTTTTTTCTAAACCAAATCAAATAGGCTTTAAAATTCCAAAATAATAAAAATTTAGGAAAAAAATTTTTTTTTTCTAAATAATAAAGGCTCAAGTATTTATTAAGATAAATAAAATAGGCTTTAAAATATTAAATTAATAAAAATCTAAGAAAATTTTTTTTTTTTACTAAATAACTAAGGCTCAGATATCCAAGAAAAATTAAATTAAATTTTTTTTCTAAACCAAATCAAATAGGCTTTAAAATTCCAAAATAATAAAAATTTAAGAAAAAAATTTTTTTTTTCTAAATAATAAAGGCTCAAGTATTTATTAAGATAAATAAAATTTTAATTTTTTCTCTAAACTAAATAAAATAGGCTTTAAAATATTAAATTAATAAAAATCTAGGAAAAATTTTTTTTTTACTAAATAACTAAGGCTCAATTATTCAAGAAAAAATAAATCAATTTTTTTTCTAAACCAAATCAAATAGGCTTTAAAATTTTCTATAATATTTTTTTATCAACAAGACAAAATAAAAGAGTAGAAAATGGCTTACTTTTTGTCTCTTTTTCCCTGTCCGTTGTCTCTGAAGCCTTTGGCAAAAGGATTGTGGTCGATTTTGAGCTGAGTTATTCTCTCGTTTTGATAGGCAGTGACAGCTATGAATTCTGTTTCTTTGAACACAAATGTTTTAAAGTCACTCCAGGGCAGTCTCATGACATCGCTTTGCTTGACTATGTGAAACCTGGGCTGATACTTGTGCATCGAGTTCAAAATTGTCTGATGATTAAACAAATTCTTTTAAAAAATTTAAAAATTTCCTCCAAATATAAGCTTACAAATCCGTGCTTGTCCTGTATGTTGTTGGTGAGCTTGAGCTTGTGAAACGAGACGTTTTTGGACATCCATTGCTCGCCAGTGGCCGGCGAGTCCGGATGTATGTACATTCGCTTGGGCATCTCGGGGTCCGCTTTGCCAGCCACCATCCATTTCGAGTTGTGGAACTTGTAGCGGCAATCGTCGGCCGGTACCACATCCATCAACAGTATGTACTTGGCCCGTTTGTCCAGACCGCTCACTTTTACCTTGAACGCAGGAAACATGCGTCTAAAAATAAGCAACAAAAAATAAACTATCTTACTAAAAAATGATTTATTTGCTACCTTCCAGATTTGGTGATGACCATTTCGGTGCCGTTTTTGTAGAACTGGTCCCACAGGTCCTTGTCGATGAGCTCTGCTTTGTAGTCTTGGTCAGACGAGTCCTTGTCAGCGCTGACGTTGGACGGATTGGAGGTGAGCTTGGAGCTGTGTGGCGACATGGGCTTCGACGACTTGCATGAAGTGGATGACGAGGAAGACGAGGACGAGCTGGAGGGCGAAATGGGCAGTGTGTTGGGCGCGCCAAACGACTGCATCAGATCGCCGCCTCTGCCCGCTCGATATTGGCTCTGCGACATCATCAGAAAGGGATTGGTCATCGCGTTCAAAAAGCTCGACAACTCGGGTCTGCTCTGGTTCATCTGGTGCTGATGCTGCTGCTGAGCCATTAGTGCTGCGATGTTCGCAAATGCCGGGTTGTACGGCATCTGCGACTGAAAGCCTAGTGATCTAACCGACATGCTTTGTGATGACTTGGCCGCTCCACTATTCACTACCATTGACATTGAGTTAACAAAAAAATTATTTTTATCTTTTTTTTTCTAAAACAAACAAGATTTTTTTCTTATTTCAAATTAACATTAATCAAAAGAGACAATGTTGAGAGAGAGAGAGAGAAAAAAAAAATGTGTATTATTTTTGTTATTTAAAAGCGAGTAATTTTTGGGCCAAATTAGCATGCGATTACTAATCGAGATCGCAAAGATTATCTAAACTTGCAACTGTTCTTCGTCCATTAAGACCAATCTAATTGCATCGGATAAGTCTAGCGCATTTGTTTGAACTTATTAAAAATGTTTAGATATTTTGTCGTCGTCGTTGTTGATGATGATGTTGTTGTTGTTGTTGTCATCGTTTCGCTCTCTAGTCTCTTATCTAGCCCACTATTCAAATAGATAACACACAAATATTTATAGCTAATCTTTTTACCATTGAAATTAACAAGAATTACGAGCTATTAGAAACAAAAGCTAGCTCGCTCTCTCTCTCGTTTGACTAGAAAGAAAAAAAAAGAGAAAAAAAGCTAAAATTTGAATAAAAATGTTTGGTTGGGTTGTTATTACCAAATTTAGGTGGAGTCAAAAATCTAACAAAAGAAAAAAATTTAAATTTAACAATTCTTCTTCATCCAACTAAAATTAACACTTTACTTCTATTATTTATTTGATTTTTAGAAATTAAACATTTTATTTCATTGGTTGAGTAGACGATTAATTGCCATTGGTTGTTTCTAGTCTGTGTTTAATTATTAATGAGTCAGTAATTAAGTTTGTGTATGCTACGCCAATCATTTAGCTTTCTCGACTAAAATCGATCTCCTCCTCTCCTCTCTCTTTCTCTCTGTGTGCTCAAACTTTGAGATATGTCAAACTCTTGAAAAAATCACTTACATTAATGGCTTTTTGGCTTTAATTTACCTTTCCAAAATCACCCTCATCTGAAAGTTTTCCAAAGCCGCAATCACCAGACCGTAAAAACTACTTTAAATGCTTTTAGCCAATTTGCCATAGCTGTTCAACACAGTACCAAGCATGTCTTGGACCCAGTCAACACACACACACACACAAACAAATATTTGCTAGTTTACCTTTTTTTCCCCTAAAATTTCCAGCTTGTCACCAGGGACCTGTGCTGCTGAACACACACGCACACACTTCATTCTCTGCTTATTGCGTTCCAAATTAAAAACGCTTCAGCAGCAAAAAAAAATCAATTATGGCACACTGTTTCTTTTTTGTTGTTGTTGATGGTTAGGCCTGTTTTTGTTAACACAATACGCGTCATCAAAAAACCTAAACCGAATGCATTTGAGCAACACAACAACAACAACAAATCTAGAAAAAAAATGTTACTCATAGCTAATTCGTATTTAAATATGTACAAATCGATTAATGTGGAAAAACCAAAGCCATTCTCATTATTATTAAATTAAAATCTATTAGAGCAAATAAAATATTCGACTCTAGTCTATTATCTCTATTTGTTTATCTATTTTTGGCTAAAAATGTTCATCTACAAAGATCTCTAAATGTAGCAACACTGAAAAAATGTCTATTAATTGATTTGCATATTTGTTCATCTATTTAGTCTAGCGCAAATCAAGGGTTATCATGTATTATCTATTTCGGCTGCGGAATTTTCATTTCCCTATAGACACACTTTGATATTAATGAAAACGTGATCGCTCACAAGATAGTAGTCTAGCACAGGTCCGTGTACAGAAGGCTTATGCTCTCTTTCTTTCTCGCTCTCCCTTTCTCTCGTCCTCCGGTCCCCAATTCACATCACATTCATTGCCAGAATTTAAAAAAAAAGCGAAAAAAATCCTTGACATCTCACTCAGCTCTGAACTAAAGCTCTTTCGAGTATTTCAACATGGCTTTGATTACGTAATGCAGATCACTGGATGATGAACATGTACACAAAAGAGGAGAGGGTCTTTTCTCTTTCAAATAAAGATTCAAGCCATCTTAGATTCATCTTATATCATATCCTAGACTAGTCCACAGTGCTACAATCATTCATTACATATTTATTTTCTATTTTAGAATATTAATTTTAAAAAAACTTTTTTGCTCATTATTAAACCTTTATTGCTAATAAATGAACGAATGTGATAAGATAGAAGAAGTATATTTACTTTGACTGATTGCAAAGTGAAATAAAATAATCTTTTGCTTATCAATGGTTGTGTCACTCAGAGACTGGCATGATACCTCATATTCGTGGCTTCTATTCTAACTTGATACAGTTAGCATGGAAAAACAATGGTTCTGCTGACAAAAAAAAATTAATTGAAATTTTGCTTGAAATTTTAGCACTTTTTAAAATAAAATATTTTTAAATAGTTTATTTTTCTCTAGAGATGCAAACAAAAATTCTGTCTTTTGTTACATAAAGAACCAGTTTTTTTCTTAATGTAAAAATTAACCTCAACCTGATAGCTAAATTAATATGCCAAATAAGAAATGAGCTTTTTTTGAGATCTTCTGCACAATAATTAAACTAATTTGTCAATCAATTATCTTTTGAGGTATTGTGATTTTTTTAGTTGAAAAAATCGCCTGCCAACAAAAAAATAATAACCAAAATATTTTGGATTATTATTTTGCAACCAAACAAAATAATTAATTTGCTTGTGCATTTAAGTTCAACTGTGTTTATACTCTAAATGCTTTTAATATCAACAGAATGAAAGGAGGAAGTCATGATTCCAAGCAGCTGAGCCAAAAGATCATGGAAAAAAAGGATCACATTAAAAATAAGTTTCTGTTCACTTATAATAAACAATCAAGTAATTTGAATAGACAAAACTAATTTTCTGTTCTAGCCAGATGACTTAGAGCGTCAAAAGACCAAACAAATAAGACCAATATTCTTCTACGCTCTGACCAAAAAAAACTAGCTAGGACTTGTCACAAAAAAGAATACTACTTCTACTGGAGCAACAACTATTTGTTCATGGGAACGAGTTTGGCTCAATTTTGTCTAAGTAATTATTTTCGCTTAGTTCTCCGCTGGGAGACGCCAATTCTCATTTGTTGTGTGTGTGTCGTAATAAAAAATGGTAGAAAATTTCTATTTTGTTGTTGGTAAAGAAAAATAATCAAGCTAAATAAAAAGCATTTGTTAGTTTATATCTCAACTATTTTGAAATAACAAGATTATTGACAAGTCCATTATCATTTTGTTGAAACAACAACATAAAAAATATGCTCATGCCTTTTGAGTTTTATTTGCTGCAATAAAAAAAATTGGTAATTAAAAAAAAAGAGAAAAGAGAAGAGAGAAAAAGAGAGAGAGAGAGAGGATTTGACAACGCTTCTGTTTTGTTGAATTTTATTTCCAAGTCGAATGATTGATTTTTTGTTGTAGAAAATAAAAAATATAATAGCAAAGTGTTTATGTGAACAACCAGTGAAATTAATCAGATCGAATGAAAAACTTATTGGTTGATTTGATTTTTGCCAGCAAAACAATTTGCATACTAAATTAGTCCAATAAATAAGAGAAGATAATACTAATACTAATGCTAGTAATAATTTGTTGCTTTTCTATTTAGGAACAATTAGTGATTTATTTATTTATTCTATTGATTTGTTCAAGTTTCTCAAGCTCTCAAGTGGCATGGGTATCATTAGAAATTAAGACTTGCATCGATCAAATGCCATTGATCTCATATTAAGCTACAACTCTTCTCCTAATTTCAAGTGTATCTCATGTACCTCAATTTTGAAATATTGACATTTATTAGCTTGTAACAAGACGCCGATGCAGCCACAACCCCACAAAGCAATCAATTCGCTGTTTGCTAATGGGATTAGGCCAAATCAGGACTAATTTTTCGTCAAGTGCCACTCTTGGTCTCGTGATTGCCGCACAGCTACACATCTAGCATGCAATAACAATTTCTACTTTACTTGTTTTCTTTTATTGCTTTCTAGCAATTACTTGGCGAATAATAAAGATTTTTATCTTTATTACTTTTGATGTTTGCATGGCAGACGATTGAGCCCATTAAAGGCGACTCTAAGATGCTTGCTCTTGGATTTTCTTATCAACAAATGACAAAGATAAAGCAATATTAGCCAAATTAAAGATAAAAAAAGCTCAAGTGATGAGTAAATAAACTTGATTTGTTTTTAAATCACCACTTAAACTCGGAGCCCACTGCTCGATGGGCCTCGGTGCGTATTCAAGCATGCGGCGATTAGTGAGCGCGGCTTGTGTACACACACACACACACAAACAAAATTAAACCATGTCAATAACTCTAAATTAAATTTAAATGAAAAATAAAATTAGAATGATATTCAATTTAGAAGAAACGAGAAAGAAAAGGGAAACCCCTAATAGCTTTTGATCTAAATAGTCGTTCGGCGTGTCTCTTAACTATGTCTGTATTTAGACAACGAAAAGTTCGGAGGAATACTTGCAAAAACACACACTCATGTAGCCTTTACTTATCCCGATAAGCAAGCTTTCGAGCAGAATTTGCTATTCGTGCCAATCGGGTCTTTGCCAAAATGTCATGCACGTATGTTGAATAACCACTTGTAGAAATCTTAGGTATCATCATCATTTGAAAGTAGAAAGATGAAACAAAACATTGTGTTTACTCCAGGATGCCTTATTAAGAACAAATAGTTTTCTAAAACAAAAAACCGTTCATTGTCGTGTTTTTAAGCTTTGTTTTTTATGTTTCCCTTAGGTAAATATTTGAAATTTACGGTTCGCTTTGTGACTAGATTTATGATTTTTATTATTTTGCAACCTAATTATTCTCAATTTTATTGTTTTGCAAAAAAAATAGAAAAAAAAATTGGAAAAAAAAGAAGCTTAAATAAAAGAGGGAAAAAAAGTTGAAAAAGTTGGCTGCCGATGCCGATCTATGCGCACTACTACACCACTTGCCAATCTTGTTTAATCAAAGATTATCACGAGTGAGAATCTCCTATTGAATGGAGCTTTGTGTATACTTGTGATAAATTTACCATCGGCTTATCGTATTTGCAAAAATTGCATCCGATTGTTGAAATTTTGCCAATTTTGTAAATATCCGCTGCTACCTGAATCCTGAATGCAAAGTGGAAAGTAAAAAAAATAAAATAAAATTAAGTTATCAATCAAACAAAGGAAGACGAGATTAAAATGTCAATTTAATTATGTCTTTTGTTGTTGCTGTTGTTGTGTTGCATGTCGATGGCAAGTTCTCTAGGAACGGTTTGACAGATATTTTACAAATTAAATAATTTCAAGTTAATTTATCTTGTCTAAACAGAGCGGCATCAGTCGGAAGGAAGCAGTGAGAGTAAATTACAGTTTTTTTATTTTTAATTATATGGCATATATTTGGTGCCACTTATTCGTGACTTGTTTGACATTTCATGTTTGTTGCGAGCAAATAAATCAATTTTGTTTCCAGTCATTTTGACTTGAACAGATAAGAGAAATTAATTACCACGGACCTAATGGTTTGATCGCAATATGTGATAGCATTTTCTACAAGTTTTTGCATTCATTCGAGCCGATCCAATATTAGTTGGAACGACAATTTTCGAATTTTCACTTTTTAGCTTTCCAATAGATCCAATCTGATCTAGATAGGCATCTAGTGGCCGATTTTGATCTATTATCAAGGGATTTGGTAAACTTAACACAGATCAATAATCGATGGGTAATTTATTGAGTTCTTTTTTTTTCAACTCATCAAATGTTTATTCATAGCGTCCACTTATCGTTACAGTCCAATTAGGCCATTTCCTAAAACAAATGCCCTGCCAAACTAGGTGTCTCAAATCGATTTTCTTACAAACACAGTTAATATTCAAATATTTCTTCTTCTTTTTTTCCTAAGTAGTTTTTTATCTCCCAACGAGTTCGTGTATCTGCGCTGTAATGACAATTAAATTGGTTTGTGTTGTTGATATGCATGTCAATGCGAACTAAGCAGCTTAGACAGAGCTGAACGCGTGTCCATCTCTTCATTCATTTGCTTATTGATGAGTACACAAGTCAAAAATTAATTATCTACTTGATTTGTTTTGTTTGGCATTGGTGATGGAATTAGTTTAAGAAAATATAATTAGATATGTAAATATTGTTTTCTAGTTGAGAAGCATTTGTTGCGAATCAGTCACCAATAGCTCAAATTAGAAGAGAATTAAATGCTTGTTCGATTTGAGAGCAGCTGACACAAGCGTTCCTTGCTTCCCTAACTTAATTTGAATATTTTCGTTGTTGTTGTTTTGGTTGTTTTGGTTGGGGTTGTAAATATCAAAAATTGAATTTTATACTGTTTCTTTACTCAACTTAAAGTTAATTACCATTTTTTACTAGCAAAAATTAATATTCAAAATTAATAAATTTTTTTGTTTTTGAATAAAATCTATGTCAAATCAAAGATTTGTTTGATTCAACTAGCACAAAGTCCACTAAATAGATCTTATTGTCAGCATATTGTTTTCGCAAAAAATACTCTTTAAATAATTGAATTTTCGAATTTGAATTTATTGAAAAAAAAAATTTTGTTTTATTTTTAATTTATTAAATTTGTTTAATTATTTAAAAATACTTTTATTTAATTAAAAAAAGTGATCGGATTTTCTTGTTAAAAAAATTCTAAAAACACTTCAACTTATTAATCACTTCAATATTATTATTATTATTGTTATCATTCATTTGAATAAAAACCAAAAAGATGATGATAAAAAAATAAAAGCTTAATCACTTTTTTTAATCAAAAATCAGTGTCTCTTTTTTTTTTATTATTTCACTGTATTTTTAACCACTTCTCCGGTAAAAATAATCAATTCATATTATTTATTTATTTTAGTAAAAATTTAATTGAATTTAGCAATTAGCTAGAGTTGATTTATAATAAATAAAAAAGTACCAATATTTTATCAAGTAAAATTCAAATTAAAGGCTAAGAAAAAAGAAGAATTAGTTAATAAACGATTTATATGATTTATCAGATTTGTACATTTTTCAGTTTTGTTTTACTACCAAATAAAACAAAAATATTGGTAATCACTCAGAAAAAAACAGGTTTTCCATTCAATCTGCAACCTAGAAGTCTCCCATTCATGTTATTTTATTAAAAGTAGCATTATTCAAGATAATGAAAAATTTCATCTTAAAATAAAAAGCAAATTTTTTAATCATAAACATCAATCAATCAACACAAAATGAAAATTAGAAATAATTCAAATTTTGATTGTGATTTACATGATCATATAGATTAATATAAGAGTACATGTTTGTTTAAAATTATTGAATTTTTTTTTTCTTATAATATCTTAATTATAAAATAGATACAACCTGTTTAAAAAATAAATTTTGCTTTTTGAAAATGAAAAAAAAATTGCTAACAAAAATTTAAAAGCAAAAAATTTTGTCTTGATTGCTTTCCAATTAATTAATTTAAATTAAAAAATATATATTTTAAAAATAAAATCCATTTCATCTTTACTTTTATTGAAATCAATAAAAAGCACAGTGCTTCAGTTGTTTATTTCTAAACAAAATAATTTTTAAATTAAAGTTTTTAATATTTTTTTTTTTTCGTTAAATTAATATGATAGACAAGGAAAAATATTTATTTTAAGGAGATTTTTCAATTAAATATTTTACTTTTTATTAAAATTCTATTAAGTAGTTTTATCGATCTACAAGATTAAATGTAAAATCATGCAAATTATCAAATAAAACTGTGTGATTTTCAACTTTTTAAAATAATTTTTGAAATGATTTAATTAAATTTTCGATTAAAATAAAAATTAGAACGCTTTAAAACGTAATTCAAAAATTAAAAAAAATGATTTCTTTAAAAATCACAATTAATATTTAGACTAAGTTTTTCCAAACGATTAAAAAAAAATTTAATTTATTTGGTTAAGACCAATATCATGTTTTCTATTGTGGTAGCTTTTTCATTTTTTTAAAAAAATAATTAATTAAAAATCCTTAAATTTTCAATTGTATATTATTTTAAAAGTATATTAACAATTTAATACAAAGTTTGATTAAATTCCATGAGATTTAGACTGTTAAAAATCTTGTCTAAAATTTTTCAATAAGCTTTAAGCAAAACTTAATTGATTTTAAATTATGTCTGATATTTCTTTGTTCATTAAAAAATGATTTAGGTTTTTAACAAGAGATTAAACCATTTTCATTTGAGAAAAATCGAATAATGTGTAAAAATCACCAACTGTTTAATTTAATCTTTCAACTTGACAGGTTATTCTCATATCATTTTAAGTGACTTTAAATTAAATTAAGACTAAATTGAAGAAAAATACTAAATAAATTATAATTTCTTTTAATATTTCAAAATAAAAAAAAGCCGCCCCTTCATTCTGTCAGTTAAAAATAAAATTTCAAATTTAATTAGAAATAGTCTTGGAATGTCGATAAACACTCAGATAATTCAAAAATTTAAAGAAATTATCCCCAAGTTACATGCTGACTTGCACAAAGGCCAAAGTGGCCGAATTGGAATAATCGGCGGATCTCGAGATTATTCTGGTGCTCCATACTTTTCATCGATGAGCTCGCTTCGAGCTGGAGCCGATTTGTCTTATATAATCACAACTCAATCTGCATCTAACACTATTAAAGCTTACTCACCCGAGTTAATTGTGCTGCCCATTTTGTAATTTGTTCTCAATGATTCATTTTAAAAATTAAACTTTTACTTTTAAATTTAAGAGATGACCCCGAATACGAAACAGAAATCCAGGAATTAATGAAAAAATTTCATTCTTTGATAATAGGCCCTGGCCTTGGACGAACAAGTGCAGCTTTGGAACAGATCAAAATAGCCATCAAGCATGCCAGGTCACAAAGTATTCCGATAGTAATTGATGCAGATGGTTTATATTTGCTAGCTACAGATACTTCATCGATATCAGGTTACAAAAAATGTATTTTAACGCCGAATTACATGGAGTTCAAGCGTCTTTATGATAAATCAGTATTATTTTTTTTATTTTTTAAATAAATTAAAATGAGATTCATTATTAAGTTCTTAAATGAAGATTATGAAGAAAGCTCGAAGTTCAACACTTTAGAATCACAGTGTGAAGCTGTTAAACGTCTTGCTCTGAATTTAGATAATGTGACAATTCTTAAGAAAGGCAAGATTGATATCATATCTGATGGGAATCAAGTTGTGTACAATGATGTACCTGGAGGTCTTAAAAGATGCGGTGGAATAGGTGATTTATTGACTGGAGCTCTTGGTCTTTTTTCCTACTGGTGTGACTCTGGTTCTAGAATTGTCAAAGAGTCGTATATCAATGAACCAAATATAATTGCTGCATATACCGGGTCAGTTTTTATCAGAGAATGCAGCAAAATAGCATTCGAGAAATATCATAGAGCATTGTTGGCAGTTGATGTAATAGAAGAAATTGCTGAGACTTTTTATAAAATGTTCGATAATGAATAAAAAGACTGTTTAAAAAAAAAATTTTAAAATTCCCAAAATTTGAGATCAGCTTATAATTTATTAATAGAAGTGAGAATCTTTCAAGAGTAACTCAAATTAATCTTTCAGGCTTTAGACATGAAATTAATGAAATTATTTGATTCATTAAGTATTATTTAAATTGAAACTGTGTAAACAAATAATATTTTTATTATTTTTTCTGAATTAAATAAGATTTATAGATTTTAACTTGACCAAACATTTTAAAATTAATCTACAATGTTGTTTGATCGGTTGAATTTTCAAATTTTTACTGAATTTTACGTAAAAATTGAAATTTTCGCAAAAAATTAAAAATTACCAAAATTAAAAAATCTTTCTTTTATGATTTTTTAAAAAATAATCATAATCAAAATTCATTATTATTAAAAGAAATTTTTTTTTTTAATTACAAAAAATCTTTGTTTTTGTAGCTTTTCATATGTTATCATTTTAACATTTTTACCACAGTAAAAAATTAATTTACGAAAATTTACGCTTATGACTAAAATGAAAGAATATAATATTTCAAAGAATATTGTTCTTGGAAAAAAAAACTTCGAGAATGTAAGCAGGCAAGATGAAGCTTTAAGGGCGGTATTATAAGATAGTTCAGGAATCGGTTATAGAATTATTTCGAAGTATTTATTAATGATTTTCAATTAAGAAGGAAATATTTTGATTATTATAGGCGTGAATTACTTAGAAGAGTTTTGGCAGCCTCTGTCTCTATTTTTACTTAAAAAATTACTTTTGCAAAAATATTTTTTTGAAATAAAATTTTCTTCAAATTCAATTTATCAATTTATTTTTTAGAAAAAAGAAAAAATTTAATTTTTTAAATTTAATTAGTTTGAAGTATGGATCATATAAGAAATTAAAGTTTTCTTCTTCTTCTGCTATCTTCAACTCCCAGTGGAGCATAAGTCGTCCGCACGTCCCCTTCATTCTATCCTATCCATAGCGACAATTTCTGTTTGTCCCCATGTGAGTTTCATCTCTCTCAGATCTCTTTCAACTGTTCTCCTCCAGGTCAACTTTGGTCTTCAAGCATTTATCTTTCCTTGAGGCGTCAAAAATAGTGCAACTCTAGGAATTCTGTCTGTTGACATTCTAAAAACATGACCAAGCCACTTAAGTCGTCTTCTGGTTATAATGTTGCGGATTGGCTTGGACCTTGATCTGTTATACAGCTCCTCATTTGTAATAACTTTCGGATAGAAGATTTTCAAAATTTTTCGTAGGCAATTGTTATGGAATACTTCGACCTTTTGTAGATCACTGTCAGATCCGTACAACAATACAGATTTGACTAGACTACTGTAAAGCTGTCGACTCATTTAAGATTTTCGCCTCCAACAGAAAATGATGCATTGAGTTTTTTGTTTATGCACAAAACTTCTGTTTTTCGGGTGTTTATCTCTAGGCCAACATATCCAGTGTTGCGTTTCAGATTCTCGGTCTTTTCCCTCATATGGCTCTCCATCTGTGATATTAGGACAATATCATCCGCAAAATTAAAATCTTCGAGATTTTCCATCCGACCCAGAGGCATTCCCCAGTAAATTCCAGTTCGCTGTCCTTCAGTACTTCTCCTCATTGCAAAGTCGATGAGGATCAAGAAAAATAATGGAGAAAGAATGCATCCCTGACGGACCCCTGTCTTAATTTCGAATTATTCTGAGGTACCCTCCTGCAAGATCACGTTGCACTCAAAAATATCATAAAAAAGCTTTATAATATTTATGATTTTCTGAGGAATGCCGTACGATCTAAGCACGGCCCACAGGGTTTCTCTGTGAACACTATCAAATGCCTTCCTAAAATCGATGAAGTTGGCAATAAGGGGTGCGTTCCATTCAATACACTGTTCTGCGATGTTACGCAGTGCGAATATATGATAAATGCATCCTCTTCCTATTCTAAATCCGGCTTGTTCCTTGCGCAATATTTTATCAATCGAAGAATATATACGATTGAAAACGATTCTGCAGAAAATTTTACTTGGAACTGAAATTAAGGTTATTCCACGCCAATTATCGCATTTCGAAAGATCACCCTTTTTCGGTATTCTAACGATATGTCCTTTCGACCAATCTTCTGGAATTACCTCTTCGACCCAGATAGTAGAAAATAGGTCAAACAATACAGAGACAGATATGGTTACGTCAGCTTTTATCATCTCAGCTTGTATCGTATCTGGCCCTCCAGCCTTCCTGTTCTTCAAGGCTTTGATTGTATCTAATTTCAATTCCGAAGGTGCATCAGTGTTAATGTCAAGGTCATCTTCAGGAGGCGGAGGTCTTATTATCTCAACCGGATTTTTTTGATTGAGAGCTTCCTTGAAGTGTTCGACTCATCTTGATGCCTGTTCTTGAATCGTATAAAGGGTTTTTCCTTCTTTGTCTTTCACCAGTGCTACCTTTGTTCGCGTTCCGCTAAGGTGATTTGTGGTCTTGAAGGTTTCACTTAAGTCCCCTCTTTCCGCGGCTTCATTTGCAATTTTGGGCATTTGATCAATAGAGGCCCTTTTATCTCGTCTTGCGCTCTTCTTGACATCTTAATTTTTGTTGCTGTACTCTTTTTCGATCATGGTTTTAAGCCTTTCCGATTTTGAACAGAGTAATTTTGCCTTGAGGTCTGATCTTTCCTTAATTTTCGTCCAGGTTTCATTGCTTATCCACTCCCTTCTGGATACACTCTGATATGCAAGAGTGGCATCTGCTGCATAATAGTAGCATTAAAGTTAAGAGCCAATTTTGGAGAGTGTTGTCCAGCAAATGAGATTGTAAATCTACAGGAGAAATGGAATGTCATCAAGCAAGCAAGCAGGAAATTAAAGTTTTAATTAGTTGCTAATTTATATAAAATACAGTTATAATTAAAAAAGTAAATTTCGTTTTTTTTACGTTAATTTTAATTAGGTTATTAAAATTGTTATTATAAAAATGGGGATTGTGCGAATCATTAGAAATTTTTTAAACGTAAAAAAATACCAAATTTATTACAGAACATTACAAAACTAAGTTTTTTTTTAAATATTATTATATATTTAGACAATTTTAAATTTAATTTTAGAAAGTTTATATTTAAAACAAAAAAACATACAGTCGTGTTATAACTGGCTTTTCTTTTTTACGTAAAAATGTGCCCTTCAACCCAAAATGAGTAACTATACGTAATCATACTATACAATATTATACGATTTTTGGAATAATTTTTCTGAGTATTTTCTAGTAGGAATTACTAATTTTATGCCAAATCTTGCAAATATACACTATAATTCGTAACAATGCGTAAATCTATAAATGTTTAATAAACCAATTTTAGGTAAAATTTCGTCTTTTTTCGGAAAAATTTTTTATCAATTTTTTTTTAAATGTCTATTTTTACGAAAATTTCCGTAAATAGACTAGTTTTTGCTGTAAAATAAAGTAAATAATGCTAAAAAGTAATTTTTACAAAAATAACTGATTTCAAAAATTTGTATTTTTATTTTCATAAATTATTAGAAAAAAAAATCAAAATTTGATAAAAGAGATGAAACTAAATCATTTCCTTTGGCAAGTCTATTCTTAATGTCTTGAATCACAAAAAGGATTTCGCTATCGTCCAATTTAACATCCACCACTTCTTGGTGAATTTGATCAGTTAAGAAGTTTAACTGCCGCGCAAATTCTCGAAATTTGGCATAAAATTACTAATTGTTACCAAAAAATTACAAATTACGCCAAAAATCGTTTTATTACGTAAATTTATGCATTTTAAAGAAAAAAGGCGCATTTTTACGTAGAATTATCAAGTAAAATAGCACGACTATATTCAAAAGATATTATTTTCCTTTAAAATTGATTTATTTTCTATTTAAATTAAGTATATTAAATCCTTGGTTTTAAATTCAAATTGCTCGAAAAAAAAATTTTTTTTAGAAATTTTAATTTTGAAATCAAAATCTAAAAATAATTAAAAACTGGTATGGCTAAACACATTAATAAAACCAAAATTAAATCTAAATTAAGTATTTTTTAAAACAAAATGCCTGTTCAAAGTAATATTATAGAAAAATTCAGGTCTTGGGTCCCTAAAATGCGTGCGGATACTTACAAAGGCCAAGGAGGTAGAATTGGAATAATAGGTGGGTCACACGAGTACTCAGGCTCTGCTTATATATCAGCAATGAGCTCTTTAAAAACAGGGGCTGATTTGTCCTATATTTTGACTACTCGTGAGGCATCTTCAATCATTAAAACATACTCACCAGATCTTGTTGTTCTACCTATTCTGTTAGCCATTCGACTTCTCAAAAAACATTTTAGTATTTAATTTTTTTTTAAAGTGATGATATAAATTATGAAATAAAAATTCGAAAATGGATGAATAAATTTCACTCGGTCATAATCGGTCCAGGTCTTGGACGAACTGAGGAAGCCAGAAGTTACATAAAAGTTGCTTTACAAATTTCTAAAGTCCACCAAATTCCAATCGTTATAGATTCGGATTGTTTATATTTACTAGCCGAAGATACTTCATTGATAAAGGGATACAAAAAGTGTATTTTAACCCCCAATTTCAAAGAATTCAAAAGACTATATGAAAATGCGGTAAACTTTTTTATTTATTTAAAAAAGTAAAAAAAAATTTTTTCAAAAAAGTTTGTTAATGAAGAATACAATGAGATTAGTATTTTTGGCACACTTGAATCACAATGTGAAGCCGTTAGGCGTTTAGCTGAAAACTTAGGCCATTTGACCATTCTAAAAAAAGGAAAAATAGATATAATTTCAGATGGTAAAACCATGGTATACAACGAAGTACAAGGCAGTTTAAAAAGATGTGGTGGAATCGGAGATCTAATGACAGGAACTTTGAGCTTGTTTTTACACTGGTGTAATGTATCGAATGTTCATTTTTTTGATGAAATAGAAAAAAAATCGTCTGAACTCGAACACCCAAACATTATAGCTGCTTATACTGCCTCAGTATTCACAAGACGATGCAGCCAAATGGCTTTTGATAAATACCATAGATCTGTAATGGCTGCTGATATTATAGCCGAAATTTCTGACTCTTTCTACGAAATGTTTGATAAAGACATTTATAATTTTTAAATAAATATTTTATAAATTGATATTTTTTTAATCTCAAGATTTTGAAATTTTTCTCTACTCAAAATTAAAGTTAGAATTGTGATTTTGTTCACGTGCAAGCAAAATTTATTAAAAAAAAATTAAATTTAAATAAATTTAAATTTAAAAACATTTTAGAATCTAAGGAACTATTTAAGATTAAGATGGCATCGGCAGTTACCGATTCGAACAATGACTTAGTAAGTCGCCTTTTATGAATTTTTTTTTTAATTATTCAATTAAAGGAAAGAGTCCGTGAAATTTCTAAAATGGCTAATGAATATGGATCTGAGTTTGTGAATAAATTTTACACCACACTGGACAATAAACGCCACGTAGAAAGCATTTAAAGAAAAGATAAATTTTGACTGTTTCGTTTTAATTAGGAATTAGGAAAATATTATGCAGATGACGCAAAAATTATATGGAATGGCAACGAGATCGATATTCAAAATAGACAAAATTTTCAGGTCGAGTTACCTGATTGCACACACAGCATTGAATGCTTTGACGTGCATCCCATCTTTAGTAAAAATACAAAATTAAAATTTCAAAAAAATTAATTATTTTTTAAGATGATTTCAATCAAACTGGTCATTACATGATTCTTGTAAGTGTTTCCGGATCAGTAAAATTCAAAGGACATGAGCTGAAGCTATTTTATCAAAATTTTATGCTCAAGGCGATTGAGACTAAGTGGAAAATTGCCAGCGATTGCTATAGATTTGCTGAATAAATTCTTTTTTTTGTAAAGAAATGTTAAATGAAAAAATTTCTAAATAAATTGTTATTAAAGAACAGAAAGGAAGCTTTTTATTTTATGATTCGAAAAATAGTTGAACCAGCTTATTAAAAAATAACAATCAAGGTAAAAAAATTTATTGAAGAAAATTATTTATATAAAAATACCGATAAATTTCATCACTATTCTATTCACTTAAAACAAAATTTCATTTTTAAATTTGGCATATTTTGGAGTCAATTTAACAAATTATTTTATTTTAAACGATGCGTTTAGTTTTTATTAAGTTTAATTGTATAAATTACAAATTAGAAAAAAATAGATTAAAAAGTTAAACAAAATTAGAATTTAGCATGAATTTAAACAATTACAATAATTCAAGAAATCTTTACAGAAAAATTAAATTTCTAGTCATTGAGTTAGCTTAAAATCGGTCGACTTAATTAAGATTAAGAGAAAAAAATTAAAATAAGAACAAATTTATTAAAACTAATCGTTTGAGTTAATATTTAAATTGGCAGAATTCATTAACAAATTGGCCTCGCTATTATTCGGATTCGAGCTCGACACCGAATTGTTCGGCTTGAGAGCTTGAGTCGAATTATTAGATTTCTTTTTGGATATGCGCTTTTTGCGTTCCCAGTCAACAGTTTCCATTTGCAAGCGCTGCATCTGAGTAATGCGATTCAAAAAGTCAATATTGTTGTAATTGAGAAATGCGTCCGCGTAGTCAAATCTAACTAAAAACAAAAAATTAGGTAATACTAAAAAAAGATAAATTAAATTTAATGATCAAAAATTATCAAGTTAAAAAAATTTTTTAATATTTTTTATTAAAAAAATTTAATACAGAGGCATTTATATGAATAATTCTCCATCGATAAAATTTTTGCAGACATTTAAAAGTAAGTTAAGCATGTTTACTAAAGAAAAATGCTTCTGCAATAAATTTTAAAAATAAACTGTTTAAAATCCTATTTTTATAGTAAACCTTTTTTGATCATAAACTTCAGTTTGGCAAAAAAAAATTATCTTCTTGGCAATTTACCAGCTTGTTGGTAGTCTGTCGAAAACTTTTTATTTGCGTTCGAAGTTGGCATGTTTTTGATCATAGACGGAAGATAACTTTGCGATTGAGTGGAACCGGAATAGTTATACGAATTAACAGATATGCTTGACGAGCTGTAGTTGCCCATCGATTTCGGAATTTTGCGGTTATTGTTGCTGCTCATTCCTATTCCATTTAAATTGTTACTCAAAAATCGATTTGACTGAGACACAGCTTTTATCAAAAGAGAATTGTTATTATGGGTTGACATAGTCTCATATTAATCTAAATCATAAGATTATGTCACAAATTTTCAATAAAGGTGAATTCTAAAAATCAAAAAATTTTTTTGAAAAAATTTTATTTCTCAATTTTAATAATAAATCAATTGTTCTAATTTAAATTTAGAAACCAAGAGTGAAATGGTTTTAAATTAAAATGATTTACCGAACAAGTCAGCACTGCCAAAGGAATAAAAGGTACTTGAACAGTGCCAGTGGGTTATTCATAAATGCATTTATACTTTTGGTTGCCCAAAGCTTTAGAAGTTGGTTGATTATGAAAATTTAAACTTGGAAAGAAAAATTATATTTGTAGTAAAACCTAAAACCTAGTCAATACTGCCTCTAATATGTTTACTTTTAAAATAGCTTACCTGAACATCGATTCGATCTAATGGCTTTTTTGAAAAAGAGGTCTGGCTTCAATTGAATTAAACGAGAGATAGGTTTTATGATTTTTATTTGAAGAATAATAAAAAATCTGGTCAGTCCAAGTTAAAATAATACTCAAACTATTTCGTTTTTTGTTTTTAAAAGAACGCTTTGAGTAAGGTCTATTTTACTGAGAAGCCTTAGAGTACATGACGACTAGGTGTTAGCAGATTTTGTTGGCGACTTTGAAGCTTGCCTTATGTGAGACTTATCAGGCATGTCATGTTATAATACTAGAAAGCTGCTAAATTAGCCGAAATTTTCCTTATTTTCTTCGTACTATTGTTATTTTGCTAAATATTAATTCTTAATTTTAAATTTAATTTATTCAAATTGCCATAGTTTCGAGCCAGATTGTTGAATTTTTTTTCTGAGATGAAATATCAGAAAACAAATTGGAAGAAAGTATTTTTGAGAAAAGAAAAACTTGAAAAAATAAAACCCCATTTCCTTTAATAATTAAACATAATTGGCTTAAATTTGGATCGATATAAAGCTTTTGCCAAGCTAAAAAATTCTTATCTCGGCTCAGTTTGACTTGCACGGTCACTTCGAATTAATTAACTCTTTTATCTATTCTAATTTGTTTTAAAATCCACCACCATTATAACAATTTCTCATTCGACCTAGATCAGCGTTTATATTTACAATGCTTGCTTGATAACTGGCAGTCAAATTGGATCTCCAAATGCAATCTTGAGCAACATTATTTGAATTCTGTCAATCAAAATATTCTTTATTTGAACGTTTTCCAGAAACTTATTGATCAGATCTTGTAAGGCTATAAATCAATAAAATATGCTTAGTAACCATTTATAAAGAGTTTTTTAATTGAATTTTTGTGATTCCCGGGTCAGGAGAGCAAAAAAATATAATTAGTTCACAAAGTTAAGTGTTTTTTTTTCTATTTTGAAAATAGGACAAATTTTTATTTTCGGGTCCAGCAAAATCGAAATAATCGCTAAAAGCGAAAAATGAAATTATTCTAAATGGTAGTAAGCAAATTTGAATTAAGATAATTTTAAATGTTCATGGCGAAATTTTTAGATAAAATTTTATTACAAAAAAAACAAGATTTTTTAACTAGAAATTTTTAGAAATCGAGGTAAATTTTGTATTTTTAAACATTCTCAATTTAAACAAAAAAATGAACAAAAATTAACACAACTTGGTGTTATATTAGCTAAAATTTATTTTATAATTTTATTAAAATATAAAGAATTTATAAGATGATTGGTTTGACTAGCTGAGATTCGGTAATTTTCGAGCATATTTTAAAAATCCAATAAAAGCCTACTTCACTTTGAATAATTTTCGTTTCTACTTAGTTAAAAGCAATTTTTACTTCTAAATTATAATGTTTATTTTGTATTATTTGACTTCAATTTTAAGTTAAATTTGATTTTGAAATATTCAAAATTTAAATTTTTTTTTTTCAAAAGTACAAATGGGGGGTCTAAAATAAAGTTAAAAAATAAAAATCATCTGATCAAAATAAGTAGGCACTTGTTATGGACCTAGATTAATTCTTAATTTAGTCTAGTTTATTTTCTAAAAACTTATACGGTTTTTATTTCAAGCAGTTAACTATTTATTATTAAAAATATTTTGGCTAAATTATTTTTTCGATTGATTTGGAAAAAATTAAAACATTTGAATTTAAATATTTTTTTTTGAACTGTAAGAAAAATCTGATTTTTAAAAATTTAATAAAAAATATGTTCTTCTCATGTAAAAGTGGCGGTCAAAAATAAAAATCAGCAGACAAAATAAACAAACACTGGTTATGTACGAACCTAGAATAATTCTAAATCTATTCTTGTTTATCTTTTTTAAAATTTTAATATGAAGAAATGTTATTTTTTTGAAATAAATTTTGTATTTTTTTTTTATTTTTTAAGATATCAATCAATTTTTTTTTACTTTAAAATCGTCTTCTGTAACAAATTTATTTTAGACCGGTTAAAATCGAATGCAAGTTTTGTTTTTAATGAGTTTAAAAAATTTTAAAATTTACAATAATTGCTCTATTGATAAAGTACTTATCATTTAGCAATCGACTCTTTAACAATTTTAGTAATCTCATCTTGAGGTAAGCTCCAAAAACTTTGTGCAGCTCTCCAATTGACAACTCTTAGTGTCGTTTGCATTGTCAAGCAAATACTTGTAGTAAGTTCCATCGGAGCATAGTGCTAAAAATTAAAATTTAGACAAATACGTCCACAGATAATTAGACCGTATATTAATGTAAATGGGAGAATTAGTCAAGTGTAGCGAAAGTAATCTCACAAATTAAGTCAATATGAGCCTTAGTAAAAAAATAGGAAAAAAATTGTCATCTTTTACCTATTATTGAGTGTTGGTCCAAATTTTGGGAAAAAGCGCATATAAATTTGCTATGATTATTAACTTCGAATTTAAACGAGCTCCATTTGGACTGAAAATATTTTGGTAAAAAGGTGGCATTTGCCAATCTTTAAAAAAAATAAATTATTAACTGGCATAAATTAGCATTTAATTCTCAATTTTATTTAATCGAAAATAAATCGATTTAAATAACAATTTTATTTCAATTAATTATTTGAGAGAATTAAGTGCAGAAATTATGCGTTTGATTAAGGCTTACGATGATCGACTATTTTTCTCAGGTGAGTCAAGGATAAACACGTGCACAGTACCATGGTCACTAGACACACACAACTTGGTTGCTTGTTTATTAAAATTTATACTTTTTTGTTAAAATAATTTTTTTGTTGTTGCTGGAACTAAAATTGAGACTACGTACCAAAAAATGTTAGCACTGTTGGCGCCTCTTCTTAACTCATGAAGCAAAGTTCCCCCTTCTGACTCGAACACGCGGATCAGCGTCCCCTAAATGAGTAAGCTTTAGAATTAAGCTAAGCAGAGAGCTAGGTACCTTGGTTGATGCGGTGGCCATTTTGGTGCCGTCGTTGCTCATGGCCATACAGGTGATAGGGTTGTCATGGGCCTCTATTTTGACAGATGGTTTTTCTGTGTTGAACAAATCGACAATTTCTACCCAGCCTGGCTTTTTATCGCTTGGATAGGCTAGATACGAATTGGTGCTGTGTGAGCACAGACAGCACAGACCATTTGCATTTGGATAAGTGTCAAACACATGCATGAATTGAGGTGTTTGACTAAATGAGTACACTTTGATAAACTTATCGAAAACAACAGCTATTCTTTTTTTTTTGAAGTTGAAAAAAATTAAATCAAAAAAGTAGATGGGGATTTTTTTTGTTGAAATTTTAATTAATGCAAAAATATTCACTGATTAGTCAAGCGAGACATGAATATTAATCTGAGAAAGGACCATGGTGAGAATGGACCGCATTTGGCTATCAATATCTGGAGAATTTACATGTCAAAATAATTACCTGTCTCTGCGAAGCTTAATCGAAAACACTTCTATTTTAAATTCAAGAGAAATAGCAACTTTTTTTTGATAGTCATCCCATACAATCGCTGTTTAGAAAAAAATAATTAATCAGAGTAGGAAAAGGAATTTAGTTGAGTGGCAAGCACCTTTGTTTCTCGGGTATTTGGGATTCTTGCCTCCACCGACTATGCCGACATAGTTACATCGGTAGAGCATCTCTACGTGCTTCACGCCGCCTTCATCTTAAGTAGAAAATTATTTTTTTCAAAACAAACAAAAATTAGAATAAAATAGCTTAGGTAAAAGATAATTGATGCTGAAAATCGATTTTAAAAATCGACTAGAAATTTTTGTTAAAATATAAAAATTTATATGCATCTAAAAGCCTAAAATAAATTAATTATATCAGCTGATAAAAGAATGCAGTAGCCGAATTTAGTTTATTCAGGAAGTCTGCAAAGTAAACAATTCATTGGAATTAAAAAATAAATTGCAGAAAAAATTTGAATTTAGGTGATGGAATTTTCAGAATCAGTTTTAGACATTTAGAAAAAAAAAAATTATACTAATTTTTCTTTTTTTTTGTTCATTTTTAATTTATTTTTTGTTCTAAATAATTAAATCGTGAAATTTTTCTTTTTCAGATAACCCAACAATCATCTAAAAATGCCATAACTATTTGCTTGATTCAAATTTTTATGTTTATTTTAAATTAGAATTTTTCGAAGCTAAAAAATTTTTAAATTGTCTTTTTGGAATAATCCAAATAAAAAAAAAATATTTTACATGCCTGTCAAAAGGGTTCTTTTGGAGACATATTTTTTAATGTGATGCATGATTTTCGTAAAATCAAGGTAACAAAATACCTTTAGCATATTTATATTGATACATTTTTTATACCAAAAAATATTAATTTATCAAACACTGGTTTTGCAAAAGAAAATCAAGTCAACTTTTAAGATTATTAATTAAAAAATTAGCTAAACAATTTAAATCGACTAAGATCTCAGGTTAAATTAAAGAAAAACATTTAGTTTATTTGTTACCTTCTCGGGCATTTTCTTTGAGCGGGTCGGTATTATAAATGCGGTAGCCGTCCTCCAGACCACACATAAAGCATTCTAAAGTCAAAGTGCTGTTAATTTTGACAAAAAGTGTGCCTGGACACCCACCTGAGTCTTGATTGAACCCGATGAACAATATTCCATCATTAGCCATTTTATTATTTTACTCAACTCTTTATGAAAGCTAGAGTCATGTGTTTTGAATATTTTAGAGGCATAAAAGTGTGTGCTATACACACATTAAATTTTTTTGAAATTTTTTTTTTCAAAATTATGTTCGTGCAAATTTCAAGCCGCATTTCAAGCACAGATTTAAATAATTTATGCTTTTTTTCTATTTTTGGATGTGCCACCGGGCACCTAATGCCTCTCCCAATACTCAAGCATAATTCTGTAAATTCTATTCTTTAAAATGTCGAAATTATTCAATCAACCCTCTCTCTCTCTCTCTCTCTCTCACTCTCATTCCCTCTCTCTTTTCTTCAATTCAATTTCTTCCATCATTTTTCCATTCGTATCCACACGTACCTAATTATATAAGAACGCAAAAATTCAACAAAATTCTAACATTATTATTACGACAAGCATTCAGCAAGCAAATGAGCTAGCTACCTATCAACCAATAGTAGCAACCAAAGAGTTGATTTTTTGTTAAAAAAAATAAAATTTTATAATTTTAGTTTTTGCTCTCACTCATTTTTGTTGTTGTTGTTGTTAATTTATTTAACACGCTTATGATGGTAGAATTTTACTTTATAGACTAGAGTTTTAAGTAGAAAAATAAAGAAAATTTGCAAAAATGTGAGTGTGTGTGTGAGTGGCTAGGTGGCGGGCGCCAGGGTCAGGTCGCGTCAACCAGCGGCCACCGGACACCTATATACCCGTAATTAGATACGAGTTCATTTAAACTCGAGAACTCGAGTCCGAAAATAGAGATAATTAATCTTGGCCATAACCAGCCGAAATGCACTCTTAGCCAACAAAGTGAACACAAAAAGAAAAAGAAAAAGAGAAAAAAAAATGTACTTTAATCACTGTATTTATATTTAAGAACATTTTGATTTATTATTCGAGTATATTTAAAATATCATAAAATAAAAACTAACCTTTTTTTTCTTTTTTTTTTTATAATTTTTTTCCTGCCTTTAAATCATAAATTTAAATTTGAAAAAAAAAATAATTTTTTTTCCTATCCATTTTTGCATAGATATATAGATGCCCAAATCGGCCAATAATTTCAACATGCTTAATCAAGGTCAAGGTCGTTTTTCGGCACTTGGCCAAACATCGCGCGCCAATTTCAAACTCGACGCAAACAACAACAACGCCCTACTGACCAAGTCGATGTCAATGTCGAGCATGGGCGCCAGCCAGCTGAACAGCTCGCTGGGCGGCGTCATAAACACCTTCATAAACTCGTCGCTGAACAGCCAGGGCTCGCACGCGGCCAACACAGCCGCGGCCGCCGCAGCCACCGCCTATCTGCTCAACAATTCGGCGGGCGCCAACCTCATCCTGGCCAACCTGAGCCAACAGCAGCAGCAGCAGCACCAGCACCAACAGTATGCAGTCGATGAGAGCAAGTGTCACGTGTGCGGCGACAAGTCGACTGGCTCACACTTCGGCGGCATATCGTGCGAGTCGTGCAAGGCGTTCTTTCGCCGCTCGGTCCAAAAAAACCGCTTCGAAGACTACAAGTGTTCGTATTCGGGCGAGTGCAAAATGAACACGAACACGCGCAAAATCTGCCAATTTTGCCGCTACAAGACGTGTTTGTCGATCGGCATGAGGCCCAAATGGGTGCTGTCGGACGACGAGCGGCACCAAAAGTACGGCAACAGACGCAAGAACAAGCCCAAGCAGGAGACGCCGATGGAAGCGGAGAGCAAGGACGAGAACGAGACAAAAACGATGACCCAGTGTTCGAACAGCGACGAGGAGACGGGCTCGCCCGCGGCCGACTCGGCCAAAAGCGACCTGAACAAGTTCGGCGTGGAGGGCATAAGCGTGCGCGCCCACGGCCTCAACTTGACCTCGTACGAAAAAGACCTAATCGACCGCTTGTCCATAGCCTACTACCATTCGCGCAAATACAACGCCATGGACATGAATGTGCAGAAAAAGTTTGCCACCTTGTTCCAGACGCAGAGCGAGAGCTCGCTGAAAAAAATGGCCAAAGTGATCCTGGCCAATTTCATAGTGCAGCCGGTGAAGCGCGTGGTCACATTTGCCAAGCTCATACCGGACTTTCGCAAGCTGCACCTCAACGACCAGATGTGTTTGCTGCAGGGCGGCACCATGGAAGTGACCATATGTTCGTCGTCGTCGCTGTACGACGCCCAGGCCAACAAATTCGACAATATGATCAGCAAAGACCGAGAGCTAAAGGGCGCCAACAATTCTAACATTCAGCTGGACTTTTTGAAGCTGATTTGGAGCGAGGACGTGTTCGAGAAGACCATTTGTTTTCTGAAAGCGATGAACGAGCTCAGCATAGACGAGGCCACTCTCATTCTCTTTTTGCCGCTCATTTTGTTCTCGCCGGACCGGCGCGATCTCAAGGACAGGGCAAAAATTTTCCAAATTCAAGCCAAGTATTCGCTCTTGCTCAAAAAGTACATGATTTGGAAATTTGGTCTGAACGAGAACACCACCAGGGTGTACAACAAGCTGTTGCTTAAGCTCATCGAGCTCAGGACTCTCAGTGAAATACACAGCTCCATTTTGTTGGACGCGGATCCCGCTCAGCTCGAACCATTTCCACTCTCGTTCATAGCGCACAAAAAGGACGAGATCATGAAACTAAAGACCGACTCGCAGCAGCAAATGGAAGTGGATGCCAAAGAACAGTTTGCAGGCGGTGACGGCGACGCTGACGAGCAGGCCAAGTCGAACACAAATGCCGACTCGGTGCTCACCATTTTGACACCGAGCTCGTCCAATTCGGGCCAAATGAGCATGTCGTCGGTCTCGTCGCCCTCGGTCCAGGCATCACCTTTTTCACAGCCCAACAGTAACGAGTCTGAATCCTAAATTAAATTTTTATTTATTTTTTTTTATTATTTTCTTTTTTTTTCTTCTTTTTTTTTCTTCTTTATTTTTTTTTTGCTCAATTTGTTGTATTCTGGTGTTAATATGTTTCTTTATAATTCTTAACTAAAGGCGTTTATGTATACCAATATATATTTATATATATATATATATTTACTTGGTCTAAATTTTATCAATTTACGAGAACGTAAATTCAACAGGACGTTTAGGACTTTTTTTATTCCAGTTTATGAGAAAAGCTAAAATAAATTTTTGCAGTGTTTAAAAAAAAGAGTATTTATTTGAACAGCTAAAGATTCCATATATAGATTTTTTAAGATTTTTTTTTCTTCTTATTTTAATGTCTAGTATTTGACATTTCAGATTTGTTTTTGATCATCCTTTAAAATGTTAATAAATGTTTTTTTTTTTTTTATATTTTTTTTGATTGTTTTGGTTAATTTTTAACTTTGAAACAAGTGTAATTTAATTTAAATTTAATAAAATTTTTAAATTAATATTTTTTTTTATCTTTTTTTATAGATCATTAAAAATAGTGAAAATTTTTTTTTGATTAACAAATAACACTGCTTAGAATGATAAAGCAGGGTTCTTTTTTAATATGAAAGTAGGCAGTAAAAGCTAATCGATAAAGATTATAAATATTAAAATTTTCTAAAATTTTTTGATCATAATTAAATTAGAATCTAATTGTATTTCGAGTGATGAAATGTTTGATCGTATGGTTCGCATTTTTTAATACTCAAGAGACAGCTTTAGTTTAATCAAATTAATTTTAAAAGTAGAGCAATTCAAATATTTGATCTGGGTCAGTTGGAAGAATTTTTCCAATTTCGATCGACATTCTGTCAAAATAAATTTATTTGCTTTTAAAACAAGTCATCGACTTGATTTTAAACAAAAACTTTAATTCAATTTTAAATTGGACATTATTGAAATTTTCAAAATCAGGTTTTAACTCTGGTTACCATGTAATTTTAATTTAAATTCGCATTTAATTTACTAAGTTTACTTATTTTTATTTAGAGAAGAAAAAAATTAAAAATATTCTCAGCTTTTTGGTATTTTTAAAAAGTCATGAAATGAAATTATAGAAATTTCAAAATTTCTAACCTTCAATAATTAAATTAAGCAAATTAAACAAAATGCCAAAATTTTCTGTAAATATCATGCTTTTAAGTTGATTTAATTTTAACAGAATTTATTAATAACATTTATTTGTTTAGTTGTGATGTGTAAAAAAACACTGAAAGTAAAATTTAAAACAAACAATTACCTTTTTCGTCAGCTTATTTTTATTTTTAAAAAAAAAATATCATCAAAAAATTTAATTATCAATAAAACCTTTTAAATTATAGATCACTTTAAAAATGTATTTTTTAATGTTTTATCTATCATGTTGAATTTAATTTTTCAAATAGTGGTGAGGTTAAGGAGACATAAAAATTAATTTTATAAAATACAAAAGAATTTCTCAGTCGATAAACAATGACCAAATATTTTACTTTATTTCGTAATAAATCAAAATTCGATAAGAATCTTAAAGCAAACAGATATAATTTAAAAATAAGATCCGAAAATTTTAACATCTATTTTTTGATTAAAAATTTTTGTTCTTTTTGAGAATTTTTCAAGTGATACTATGTATTTATAATTGTTAAAAATTCTTAATTTTTGAAATAAAATTTGATTCTGGTAAAATAAATCGAGTTTAGTCATACACATTATAATTAAGTAATAAGAAAAAAAAACAAGCAACGTTCATGTTATTGTTCTTTTTATAAATTTTTTATCTTTTTTTTTCAACCGCATTAAAGAGAGTCATTTTTGATCAACTTTTATTTCAAATCAATCTGAAAAACAAACTGATTAAAGCGCAAATATCAATTATAATAAAAAGATATGTTAAATTTTTAAAAGAATCATCAATCAATATTTAAAAAATTCTAACAATATTTATATTTTATATTTTATTGATTTATAACGTTGTTTAAAAATTTTTTTGTATTAATGACAAGTATTTAACTGGATAAAATCAATCCTTTCAATTTTAAATTTTTTTTTTTTCGAATTTAAAAAAGGAAAAAACAATATTTTTCATGCCAATAATTGAATTCTTTGTTTTCATAATTTTGAAAAAAATCAACTAAATAAACATTTAATTAAATGAAAATAGCAACAAATTTTGGAATAAATTAAAAAAAATTGGTTCAAGAACTTTTTAAAAAATTCTGTCGATACTAATAATATATAAGGAATAATTAATAGAAACTTTAAAAATGTTGATCGATATTTTGGAAAACTTTTATTTGCTTTAAATTCACCTTAGTCAAAGTAAGCATAAATTCGAATGTTAATAACCTGAAATTCAAACAAAATTCAAAAATCAAAAAATGACAAATAGAAAATTTATTTAAAACATTTTAGGTAGTCAAAATTTCAAAAATATTAAATTATTTATATTGATTTCAATTTGATGATTTTCGCTTTAAATTTCATAGAATATCTACTTGCTTCAATGTTCATTGAAAAAATGTGCCTGAGAAAACAAAGGAGTAACTCACGTTTTTTAACAAAAGCACATTTATTTCTACTCATTAAAAATAAAAAATTATAATAAAAATTCTTGCCTTCAAAAGAGTTTATTTTACCAAGCCCTCTAAATTAATTATATAATTTTAAAATCATAAACCAAAAGTTTCTAAACACTCCCTAAATAAAAAATAACTTCAAATCATAAATTATTTTAAGAGATATAAAAATTGTCTTATAATATTTTGAATATTATAAAACAAATGAAATTTTCGACAACTTTATTATTTGAATTTTTCTCAAATAGGCAGGCAAATTTTAACAAATGATATTTTAAAATTTTGTGAAACGAAGAACTTTAAAAATTCTATTCATGAGTACATATTATACTTTATCTATTTATTTTTTTCGATGATTAAACAAAGCTAGACAAAACATAATATAATCATACATGTGTTTTAAAAAGCATTTATTTTTATATAATATGAGTAGGGCTCAAATTTTTATTTACTACTTTAAATTAACTATTTTAAAATTAGCACAGAGTAAATTCATCACCTTCATCATACTGCGCCTCTAATTCGCAGTACCTGTTAATAATCCAAGGCTCAAATCATTGAGTTAAATAAAATTCAAATGTTATAGAATATTTAAAAAATTTAAAAGGATAAACTGTTTCATAGCTAGTTATTCACCAGCTTTAACAGCAGACAATACTTTTAAATAAAATCTGGGTTTTGAAAAAATTGGTGGTAAAAAAATTTATTTTAAAAATATTGAACCAAATTTTGTACAAATTTTTAATAAACTTAAACAATTAAGAAAATTAAAAAAGTTGTCTCATTATTTACTATATCAAAAAGGCCTTGAATTCCTTAATCTAAAAATCAGACATGTCCTCTAAATTCTATCAAAATAATATATTTGTTTAATATCTAATTTCAAAGAGCAATAAAAAAAGATTAAAATAAGCCCTTGATTATTTTAAATGTTTTATCGTTCAAAAGTTGTTTAGAAGAAATGACCAAAATTTTACTCTCATGAATTACTTAAAAAGTTAAGTATCTATTTAATTTTTTTCATATGTTCCGAAGAGAAAATTTTAATTCATTTGAAACTTTAAGCTTTAATTAAATGACGTTAAAAAAAATATGTTTTTCAATCAGTTGCTTTATGTGTCCTGCATATGTGCTCAAAAAAACTTAAAAATTGTGTGTACTCGCTTCGTTATAGAATATGCTCTTAAAACTGACTGAATTATGTAAGTAAACCAATTAACTAATTATTTTATTTTATTGTATTTGTTTGAATGAATTAAGCCTCATAGACACAAAGATTAGAAAAATTAAATTAAGTTTTTAGATGTGTAAGAAAAATTAAGTAAAAAAATCTACTTTTAAAAAGTCGTTTAAAATACTAAATAAATAAAAATAATTAAAGTAAGCTTAAAAAATATGAAATACATTCTGGCTAAACTTGTTTACATTTTCTACTTTTTTTACTCTAGAGCTAAAGCGTTTCACAACTTTTTATATCTTATTTTTTTGCCTTTTTTTTATGGGAAATTCTGTTTCTTCTTTATTTGAGTATCTTTTGTTCCTCTTCCTTTATCTTGCATAATGAATCTTTAAAATTATTTTGATGATATGAATGATGATTAATGGTTCAATAATTGGGAATATTGAATTGGCTATAGAAATTCAGATAAAATGGATTTCATTAATTTTTTGTGACTGTGTAACAATTGAGGTGTATATGATCAACTCGATGCAGTAACATATGTGTCAGATCGGAGCCGTTGTCCAAAAAGGTACAGAAAAATGAGAAGAGCGCCTACCCATTATCCGCTAAGATGGTAAAAAGAAATTATTGAAATTCACATAAAATTAACCACTCTTAGATAATTCTAAAAAAATTTTGAAATTTTTTTTTTATTTGAATGCCATTTTTGTCCATTTAACAATCGAAAAATTACCAAAAATTACGCAAAACATGTCCACTTTTTGATCCTTAATGGTTTCACATAAATTTTAGTAATTTTAAGTAAAATTACGTTAAAGCCATGATTCAAAGAACAACTGTATTGAAAAATTAAATAAAGATAAAGATTAAGCTGCATGCGTGAGTCAATTGCGTTCAATAAAAATAAAAATCTTAAATTTAATATTTGTAAATAAAAATAATGTTTTGATTTAATAAAATAAGCTTTAATTAAATTATTTTTTTAAGAATATGAATCAAAATTTTTTTAATATTAATAAAAATAATCGATTTCCATTTAGCAAGTTGAAAATAATTTGAATACTAAATTAATTAATTTAACTGAAATATTTGACAATCAATTCAGATATTTGTGGATTTGGATTAAAACTTCGATAATACTTGGCAGCACGTTTCAAAATTTTGCATTCATCTAAACCAAACTTTGAATGAATCGAATCAAATTGTGAATAATCAATCACTTTTAAAAATTCTAAATGTTCTTTTTTACATGACTCTAAAAAACTCAATAAAATTAAAATCATCATTTCGTACTCTTCCATTGCCAGCCTATCCCATATACTTAAGATAAATTAATAAAACTTTTCTTTTTTCAATAATCTTAATAATCTTTACATGTGGTACATTTTGAGATCTTGGAAAAAGCCAGCAAGTCCGCATTCCAAAAAAGGCGAAACATCAATTTGTTCTATAAGATCTTTGTTGAATGTTTCATTTGATAAACAATTATAAAATTTTGTTTTCTTAAAAAAAAAAAGTTCTTAATTAAAATAAAAGGAAATTTAAAAAAATTACAATCAGATTTAGCTGACTGCTAAGGCGCTCAAATATCTCAACTGTTAAATAGTATGAATCAGATTCATTTTGATCGTCTAGAATTTCGTTCAGTTGTCGAAAAATAAGAGTAAATGAGTGCGATTCTTTTAAGCATTCCTTTAAACTTTAAAGATTAAATCAAAAAACAAAAAAAAATACTTGATAATTATCTATTGGTAATTTATCTCTATCCAAAAGATAAATAAAATGGTTCAAATCCTGGTCATTTTTTGTTTCAATTTTTAAAATATTTTCAATTATATGTTTCATGTACTCATAATGCTCTTTCAGCATTCTATCTATTGTGTTATTTTGTTCATGAAATGGACTAGATATACCTTAAATTATTTCAAATAAACATTTGCTTTAGTGTATTTAAATTTTACCCAGGGCGATTTTCCACAAGTTAAGACGCAGCTCTTGCGGAATAATTGAATAGTTTTCCAAAAAATGTTCTCTTAGTTTTTCTTTGTCCACTTTTTTTGTGTCCAAATACAAAAAAAGGGAAAGAAATTTTTTGGATCTATCATACAGAACCAATTGGTTTTCCATTTAAAAAAAAATAAAATAAAATATTATTTATAATTATTATAAAATTTTTGAATGTGCATGAATATAAATAAAATAGTGAATACTTAGACTAAATTTTTTACAACATTATTTTAAATACCTTTGTTAAACTGTCAAAACAATGCTTTTTCACAAAAAACAACTAAAAATCATTTGGATTATAATTTTCTAAAAATGCTTAATTTTGCTTTAATTTAATTTTAAAAGGTCAAATTTTTGAATTAATTTTAATATAATATTTTTTTTTTCGATTGGCATCATTAGTTAGGTTTATTAAGAAATATTTTATTTTTTGACATAAATTTTATTTATAATTTATTTGAATTCATATTAAATTAATAAGAAAAATGTGCTTTGGAACATCATCAGGTCGACTTTCTCAACTGTGCCACTTCGGTCCAATTATAGCAATATTTCTAATTTGTTTTATAACTTATAGTGGTTTTTTATGCTTGATCCAGTGGTGGCCACCGATTACTTTAAGCGCACAAATTAATTTCATAATTTACCTCACTTGGCCGCTAATTATTTTTTATAACTACTTTAATGCTGTTTTTTTGGGACCTGGTTTCGTTCCGCTTAATTGGAGACCTGTAAGTTTGTGTAAGTGGGATACAAACCCAACTAAAAAAATTATCAATTTTAAAATTTTTTAAAGGAAAATAAAGAAGACGAAAATAAACTTCAATTTTGTAAAATATGCAATTCGTTTAAAGCGCCTAGATCACATCATTGTAAAAAGTGCCAAAGGTAAATTCTTAAAATATTTATTTGTCAAATAAAATTCTTGAAAAAATTAAAAAGATGTGTTTTCAAAATGGTAAACTTAATTTATTTGTGTGAATTTTAAGCAATTAATGTTTTAATTTATGGTACGCAAAGGATCACCATTGTCCAGTAAGTCACAATCTATTTTCAACAACAAAAATTGATTAATTATTATTTCAGTGGATCAATACATGTTGTGGACATTTTAATCATGCATCTTTTGTTTATTTTCTTCTATCAGCCCCTTTGGGATGCACTCATGCATTGATAGTTCTGGCTCCGAGTTTATACCGAGCTCTCTACCGAGTAAAAATAACTCAGTTAACTTTGATTCCAAATTTCTACTTAGTCCTTTAAGAATTATTACATTTTTTATCGACAAACTCAAGTACCATTAGGTAGCTTAATAATTAAGAGTAAAATAAAAAACTTGTATTTTTTTTTCAAGTTAATTTATCTGTATATCAAATGATAGCATGTTTATTTGCAATTGGAATGGCGTTTGGAGTAGTAATTGCTGTCGGAATGTTATTTTATGTCCAGGTAGAAAATTTAAAATTTTTAAAGTGTTTGATCAGATTGAAATTTTAAAAGATGAAATCAATAATTCGAAATAGAACTGGTATTGAGGATTGGATAATTAAAAAAGCAAAACACCGTCGTGAACAAAATAACATTGAAGAAAAATTTGTTTATCCATATGATTTAGGTAAATTTGAAAATATGAGACAGGTATTTAATTGGAGTGGAAATTTTCGACCTATTGGAAGTGGCTTTGAATGGAACCTTGTCGATGGTTGTGATCAATTTACTCTATCTGTATTTTTTGTCAAATTATTAAAAAATATTTTTAGTCTTTTTTATCAAGCTTGAACAAATTGCTCAGAAAGAAGAAAAAAAAGCCCACTCGATTCGCTATGTTGCCATGAGAGAATATAATGGGGCGTTTTTACCAATTAGCCATGGATGCAAAGCTTGTTGTTGTATTCCAATCTCGGACGACCCAAGAATGCCTGTTTCTATCGATGAAGAAATTATGGTCACTAGATGGCAAAAGTATGCAACTAAAATCTATAAGTTTATTTTTGTTTATTATTTGTTTTTACAGACATTGGCTTTATGGTGAAAAAGTTATAAGCAAAAGCAATGATCCGAAAATCAAGACAAAAAAGGGATGGTTTCCAAGTAAAATAGTAAAAATTCATCCTTCGAGTTTGGAAAAATTGGAACAAGACCAGTTCGAACATGAAAAAAATGAATAAAAACTGCTTAATGCCATAGCCTTAAATTCAAATTATAAAAATAAAAATCGAATGTTTTCTACCGAATATTAAAATTTTTTAAATTAAAATTGATTTCATTTTTAAATACATTCAACAACTTTAAAACGATTTATAAATTTTTTTTAAAAAATGGTTGTTTTATTTATGACAGATCACTTTAAAATGCTATGGGCATTCCAACCTGTTTTTATTATTTTTTTTCCCTAAAAAATTTGATTTTCACTATAGTAAATTACCCCTTTCCATAAACCCAGTACCTAAGACTAGCTAACAATCTTGTCTTCTGTATATTTCATTTTTACTTTATAAGCTTACATAGAAAATTAAAAACAAATCTTATGATATATGCTCATGAGCTTTTACTAAGTAAATTTTTTCACCTTTTGATCAATTGTTTCTAAACTATTGTTTTTATATTTTAAAGAAAAAATGTGAATGGATTCAATTCAAACGTATCTGAATTGATGATCTTGGTGCAATAATCGATGAAAAAGATGAAGAAGAAGAGAATTATTTTATATTTAATTTACTTTTTTTGGTTGATTTAGATTTTTTTTTAATTTTTTGTATAATTTCATAAATCAAACTACTTTAGGGGCAGTGTAAAATTTAAAAATATTGGATATCTAATTTTTATTAATTAAATACTAAATTTTTGTTTTTAATAATTTTTTAACCCAAACTATAACTCAAAAAGTTATTTTTTTCCTCTAATTTAATCTAAAGCAATTTTAGCTCGGTAAAGATAAACTAATAATTTTATAATGCTTTTATTTAAAATAAATTTGGGAAATCAATTTGATTTTGCATTTCTAGCATAAATCTTTAAAAATCTCGGAAAAAAAATTGCTATTTTTATCAATTTATCAACAAAATTTATTTAATCCATGAAAAATTAAAATTTCGACATATATTTTTGAAATGATTACCATTTTGAAAGCTGAAAAGCAAATTTAAATAGGACATTAATTCAGGACATTTTTTCTTTTCTATTTAGATAAAATAAAAATAATAAATTTTAAGATACGTCCAAATTTTCTACAAGATGATACTAAATATAAAATTTTTGGATCGCTTGAATAATTTTTAGCCAAAAATGTATTTGCTCATGAAATATGGTAGTGATTTTGTATATAAAAATTAGCTTGAAATCTTGGAAAATGATACGTAATCCTTTTAATCCTTTTAGTCATTATTATTTTAAAACAAAAATTAGAGCTTAATTGTTTATTGCTTAACTTCAACTGGGAATAAAAATTACTTCATTTGTAATTTAAATTTTAATATATTATGAAAATTTCAATTAGCCTTAAAAATTAAATTAAATTAAATCTTTTATTCATGCATCAGGTGTATCTCTAGACCAGCTTCTCTGAAATTCAAAACTTTTTAAACATAAATAACTATGGAAAATTTTATTTGACAAAAATCGGAGTACAAGAAAAAAGACAATTTTTCATTTTAAAAAATTAAAAATACTAAAAGCTTTTATAATTCATATTTCATGCATTCATTTGGCGCTTCACCAGTCATTAGATCCAATTTTGTGTTCTTTTTACCAAAAACAAAGGCTAATAAAAACTTATCCAATTCTTTGGGATCAACATCTTGAATAAATCCGACATGCATTTGTCCTAAATTCTTCAATTCCGGCAGCTTAGACAGAAGCATGTAGTAGGCTTTTTCCGCTTTGTCACCCATTTTCCAGAGCATATATTTTCGCAAAAGACAAGAATATTTGACTCGAATACTTCTAACACGCTCTGGGTTTATGAGATCAATTGTATCTTCTGAAAACAAGATAATGCCTAAAAACAGTGCCAAGCAGGCCTCATCAAAACACAATTCATTTAATGATTTTAAAAAATTTTTTGTTCTCAAAAGCAATTCTCTACTCCAAATGCCTTCCATTACACTTAGGTCCAAATCGGATCGGTCTGCATAAATATTTTTATCTCTACTGATAATATTTTGATACACATTCGACTCGGAATTGTAAAGAGACGATGAGGCAGAAATACTTATTCCAATGATAGTATCTTTTAGTAAATTGATACGGTCCTCCACTTCTAGTTGTGCAAAATCAGGCAAATTCTGAGCAAATGTTACCACACGTTTTACTGGAACGGCTAAAAAATTTGCCAAGATTACTTTTAGTTTGTCTTCAGATTGGTTTGCGATAGCAAAGTCTTGTTTCCTATTGAAATCCATGGGGTTCTTTCTACGCGAAAAATGAACTACATTACAAAGATTAGTGACCAATTTTTTTTCGCAGTCTGTTAAAACCTGCGATTCCGTATCGATTAAATTAGAACTCAGTTTCTGTGCATCAATGCGGTTATCATCGTCTTTAGTTTGCTTGTTGTGAAAATCAATTGCAGTTTGAATAGATGCCAAAAGAACGTCCTGCATCTGCTCGACACTTTCTCCACTTTTTTGATATTCCATTTAAAAAATAACGAGTCTAAACTAGTGATTTTATTAGAATTTTTAAATTTGAATTTTTTTATAAGAATAATTATCATTTTTTAGAGGATTTTAAGTATAATCAGTTTAAAAATGATTTAAATTAAGAGAATTCAAAATAATTCTGAATTTACAAACTAATATGCATTAAAATAGCTAAAGGTTATCGAGTGTAAAACAAAAATCTAAACGAATAAAATATAGAAGAATATTTTTTAAATATCTGCGCATTTTTTTTAAATTTTTTATTTATTGAAAAAAAAAAATCTATTTAACTAAAAATGAAAGTTGACGAAGCATAAAATGTTAACAAGTAAAAATATTTGTGAGAAGTATCCAAAATTTAGTTTATGGCTAAGAACGACCAGCCATTCATTGAATGTGAACTAGTTAAACTTTTCCCTACAAATAAATAAAATTAAAAAAAAATGAATCAAAAATTTAACTAGAAGCATAAAAAATTAAAATTTGAAAGAATTAGAATTATTCGAGACAAATATTTTGTTATAATAATTATTTAAATAAAAGTTTTAAAAAAATCTAGTTAAATAGCTAAAAGCAAAAATCAAAATATTTTTTAACTAAATTTTGTAATAAGAGAAAGCCTTCAAATAATTTGTTCATCGACTATTTCTTTTAAAATTTCTTTGATTTTAATTAATTAAGTTTCACAAAAATTATAAAAGTGATCTCTAATAAAAAAAATAAAAAAAGAAATTTTTTAATCAGATTTTTTAAATTGAATTTTGAAAATTCTTAAAGCCCTTTAAAACATGTTCTTCAAGTTTTAAAGGGCAAATTTAAAATAATTTTTTGATTTTTTTAAATCTGCCTAATATTCTTAAATTTAAATAGTTTGCTTGCTAGTTAATTTGATGTTAAACTAGTAAAAAAAATAGTGAAAAAAAGTTAATAAAATTGTGAAATTATTCATATGGTTGTTGTTAAAGTTTGAAAATGGAATGTGACTTTGCTTTTGTTCTTTAGCTTTAAAATTCGTAATTTTTTAAAAAAACTTTGTTGATTGAAAAATTAAATTAAAAAAATTATAAATGAAAATTTTAGTTTTTTTTAAAGAAATTTCAAATTTTCATTGCTTTTTATAAACAAATTAAAAAAATTTCCACAAGGTAATTTTGTAAACAGTTTTTAACTTTTAATTCCTTTTGAACAAATTAATATTCGAGGCTATGAAAAAAAAGCTTCGGTAATAAAATGCTGTTTTTTAAAAATAAATCGTAGTGGTACTATTCCGAACTGATCAAAATCAACTTAATTCTATAGGTTTCAGTCAAAAGGCTTAATTTTGATAAAAATCGATTGTGCATTTTTTTCCTATCCATGGTAACTGAAAGGAAAAAAAATTCATTTAAAGTCGTCTGTCAAGTAACCCTTGACTTTTACTTTATGACTATTGAACAACTTTTGAACCCATTCGAACTAAAGGCTACAGACCGTTAAATATTAAACTCATAATTTGAAACTACATATTTCTATACAATTTTTATAAAATAACTTTTTTTGAAAGATTTTTTAAAATAAAACAAAATTATTTTTAAGAATTAAACCTACAAGTTGTTTCAAGTTTTCTCGTTTTAAGGAATTGTGTAAATCATTCTGATTGTTGATAGACTGACAAAAAGAGTGTAAAATTTTTAATTTCAAAAAATTCAATCATAAATTTTTTTTTAAAAAGATAAAAATAATTTATTCTAAGAATAAAAAAAATCAAGTAGTAAACAAGGATTGGAATAAATTAAAAATAGAAATAAAAATATTTTCGTTACAATAAACTATATTTGTATACTTTAATCATTTATAACTATTATTTATTTGGTATTCACTTTGAATTCTAGAATGCATGATTCCAAGAAGTAAGAATTCATATAAGAATTCTTATATATTTTAATAAACATTTTTTAAAATAATAATTGGAAACTCTAATAGTTCATAAGAAGGGAATGGGCAAATAAAAAGAAAATTTTTTAAGAGAAATTTCACCATTTTTTTTTTGGCATGGTGTGGTAAGAAGAAGAATCGGATGTAAAGGAATGGAAAAAAAAAATGTTTCCTTTGTTTAACATTTTTAGTTAATTTTACCGTATTAATTTTACGTAAAATTACATTTTATTTTCATGTTTATTTTATAATGTATAAGAAATAAATAGCTTGGAAAAATTTGATAAAATTGACAGAAAAATTTTTAACCTTTATACAATTTACAGATATTTTCTTAAATCAATATTTTGGTTTAATTTCATTTTTCATTTATTTTTTGTTATTGTAGTTTATAAAAAAAATTTATAATAAAATTATATAATCTTTTTCTAACAATAGAGGCATAATCAATAATACGATCAACAATTTTTTAAATCCTTACTTTTTTCAAAATTTTAAAAGTCTTATTTTTTTTTTTTTATCTCGAAATTTAACAATTTTTTAGTTTAATTTCTATATTTTAAATTTTAATGTAAATTTTTTTTTATATTATAAATTAAAAAGAAAAACGAAAGGGAAACTTTTTTTAAGATTAATAACGCAAGTTTTTAATCAGAGTTGTTTTGCAAACAATGGATTTTCGATTAATTTTCAAAGATTATTCATAAAAAAATGTAATTTTACGAAAATAAACGTAAAATTTCATATATTACGTAAATTTGCCAAAATATCCGTAAATTGAAAAAGGGCCAAAAATTCGATTTTTCTGTCAATTTTATTAAATTTTTAGAAATTTTTTATTTTTTATACTTTATTGTAAGAAGGGGATATGTGATATCAGGATAAAATGAATCCAGGGGTAATTAGTGAGATTTAACCAAATTTTAAATTTTATTTTGGCCGATTTTTACCATCAAAAAGTCTGATCCAAACAAACCCAATTAGACTGCTAACTTATCTTGAACTAAAGCATTTAAATAAAATAATAAATTAACAGCGGTCAGGAATCAAGTAGCTGATTTTTAACCGGGTGAATTTCTGGGGTCAAGGTGTAAATAGGGTTTCCGAAAATTCACCCCATTGAAGCCAAAAATAACCCATTTAACCGATTTGCACCGATTTTAGTCGGTTTGCCCCAAAATAACGTATTAATTTTGTTAAATCTGAATTTTAAGTAAATTTTATTTTTTTTTTAGATATTCCCTGCATTTTTAATTTCAAATCTTCACACTTGAAATTAAGCTTTTGAGTAAATCTTGAATGAGTTTAATTTTTATTTAGAAATATAAAAAAATTATTGAAAATTATTTTAAAGTTAAATTCATATCCATTATAATAAATTTATTGATGAAATTAATTTTTTTATTCCATTTGAATATAAACAGAGCAATTTTAGTAAAGAATTTAAATTTTCGGGGCAATCGGGTGAAAATCCGGTTATTATGCGGGATAATCCTACTATAAAATGGGGCAATTAGGTTAACCGTATAAACCCAATTGCTCCTCACCTGGTTAACCGATTTAAAAAAAAAAGGTCACCCGGTTAGGCCATCTCACTATTTAACAATAAACATGAAAATAATATATAATTTTACGTAAAATTCATACTTTATTCGGTAAAATTACTAAAAAAATGTTAAAAAAATGCAAATTTTTATTTTTTTTTCAATCGTATAAAAATCATTTAAAAAAGAATTGATTTTTAGTTTTAATATATCAGTTGTTATTATAGTTAAATATTTGTTACGTAAAATATTATAAATTTACGTAAATTTGTCAAAAAGCCTTGTGGTTAATCAATACTTCGAGCATTTTTTTAATCATTTTTTTCAATTATTTTATGGACCAAATAATCCCATTTTAATTTTTAACTCGTTAAAAATTCGATTCATCGAATGTAATAGCAAATAATTTTCAGAATTAATGGCTAAATCATCTTTTCTTCTTCTTTTGTTGAGTGACAATAGATCTTTTTGTGAAAATATTTCTTCGTGATCTAGATTGATAAAACAATGAAAGAATAACATAAAAAAAGGAAGGGGTCATGGGTTGTTTTATTTACTACGGTCTACAAATAAGGCATCTCATGATGTCTGTGTATACATGATGAAAATTATCTAGTGTTTCAGTAATGATCTTAAATGTGTACAGTGTCGAAAAACCGAGAATTTTTATGGATATATGGATTCCAAAAATTAAAATCTAACCCTATCGCATGGATACTTTTTGAAATAAAGTTACATGGCATAATAATTAAAAATGATCTAAATTAAATCTAGCTTTGATAAGAAAATAATGAAATTGTGTATATGAATTATGAGTTTCAAAAATCGTGAATTAATTTATTTTGATAATTTCTGAATTGAATTTAAGAAAACATTAAATTTGTTAGAATTTAAATAACTTAATTTTAATAAGATATTTTGATGCTATCATCACAAAAGAATTTAAAAAAATTCTGAATCATTTCGTTTGGCCTAGTAAAATTTTATTTTCTTAACCATTGTCTTTATTTTTTTGTTGAAAGACTAAAATTTTTTTGATTTTTATCAAGTATCTAAAATTTATCCCTGATGATTATCCTGAAGACAATCTATCGTGAAATTGCAATGTCAGCGTATCACTAATCAAAAAGAGTACCCAGAAATGCTGCTCTTTGTTTGCATTGAGAAAAAAATTATGATTGAATTCAAAAAAAACATGAAAGTTATTTCAAAATTCTCTTTTATTAAAAAAAATATCTTTATATTTTTAGATCTATTTTCAATGGAATTTGAAAATTTTATTTTTTGCATTCACATAATATTTAGATAGCCCTAAAATTTAATTTTAATTTAAGTCAATATTTAGAGCATAATTCTATCTCTCATTTGTAACATTCGTATTTGGTCTTCATCATCTATAAGAAAATGTACAAAAAAAAAATGTAATAAAAACAAAATTTTCAAGCATATAAAATTTTCCAAAAAATATTTACTGAAATTTTTGAAATTAAAAAATCACTTTTTTTCAAAAACAAGCATTTGAAGGCCCATTTTGTTAACAGTTATGAAAAATTCATTATTTTGAATCTCAAATTTTTTTAATAATTTTAAAATATTTGCCTACAAAATATTCAATCATCGCATAAATTTGAATTTATTTGAAAAAAATCTGAACCTGAACAATTAACAGGTAAGAAAAAATTAAAAATGTCAAATTCAAATTTTAATTTAAAAATAGATTAAATTTTAAAATAATTGCAATTTAAATTTGTGAATTTTTGTGTCAGCTACTATTTTTAATTAGACAAAAAAATATATAATTCAGAATTTACACATAAATTTAATCAAATTGATCGTGATTTGTTAAAAAACAATTTCTTAAAATTGTTAATTATCATCGAAAATAAATAGAACAATCAACAAATCTTCAAACTGTTAACAATTCTTATTAAAATTAACGAAAAATAACTTAAAATTTAGTATAAGAGATCTTCAGTTTTTCTCGCAAATTAATTTATTGTAAATTTTAGAAAAAATTCTCAAGACCAATTATTATGTATTCAGAAAATTAGTGGAACGCTACCTAAGTTTAAAAATTAATTATTTTTTAAAAAGATTTATATCTAGATAGATCACATAGTTCTCTGAGATTAGTTTTAAACAAATTAAAAATAATCATGCGAGTTTTATTTGTAAAAAGTTATTGATACAATTGGGACAATTTAAAAAAAGATCAATTTCGTGATCTATATGCCATGACTTTAATTGAATTTTATCCAACCGAACTTTATCATTGAATACACTGCATGATTTTAATTAAATTTTCTTTTTAGTCTTAAAATAAATAAAAAGTACAAATGAATAATTATTTTAACAAGGAACTAGAATTTATATTTTTATATTTAATGAAAATATTTTAGTAGAAAACATTTGGAATTGAAAAAAAAAGATAAGCATAATTAAATATCCTGAGATCCTTAAAAAATTTGCTCAATTTTATTTCAAGTTGTGTAAAATTATCAAAAATTTTTTTTTTTGCATTTTTTATAAAATTTTTAAGCTAATCAAGGCTTAAACCAAAAGTAATCAAAACAGGTAATTAAATTTTGAAATTCCGGCTTTTAGGGGTTTACGTGATACAAAAATCTGTTTTTGACAAAAGAAAAGGAAGTATTGCCTAAGTAAAATTGCACAATATTACACAAAAATTTGGTTTAGATAGATTTTTCGAGCTTTAATTAATGATGATAAAATTTTAAAAACAACTGCTTCTTATGTCTTATTTAAAAAGTCAACTGATCAAAAAAACTGATTCAATCATGGACAACAACGATGACCATTTTGATTCTCATTTTTATGCAAATTCGCCAAAGAATACGGCTAATCTAAACCCTAATAGTTATGGAATCAGACAAATGATGCATCGACCATCAGTCCGCAGTATTAGTGAAATGCCGAATATTATCGGAGTTCAGCCATCGGAGAACAAGCATGACATATGTACTTATGTACTTTGCGCTCTCAGCTGGATTTCTGTGATTATTTTTTTCCCATTTTCTCTTCCGTGGATATTTCGAGTTGTAAAAGAGTACGAACGTGCAGTAATATTTCGTCTAGGATGCTTAAAAAAAAGTCCAGCGGGACCTGGAGTTATTTTAGTATACCGAATCTTTTTTTTAAATTTTTTTTAGTAAGATTTTCCTAAGATTTTACCTTGTATTGAAAGTGTGACAAAAGTTGACATGAGAACTGTGTCTTTTGATGTGGCACCGCAAGAAGTGTTGACCAAAGACAGCGTTACAGTGTCAGTGGACGCTGTGGTATACTATAGAGTGTTCAATCCAGCTGTATCAGTTTCAAATGTGGAAAATGCTCAGGAATCTACCAGATTATTGGCTCAAACAAGTCTTCGAAACGTTCTCGGACAAAAATCACTGTCGGAAATATTATCCGACCGAGAGTCTGTGTCCAGGGCCCTCCGCGAGTGCTTAGATGAAGTAATTTTTTTTTTTTAAATTTGAATTTTATATATTTATTTGTGAAAAAAAGGCAACAGATCCATGGGTTTTTTTTATATAAGATTTTTTGTTTATTTTGAACTAATCTAGGTTAAAGGGAATTGAGGTAGAGAGAGTCGAGTTTAAGGATGTTCGACTACCTGTTCAGCTTCAGCGAGCTATGGCCACTGAGGCAGAGGCGACAAGGGAAGCCAGAGCCAAGGTAAAAAAAGATTCAGACTTAGACATGAAAGAACGTTTTTATTTTTAGGTAATAATGGCCGAAGGAGAGCAAAGGGCTGCTAAGGCAATTAAAGGCGCCGCTGACATAATATCCACCTCTAGAACTGCTATTCAAATACGCTATTTACAAACCCTGAACAGCATTGCCTCTGAAAAAAATTCGACAATTATTTTTCCGATACCTATTGAGATTTTAGACTCGCTTAAAGGATCGGATAATAAGAATAAAAATTAGATAAAACGCTTAATTAAAAATTTTTTATGTAATTTTATTTTAAATATTTTTTAATTAAAATAAAAATAAAAATTTATCTCGAAAACTTTTATTTTTGATTAATCATTTTATTTTTTAAAGATAATCGAGAATTATCAAATATGATAAATACTAAATATTTGTTTCTAAAACAATTTTCTTTAAATTTCTATTTTTTTAGCAATTTAATATCCAAGTGTGCATTCAATTGAATTTTTCAATGATAATCAAAAAAAGAAAATTTTTTAAAAACATACTAATTCTGTAAATTATTAACAGCAGTTTTACAGAAGAAGAAAATTTGATTTGATTTCGAAACTATTAATGAATTAACCAACTTTAAGCATGCTATTCTTCTAATAACGAAAAATATAATTAAAATTTCATTGTAAATTAAAATAAAAAATTATATTCAAATAAGATCCTTATTATTTAGACAGTTTATTCTTCTGGAAAAATTAATTAACAAACAATATTTAAATTTTTTTAAAAATACCACAGATTTTGAACTAAATTGTTTTGAAGAATTGCATAAAACCATCAATATCATGCTATTCATACATGAAAATGCACTTAAAATTGAAGAATCAAGCTAAACTGTTATAATGTCGTTTAATATTGGTAAATTATCCAACATTTTTGTTTTAAGATACTGAATTAAAGCTGAAAACTCCATAAAAAGAACAAAATGACAGACGAGCTCAAATTCACAGTTTATTTAGCAAGAAAACATAACCCATATAGCTCAACGCGAAGCTTAAAAAACATAAGGGGGTCTAATCAATAGGGCAAATTGAATTTAATGATCAAATTTTCATGATCATGTTAAAATTATCACTAAAAAAAGGCAAATTAGATATTTTTGTTCTTAAATTTTACTTCAAAAGCAAATTTTCTAAGTAATGTTACACTAAATTTGTTATACCTGCAACAATCTCCAAAAATTTCATGCATGCAGAATTATGCATAATTCTATGGTAAGGTTTAACATGGTTTGTTACAGATGAAAGGTATCTCTGCACTGAATTTTTTAATTTTAAAAATCATTATTTTAATATTTTTTAAAATTCGAACATGATCATGAGAATTTGATCCTAAACTTCAATTTGCCCATCAATTCAAAATAATTTTTTTTAAACAAATAATTAAAAAAAATTAAAAAAAATCATAATAATTAGTTAATATTTTTCATCTCCGGAACCCCTTTATTTTATAAAAAAATAAATTTTGATAGCATGAAAAAATAAAAGTTTTTTGAAGCAGATTAATTTTTCTAGTCAATATGTAAAAGAAACTTTATATCAAATTATTTAATTGATTAGAATATTTAACATAAAATGAAAGTTTTTTTTTACATTAATGACTTACATTGACATTTTTTTTGTTACAAAAGTTTTTCAAAGGATGCTATCATGTTTGTCCTTAGTTGTTGCTTTGTTTGCGTGAAGTCTGTGATTTTTATTTCTTTCTTGGTTGTAACTTGGTGAAAAGATCATTCACTCAGTTTTCGACTGTTTTTGGTTTTTTCATTTGTGTATTTTTTTACAATATTTTGGGCGTTGTGAATTTTACTAAAAAAAGAAAAGAATAAACAAAAAAAATTTAATCAACTTTATTTGTTGAAACAACTTACATACTTATTTTTGGACTCATAGAAAAAAAAATATTGAGTTTTAAAATCAGAAGGCCGTATTTTGTATTTTTTTATTTTGTGATCGTCTTAATATGCGGCAGATAGTATGATTTGATTCTCAGATTTCTTTTCAAGGGTTTACGGTGTGTTTGAAATTTTTAAGATAATTTAAAAATTAATCATCCTATGTTTTTAATTAATGATCATAAGAAATTTTATCTTTTAAGCTTTGATTTTTTTAATTAATAAAATTTAAATTTTATTGTAAATGAGAAAAGACTGTTCACAGTTAATTTGAAGATAATTTTTTAATTTATTTTTCAATATTTTTAATTTGTTTAGTTTAAACTAGTGATTAAAAATGTAATATTTATTTAAACAATTTAGTAAAATTATTTCTCTTATGATGAATATTTACCAAAATTTTTAAATAAATATTTTTAAAATTCTATTTAAACTTTAAAAATTATTATTTACTTTTTTATTTACAATTTATAATTGAAAATATCTTGGGCTTAAAGTTTTTCAAGACTTCTCTCAAGTAATTATAGTTTGTCCTTAGCTAAATTTAAATATTTAATAAGTGATATTAAATATAAGATATGGCATTTGAAAGTTTTTTAAAAATTTATGGTTTGCTTATTCCAAATTATAAAATATTCCATTAAAAGATGTTTATTAAATTTGATAAGAGAAAAAAAAAACTATTTTTTTGTTATTTAGGTTTTAAAAAAAATTTTTGAGGCTTGACCAATCTAATTAAAATTTTAATATTAACTCTTGACAAATTATAAATACAAATTTTTATTTAAGATTAAAACATTTGATAATCAATTAAATTGAAATTTTAAAATTAAGATTGATAATTTTCTATATTATGACTCTCGTAATTTTGATTATTTTGTCTTTTTTTCGAAATCAATCTTTTAAGTGCCTTTAATATCTTTGTATCAATTTCCTTGTAGTCATCGGAATATTCGTTTTCCTCCGAGGCACAAGTAGAATCCTCTAAACAATGATCTAAAGAAAAAAATATTTCGAAATTTTGTTAATTATTTTAAATATTAAATATGAACCTGGGTTACAACACAGACTAGAAGTAGCACAACGTCCAAATTCTACTTTGTCACAGATCTTTCCATAAGGCTGACACGGCACGTTAGATTTTAGATCCTCTAATTGGCAAACATTAGTTTCTTTTGTATCTATTAAGCATCCCATATCAGGTCCACAACATATTCTCGGTCCGAAACACATTCCAAGACCTGATGCACATTTTCGGCACTAGGAAACAATTAAAATAAAAATTTTTTTAAAAATATTTTTTTACTTGATGAGCATTCTCAAAATCAAGAAAAGGCTGAGAGCGTTTTCCGCCCCAAGGACAATTGGTTATATAGCAGGCATTTATAACATTTAAATTGATCACGACCAAAATGAAAAAAAATTTTATATTCTTTCTGTCATTCAAATTCATCATTAAAAAATTTTCATTCATTATTTCTCTAAAATAAGAAAAAATTTTTCTTTAAAATTTTCGACTTTTTATATTTGAAAATTGCTTAAAATAAGTGCCAAAAGATACGATTGAAAAAATCCCTCACTAATCAAATTGATATCACCGTCATTATGTAAGAAATTTGCTAATCGATTTAATTTAAATAGAGACAGCCGCTGGTGAAGCTAATCTAGCAGAAAATTGATTTATAAAAAAATTCTTTCTGTCATTTTTAGAGACAAATGGTCTCAAAATTCTAATTTTTAAACGAAATTAATATCTTATCATTTGAAATTAATCAGAAAGTCATAAAATAATTGGGTCGAAGATAATGGTCAAGATATTATTAATAAACATTTGTTTTATCTTGAATGATTTAATTACTAGAAAGAGATAATATTGTGGTAGTTATGGAATTTTTTTTCTAAATCTGGTTAGAAATAGAATTAAGTTTAAAATAGCAGTGCCTTAAATAAATCATTTTAAGACTTTGGTAATTTCTCAATTATAAAATATTACAAATGAGTGACTTTTTTATCTAAATAAAAAAGTGATAATCAATAAACAATGACTCAAAACCTTAGAAACTATTTGGTTTTTTAAAAATTTGACTAAGGTATTAAAAAATTAGTTTTTTTTTTCGATTTAAACTAAAATACACTTTAAGCCTAAATCAAATATTTGAATACAAATAGTGAGGATTTCGCGATATTTTTAAGTTTGAATTTAATTTTCTTTCAAAATGATGCTATTTTTATTAGAAAGAATTAGTAACACAATAAATGAATGAAATTATTACCTTTGAATAAATATTTAATTTTTCAAAAGTTAAATTAAAATTAGGATTTTTTTAATTTCAATCGGCAAAGACCCACAATTTAGAATAATTAAATAAATTTTTTATTTTTATTTTATGGTAATCGGAAAAAAACTATAAATAATAAAATAACTATTAACTATTCTAATAAAATTAATTAATCGGAAAACACACTCCAACGCTAATTAGTTTACTAAACATCTAAACTAATGAAACCCACATTTCTATTTTTTATCTCTTTTAATTTAAAATAGATAAAAAACTTTAATTTCAAAATTCCAATCTTTTTTGATTCATAATTTTACTGTGTTTAAAATTCGGTTCTAATTTTTAAATATATTGTTGGCAGGTGTATATTAATAATTTCCTGAGGGATAATTTGGTCCTATTCAGCTTGCTCAATGACTTAATTTTTATCTAAATGTTAATATCAAATTTAATTGAAATTTTAAGAATAAAATTTTTTCTTTTATCTACTAACCGTATAACAATTTATTTCAAATTTTAAGAATTTAATTATTTGAATTAACAAAAAATCAAAATATTTTTTATTGTCTTATTTTTTAAAGGCTTTTACACGACCCCAATTATTTGAAGATTAAATATTTTTTTACTAATTCAAAAATTGATAAGAATTGAGAAGAAAATTTTAAATGTCACAGAGATTATTTACTTTGACAATATTTAAATTTTATAATCGAATAGCTTGTCTGTCCTGAAATTAATTTGTCGAGTATGCGTCTAATTAGGTCTTGGTTATTTTTTTGAAATCCTTTTTTAGATTATCAATTTTATTACGTCATTACTCGCGTTGTATGTGGGATTAAAGCACGTCTTTTTTTTGTCACTTTGTTAATTTTTCAATAATTTTTATTTGTCAAAAATATTTTAATTAAATTCTAAATCAATATAGCTGATTTAGTTTTAAAATTAAAGGGAACCCATGTTGATTCACATAACCAATGTATAAAAGTAAGTAATGGAAATCCTCTAACAAAAAAAGTAAAACAATATTTAAAATTTTAAATTTACACAAATTTATCTAAAACCTATTTTTTCATTCACTGATCATTTATCGATAAGTTAAGCATTATAAAAATTTAATATTCGAATTAGATATGAAAAATAAAACGTTATTTTAAAAATTAATTGTCTGAAATTCCATCTTCATATTCTTTAAGAATAGCGTTGGGATCTTAGAGATCAAGCACTCTAAAAAAGATAAGAAATTAGCATTTCAATTTTTTTAATGTTTAAAAAAATCAAACGACCATCAATTCTAAAAATTAAGGTAAAATATTTTGTCTCAACATAATTCAAAATAATTCAAAATAACAAAGAAGCTTCAGCGGTCTAAAAAGATGATGCTTACTAGAGTCGATATGGCGGATAAAATTTTGGAATTTTTAAGTTCTCAAATATTTCGTCCTTTTCTTAAATCCATTTTTGATTTAGAATTGATTATTTCAGTTGTTATTTTATTCAACTTTTCCAAAAACTTATTCAAAAAAATTGCAGATTTTTGTGTATTATTTAAAAATTACTAATCTTGAAGTACTTTTCTTTTTCTCTTTACTTTAGCTTCCAATGCTTGGTGAAGTCTACATTCAAGTTTCTTAAGCTTTACACAAGCTTCTGTTCCCTTTTCTTTTCAATATCCTAAGTATATTGACTCCATGCTGTCATGGCATATTCAAGATGCGGTATTACTAATAAAATGCCATGTCACTGACATCAATTGCTTGATTTTTGGTTTATTTTTGATTTTGTCGCCAATGTAGATTCATGGTAATAAACAGCAAATATTTCTCTATCAACTTAATTTTGGAAAACCAAGTTCGAATTTTGAAAAAAAAAATTTTAATAAAAAGAATTTTGATTTCAATCATTTGCTAATAAATTTAGCGTTTTGCAGACTTGCGGGGTTTTGTCATTAAATTACAATATATAAAGACCTGGGTCTCTAATTTATTTCTACATTTTCTTGAATGTTATTGATATCGTTGACACCGAGATATAATTAAAAGTTTTAATTTTTTTATCTTTATTTAATTGAATAAATGGTTTAAAAAAGTAAATAGACCTTGCTATTTCACTTTTATATTACATTTGCTTGATTTAAACCATTCTTTGAGGCTCTTTAAATTGAAAGAGTGAAACAAATTTATTAAAAACATAAGTTATTCTTCGTCAAGCAAGCTGCTTAATAGTCCTAATTTTCGGGATATTTTTTCACTTAAGATCCATTTATGTGAATTTTGATTTAACCAACACATCATTTTGTAAACAGCTAAGTAATCTTTAAATTATTGTATTTTTTACTTTAGATTTTTACTTTAATTTTGCCTATAAAGCTAAAATATTAAATAATAATATAAAAAAAGTTCTCTCTCTTAAACGAAGCAGTTAAAGTTTAAGATAAGTATTTTAATCAACATACCGAAGCTCATAATATTAAAAAAAACTAAAAATCAACATCCACAAAGAGAAAACAGATCTTCTCAAGAGAAAACCATGATAGTTGTATTTCATGTATAGAAATGTAAAAAGCGCTTGTAAATTAGGATGTATAAATGTAGTTGCTTCGTAGTTTCGGGCTTAAAGAAGATACATAAAGCTTAATAATTGCAGCACAGGACCAAACACTTAACACAGGATACCACCAGGAAAAACATCTTTAAACAACTTAGTTTAGACAAGGCAGAAGATCATTAAAGTCATTTGTTGCAGGTTGTGCAATATTTGCACCGTCTGATTACACACATAGACATAATAAAGTAGGTAGTTATACTATGTTACCAAGTACCAAGCACCAAGGGTTACAAGTGCAAGACAAGTACAATGAACATTAACCTGACAAAGTAAATAATATCAAAAAAGTAACTATTTTATGAGATGATCTAATTACAACAGATAAAATTATTTTAGTCCTGATATTGTGCTGCATAATGAGAAAGAAAAAGCATGCCTTTTGGTATATATAGCTTTTTTACAAAAACGGATAAGATCAGTAAATTTAAAGAAATTGAAATTGAAATCAGCATAATGCATAATTGTTTCTTTTCTATCCTAGTGGATAACGGGGAGGTGCTCATTTTCTTTTCTTGTAGCAACGGCTCCGATCTGACACAGAGGTTACTGCTTCGGGTTGATCATCTTCAACCCAATTATTAGTCTAAATCGTGATTCTTCCAAAATGTGGAGCTGTGTAATTCAATCAAAATCTTTAAATGCTTTTTTAAGTGCAAAAGACCGTACTAATTGACACTGCAAATAAAGATGGGAAACTGGTTCGATCTTGAAACCTGTTTAGTAGAAAACTGATTATATCAGTTTTATAAAAAGAAAATTTCTAAAGTTTAATGAAAAGAAAAACTTTTTTTTACTTCATTAATTTTATATTTTTTAAATTAAACGATTAAGAAAAATTCAATTTTTAATAAATTTTTTTTAAAATAATTTTTAATTCAAATTTAAACCGTTTTCAGAATCTTAAAGGTTCCGTAATTGGATCGGTTTCCCATCCTTAACTAGAAATAAGTGCATTAAATATTTTTTGAATCCTTAATTATTTTTGCCGAAACTTAACTTAATTTGAAAATCAAAAAATGAAAATCTACAAAATCTTTGCGAATTTCTGCGAAATCTCTCGCTTTTTGGAAATAAATCCATAAATGATTTGCAGAGTTATTTCAAAATTTAAAATCATTTGTTATATCCTTTTTCTTTTTTGAATTGAAAATTTATATTTAATTTCACAACATATAATAAATATTTTAGAAAATTCAGCAAATTAAATTAAAAATCATAAATAAACCATGTATCCAATTGATACTGTGCTCTTTAATGGTGATAAATCGTTTTTAGTAAGAATTCGTAATATGAATCAATAAGACGAATGAGTAACTAGAAATCAAATGAATTTATTCACTAAGACATTCCAGACAGAAGACATTATTCAATTATTTTAAAAAATGAAATATTTCAAAAATAAATTTATCAAAATTAAAACTTTCAAAAGGACTGGAAATTAAATTTTATTTAAGAAAAGTAAAACACATTAAATTTCTAATTGAAATCAAAAGTAAATTTATGAATTCGATTATCAAAAAAGCTTGAATGAAAGATAATAAAACACTCAATTACTTAAGATGGCACAGTTTGCACTATTACTATTTGAAAAATATAGTACTTTTTAATATACCGTAAATCCTTGTTGTAATTTAAATTTATGATTTTTCACTAAAAGTCATAAATTTAAATTAAACGTAAATTAACGTTAAATTACGTAAAATTAGGTAATTTAATTTAACCGTAAAACAAAAAAGTCAAAAATTAATATTGGTAAACTAACTTTAGAATTTATCTTTTTTAATTCTTAAGTAGATACAAAGATAAAAGTAAATTTAAGTTAATTAACGTAAATTTAACACCTAATTTAATAAAAACTAAAAAAAAAATAATTTTTAAATTAATTACTTCATTATGTTTTAAAATGATAGCTTATTAAAATGTTGAACGCATTACCATGCTAGACTAAATGTAATTTTTGATGGTTTTCAAATGATCTTTGTTCTGAAAATTAAAGATTTATAAAAAAAAAAGGAAATTAACACCAGAATAATGTGAGTCTTTTATTAATCATTTAAAAAAATAATTTAAACAAATTAAAAATTAATATTAAGTGCTATTTATTAGATTATTAAGATTTTTATTGAAAAAAATAGGGATTCGTCGAATCATTAAAGAATAATTTACTTTTTCATTATTATCGAATGCAACAAAATTATATATTTTCATTATAAGCCTTTAAAGCGATATAAAATTTTATAGAAAAATAAGAAAAAAATTAGAAAGTTTCTTAATTAATAAATGAGAAAATTTTAATTTTTTTCAATTCAACAAAATTATTATTTATTTTATTTTTTTTTTATAATCGAAAATTTTGCAAAAAAAATAAAGTGGAAATGGTTGAGATCATTGGTTGCCTCAGAAGGCTTTGGTAAAGAACTCCAATATTTTTCTACTTGTTTCTTCCGTGTATCCTTTGTTTAGGCAAAATTTTATAGATTCAGCTATTGAATTTTTTTTTTCATCGTTAATTTTTTTCTTTGTAATCAGCATTTCATGTGCAGCATTTTTATCGATCTCTTTTATACTTCTTTGTTAATCGTCGAGTAATTCATTGTATTCTACGATCAGAGAATTATTGTTTAGCTTTTTCCATCTTATCTCGGATTCTTCAATTATTTTATTGACTAATTTTCTGGTGAGGACGTTCTAATCTCTTTGCATATGCTTGTTTTATAAGTTTCAGCGTGTCTTCAGGTGGTACCATATTTGATACGTGCAAAAGGTTAGTTGTTTTCGATCTTTTACTCAATCCTAATGATTTTTTAATAATTGTGGACTCAGTGCTTTTCATTTTCCTTAGAAGAGTCTGATTAATTTTTTTTATCCCGCATCTGTAAGTTAAAATCGGTCTACAATAAGTTTTGTACAATTGGGATTTTATTTCTTTATTTAAGCTAGGATCATTCATTTCAATGGAGTTCAGCTGAAACAACCTTTTTAAGGTTTTCGTATTCTTTCTTCAATAAAATCAACGTTGCTTTCCTTTAGTTCAATAGAATATGTTCTTTATCTTATGGTGAAGTTCAATTTATTTTTCTTAGTTAGTCGTTGATTATTGGACCGTTGCCTTTTGTTTCCAAAAATTCCCTGAGTTTTTTCCGCGTTAGATTTTATTTCGTTATTCACGCCTTAAGACATACAGAAATTGATGGTTTTTGTATTTTTATGGCATTTCACTGAGTAGAAGTATGTCATCAGCTTTTAGGAAAATAACTATATTTAGATGAGTAATTTTATGCCTGTATCAGCTTCGTTTATTTCTTCAACAATGTCTTCATTGAAAAAAGTTTCGTCAATAAAGAAAAAAGTTTTTTTCTCATCTTTAATAATCAGTAAAATTTTTCCTACATTAAAGATTGTTGGAATGTGTCTCATATTAATTATTTTTTCAATTTAGATTGTAGGCAATTTCAAGAGCGAGCGGGATGATCCATATTTATACAGTTCGTTTGAAACTTCGTTAAAACCTATGGCTTTACCATTAGTAGGTTTTTAATTACTTTATGTACAAATTTAATTCTCTATTGATTTTTATTTCGTTATCGTTAATGATAACCTCTCTTTCAAATTTATCATTTTCAATTCGAAAAGCTTCATTATATCTTTCATTTTCTTCGTTTTGTTACTATTTTCTTGTAAAACATTTCTTTGGAAAATCTAAGTAAAATTTCTGAATTCACATTCCGTTGCTACTCTTCTTTTTCGTTTGATAAGGCGCCATGCTTTAAAGTTCAATTATACTGTTCAATAATATTGTGAACTATTTAATCACATCAATCAGATTCATTCTTTGGGTATTTCTGAAATCTTGCTTAAGACGTTTATACTTTATTTTTGACTGGGAGTTTTTGTATGAGCTTAGTTTATAGATCCATAATTGTTTCTTCATTTCAGTGTGAACATTTATAATTTTTTATCCCAATAATCTTTTTATTTTTGTTTTTAAAGACAAATGGTCGCTTATATTTAGAACATTTGGTTTGACAATTTCAACAGACTTAATGATGTTTACGACTTAGCATTTAGAGAATACGTTATCAATCAATCAGTAATGACATCCATTTGAAAATGAAAACGCGTAATAATTCCACATTTTTTCAAAACATATTAGCCCCTCTGTTTAAATAAATCTTTAAGCTCTTGATAAAATGGTTTATTGCGATTTGGGTCGCTATTAAAATCACCTACAACTATGTAGCGCTTATTGTTTTTCCCAAGATCTTTGATTATATTTGCTTGTTCATTTACATCATACTTATGTTTCATCTTTGAATTTAGTTGGCCGTCGAAGTCATGAACACCCCAATAATGGTAAGTAAATGAAAGGCAGTAGTACGTTTGTTCGCAACAATTATGTTCGCAGACAACATATTCGCAACATTATGTTCGCAAGAGTCGAATTATGTTCGCAAAAAATGTTCAAATAAGATATTTAAACATTAAAAAATTAGCAAAATTCTTTGATTTTTGATCAATTTTATTGAATAAAAATAACATCAAAAATTACGAAAATTGAATTAGAAAAATAAATTGAAAAAAAACTCAAGGAAGACTATTATTATTTATTTACAGCCTTATTCACATAAATCTTGAGCCATACCACTTAAGAAACCTTTAATATCATCTTGTCGAATGTTGTGCACATATGATAAATTCTAATTACCTTATCTGTAGCTTTACTATATAATTTACCGGTACGAAGTTTACTGAATTCCAATTCTTGTAACTTTTGCTCTTCCCTGAAATTTTGAATTAATTTTTAAACACCCGGATTTTTACCACAACAACTTTCGAACTGTTTGTACCACGCATCGACACTATTATTAGTACGAGGTAAACTATCGACTATGCGCTCACTTACATTCCAAAGTTCGGGTGGGAATCTGGGTATAATGCGTTCAATTCGCGATTTTATGCCTAAATAATAAGTTTTGAAATATTTAAGAGTAACCTGGTATGATGCAAAGTTTTTAAACAAACATATGAATTTTAAACATTCATAAACAAGATTTACAAGCTCTAATGGCACAAAAGCCAAACTCTGTAAGGCTCTAAATAAATAATAATAGTCTTTCCCAAAGACGTATTCGTCTGTTTTTTTTTCGGCTTGAACATGTTTCCACATGTTCTGAGTAAAATGAAAAAAACAGCCTATTTTTGTTTCAGGAAAGCACTGTCTAATAGCAGTAATATTGGCCAATTCAAAATCTATATTTATGCTTTTTAGTTTATTTTTTACATACGGCATGAGCATTGAATATAATTTTTTATAAGTTAAAAGATTTTTATTGGGTAAGACAAAGGTATTACCTTATTATTAAATAAACAATGAATTGTGACCATTTGTTGGTATATTACCGGACTCACGTCGAACGTTCCGTCTATATACCAGTCCCGATGTTTTAAGAAAATGTCTAAATTGCTCTGAGTCGTGAAAATAAGAATTCTTTTTTCGTCCTGACTATCCTCCCACAAAAAAACCTGAGGTTCATTTGGAGGTTTGACAATAGTGTACCTTAGTTCTTCTGGTACATCGATCTCCTCCAAATTTTTAGGGTTCGACCCATAACCTGCCTTATCCTTTCGGACTCGCTTTATGGTAGATAAAAGAGCCTTATTTTGGGGTATAAGACTCGCAATAGCGTTGTCTAGATCGAGCGATGCTGATCGAATTAATGAGCGTGGTTGGTCTTTAGTTGTAAGAGCTAAATTATTGATGCAATTTAAATGCTCCAACTTTTCTTTTTTTTGGGCTCTGGTAAAAGATTATGGCCGGTTATAATTGTGACAGGCTCATTATAACCTTTAAACTTTACTCGCCCAATACACTTAGCATTTGTTTGCGTAGTTTTAATACGTTCGCATTTCCAATCGACTTTTTTGATGTTTTTGTTTTAACTTAATCTCTATCCACTACATAATAATGACCAGCATAGCAGAGCTTTTTACAAAATTCGCCTTGTTTATTCCTTTTTGTACTGTTTATTAGATCAAGTGGTGAACCGATGATGTCTTCGAGTATTTCAATTTCATCGTTTTCATCGACGTCTTCGTCAGTGTTTGACCCGTCTTTATTCGATTTATTTGACTTATTCTTTGCAGTACTAGTATCTTCATCCTCGGAACCGTTTAATGTTTAATTTAATTATCATGGATCACAACATTTCTCTCAAATTCATTAAAATCGAAGTCAATATCGTCATCGTATTCTTGTTGATTATTTTCATATAATTCTTGATCCAAGTCAAATTGAAAATTCTCATGTGCTACGTTGTTTATATTGGGCATAGAACTTGAATTTCTTATTTATTTATTTACTTGGCGATTCTTTTTAACGGGCAGTCGCTCGTCTTTAACTTTACCGCATCTCAAATTCATTTTTGATAATTTTTATAATTATAAATTTTAATGGCTTTAAATTTTTTTTCTTCTAATTTTTATTTAACAAGAGTATTTTTAGACAGCAAAAGTATTTTTGTTCTAAGAAAATTTTTAAAACAAAAAATATCACAAGAGATTTAAAATTAAATTAAATTTAATTTTGATTTAATTTTAAATTTAAAATTAGCAATTACTTCAAAAAACGTTAAAGAGTAAAATTAAATGGGCATATATGTGCGAACATATTTTTGTATGCGAACATAATTTTTGCGAACATGTATTCGTCTTTGCGAACATATATTCGTCCTTGCGAACAAATATTCGTCCCTGATAACATATATTGTACTCTGCGAACATAATTTTGTCTGCGAACATAATTTTTGCGAACATATGTACTATTCTCAAACCAAACTCTAAATTGTAATTATTTCACTATAAAAAATTTTTTTTTCTATTGTTTTAAAGTTTTTTTGATTAGCCAACCAATGCTACCATGGGGTCTTCTCCCTTTAGGTATTTTATTATATGTATTTGGTAAGTTTATGTTTAGATTTGATCTATTTAAAATCGGACATTTTTTGCTATAAGCTATATGGTTGCTACTTGCGTAATTAGTGCATTTCAAGAAAACATTTTTGTTTTGTTTTTTCTAATGCTCATAATTTTCATTGCTAACTTCTCTTCCACAATGCGAACATTTTTCTTTCCCGTTACAATATTTTGAGATGTGGCCAGGTTTTTGACACTTAAAGCATCGAATCGGTTTTTATTTAAAGTTAGATACAATGAAAGTCATATTATTAAAGCAAATTCCATTTTTAGCAGGTATAGTTGGCTTAAATCATCTTCCGTAGTTGCTTTGATAAGTGAGGTTCTTTGCTGAGTGTGGTTAAGTATGTTGCTGCTTGTATCGATTTTTGAGATATCTTTCTCATGTTCATCTCGTGATTGTTGTCATACTCTTTTTGTCTAGTTTTTTTACCGGCTGTGCTCCGTTCTCTTGCCCTATTCTCTAGGCTAGCAGTGAAGTTACTTTTTTGAATAAGTTCCTTCGGTTACGGGCCCATAGTCGGCGTTTGTCTCAGTATCGGATTTAGATTTGTAATCAATCACTTAAGTTGTAATCACGTGATTAAGGTTTCAAGTTTTTGAATTTCTATATATTGAATAAAAACATCAAAAAAAAGTTTTTTTTACATGAAAAAAAACCATTTAAGAAAAAATTTACCATAAATAACGTTAATTAACGATTTTTTTTTTAACTACTTAAGAATTATAAAAAATTAATTTCTCACGTTATTTTACCAAAATTAACACATAACTGCAGAAATTTTTAAGTAAATTCCAAAAAAGATTTTCTTTTTTGACGTTAATTCACGTCAAAATTATCCCTTTTCTTGCCTAGTAGATAATAGGAAGAAACTCATATCTTTTTTAAGTTTCTTTTTTGACATAGAGGACAGAGAGGTAACTGCATCGAGTTGGTCATCTTCACCGCAATTATTACCCAGTTGAAACCAGTAAATGAAAGCCAGTTACGAAAAAATTGCCAAAAAGACACTGACCATAGCGATACTGGATTTTCTATTAAAAGTGTATTTTAAAGAGTAATTCAAATTAAAACGTGTGCAAATGCAAGGCAATGGAATTCAGCAGGTCCGGTAAGGTAACATCTACGCCCAATCCGAACTACTGATGGGAGAAAATCCACGAGCGCACTAGCTTTTCACGACACAGAAAAGGATTTGGGAGTCACGTTTTCACGTAACTTGAAATTTACTATTCATATTAAAAAATCAAGAAAACAGAGCTACAGGAATTCTCGGCCAGTTGAAAAGGTTATTTAGATTTTGGACCATAGATACCTGCAGGACCTTCAATTGTGCCTACGAAAGACGCAACCTGAAATATGTCGCTGTTTTCTGCCCCCCTGGCAAAAAAGACGCAAAAATGCTCAAGCAGGTGCAGAGAAGTGCCATCAAACTGGTGCCCCGCATTAAAAACTGACGAAGACCGTCTTGCTGACCTAAAACTAATTCGCCTTCATGAGCGCTGTGTTCGTGGAACCTGATCCAGAGCTAACATACTCACCAACAGGATAGTCAACGAGTGGAACGCCCTGCCAGCTACAGCGACAGATACCGACTCGGTCAACAAGTTTAAGAACGGATACGATTCCTTCCGATCTGGTCAACAATCTTAAACATCAACATTTATTTATAAAAATTTCTTTTACAGCTTTTTATCTGTAATCTTAGCTCTTATTTGGACTAAAAATTCAAACAGTAATACTTTTTTCAGTACTTTTCTATTCGTTATGTGCAAGGAGCTATCATAGGTGACTTTCTAGTAGGCCACCTCCGCAAGCAAGTCTTGCTGTAGCTTATATATAATATCATTGTTATTAAAAATTCAAATTAAAACTTTTGAATCAGACTAAATGGTAAAGACTTATATTTAAATGAGCATTAATTTTATTGATAAAAGCATTAATTTAATTGATTTGTACAATAATAATATTTAGCATTTATTTCTTTGAAACAACATTAATTATATTGGACAAGCATCAATTATTTCAAGCGTGCATTTAATATATTATGCGTTAATAAAATTTTTGAACATTATAAATTTCAGTTAACATTAATTTTTAAAAAATTTAAATTAATTGCTTGACAGTACTACCATTTAGTACTTTTTACTATGAATCCGCAATTTTGTTTAATATAAAAACGATGAAGAAGCTTGAGTCTCACATAAAATGGCAATTTAACGAGTACCACAATATGAAAGTGACACAGATACTGATGATACTATATATGTGGAAACAGAAACTGTCAAAAAAGGATCCAAACAAACAAGAAGAAAATGGACTCCATTTTGTACATTCAACAACAAGAACGAAGCAATGGAGAAAATCAAAAGTGATGGCATTTAGAGTATTTCGAAGACAAACTATACAAGTGAAGGGAAACGCGTGTATTATAGATGCAATCAAGTAAAAAAACGTGCAAAACAATGTCCAGCAACAATTCATTTGTTATATCACAGCGATAGTGATGATGTAAGTATGTTGATCAAATGATGATCGATTTTCATAATGATGATCATGTCTACGAAGATCGACGAACAACAGGAATTAAAGAAGAGTCAAGAAAAGAGATCTGTGAATTATTTAAATTGAAAATTAAACCTAAATGCATACTGGAAATTTTAGCTGAAAAATAATTACCAGTACCAACAAAACAGCAATTAGCAAATTATTTATCGTCATTAAAAAGCAAAGAAAATGGTACGTCGACTATAAGTTAAGGTGGACTTGAAGCTTAATGTCAACAATACAATTCAATACCAGATGATGAATTTTTTATCACAACAAAAAGATGTTTATCAAATACAACAATTTCAAACAGACTTCATGCAGATGCAACTTACAAGTTGAAATGGCAAGGCTTTCCATGTCTAATCATTGGGACAACAGACATGGATAAACATTTTCATCCTTATAGTTTCGCAGTTTGCTCTAATCAGAAACAAAAAGATATAGAATTTGTTTTTAAAAGTGTTCAACAAGGTGCCAGTTCGAGTGGATTATAGATGCAGACAGAAAACTTGATTTTGATTGCAGATGGATCTGAAGATTTTAGAAATGCTTTTACGAATGTGTTTGGCGATGTGTTGGGCTCATATGAAAAGATGTGTTGATAGAAAACTAACTAAGTGGAAGACAAGGATTCACAACGTGAAATAATGGAAGATATTGAAACACTTCAAATTTCCAGAAATGTGACTATTTTCCAAACAGCAACACAGATATTTTTGAAGAAGTGGAAAAATCAAACAAGCTTTATTCAATACTTTCAAAGTGAATGGTTGATGACAAAAGATGGATGGTACGAAAGATTGCAACTATTTACTCCGAGCACAAATAATTCACTTGAAGCAACAAATAGTGTAATTAAAGATGCAGATACACTCGGTGATCGTTTAGTGCTTTCTAGATTCACTGTTGTTGCACTTTCGAATGTAAAAAAATGGTCAATTGAACGAAACCCAACCACAATAAATGCAAAAATTTTTCAGCAAGAAACGACAATAAAACTTTCTGATTGGACCAATGGTTACAATTTGGCAAAGTTAAATAAACAAGTTATTGCTAAAGAAAATGAAAATGAAATAATGTATTATTTACCAGCTAAAGATGCAACTAAGATTTCTGATAAAGAAATACATTGATATGACAATGCGAGATTCAATTCATTTGACACATTCAAAAATGTTCAATTTGGTATATGGTGAGTTTGTATTCCAAGAAACGACGATTGGAAAAAAAGTACTTGCAGTTGTCCAGAGTTTTTGAAAAATTACATGTGCAAACATATCATCGGGATGTCAATAAGATTGAAATATTGCAAACAACCTCCGGAGGCTAAAAATGTCGAAATTGGTAGCAAACGTAAAAGAGGCAGACCTGCAAAAGCTAAAGGTGCTTTATTAGTGCAATAATGGTTTTATAATGCAAAAAAAAATTTTCTCATTGTTTCTGTTTAAATTAATTAATGCTTGTTTATATATAATTTAATGCTAAATAAATGATAAATTAATGCTCAATTAGAGATTTTTTAATGATTTTAATTTACTGCTAATACCTTAAAAAATCAATGCTCATTCAATATTTTTTATATGCTCACTTAAATACAAGCCAATGGTAAAATTAAGATTTATTTATATTCTGACTCTGTTTTACCTTAGCTAATATAAATCAAATTTAAAATTACTAAATTTTCTGAAGGCAACTTCTAATTATCCACTAAAGACATTAGGCTTTTTTGATGGTAAAGTCAAAATTTAATAATAAATAAAAAAGTGATATTTTATTTGAAAAGTTTATTTTTTCTGTAATTAATTCAAAAATGATCTAGTTGAAAATATTAAATGTTGAAAAAATTAGCTAAATATCAATATCATTTTATGAACATAAATATAAAATTTATTTTTTCTAGTGTAAAAATCTACTAAAATAGAGTCTTTCTTGAAATAATTTTAGATCAATTGCAATTTACAGCATATTGATCATCAAAAAAGGAATAAAAATTACAAAGATTCCAAAATAGATATTAAAATGAGTTCATTTATTTTTTATCTCTATTTTTTGGCTTCTAAAAAAATTTTCCACTGATTTAAAAATATTCTTTTAAAAATTTATTAAAAATTTGATCTAAAAATCCTAAGTATAATAAAACTCATTATTAATTAAAAGAAAACAAGCAAATAAACCGAATATTTTTCATTCAATAATTTCATGCCGGAATTTGAAATTACTGTAAGAAATAGGCCTTCGATCGGGTGAAAAAACTGGTTTAGTCCTTGTGGCATTTTTTTTATAATTTTTTGTCGAAATGTTTTTCTGATAATTTATTTTGTGCGCTGAATAATCTATGCTTGACGAACTAGAAAATTCCGAGCCAAAGCGCTCTGGACGAGAAGGGCGATAAAAATTCTCAGTCGCAAATTCATCAAAATCGTTGACTTTATTAGATTTAACAATAGGAGAAGATTTATAATTTGTGTACAAAAAATAAGCCAACTTATCCCAAAACAAAAATTCATCATTTTCCAAAGAAACAAATCTTGGTATTTGCAGCTTATCGGTGAAATATTCATCCACTTCCTCATCGCAAATGTCATGCATTTGGACTGCTAGAAATCTTGCCTTTCCTCTGGTAATTAAAAGTCTCAAATGCTGTCTGAACTCCGCATTATTCCATTCATTCATCAAAAAAGCATCAGACAAAATAAATAGAATACAACTACTTCGATTCATTATGTCTTTGATATAGCTTCCAAATACTTCCTTGTATTTGTTTGCTGAGTTGTAGTGCAAAATGTAGGTCTCAACCAAATCGCGTTCTTTGATAAACGGAACGAGTCTTTGACGAATCCATGCTTCATTAGTTTGATTATAGCTGATGAATAAATCGAATTCCTTGTGCCGCTTGACCCCACTTTTGCAGGGACAAATGCGGTAAAAAATTGGAATACAATTAAAACAAGTGGCCAAAATCTCAATAGGACAAATACAATAGATTAAAAAGAGAAATAGAAAAAAAATGCCAACCAGGCCAATTACATATCCGGCTATCTGTGAATCATTAAAATAATCTAAATTTGCTTCGTTTAGACTACTCTTGGGCTCGTTTAATAAATTTTCTGGAACTACTGAATTGGTTGCATCTCTACAATTGGTGGCAAACACGTTGGAATTTGGCGAACAAGTGTCTGGATCTGTGAAAGAGAACAAATTTTGGGTTGAAAATTCACTCGGAGATAAACATAAGTGAAAAAAAAGGTAATCGTTATTATTAATTATATTAGAAGAGCTAAAATTTCGAAAAAATGACAAGAGATTGTAAGACTGCTGACAGCTGCATGCCAAATTATTTTCTGTGAATAAAAGCTTTTTGAACAGATTTAAAAAAGAATTAAACTCTGTTTGGGTGCAGACCGAGTAAAGTCCTAACACATCGTCATTAAAACCAGTTAAATTATTAAATCTTAAATCTAATAGTTCAAGATTATTGCTAGCCGAATTTGCTGACAGCAAATTTGGGCTCCAATTTTTCCCATTGACAAATTTGTTTATTCGATTGAAGCTCAAATCAATTTTATTTATCATCCTCAAACTAATGAACCAAATGTCTAATTCTTCTATTTTATTGTTTCTTAAATTAAGAGTAAAAAGATTCGGTAGTTTAAGATAGAATAGATTTGTAGCTATTAATAAAATATTATTATAACTCAAGTCCAAAAATCTCAATTTTTGTAAGCTGTCAAAACTGTTTTCTTCGATATGTGAGATAGAGTTGTTGGAAAGGTCCAAATATTCGAGATTGTTCAAGCAGTCGAAAGCACTTTTTGTAATATTTTGGGATATCGAGTTATCCGAAAAGTCTATGTATGTTAGTTGGGCCGAATATTGACAAATGTTTGAGGGAAAATTTGGTAAAAACGAGTCGATTATTGTGATCGAAGTGATATTCTGAATAAGTGAAAATAAATTTGGCAAAAAAAAATTGAGAGTAAATGGCATGTAGCACCTGATGACTAAACTTGTGTCTCTGTAATCGCATATACAGTTTGAATCGCACCCAGTGAAAAAAACAACCGATTTAACTTGGTTTGCAAAGAAAAGGAACAAGAAAAAACAAAAATAGTTCATTTTTGCTGTGAATTTGTTTTTACAGAAAGTTTTGACTGAAAAATTTCATAAAATTCCGAGATTAATTTAAATTTTGTTGATATGGTTACCAGGATTGGGTCACTTTGAAAATTCTGTCATGTCCGAAAAAATATTTTTATTTAAAAAATTGGCCGTAGGATAACTTCATAAAATTTAGAACAGCACTTTTATTTCTATCGTCAAGATTCTAAAAAAAAAATTATTATTTTTAAATTAGTCAAAACATAACTAAAATTAAGAAAATACTTTTCTATATTGTGTACTTATTCAGTTAAACACATATAGGAATTATTAATTTTTTAATTTGAAAAATTTAAATTTGAAAAATCGATTTATACTAATTAATAGATGAAATAAGATAATTATCTTAAGTGTGTGAAGCTTTTTTTAAAATTCTTAAACCAAGAAACCCATTAAAACTTTTTGATAAAATAATAAAGTTTTTATGGTCTGATCAATTTTATCCAGAACTCTTTTTTGCTTTTTTAAACTATTAAATGATCTACTGAAAATAGACTTCTATACGTAATCATAATTTGTACAAAAATTTTTATCTTCTTTTTTCCTTTTTTTTGTATCTTTTTTGCCTATGAGGCTTAGAACAAACAAATAATAACAAAAACTCTAATAGCTCTGAAAGTTAAAATAAAATACACAAGTGACACATGTTTTTTTACATAATTTTAAATTTAATTACGTCAATCAAGTATAGTTTTGGGAAACGGATTGACGGCAGTGGCAGAGTTATTTCTTTTAGCTTTTTGATTGAAAAAGAAATTTAAAATTAACAAAAAAAAGTTTAGTGAACTTTTTTATTTTGCAAAGTAAATTTAAGCACCTTGGACATAGCACCGCAAATGCCATCAAAGCTCCATTTAACAACATTAATCAAGCAGCACTACTTATAAGTCAATTTATTTATCTAGTAAATTCTGATCAAAAGAAATACCATTTTGTATCAAAAAAATTATCATTTTTAACTTTAATTTAACTTTTAACTTTTTCAAGTTGAAAAAATTAAAAAATTTCAACTCTTTATGATGCAATCAATAAAACAGTACACGTTATTTAAGCCAAGCAAAAGTTTTTGCCAAAATTTAAAAATTTTTATTTATGTTGAATATGTTTTTTTCAATCGGCTTTTTCTTCACTCAAAAAAAAAGTTTTGTAGAAAAAAATAACTCGGTATCGATTATTCGAAGAGAATTATTTGAAAAAGTTCAAGACCTAATATTAGACAAATTAGACACATTCGTTGAAATTTTCTTTCTTTATATTTTTTTTTTTTATTTTTTTTTTTCCTTATTCACTACTTGTGGAGCATAGGGTCATTACTTTTGATTTCCACTCAAGTCGATCTTTTGCCTTTACCCTTGCTTCTCCCCATGTCAAACCCATTTCGATGAGCTCTTTCGTGATTGTTGACCTCCATGTTACTGCTGGTCGTCCTACCTTACGTCGCCCTTGAGGTGTCCATTGGAGGGCCCTTTTTGGTATCCGTGTTTCTTTCATTCTAAGTACATGCCCAAGCCATCGCAGTCTTTTGTTCTTAATGCATTGACTTAATGGCTCTGAATTTGTTCTTCTGTATAGGTCAGCATTTGACAATGTCTCAGACCAGTGTATCCCGAGAATCCTCCGCAGGCTTCCCGTGTGGAAGCTGTTAAGGCTTTTCCTGCCAGATTCACTCATCCCCCAACATTCACTTCCGTACATCAATGTTGCTTTTACTACACTGTTGTATAGTTTAAGCTTTGTTTCCTTGCTATAGCTTTTTGATTTCCATGCTGGTCGAAGTCTAGCAAAGACACTCTTTGCTTTAGCAAGTCTATTCTTAATGTCTCTGTGTGTTCCCAACGTTGTGCTGATAGTGCTACCTAGGTATGTGAATTCATTTACACACTCGATTTGTGAACCATCGATGATGATCGGGGTATCCAATTTGGTGTTTATGCACATAACTTTCGTTTTGGCTCCATTTATTTCGAGTCCAGTTGGTTTAGCGTTGTTCGCCAAGTCTTGCGTCTTCATATGCATATGTGCTTCTGTATTAGATATTAGCACCAGATCATCCGCAAAGTCTAAGTCTTCAAGTTTTGCAGTTAATCCCCATTGAATACCTCTCGCACTAACAGTAGTTATCTTCATGACATAGTCAATCAATATTAGAAATAGTGTCGGAGAGAGAACGCACCCTTGTCTGACTCCTGTACACACTTTGAAACTCTCAGATTTTTCTTTTTCGAGAATCACGTTACACTCGAAATTCTCGTAGAAGAGTTTTATCAAGTTAACTATCTTCTGTGGTAGGCCATAAGATCTTAATATAGCCCACAAGGTTTCTCTGTGTATGCTATCTAAGGCTTTCTTGAAGTCAATGAAGTTAAGATACAGGGGGCTATTCCATTCCAGACTTTGTTCTATGATGTTCCTAAGTGTAAATATCTGGTCTATGCATCCTCTACCTCGTCTAAAACCTGCTTGTTCTTCTCTAAGTATAACATCCAAAGAATTCCTGATTCGTTCCAGTATTATACTGCAGAACGCCTTGCTTGCTATTGGTAGCAGTGTTATTCCTCGCCAATTGTCACATATCATTTTGTTACCTTACTTTGGGAGCCTGACTATTAGGCCTTTTGACCAGTCCTCTGGTATTATTTTCTTTCTTTATATAATTGATAAATATTCGTCAGAAAGAATAATTTCCGAAGGAATACGAAAAAAAATATTAAATTTTAACAAAGTATTACGAAAAAAATATTATCATCATCATCGAGTAATCGACCGAATTTGAAATTTGAATCAATATGAAGGTACGTGGCTTGATTCATACATTTTAAATGAAGAATTGGATTGTTGCAAGTAAACTTTCGAAATCGATAACAAAATCATTTAAAAAATCAAAGCATTACAAAAATGACTTGGCTTATTTCATTCAATACTTAATTTAAATTATTTCACTCTTGAAGAAATATAGGTCTCACTAATCAAATAAATCCGAAATTTTTATTTTTATCTTTTAAAGCTAACTTTGTTCTGTTATTGAGCATAAAAAAATTAAAAAAAGTAAAAATAATATATTTTAATTTTTATTATTTGATTTAAAATAAATGAAAAATTTTGAATTAACAATCCTAGTATAATGTTCTATTCATTTTGAGCGAAATTTTCTTCTTCTTCAAAATTTATATCTGATTGATGTTCTAACCCTCCGCTTGGTATTTGACCGCCAATATTGTTATAACTAGGAGACTGAAAATACAATTTGGTGATTCTAATCTCTGAATCATCACTTAAATCAGCATCTTTGATCAGTTCAAAATCTTTCATTAAAATCTTATTTTTCAGCAAAAGATCCAAGTTAATGCGAGGTTGTTTTATCAAAATTACATAATTCCATATACGGAAAAAGTTACAACTATAAGATTCTGCTTGATCACCAATCGCAGAGTAAATAGCTTTTTTGATGGATCTGGCATCAGTTCCGTACAAAGTGGAATAATTTATTTTAACTAATTCAATTAATTCATTCTCAAGAGATTCGAATTTTTCATCAAGGACCTGGTAAGCAAGCAAATAGAATTCAGGTTCTTCTGTTTCAATGGTTAAATCTTTGGTCGAAGGACTTTTCTTGCCTGCATTATAAAACAAAAAGTCCAATGGAAATTTCAAATTTATATAATTTATCAAATCTTGATTCATTTGTGCCATTTCTAAAATTAAATTTTGGCTAATAAAATCTATGATTTCATCGTTGCTCATTTCTGAATCTTTAAATTGCATGTACAAGGGACGATAGGTATGGAAACTTTCGTATCTTGTATTTTCCCATAGATTAACGCCAATTTCACCCTTCGAATTGCCATTTGAAAGCTCAAACTGACTTGGTCTAGATGAATAATTTGGAGTAATATCATTTAACATCAAGCTACTGTAGTCTAATTCACATATTTTTGCGTATGGATACCTAAAATAAGTAAAAAATGTACTTGGATTTTGAATTTTATCTATTTCATCCATTTTGTTAAAATCAAAAATAAGCTTTTTTGATTTTGCCAAGCGTTGATTTTCTGAGAACTTTTCTTTCATAGTGGCTATGCTTTCAGGATCGCGTGAAATACCTATACTTAATTTGGAGTTGGTCAATGTTTGAGCCTGGATAAGATTCTGAGTCTTTTGATCAGAATAAGCCTCGTGCTCATAGTAAACAATCTCTGTTACTGAATCTCCACTCTTTTCTATCACGTTGCCTGTAAAAGAGTTGTATCTTATGATTCGTTTTGATTGGAAAAGGAACTTTTGCCAAGGAAGAAGTTCTTTTGGATATTTTAGAAGAGCTGAGTATGAGTTGTGCTGAAGCGAAGAGCGTCGTATGCTTAAATCATTGCCTCCAATTTGAATAAAATTTAAATCAGTTTTGGATCTAGGAATTGTTGGATTTAGAGAATAATTCGGCATGTGGTTAAAATTATGATTAATGGATGGTTTTTCATCAGAATCCTCTTCAGAATAATTTTTTGTTGAGTTCGTATCGCTTCTGTCTATTTCAATGAAAATTTTTCTCAAGTTAAGGCCTTTATCAATCTGATCAAAATAATTTTTGAGATTGGGACACATGATGTCTACTCGAATTTTGATTATCTTTTCTTCATTTTTTCTTAATTTCTTACTGTTTCGCAAAATTGAGCGTTCTTTTACTTTGCGTTGTCTTTCTCTAGAATAAGAATCTTCCGACGAGGAGTCGCTCGAATTTGTAGTTGACATTTAATTAGTATTTAGCAAGTATGATCTAGTCTAAAATTATTAAATTCGTAAACAATAGAAATAATTTGAATTTTGAAGTTTTAGAAACCAAGCAATATTTTTTAATCAAACTAAATTAAAATTAAATTAAATTTCTTAGATTTTTTATGAATTAAATTTTAAATTAAAAAAAAAATATTTAAAATAAAAAATAAAAAATCATTTAAAATTATTTTTTTAGATCAAATTTAAAATATCAAGTAAAAAGCTAAGTAATCAAAAAAATTGAATACTTCGGATACAAATTGTTATATTCTTTATTCCTTAAGATATTTAATTACAATCATTTAAAAGAGTTCAAAATAGTTTTATATATTGACGTTGTAATTATTCTTTAAATTAACAATTAATTAAATTAGGTTTTAAAGAAATATAAAATTTTCAAACTCTTCGAATGCATGACTCAATTAAAAACTTATCTAAAATTTGTAAGCAAGTATTGCTTTTTTATATAGTATAAACCAGATTTTAAATAAGAAACAAGAAAGACAGAGTTTATCGAATTGGAAGTTATTTTGAAGTATAAAATTTTAAGTATAAAGTACGTATAAAGTCTTTTTTTTAAATAATGTATTTTTTTAAATGTTAATTTCGAAATTTTAAATATAAACGTGTTAACGACTTTAAGAGTAAAGTCCAAATCCAACCTTTTTTCTTTTAGAGTCAATTTCATCGTTCCTATGTTCTAACAGTTAAAATTTAATTAGCTAGAAAATACCCTGATACAGATAAAAAGACAGAACAGTACCAAAGAAGAGAGGAAGAAAAAAGCTTCCACGTGATGAAAATGGAAAAATTATCAGACCGAATTAAAGTTAAAATTTCATCTCTTTAACTTTAACTCAAATCCAATTATTGTTTGGCATAGAATAAAATTATAGATAAACTCTTAAATTTTACCTTCAATTTCTTACAAAATGCTATTAGAGTTAAGTTCAAAAATAGAAAAAAGCCTAATTGACTTATTTTCTGCTTCTTAATTAACTCTTCACTTTTTTTAATTTTTTTTGTGAGAGTAAAGACCATTTTTTTCTCAAAGTAAAAGTAAAATTTGGGCCTAATTTTTGGAAAATATCCCATATTCAGGGTATTTTCTAGCTAATTAAATTTTAATTGTTAGAACATAGGAACGTTGTTGTTGTTGGAACGAATCTAAAAGAAAAAAGGTTGGATTTAGACTTTACTCTTAGAGTCGTTAACACGAGTTTACAGTATTTAATTTAAATTATAAATTTTTTTTATTTTAAAGATGGAATATTGAAATCAAAACTTTTTGGTTAATCATTAAAAATTGTTTGTAAAAAAAATTTGTGAATAACAAGAAATAACAACCTCCCGATTAATATACAATATACATCCATCACTAAGGAAATATGTAACAAGCCTAACAAATGGAACACCATCATCTCTCATTCATGTCTAAAGTTTGTTCTGAAATACAATATACAGCATAACAGAAATACTTTCGCTTCTCTCAAATTTCAACACAGGTTACAGACTTAGCGTCATAATAGGACCTCCAACAGCTGCGCTAGGGTGAATAACCAGCACCATTCGCAGAACGAAATATGCCTCCCTCTCACCATATGTAAGTAGGAACAGATACTACTTTTCCGGGTCTAGAACAGATATCAAAACCGATTACTAGTTGACACTAATTCTACCAAGCAGAAGTAGCCAACAAAATTTTATAAAGGACTTATAAAGTTATTATTTGTATCATTCTTTCTTAAAATTGTTTTCGCTTTCTATTTTTTTTCATATGAATATAATTTTCCCAAATTTTCAACTCAACCTTATCAATTATTACTCTCTATAATCAATATTACTCTAATTTTATTCAAAAAGAAATCGAAATATATAAGAATAATGACTACAACAACTCAAAACGTTTTAAAACACCATACGATGATATAATAGAAATACAAAACAAGCAAGTTTACCAAGATAAACATAATAAAAAAACTCTCTTCTATTTTGATATTTGTTAATTCTTTTATTTTAATAATTTTTTCTACTTTAAAAATTATCAAAAACAAAATCGTTTTATCTCTTTTGTAATTATTTATTATTAGGAAAATAAGAAAAAATTTATAAATTAAACATTTTTTTTGTAAAATATGGGGACTGAAAAGAAGGTCAAAACGACCGTTCGGAACAGTCCTGGGTAAAACCCAAACTTATTTATAAAAAAAAGATAAAAAATAAAAAATAAAATATTACTCTAAAAGTAGAATTTAGAACAAAATTTTTGTATTACTAACGCTACTAAAGAGCGCGATTGTCGTCGATTTTCTTAGAACCTTCGCCCTGTCTTCCTTGACCAAGACCAATCCATGCAGGTATATCCAATAAATGCGGACCGTGATTTTCCAGACTTGACACATTGAATTAATTTATTTAATTTAATTTATTATAATGTTTATGTTTTATTTTAAATTTTTAATAATTTTTTATATTGAATTATTTAACAAAAAATTATAAAATTGAATTTTTAAAATTAATCTATAAATTAGTCGTTTTCTTAAATTTTTTTCAATACATTGCCATAAAACGAATCCATACAATCAATAAATTAGTTTAATGAGATGGAAGAAAATATTTATTAAAAAGTATAAAATAAAAAATTATTGGTTTTTAACATATAGAGAGGCAGCAAAAACAATATCTCTTCTAATTAAAACTGAACATTGCTCTATTTTGGACTCTAAGACAGTGTCTCCAATAATCTTAGCTGCATTCTTTAAATTATTACACAATTCATCCAAACGCTGAATGGTCTTTACAATTATTCCTTCTTGTGTATCTGTTAAAGTTTTAATTTTGCTGAATGAAACACCTCTGCTCCACTCATAAACAACAGGAACTAAACCAAAATTTAACTGTTCCACATAGTCATCTTCGTTACCAACTTGCAATTGACATTCTGCTTGAACTTTGTTTAAATGAACTGCAATTTCGTACATTTTATCTCTTCCTTGATCTAAAGCAGCGTTGTTAAAGCTGGTTTTTAAGTAATTCTCATCGTCTTGGGAAGATTTTTGCTGGTAGACAATAGCTGATAAGAGAGACACAATTTCGCATGGTTGCATTTGAGAGAACACATTTTCAATGATTAATTCAGTGATCAAAAGCTCGGCCATACTGATTTCTAAAGCAACTTTACCTTTTAAAAGCACAAAATTTCTTTCATCAATTAAACGAAGTTTTTTTAAGACTTCAATTCGATATCTATATTCTGAGACCAGAAGTAAACTATTTCCACTTATCACATCGACCACATAATTTATGCGATCTTGAATTGAGTTTTCTACCAAAATTTGATCAAACTTAAATTTACAAATAACAATTTTTTTTTATAAAATTCTTTATTTACATGTTCTGAAAATTTTGGACAGTCCAAACAATTGAAGTTGTTCAAATTATTGACCGTTCTTTTGTAGTTGTCAAAAACTTCTACAAATTGAATATCTTGGATTTTCAAATCTTTGGTAAAGTCGATTATCAAATTGGTTGAAAGCAACGAATCGTTTTCACTCTTAAGACACGTTGCTGTATATGATTCAGTGAAGCGAATAAGCTCCGAAGCCAAATTAACAAAAGAAGTACTCATTGATAATTCCTTGTTGAGTTCTCTTGAAAAAAATTAATTAAAAATCTTCTCTACTGAAAAACTGGGGAAATTGTTTAAAGAATTATTCTTAATAGTTTTTTTATTTCCTTTTCAGATAATTTTTTAAATGTGTCTTTTAATATCAAGATTGTAAAAAAAATCTATTTTACAAAATAGTTTTAAGTAAATAATTGATTTAGAAAGTTTTTGTGACAAATTTTTTAAACTTAATATCTGAGAGAACAAAAAATAAAAAAAATGAAAATTCTAAGATTTTATTTTTATTTTTTTTATAATTTTAGTTTCGAAAAAAAATTCTGTTTTATGCTTAAATATGAAAAAAATTTTTGCCTAAAAAAAAATAAAAGTCTTTTTAAATTTCTTTTCATCTATTTTTGTTATATCGGAGAACAAAAACTGATTGTCAACCAACTCTGTTTTATAATCAATTCATTATTTTTTAAAATTATACTTTTGATGATCTTCATTTATTCAACCTTTTTGGCAATTTCATTTTGTTATAAGTCATTTAAAATTTAATTTAGAAAAAAAAACTTATATCAGATAACTTCCTTTCAATGATATTCAATTAATTTTTACATTTAACATTTCTTGAAACTAAACAGTTACATAAATAAGTAGACTATTTAAGATAAATAAAAATTTATCTTCAATTTTTGTTTCTATTTTTGTTTTTGATAAATAGAAGATTTTTATAAATAGAAGTGTCATAAAATAATTTGAAGGGTTGTAAACTAGAAGACCAAAAATAGTAGAAAATTAAAAAAATTTTTTTAAAAAATAATCGCTGTATTTTTACTTTTTAAAATTAAATGATTTCTCTTAATCAGAGTTCATTAAATCTATCAGAAACCTATTCACCAAAGTGAAAAAAATAATTGAAATTTATACTTAAAAGCAATTGTCATTTTCAAAATTTGCTAAATTAATTTATAAATAATCATCAATTTAATATTAATAAATCAAAATTGTTTTTTCATTCAAATTCAATATATTTTCTTTTGTATTAAAATCGTATTTGAAAATCTTATTATAAAATTTTTTTTATTTTCTAAATATTTTGCATTTACAATTTAAAATTTTCAGGTTACCACAGGAGTATAATTGCTGACTTACAGATAATTAATCAAATGAAATAATGAAGTATATTCCCAAAATCAATCTAAAAAATTCAATTTACAGGAAGTTTTAAAATTTTGTGATAAAATAGCTTTTGAAAATATTTTTTTTTGATCGCCTTCAAGGCGTCTTTCTTTAAATAAATAAATAATAATAATAAATATATTTGAATTGAATACTAAAGCGACTAGTTGAATGCCTAAGGCATGTTCGAATTTAGGTATGTAATGTCGGTAATGGTATGTTTTATTATTTATCTAGCAAAGTATTTGTAATTACCGAAGTAGTTTAGAATAACCTTTAAAGAATTCAGGCTCTTAAAAATTACTTTTTTAGTGTCTGCTTTTAATGTTCATTTATTTTTTTGCTTATATTATTTTAATGTGTTTTAAAGCTGGCTAGAGTTAACATAGTTTGTAGAAAAAATTCATAAAATTATAAGAATATTTATGAAATTTCAATAATTTAATTCAAATGAGAAAAATTATTTTAATCATTTTCTAAACTAGTTTTAAAAGACTCATTGGCTTCGAAAAGTTAATAAAAAATGAAATTTTTCATGATTCTAATTTCAAAACTGATTTTTATCAGAAACCCTTTTAATAGAAGCATTTCTATAACTGGTATTTAACTTATTTAACAAGACTGTGATATTTTTAATTTTTAATTTCTAAAAGAAAAAAAAATATTGTGAAAAACTTACTGTACAAATTTGATATTTCGTTGTGTAAAGTTAAACTCATTAAACTGATCTAAAAGACTGACAAACGAAAAATCAAAATTGAATTGGGAATTTTTGACTACTAATTTGGATGAAATTAATTGAATGTCGGCATATTTAATTTTGATTAGCGTGGCATTTTTGATATTTTTATAGGTTTCTAGAAATTTTAGAACTAGAGGAATTTGAATTTCATTAGTCTTGAAGCTTTTCAGTTTTTCTATCAAATGCTCATATTGCGGATTTGTTTTGTCATAAAATGAAGTCATTTTATTAGTAATTGAGTCGTCCTCTTCCCATAAGTCATCATCTCCACTTTTTAAAACACCAACTTCATCAAGACTCAAAGCCAATGCTGAATTTACATCTCGGCTAAACGCTTCCACTAGAATCACCGGAGCCAGTTTGTAGACAATTTTTTTCTCCCTAGGATCCGATTTGTGCATTGATCGGACAAAAACCACTCTACCTTGCACCAAAGTTTTAAATATTAGACCTTTTGCATGCAGTTTATCAAAAAATTCCTTGTGTGTTAGAGAGTATTCGGCACAGAGCTGATAATAGTGATTCATCTTATCCTCACTGCAATACGCACACGTTTCAATACTTGACTCATTGTGACATTTTTGTTTAAAGTACTCCAATTTTTCATTTAAATAAATATTTGCTGCCTCATAAACTGCCGGATTTTCAGCCGTGTCTGTCATTTTGTGCTCAGAAAAACTACGCCTCATAAAATCCTGAATTCGCATGTCTTTTTTTCTCAAAAGAGACAAAATCATTGAGTAGGTTATTCTGAATTTGGATTCAAGTTGAGAGGGTTTTCCTTTCATGATATCTTGTAGGTCTTTGATATCAGGTATTTCATTTTTGCACAGGACTATAACAGTACCAGTGGCATCCAAGCCACGTCTTCCGGCTCTACCAGCCATTTGAATGTATTCACTTGCCTGTAAACTACGATACTTTGTTCCATCATGTTTTCGAATAGAATCGAATATGACTGTTCTAGCAGGCATGTTGATGCCCATGGCAAACGTTTCTGTTGCAAAAAGTACCTTTATCAGACTAGTTTGAAACAAGAGCTCAATTATTTCCTTCATTATTGGCAATATTCCACTATGATGCACACCTATGCCTCTGGCTAATGACTCGGATAAATGTGTTATTTGAGGGATGTTTCTGTCCTCTTCGCTAAGGGCTGAAAGAGAGTTTTTGATGAACAAATGAATTTTGCTCTTTTCAGCTGCCGTGTTCAAGTCCAAATTGGACAATAGGAAAATATTGTCATCACAACGTTTGCGAGAAAAAGTGAAAATAACAACCGGAAGTAGTTGCTTTTTGTTCAATGCATCAATTAAAGATAGCCAGATATTTTTCTCCTTTAATTTGAGAAAATTTTTTTTTTTTTTTTTCAAAAATTTAATTTACCTGAGCAGTTGAAACATTTTGCTTAGTCCCTTTTGGACCAAATTTTCCTGCAGAAGACTTGGTTCTTTCGTTTTTAACATCAACTGCCTTAAAATAACTTATCAATGTTTTAAAAAAAATATTCAAAAATCAATTTTTTCAATTATTTTTACTTTTTGGAAAGAAAATTTTCGCTTGAATCAATCAAGAGATAAAATTCGTTGCTAGTTTTTGAACTATTGCCAGTGTACAAAAAGTGTTCCAATGGTACAGGTCGTTTTTTTGTCGACATCACATAAATGTGTCTCTGTTTTATTTTTCTATCAAAAAAAATTCAAGCAATGTTATTAATTTTTTCAAATTTTAAGACTTAAAAATGCCAAGCCAGACAAGTTAACTTAATTTTTGACAGCTTTCAAGATCTAAATTGAATGAATCTAACAAAAAAAATTTTTTACCCGACCCATTCAGCAAATTCCATATGATTCGGAATAGTTGCACTCAACATCACAATATTAATGTGATCCGGCAGCAAAATTAAAACTTCTTCCCAAACTACACCTCTCTGTTTATAGAATTTATCAAAATTTAAAAAGAAAATTTCTTAAGAACCCACATGAGCATCATTCATATAATGAACTTCGTCAAATATGACCCATTCGAGATCATGAAGTGTTTCTGATCTTCTGTAAAGCATAGAGCGCAGGATTTCTGTGGTCATGATCAAACATGATGCCTCAGGTGCTATTTGAATATCGCCAGTAATCAAACCAACATCGTCGAAAATGGCTTTGAATTCCCGAAATTTTTGGTTAGATAATGCTTTAATTGGCGATGTGTATATAACTCTAAACAAAAATAAAATTTTATTTTTTGTTAATTAAATTTTTGAAAAATAAAAATACTTTGTTTTATGCTTGAAAGACAAGGCAATAGCATATTCAGCTACCACTGTTTTACCAGCTGAAGTATGCGCGGCAACAAAAACATTTTCTGAGTTTTCCATTAAATAAACAGCTTGTTTTTGAAAAATGTCAAGCTCAAACGGCCACTAAAAATTTAAAATCACTATGAAAATTAATTTGAAAATAAAAAAGCTGTTATCTACCTGATGTGCTAATTTTGACTTGATTTCGTCAAAACTCTTAGCCAGCTTAAGATCTGACAAAATGGCGTATTTTTTGTTTTTCCGTTTTGAGATCAAATCTTCAACTAAGGGTGACGAAGATCCTGATGAGGCCCGACTAACTTCTTCTTTTTTAGTCCAGATGTCTTGACTTTCCAAATTTTCAGTCAATATTTCCGAGATGGTAATGTCATTATCACTTTGCAAAAAAGACTGGTTTACGTATGATTCATCTAGATACGATTGACTTGATATGTCCAAGAGAGACTCATCTGTGATTGTTTGGTGAAAAAGAGCTTTGCTTAAATCTACCATTGTTGAACTTTCTGGAAAAGCCTCTTTTGATTTAAGAACTTGGGAAGCTTTCTGGGAAAAATCAATTCCATCACCAACCGAAGGTATTTGATAGAGTAAATCTTTTTCATTGTGAAAATTTATTTCATTTCTACGTCTTTAATTATACCTTTTAAATCAAGCTGGTTTTCGTCAAATAAACATGGAATTGTGTCTTCTTTTTCTGTAAAATCTTTGAAATCCTAAAAAAAAAATTGAAGGCAAAAAATTTATTTTCCAATTTTTTTTTGCTTAATAAACCTCATAGAAATCAAGTATTTGACCAGATGTTGGATCACGGCGAACAATCAGTTCCGATATAGGCTTACTATTTTCAAATTCAAACAAGTTGTTCAAATTAATATTTTGTAATGGGATTTCTGATCTAAATTTTTTTAAATAGATGATGATGAATTGAATTTTTTTGGCGACAATAGTTACACTTTATAAAGTAATCGGTCCAGATTATAGATCTCAAGTGAGTCGAGATTTGTGATCCAAGACTTGACCGACTCTTGCAAATTATCAACTCCAATCTGTCCACTGGTTGACATTTTTTAAAATAAAGGTTTTATTTTTTTTCAATAAAATTTGGAATAATTAAAAAAATTATTTCATTTAATTTAAAAAAAATAGCATATTTAAGTTCATTTAAAAGCAATTTATGCAAAATTAGAAATAAAAATAATTTAACTTTGATATTTAGGTTTGGTAATATTAGAATGGTTTATTCAAGGAAGTCTAATGTGTGTGCACTGAGCTTAAATTTAGTGATTAGCTCTAAATTAATAATAGAAAAGTTTTTTTAATATATTCAATAAATGACTAATTTGGTCCTGATTGACCGGATTAAATAATTCCAGGGTCGATAATCATAGAATGAAAATTTTTGAATTCTAAAAATTTATTTTCATCACACTTCTGTAGTGGTGAGCAACCAAAAATACAAATCTTAATTTTCAATTAAACAAATATGAACTAAAAAAATAAAGTTGAAAATGAGCTATAAATTTGATAGGATTCCGAAATAAAAATTTTAGTTTAAGTTTACTCAAAGGTGTATTATATTTCTTAAAAATTAGCTTTTTAATTTGTTTCGATATTTTGCCATTCTTTTTTTAAAGAGAAAAAAAATCAAGTTCAACATTTCCAGTCTCTGTTTATTCTTGTTCAAAAAATAATAATTTATTTTCATCCAATCGAATATACGTTCAAGAGTTCCATTAAAATAAAATAAGTTTTTTTTTTTTTAATTCAGCTTTTTATCATCGGATTTATTTTTCTATCATTATTTGATCAAACAATATAAAACTGCCAAAGGCTTCGCATTCATCAATTATTGTGTTACCTTATAAGTGAGGACTAAAAATTAAATAAAATATTAAATTTTCGACTGTGCTGCTGAATAAGCTTGATACTGGAATACTCATTATTTCTAAATATTTACCTACTCTTGCATCTAGAGCTAAAATTTAATTAAGCAAAATCAAATAAAAAAAAAAGCTATTTTTGATAAGTTAATTTTAAATTTTTTTCTTTTGCCAAAAAATCTTAAATTAGCTGGTTGCAAACTAGGATTGCCAGAGCTTCTACCTTCTAAAAGGCTTCTATTTTAGTACCAAGTTAATTTTTTCTTTCCGGTTAAAAAGCTTTCCATGCATGGACAATACTTTCTGGTTGACATTAGAGTACCAGGACCGAGTGTGCACAAAGTTTTTTAACCGAGACAAAACTAGCACTATTTTATCTACAGTATTTTCATTTCCGATCATCATATTTGTATAGATTCACCTCTGAATTCACATGGTTTCCAAGTAAAAAAACAATAACAAACTAATTCTAGATTCTGCTAATGTATAAAAAACATATCATTTTTTTTGTAATTATTTTTTTGTTTATTTTTTTGGCAAATTGCTTCAATTCTATTGAAATTCAATTAAGTATGAACAAAAATTGAGACAATTTGAAAAAATAATAATGTACAAAAATTTAAATTGTATTTTTTCAAAAAAAGTACCAATATTGAATTTTATATTAGAGTTTACTTTTACTAGTTTATCTATGTTAAAATAATAATTTTTTTTCTACTCTTAGACGAATATTTTACTGGTCCCAGACGACAAATTTAGTTTTTGAGTAGTTTTAGTTATTTTTTCAAATCTTAATTGAAATTCTTCTACCATCAACAAAAAAAATATCCCCAGTTTCTTAATTTGTTGCTGGTTTACTTTTAATTTAAATGATAGGCTTTGAATACCTATCAAAATTTCACTCTAAATTTTTGAAACTTGAAAAAGTTTAAAAAAAAACTTAAGGCTGCTTCGCACCTTCCTCTACTCTATTCGTAGGTAGCCTTACACATTTAACTGAATCACATCTAAGACACTTATTTTTAGACACAGGCGAATTTTATCTTTTCGAATTAAATTTTGGTAATCTTAATTAGTAAAATTTGTGGCATAAAAAATTTTTTTTTAATGAATAATTGTGTTTGTATTAAAGATTTTGCTGTTTGAGGTGACCAAGAATAGCTCAGGCATACAATTGTTGATTTCTTAAGATAAAGAGACCCTCTGTTTTAATTTAATCAAAAAATACATGCTCAAGGTAGATGTTGACAAAATGTAATGTATGTTTTATTAGTCTTTTGTTGTTTAATACTAGAAGCAATACATAATATGTTAGAATGATGTTATTCAAAATCGAAAATAAAATTCGAATAAAATCTTAATAATAAAAAAGTAATATTTAATCATTATTTTATTGTAATAATTAGATAAAGATTCTAAAAAAAAAATTTGAGCTATAAAACATATTAATATTAATTTTGTATATAATCAGCATTTAGAGTTTTCAAGATAATTTTTGTTCTAGCTCGAACTTAATTTACAACTACTTAAGAAAAATATTGTAAGAAAATTATATTATTCTATTTTTAAAGTAGTCTAATAGACTAATACGAGAAATGAATGAGTTTTAATAAAGAGATCAATGTTGAGACTTGGCATCGAAGAATAAGTAAAAGTATACTTTTGTAAAGCTATCTTTAGATTCGGTAGCTGCTTTTACTAGATTTTTTTATACTAGCTCCTTGCATCTTTGTCTTTAGCTATTGTCCCCTTGAGCTGATCTGGTGATGAATTAAAACCACGTTGCTTCAGCTGGTTTGAACTTCAATTGAACCTATTTAGTATTTTTTGTTGTTGTCTAGTAATCTTATCAGAAAATGTAAAAACTTATTTTAAATTATTTTGATTCTAAATCATTGTTGCCTGATTTAAAGACATCATTTACGTTGCTGGGTGACATTGGCCCACTTGATAGCCAGAAAGTTTATAAAATAATATTTGTAGAAGTAAAGTTTACTGTTTAAGTAGTGCAAACCACTTTATTGACTTGTATTTTATAAAAATTGGTTGTCTTTGCTTCCACCAAAGTGTTTGGGATTTGATGGCTTATTACATCGTTTTTAATGAACATCTAGTTAAACTTTTTTGGTAAAATTCAATTAGATAAACTCAATCTTCGTTTTTGACTTAAAAAAAGTTTTCGATTTTTGAAACTGTATTCTAAATACTTCTAAAAAATCAAAAAAACGAATAATGCTGATTTTATGGCATAATTTGTTTATTCAAGTCTCTTAACATGTTTTAATTTAATAATAGCATAAGAATTTATTTTTGTGATTGAGTATCAAAATATGCAAAAATTTTAATATTTTTCTTAACGTTTTCTTAGACCTAACTCAGCAACATTGTTTTGTTGATCAAAGTCACGACCGACGTTTATAAAAAAAAATTTTTTTTTAAAATAAATTTCTATTCAATAAAAATTTATAAGAAATGGGACTTAATAATTTTTTTAAGATTCTTCAATGATCTCATATAGATTGGAACCTTTTGAAATGAAAATAAAAAAAAATAAACTGTCGATTTTAAAATTTCATTTTTAATTTCCTTTATTAGGATTCTAAAGGCATTTTATTATTTAATAAGGAGAATCATCCGGCACAAATGGGTTTTGAACTAAGTTTTCAGAATTTATAATAAAATTTAATTATTGCTTAATTACAAGGTTAATTTAATTATTTATTTTAAAGATATTAGTGCAAAAATTTGGTTTGTTTTTTTTACTACGATTAATTTTTTTAAACAAATTTAGAGAAAATCGAATTTAAGAATCAAGAACAGCATACATTGTCACTTTTTTGTGTTAATGATGAAATTTTAAAAATTTAAATTTTAGATATTTACAATTAGACAAAATAAAGATTAATTTATAGTTATTTAATTTAAAGACATAGGTTAAAATATTTAAATCTTTTATTTTTTTCAATCATTTTAAACAAAGATAGAATATTTTTTTAACATACATAAAAAAATTTTCTGCAATCAGGATTTAAAAATATTAAATTATTTAGAAGCATGATTTTTTCAACTCAAGTTCTAGGACATGCTATTTGATAATTTTTATACATTTTTCTTTCTATCTCTAAATAAATATCTTAAATCATATTTTCAATGATTTTAAATTGAGAGAAGTTAGAATTAATAACAGCATCAAATGTCGCTTGTATTTAATATATTTTTGTTAAATTAAAATTTTCTCATTTAAAGATTCCAAATTTTATTTAACATCTTAATAGTAGTAGTAAAGTTTTCTGCGACAAGTCTAACCCCATGTAGAAGAACATAAGTTATATTTCAGAAGTGTTGCTGCTGACACTTTACCATAGAAAGATAATTGCTGTTCTAATGCCAGGCTCCATTTTTTAGGAGTTTAATGATTTAGATTTATTCTGGAAGCTTTATATGTAATAGTTGTATTAGTATGTTGCACCAGTCCAACCATATGCCAGCTTGCTCTTATTTTCTCCATTGTATATTATTTATATGATACATAAATGCAGATAAATGAATTCGAACTGTAAAATAAATGAAAAAAAAATTAATTTTACAGAGGGGTTCATGTGTCTCTGGCTTAAAAGACATTCCAGTATGAATTTTTGCACTGCTAAATAACTTCATGGGGCGTTTATTTTCTCAGAGCCTAGCAAAAAATAATATCAACTTTGAAACAAAAAAAAAAGAGCAAAATTTTTAAAGTACCGAATCCGAACTAAAACACAAACAATAATAAAATATTTTTGAATTTTTTTTATTTTTTTCCTAGGAAAAGTTTTATTAATGACGGCAAATATTTCACATTCTGGCATGGAGACAACACTGAGCTTATCTAAGACAAGAGACTTAATTAAAATCATGAGATGAATTTTAATTAAATTGATAAGGCCAAACATTACTCTATGTTTTCTGTCGACTTCTTTCTAGATCACACAGAGCCGGCTTGTTTTTTTTTAATTTAAGAAAAAAACTCAATTAGCTCGAAAATGTTCTCCAATCAACTCTCACAACAAAGACAAACAAAAATAGCAACAAAAATTAATTTAGTGACTTTTTATATTGACTTCGGCATTGTTCAAGCAGCAGGTCTCATCAGGTAGTTTACACGGCCAACTTGGAAACAAAGTAAACAATCACCTATGTGTGTGTGTGTGCAGGACTCGCGAGGCCACATTGGACTCTCTTTAAAACTCAAGCCACTACAAAAATCAAATTTCTCTGTTTGTCAGCATAGTTTTTTTTTCTGCTAAGTGTCTTGTCAAATATTTAAATTTGACTAGGTTCTTAATTAGAGAGCAAATATCTAAATTATCAGGATAAGCTCATCGTTCAGTATTCACGAGCTTATTGTCCCCTGTATTTGTTTGCGTGTTCAAGTAGACAGGTAAACAAGAGAAAAAACGGAGAGCAAATACTCGAGATTTGTGTGGCTTATCCAACGAGCATTCTGTTTGCCAAACAGATTGGCCTTGTAATTCTGCGAGTCAACAATGTCGACCAAGTCAGGATTAGGAGAAGAGTTAATTTGAAAATTGCGCAATGTTGCCACCGGATTGGATGGCTCTAAATCCGAATCAAAAATAATCACAATTTTTAATTAGTCGAGAAACAGAGAGAGAGAAAAAAATTTATTAGCAAAAAAATGAATTATTTTTTTTTCTAAATTTTGACTTTTGTGCAGCTTCTTCTTATTTTCGTTTGTGTCGTTCTTTTTTTTCTTTTAAAATTAAGAAATTGTAATATTGTTTATATAACCCAGTATTTTTGAGCAACTCACTCCGAATTGGTTTTAGAAAGAAAGAAAGAATGAGAGAGAGAATGAGAAAAAAAGAGAAAAGCAAACACAATCTTTACCTGATACTAAATTAGCAAAAATAACTTTTTCTAAATTGAGTTGCCGCGCTACCTATGCATTGGTTGTACACAAAAAAAAGCTCACAATTTTTTCCATTGCGCATATTCAGCTGGCCGACCATTTTTACGCGTCGGTGGTCCATTCGCACACAAAAGTGGTTCACCTACAAAGCACACCATATCAAGTGCATAACATTTCTCAAAACCAGTCTCCCACCCAACATTGTCTTGTTGATCGAGGAACATGGCGAGATCAGGAGATTTTTTCCAACATAAAAAGACTAAATCAAATGACGTCATTGCATGATTATTTAGAAGATCTTACTCAATTTCATCATTTGTTCTTATAAGAGGCTTAACATATCTTATGTGATACCTAATTATTTTTAGAATTATCTTATATATAAATGAGAGCACCCGCAAGGTTTTAGGTATTCATATTTTTTTTGCAAGCTGATTAAATGTCTAAATTTACATAGCATAACAAAGTTAAAATACTAATCATTAATTGAAGGGTTAAAAAATGTATTATTACATCACATTGTGAATGAGTGTAGTTTTATTTTGAAAAAATTGGTGATAATATCAAAGGAGAACTTTTGTTTGATTCAGACTTGAATAACAGTCATGGAAAAAGTCTGATTCTAGTAGGCCATGTGACTTTAGAACAACTCTGGTTGGATTTATGATAATAAGTCCCTTAAGATAATTAGTTTTTATCTCATTTCTTTTTTAGAGCGAGGACTCATATTTGACACAGAGGTTACTGCATTGAGTTATTACCCACTTGAAAGAAGTCATCCTTTTTTATGAAGAAAAAGGTTGAAACATTGTTCCCGTAGAGCCCGCAAAGCCGAATGGTTTGCGTGTTAGTCATGCAAGCAGAGGGTAGAGGGTTCGAAACCCGCTGAGGGTGAAAAAATCTTCAAAATATCTCTGCAATACGGGGCGAATGTTTAAACCTCTTTCATCATAAAAATAGGGGCACCAGTTTCGACTGGGTAATAATTGCGGTGTAGATGATCAACTCGATGCAGTAGCCTCTGTGTCAGATCGGAGCCGTTGCTCAAAAAGGTACTTGAAAAGGAGATGAGCGCCTCCCCATAATATAATAGGGATATTCTTAAGTTTTTGTCCTCTCTCAACGGGTTCTCTGAGACTATGATCCTCTGCTTGTGTGACTAACTCACAAACCATTCGGCTATACGTCCTCTTGTTTGGTTCAAGAGAATAAATATTTTTTATCTTAAAAAATAAAATAAGATTTATTCTTTACCTTGTTCGCTTAATTTTTATATTAGATGTTTAGATAAGAATTTTCAAGCGAATTTTATTTAGACTTTTTTTAACAATAGAATCGAATTATTCTCTCTAAATGAAATCTTATTAATTTATTAGATAAGATTTTAGTAAATGCTATTTTTTTATTTTAATTTTCGTGAATTATCAGAATTAAATAAAAATCGTTCAAAAGAATGAAACAACAGGAATTTGCATTCTTTTCCAAGAGGTAATTTTCGACAAGATAAGAATACTAAGTCGACAACAAAAATCTATTAAGGAAAAAAAAATTATTAAGATAAATTATTTGTTAACATTTCGAGTAATATAATCATTATTTATTTGATTGATGTGTTCTTCCAAAAAGATGAAATAAAATAAGATTTAAGTAAATTTTTAGGATTATTTCTTATGATAGTCCATTGGCATGCCAGCACATAATAAATGTTCAGCCAATAAAAAAAATAAAATCCATAATATAATAAAATCGATTTTGGCTCAAAATACAACCAATGGAAAAATTATTTTTTCTCATTCTCATTCGCTTCAAATTAACTCGAGTAGAATTAATGCATTTCTTATTTTGCATCGGTCTCTCTACTTCTCATAATATCAAATTAGCTTCTTCTTCTTTTTTTCTAATTGATGATCAGAGACGATAACAAAAAATATGAAAAAATAAGAAAAAAAAGATAGCTCGATTTCAAATAAAGTGATAGTTAGCGGCGCGGTCTAATTTAATCAAGGAAACAAACCAAGTGCATGATCATCATCATCATTATCATCATTATCAAAAAATGAAATAAATTTTTCAGAAATCTTATAAAAATTTTATTTATTTTTTATTTTCAATTGCTAAAACTAGAAAACCAAAAATATTAATTTATCACTAATTAGCTAATTAATTCAAAAAACAATGTTCAACAAGGTCCTATCGAATGGGAACGATAATTCGAATGGCAATACGAACTCGCCAAAAGAGTCGGCCGAGAGCGCCGCCGAGTACCATTCGGCGGACCCAGTGCAGCACTCGATCAAAAGCATAACTGCCGGCTTCTATCATCACCATTTGAACTCGTCGGCGTTCATGACGCCCGAGTTCAGCCAAAACGCTCACTTTCGTCCCTACGACAACTACACATCATCGTTTGACCAATACTACCAGCAGAGTGCCAACTTCAAGCACTTTCCGCACCAGCAAAGCTTTCACAACCAGCATGGCAAAAGTAGTCACGAGCCAGCTCAGCATTTTGGCGCCGCACAAAACGGCCCACCCTCTTCCTCCTCCACAGCCTCCAATTCGATGTCGTCATCGGCCTCGCCGGCTCTCAACGAGTCGCCTAAGCCGGCACCGGCAGTGGTGGCCGCTTTGTACCATTCGGCCGTGAACGCCGTGTCCGACCCGATCCAAGCATCGAAGATAGCCGCTGCTGCGGCCGCCGCCTCCTCGTACCCATACAACAATGGTCACATACATCACCCTGTGTTCGGTCTGTCGTTGCCCACCTACCCTAGCCAAAATTCGGACTACTCGAACAGATTCTACCAGGGCGACTTTTTGTCCGACTACGAAAAGAACAACATTGCCTCGAATGGCCTACTGGCCAACTCGACTAGTCAAAATAGCAGCTCGTCGTCGAACGCCTCTAGTTCGTCCATAAAGTCCAATCATCTCGGCGCCAAGCTGACCAACTCGAGTTCGAGTCTGAGCGGCAGCCAGTCGGACAGCAGGGTAAATCGGTGCCGAATATGCGACAAGACATACGCTAGGCCGTCCACTCTAAAGACTCATATGCGCACTCATTCGGGAGAAAAGCCGTACAAATGTGACAAGTGCAGCAAGGCGTTTACACAAGCGGCTAATTTGACCGCTCATTTAAGGACCCATTCGGGCGAAAAGCCTTTTTCGTGCGAGATTTGTGGACGCAAGTTTTCCCAAAGTTCATCTGTAACCACACACATGAGAACCCATTCTGGCGAAAGACCCTATGCGTATGTTTAACTTAATTATATTTTTATCTATTTTTTTGATCTATTGACAATTTTATTTATTGATGAAAAAATATTTTTTTTTTTTTGTTTCAAAAGTTAAAACAAATCTGAAAATTCTACAAACTATAATTTGAAAAAATTCAAACATTTTTTTTTAATTGAATTATTAAATTTTGTCACATTATAGACTGAAAATTTAATCTCTATAAAAACTAATGTAATATTAAAATTCTCCAGCCAACAGTACATTGGAATATTCAAAATTAAGAATTCAAAAATTCATCTTCTTTTGGCAACAGGGCCTGAATGTTCTAAAACAAATTAAAAAAATGGTAATTGTCTTCAATATGTATTTTTTCTAAAATACTTAAGATTGAAAAGACTTGTTATAATAATCGACTACTTTTTAGATTGCTAAGACTCTAAGCTATACTATTGTAATATTATTTTAATAATTTTGATTAATTTTAGTTGAGTTTCAGTCAATAATTCGACAAAAATGTCTTTTTTATACTATAAAGTTAAGTTTGAATGTCTTCCCATTACTTTAACACCAAGATCAGCCCAGATCCGTAAAGCTCGTTAAAATCTCTACATCTACATGAATAAAAAGAAATAAAAGTTCGATTTTCAGAACCAAAATGTCCTTTTTTGAAACATTGCAAAAAACTAATAGAAAATATATGAAGATGTAAAATTGTTTAAATTTTGCCAATTTTTGTTGGTAATTTATTAATGTCACATCGTTTTAAATATTAATAGAAATTTTTTTATTTTTGCTGAAAAACTTAAACACTAGAAGCACCTAATGAGTAATTTTGAGTTGTTTTGAAAATTCTAAGTCCTCACATCTTTTGAACAAAATTTACAAACAAATATATATTTATTGAATTATACACAGAAAAAGATAAAATCTATAAAAATGACTTTATTTAAAAAATTTATAATTAAAATCAATTTTGGATTTAAAAAAAGCATGGAAAAACGCTTTATCCTTTAAGTGTTAAATATGTAAAACAAATTATCATAATTGCGGGTCATTTAAACACCGTATTACTTTAAAATAAAAGAAAGCGCGGTCTTTAAAGAAATAATTTTATTTGAAAATTTTTTTATCCAAGTGACTCAAAAAAAGGAAATTTTTTACTAAAAATATTTGGGGACCGGTTTCGACTGACTAATAATTTCGGTGTAAATGATCAACTCGATGCAGTAGCCTCTGTGTCAGATTGGAGTACCTCCCCATTATCCGCTAGGATAGAAAAGGGACAGATATTTTTATTTGCTTCTATTTGGGGTAGTTAGCCTTTGTATTATTAGCTAAGAAATTTATTTCTGCATTATTGTCTGCCATAAAAGTGAAAAATTCATTTAATAATTAAAAATTTTTTTGATTTTCTGATCTATAACTTAATTTGGCCATTTTTTTCAAATTAATAAATAATAACATAAATTAAAAAAAATGATGCTATGAAACTCAGTGCTAATAATTTTTTCAGACACATTTCTAGAACTTATTAGATTTAAGATCCTTGTTAAATTGTTCAGCAATATGCAGAAGTGATTTTTTTCGCTCAATTTCAAAATTAAATATTAATGATGACAAAGCTCCTGTTTAAAACCCTTTTCAATGCTGTATATTTTGTTAGCAGCAAAACAATCATTAAGTTAACTAAAAAAAAATCAATTTTTTGATCTATTATAAATTTAAATTTGAAATTTTTTTTTCTGGTCTCTTTCTCAAACTCAAATTCAGGATTAAATCTTACCCAATTGTCATTAGACGGACTTTTTTGTCATTCTATAAATTCTAAAATTTACATTTATTTCAGATGTAAGTTTTGTCGCAAAGCTTTTTCGGACTCGTCAACACTGACCAAGCACATGAGAGTGCATAGTGGCGAAAAGCCCTACCAGTGTCAGCTGTGTCAGCTTCGATTTTCGCAATCGGGCAATCTAAATCGTCATATGAGAATACATCAAAATCAGCAAAATCAGCAGCAGCAACCGGGTATAAACCCGGCAAACGGTTACAGCTCTCACATGGCATCTAACTTAATGAGAAATAGTGAAAACACTATTGAGGAAGAGGACGAAAATGAAGAGTCATTGTGCAGTGAAGTCGATTCGCAGACAAGAAATATGAACGAAGAGGACAGATTTAGTGACTACTACCAGAGAAACTTAAGACAACATCAGCAATTCCAACACCAGCAACTATTGTATCAACAACAACCACTATTGCATCAGCCACAGCTCGCAACCGATGATGTTATCTTGCACCCTCACTCGTCAATGCCTTCGTTTTCATCGCATCATTTACAGCAACAGCATTTGCACTCACAATTTAGTCACTCGAATACAAATGGTTTTGGTCAAAATTTTGCATTCAATCAGCATCAATCAAGCCTCGGCATAGGCCATCATTTACATCATCAGCCTTACTTGCATCCGAGTGCGGAATCGGCTGATGTTGTTGCCCAACATGCTCAACAGCTTCAACTACAGCAACAATTGATGAACATTCGTAAAATGGAATGTGTCGACTATAACAATAATTAGCCTAAAAAGTGCAACTCGACAGATCAGAGCTTTTTTTTATCGACCGATTTAATGTAAAATATAATGCAAAAAACGATCTCAGCAATTAGCTGCCTATATTGGCAATGAGTAGAGTGTAAAAATACTATGTCGTGTGTGTGTTAATAAACAGTATTTTATAAGAGAAATAATTTCGGATATTTGGTACAAAGTGTCCCACAAACTTAAAATTTAAATTATTTTCTAGCTTTAAAAAATATTGGTGAATATAAACGACTCAACAATTAAAAAAAAACTAGATTATATTAGTGTTTTTTTATTTTTAAATTTTTGTCAAAATTTTTTTATATGTTTTTTTATCAAATTTTAAAAATAAACTGTTTTAGATTTTATACCTACAAGCGATAAATTGTAATAGCTAATAAAAATGTGCTTAAATAGTCCTTTTTAAGACATTTTTTTTAAAAAAAGAAATTTGAAATTTTACTCTTTAATTTTCACTAAAAATTGTCTAAAAAATATTGTTCTTAGCTTAGGTAATATCTTTTATGCTAACAGACTCGCCAAATTTGCATTGATTTTCTTTATTAAAAAAATTCAAGATTATCTTAAATTATTTTTTCTATCTTTTTCGGTATTAATAGAATCAATGTAATAAAAATTGATTCGAGTGAATCAAATATTTCATTTCTATAATTCTAAATAAATAAACATGGTGGAGGAGTACAATTTTATTTAAAAATTTTTTATGATGAATTTTATTTTGAATTACTTTGTAATGAATACTAGAATTTATTCTTAAGATATTTTCAGTAAATACAATCCACCTAATAAATTTCTGCTTTTTGAAAAAATCTGTAAGATAACAAAGAATTATAAAAATTTTATTCACGGGGATGACCAATACGTCAAAACAGGGCAATATTTATCTTACAGATTTTTTCAAAAAGCAGAAATTTATTAGGTGGATTGTATTTACTGAAAATATCTTAAGAATAAATTCTAGGATTGAAATAAAGAAAAGGAAAATGGAATCATTTTGGAAGGAATGATTAACTTGCTAAACTTTTCAATAATCAATTATAGATCCTACCTTCAACATATTCAATAAGGAACATTTTGAAGTATTAATAGTACCATCTTCATTAATTAATTTATTTATTTATTAAAAATTAAAGTCCCATGGACAAGTTAAAAAATGAATATAAAAAGTTATTTTAAAAAATTATTTTTAAAAAATTTCATAATTTATGAAAAAAAAAAAAAAATTAAATTGAATTTTCATTACAAGATAAAAAAAAAATCCTTTTCCAGCCGTATTAAGCTAAACTTCTGATATGCGCACTTTTGGTGACAAATTATTTATTTATTTATTTGAATGAATTAAGCATCATAGACACAAAAAAAGAGATTAGAGAAATTTAATTAAGTTGTAAGATATGTACAAAACATAAGTAAAATTGAATGAAAAAATCTACTTTTATAAAGTCGTTTAGAATATTAAACAAGTAAAAAAAATTCAAACTCTGTGACATTTCAATCTTAAGTTGTTGAACAACAAATTTAATTGAGTCCACCAAACCTCGGTTTGCACAAAGGAAGACATGGTCAATAATAGAGATTGACGTTTTTGTATTATAATCGAATGTATCGATATAAATTTTCTTTTCTAAATTGTTTATCTGTCTACAATACGAAGAGTTTTTTTGGTCAAAATGTTCATAGTTTCCTTTTAAAAAAACTAAAAGGCTATTACACAAAACACTTTGACGAAGTTATTTTAGAAAGAAGATCTTATGTTTGCAGTAAATTTGCTCAATCGTTTCTACTTTTATGGCCTCTAGCATTGGTCTAAATCTTGCAAATTTTTTGATACCGAGTGCTCTTTTTAGGAGCAAATTCTGTCTTGTTTCAAATTCACTGAGTTTATCACCACCAATCCAAACTGTATCAAGATGATACTTCATTGACCTCAAGAAAGATTGTGATAGCATACACAGAGAAACCTTGTTGGCCATATTAAGATCCTATGGTCTTCCACAGAAGATAGTTAATTTGATAAAACTCTTCTATGAGAAATTCGAGTGTAGCGTGATTCTGGAAAAAGGAAAATCTAAGAGCCTCAAAGTGTGCACAGGAGTCATACAAGGGTGCGTTATCTCTCCGAAACTATTCCTAATATTGATTGAATATGTCATGAAGAAAACAACTGCCATTGCGAAGGGTTTACAATGGGTATTAACAGCAAAGCTTGAAAATTTAGACTTTGCGGACGATCTGGTGTTAATATCTATTACAGAAGCACATATGCATATGAAGACGCAAGAGTTGGGCAACAACGCTTAACCAACCCGACTCGAAATAAATAAGACCAAAGCGAAAGTTATGTGCATCAACACAAAATTGGATACCCGGTCACAATCGATGGTACAGAAATCGAGTGTGTAAGCGAATTCACATACATCAGGAAGCACCATCAGTACAATGATGGGAACACACACAGACATTAAGAATATATTACATAGGATATTTTTAGACTTGCTAAAGCAATGAGTGCCTTTTCTAGACTCAAACCAGCATGGAAGTTAACCAGCTACAGCAAAGAAACAAAACTTAAACTGTAAAACACTGTAGTAAAAGCAACACTGATGTACGGTAGCGAATGCTGGGGGATGTGTGAATCTCCTAGACAAGAAAAGCCTGAATACAAGCCTGCGAAGAATCCTCGGAATACACCGGCCTGAATCATTGTTAAATGCTGACTTATTCACAAGAACAAATTCAGAGCCCTTAAGTCAGTGTATTAAGACTGAGATGGCTTAGGCATGTACTTAGAATGAAAAAAACACAATTACCTAAAAGAGCCCTTCATGGACACCTCAAGGACGACGTAAGATAGAACGACCAACAGTAACATGAAGGTCAACAATCACGAAAGAGCTCATCGAAATGGGATTGACATGGGGTGAAGCAAGGATAAAGGCAAAAGATCGACTTAAGTGGAAATCAATAGCAATGACCCTATGCTCCACAAGAAGTGAAGGAAAAAAAATAATGGTAAAAATAGCAAAAAAATTTTTAATATGTTTAATTGATGCAACTTTCTAATTTGAATATTGTTACATTTAGAGAACTTGTTAAAAACCTTGTTAAAAGAAAAAAGTTTCAAGCTTTTTAAGCCTTTAATTCTTTTCTGTTTTGTTATTTTTATCAAACTTCACAAAACCCAAATTATCTAAATTTTAGAAAAGTTTTTTATGAGGAATGTTAACCACTTAGCAATCTATCGATATTGCTCAGCATTATAATTTATTTTTTTATCTCTGACGTGCTAAAGCTCCTTCAGATTAAACAAAAAAATAAATAAAGTAAAATATAATTAAAAAGAATAAATTAAAAAAAATAAGGGAATTATTATGAAATTTTAATTTTTTGTAAATAACAAGGAGGGGGGACTTCGCCCCCCTCCTTACCTCCCCCACAACATAGATATATTTAGTTTTGTTTTTCAGACTAATCAATAATTATTAAATTAGGTTTCAATTTTTAAATACTTTTATTAAAAAAAAATAGAAAAATACATATAATACAAAAATAAAAAAAAGATAAAATTTAATGATTAAATAAAAAAGTTATTTTTAGATACATACTCTAAGCTTTTAATAGAATTTGGGACAATGCTGTGTAATGGAATTTTCCAATTTGATTATTATAGAAACCACAAATATAATTATCGGTTAACTCTGCATTTATTGGTATATATTTTAAACAGGAACATAAATTTAAACGGTTATCATTAATTTTTGAAAAAATGTTGATCAACAGATGTTAAGCCATTTATATCATTCATTTGATAATAAATATAAATTTTAAAGTTTAACACAGAACTCAAAGCTGATAAATGATAATCATTACACTATACACCATTCTTCCTTGCATCATGCAACAATTTTCTATAATTATATTCGACATGAGAATTTATATCTAAGTTGAAGCCATTAGATCGTCCTTGGGCACTATTGATCTGATCTAACGTTTTTGTAATAATCTTTTTTTTTTACAATGTAGAAAACCGTAATTAAACGTAAAAGATTCGAATACATCTTATCACCGAAGAGACAAAGTGAAATCATATGAAAAAGACAATTCCCATCTCCTGGGGTTTTTATTGGTGTATATTCTTGACAAAATATTCGATTTAACTTTGATTTAACTTCATTATCAATATCGAAACGATTTGTAAAATTTTGCTATTTTAAAATGCTTCGCAAACTTTTTATTACATTTTCAATGAGTTCAGTATTTTCTCAACATATTGTTCACTTTTTATAAAATTGTTATTTAAATTCGAATTCAATTCGTCTATAATAAAGTTTTTGGTTCTCAAATCATGACTTTGTTGAAAAAAACCCATTAGTCCTGAAAAAAAAAAGTTAAGGTTTTTTTTCTAAGAATCCAAAAAACAAAAAAATTTATACGCGTTAAGTTTAAGTCATTGTTTTGATCAAAAAAATCCTTTTCGGCAGCTAAACTAATTTGTTTTGCTGTTTTAGAATTGTTGATCGTAATCGGATTCTTTTTAAGTGAATTTTTAATAGACAAATTTATTGCTTTAAACCCTTTCATTGTACTTTTTGATTTTATAAAATCGATTAACTCAACAATTTCTTGGTCGACTAAAATTGACTCTGGAATCAATCTAGCTAGATGAAGATCTTGCAAGTTTTGCACTCTAGATAAAGCAACATATTCTTGACCAGTTGAAAAAATGTTCTTATCAATAGCAACATGACATCTATTGAGAGTGGCTCCCTGAACTTTGTGAATAGTTTGGGCTGTTGCATCAGCAATTGGAAACTGAATTCTATAACAATTAAGTCCTGTACTATTGTATATTATTTTTTATCGCATTTTCGGAATTGGAACATATTTCCCGTCTTCAAGTTTCATTACTAAAACTTTGTCACTACTGTCCTTGTAGGTACCCGTTAGACCATTTACAATCCCATTACTCACATCAACGTTTTTAGATATCATTATCGGTGAATCATGAAAGAGTTGAAGCTCTCTTTCAAGAGAGTCATGTCTATTGTCGATTTTTTTACTATTGAACTCTGATAATGGAAATCCAGCTGCATCAAATCGATAGATTTAATAATAATTGGATCTTCTTCCCTTTTACGTTTTAGGTTGTTTTGGTATATGACTTGTTTTCTTAGAACATGAAGGCTACATAAGCTAACCGATTCTGATAATTTTGTACATTCGTCAGTAATTGTGTGCCCATCACCACGAACTCTTGTTTTAACAAAGGCAATATCCTCTTCGTCTGATTTTCCAAGACGGCAGTTATTCAAAAATTTTTGAAAAGGTAAGTCATTTTGTTTTCTAACATTTGTTTCAAGAAGAAAAGGCACAAAGTTTTCCAAAAATAAGTCTGATCTGTAAATTTGTTGTACTGGAAAAGAAACGGTTGAAACGGCAGGAAGTTGCAATAGATCCCCAATCAGAACAATACTTTTGCCTCCAAAAATTTTTGAGTTCACGTTTACGTTTGTGAGAACCTCGTTTATTCTTTCCAACATCAAATCATTCATCATGCTAATTTCGTCAATAATCAAAACATCTTTGTTCTTAATTCTATTCCAGTCTTAACTATCAAATTCATAATTTATATCTAATGCACCGTTTATTTAAAAAAAACATGAGCTGTTTCTCCCCGAATAAGTTTGGCTGCTAAACCAGTTGTGGCTAGTTTTGCTACATTAAAACCATTTGCGTATAGGTAGTTGAGTATATGATTTAATAGAAAAATTTTTTTGTTCCAGCAGGTCCAAAAACAAATGCTAAAAACTGATTCATTCCTTGTGATTTTACAAAATCGACTATTTTCTTCTGGTATGGGGTCAATTGTTTATAGTCATTTTCTAAGTTGTATAAGATCTGAGATATTTCCTCTCGCATTCTGAATAGACTTTCTAAATTTGTGTCAGGCGATGTTGATTCTACACTCAAACGGTTTTGGTTTTTATTATTATCCTCATCGTCGTCAATTTCTAAGTCATCAAAGATCATTCTTTCAAAAGGCTTTTGTGTTTCATAATTTTCGACCAGAAAGTGTCTTCTAAATTCATCGTTTAAACATAAAACAGTATTATTGGAAATAATTGGACCATTCAAAAGGCGTTCGATGTCTTCATCTTTCGATGTATCGATATAATCAATTAAATTTCGAATAATACACTCTTCCTGATATGTTCTGGTGATGTTTTTCTGGCTTGTTAACTCTTCAAACGTTCTAAAACTTACAGAAAATAATAGCTTTTGAATAGAAAATTTCGCCGTCATTAGAATTAAAATAATTAGTTCTGGTAATAATATCTTTATTTCGTTTAACGACTCTATCGTTTTTTCGGTTTAAATAAACATTTCTGCTTCGTGGTTTTGGTATCGTAGTTTTAGAATTTTTAACGAATATTTCATTTTTACGGAAATAGTCGAATATAGTAATTGAATCGAAAGATGAATGGCAAGGCCTTTGAAGATAATGATCATAAACTGAATCTTTAAAAATCTCATCATCATCATCATCCATATAAATTAGCTCATGCTTTCTCTTTAAAAATTTGAATTCCTCGTTTAGGAAACACGTAAGCACAAATAATACTTTCATATTTGACTGTACAAAATGGTTCACCATAATGTAAGCTGATGCTTCAACTGAACTAACCGTTCTTAGCTGAAATTATTTTTGAATTTCGTTTGTTTCATTGTCTAACTTGGCTGAAAACGTCGGCTCAATTTTGGATATGTACTTGACGAGATATTGTTCGATTCCTCGTTTGGTTACGTATTGAACATTAATATGCCCATTCAAAAGCATAAGAAGATCAGGGTTATACGGTACGATTTGCTGAACAAACTGTTTAAGCTTTTGAATGTAAGAATCGTTTTCTGTAGGTAATTCTGCTCTAATTAAATTTTTGTTGTCATTTTTGAGCCACAGAAGAATGAGCATGTTGGAAAAACATTATTTCAGAAATTGGTTCGTATTTTATTCCATTATTTATTAATTTCTTAATAAAGGAAAGATTATTAGCGACTTTTTTCTTTTTTTTGCATTTTATTTTTAAAAATATAACATTTAATTATTATTTTAAAATGTCAAGAAATTTTTTAAAGATGTTCATTAAATTGAATTATTAGCTATTTCTTCGTGAATAAATGAATGATAACAAAAAATCATGAATTTTCAATGTTACTTACGATGCAGATTTCTCATTAAAATAAGAATAAATTATATAAATTTTTGACATTTAATTGAAAATTTCCCTTTTAAAATAAAATAAAGAAATCCAAAAATCATAAGAGAAAATTTTCTTAAACTAATTAATTGAAAAAAAAATTCTTTTTAAAATTCTTTATGGTTAAATGAAAAAAATTTCTACGTAATTTTTCAACCGGTTTTGAAGACCTGTGTTCCATCTTTAAGCTAAGAATCAAATTAAAAAATAGATTTGAAAAAAATTTTTAGAAAAGTAAAAAATTGAAAAAAAATAAAACAGATCGAAATAAATATATCAAATTCGTATTCGAATGTAATAGATTCGCAATCTTATTCTTCTATTGATTTTTTTATCATCGTAGTTTCCTTTTCCTTGATTAGTTTATGTCTTTATTGTTTTAAAAATACTTTTAGTTAAAGCAAGAAAATGACCTAAAAGAAGATTATTCTAATTGAATAGATTTTTTTAAATAAAGAAGATATTGATTTTTTTTAAATAAAGAAGATATTTTGAAAAAATCATTAAAAGAATCAACCATCTGAAGTACAAAATAAGTATATTATTAGGTCGACTGCAAAACTTTTCAAAATTATTGATCAAATACTAATTATTTTTTAATTAAATGCCTAATGAGATAAACATTAAAAAATTAATTTTACATAAAATTTTGTATGAAAACATAATCTTAAACATAAGATCGTCGGTAATTGCATAAAATTATATCAGATCCGGTTAAATATCAAAAAATGCGAACTTTCAGAGAAAAGAAAGAAAAGTTTGAAAATTGTAAAATTTCAAAAAAAAAATGAATTTTTTTTAATGAAAATCTGAAAAATTTTTAATTTTTGTTTTTTTCTTAAATTTAAAACCGAATATTGTGTTTAAAGATTATTCAAAAAAATTTTAAAAAAAGATGTTTAAATCAATTTTTTATTAATTTCTAATTTTAATTTCGATTCGATTAATTAAAATAATTACAAATTCAACGTTTAAATATGAAAAAATAAAACAATATTTAATATTTTTTTTTAAAGATAGCTAAATTAATTATATAATTTTATCGTGTAGAAATAATAATAAAATTCAAGCTGCCAAATTTTAGTCATAATTTTTGTTGATTTAAAAATTTTATCAATGCGAATTTAAACTTACTGAAATACAAAACATAATTTTTGACAAGACCTTTTATTTATTTAAAATCAATAAAAGAAAATTAATAAAATTGCTTTTATGTTGATTTTCTTTAATCTTAGGTCTTAGCAATTTAGCTCACTTTTATTAATCATTTATGATTTAAGATTTTCAATAAATAGAGAGTGAAATCCAAAGTTAGACTTTTTTTTAATGGCCCTTGAAAATCTGCGAAATTCAGAAAATATTAATTTTTAGTAACTTAAGGCAAATTAGCCACTTTAGTATAAATTTAGATAAGAATATCAGTAGAATATTTTTTTAGAAAAATACTGATTTTATCAAAAATATTGAACTTAAATAATTAAATTTAATTAATGCTGTAAAATTGAAATGCCGCAAGAAATTACGTGGTCGTTTTAATTTAAGAATCGATAGAATGTAACAACAGAAATTCATAAATTTAGTAAACAAAGTTCCTGTATGTAAGAAAAATGAATGAATGCAGAGTTTAATAATTGGTATTTGATCATAAACTCATCATTTATCATCAAATATAAACTTTAAACCCTTCATTTAGACTAAGTTTAAAATATTGTTTAAACTCAGCTCAAAAATATTATTAAAAAAAATTTCTAAAATAAACTCCGGTTAAGTTTTTGTTTTTAGACCCGGGATCAAAATTGAATTTAAAAATAATTGAAATAATTTTTTATTTTCTAAAAATCAGTATTTATTTTATAAAAATAACTCAATATTCCAAAATAATTAATAAAAATTAAAATGACAAATAAGCTAAATACACTTAGCCAATATTTAAATTGTATTGACCAAGAAATATAAGTCAAATTTAGACTCAATGAGTTGATTCAATAAATACTGTAGTCTTTAAATCTTAAGTTTTTTAGATTTTACTCAAAAATCATGTGATTTGTAGTAGAGTCTCATTTGTTCATTTAGTTCACCAATTGCCAAAGGTTACCTAAGGTTTTTAGTGTATTCTAGCCTTATTTTAAATAATTATCAATCGAAAAATGGCCGACAGGATTTTTTACCGACCAGTGGTTGAAAAGTTTTTTATTTAAAAATAAACAACTACTTTAATTCATTAAAAAAAATTTCCAAATGTCAAAAATTTTTGGCCACAATATTTGACATGTATCATTATATTTTAAAAAATTTCTGGCTTTTTGGCTAATTAATTGATAAAAAATTTGTATTTTTTTTTCATTTTTAATGATTTATTAAAATATTTTTTTCACTGGACTTTCTAATGTTACTCAACATTTATTTAAATAAAAACAATCAAGTCAAAAAAAAATGGTGCGCAAATGATCAAATTTATTAGAAAGTAGAAACGTCTTTTTAAATTGAGCGCATTTAAAAAAAAAAGAACAATGATAAAAAAAAATGTTAATGAAATCTAAACTTCTCGTATACCCATCTTTTAACATTGCCAAAAAATTTTCAATTCAAGTTAATAGAAAAAAGAAATATTAATTTTATATTGTTGTAGTGAATAAGTGACTATAATTCGAATAATTAAGTTATTGTGCTAATGAAGTAAAAATATCAAGAAAAATTTCTTACGATTTCTAAAGAGATCGAATTTTTTGGAAATTTTTCAGCCTTCTTAATGATGATTTGCTTCATCAATTTATTTCTGATTTTCTTGGTTAAAAATTAACGAAAAAATTTATTGACTCTCGACAATTTCAATTTTTCATAAAATGATTATATGGTGATTTCTTAATGAATCATTAAATTCAAGCCTTTTAAATTAATTTATCTTTTTTTTAATAAAATTACACTAAATTTTTTATTTAATAGCACATTTATTTTCTCTTAATTTTTAATTGATAAAATTTTATTTGTAAGTAAAAGAAGACTTTAGCTAATATTGTAAAAAATCAGATTTTTTCAATTGTA